>OY728123.1:218549133-219196633 GCA_963277665.1 Viscum album | reverse complement strand
AAATATAAATATAAATAATAAATAAATATAAATATAAATAATAAATAAATATAAATAACAAATAATAAATAAATATAAATAACATATAATAAATAAATATAAATAACAAATAATAAATAAATATAAATAATAAATAATAAATAAATATAAATAATAAATAATAAATAATAAATAATAAATAAATATAAATAACAAATAATAAATAAATATAAATAATAAATAATAAATTTATATAAATAATAAATAATAAATAAATATAAATGATAAATAAATATAAATAATAAATAATAAATAATAAATAATAAATAATAAATAATAAATAATAAATAATAAATAAATATAAATATGAATAATTAATAATAAATAATAAATAATAAATAATAAATAAATATAAATAACAAATAATAAATAAATATATATAATAAATAATAAATAAATATAAATAATAAATAAAAAATAAAAAATAAAAAATAATAAATAAATATAAATATAAATAATAAATAATAAAAAATAAAAAATAAAAAATAAAAATTAACTAATAAATAATAAATAATAAATAATAAATAATAAATAAACATAAATAATAAATAAATATAAAGGATAAATAATAAATAATAAGTAATAAATAAAAAATAACCACTTACAAATAATATATAATAAATAAATTAAAGTATATTATAAATAATAAATAATAAATAATAAAGGAAACACATGAAAAAGTATGAAAAGACGTGGTAAGGGATGAAAAATCATGAAAATGCATGAAAAAGGATGGAGAAGCATATGAAGAATGAGGTATTAGAAAGAATGAGAACGCATGAAAACTCGTGAAAACTCTGGAAAAATCCTTAATAATTCAACATAATCATCATAATAACCCACAAAAAACCATTGATAAATATAACAAGTCATGGAAACCCAAATAAACAGTAATAAATGGAGATACCGTTAAAAACCGTCAAAACGGTCATAAAGAGACAAAAACATTGGACTCACACTAACGGAGATAACTTAAGATCCGAGAGTCCATTTTAGATACGCGACCTGTCAAATCAAAGAACCTGAAATGATCTTCAACTTGAAAGGTGAAAGAGTCCGAATAGACAGGAGGATCGGAAGTTACGACCATTTAAAAAAAAGCTGACGGGGAACGAGTGCTAGAAACGAGGCATTGAAAAACATAACAAACCTGATACCCACTAAAAAGGCCATAACATATGATCTAGGAGTGCATGTGGGCGCTGCGACTAGTCAAACTGAATCTCATTGAACGTGCTATGATCTGGCAGGTGGAGGAGGCCGAACTGACACGCTGACAGAAAGTTAGGTCCGTTTGAAGACAAGTTCGACGGGACACCGGTGACAAAAACAGGGTTTTGGAGTCCTTCAGAGGGGTTTTTGGGGTCGAAAAACATAACAGAAGCTTGATTTTGTCGACCTGGTGCACAGCTCTCTTCGCTGGCTTCGATTTGATAAGTGGTAGAGCCTAAACGGACACCCGGAGCAAAAGTTATGGTCGTTTGAAGTTAGAGAACTTTTTCAACTTTATTATAACTCTAATATCTTCCACACCTTAGACCGTCTCACGGTTTTGATTATATGTGCCTCTAGATATCTTCATGAGCTTCGATTTGACTGGTCATGGCGCTACAATGGACTCCCGGATCAAAAGTTATGGTCGTTTTAGGGATTTCGGGGTTTCTCACGTTTTTTTATTTTTTTTCATTTCATTTCGCAGCGGTTTTACTGAAACCGCCGCTATTTCACGACGGTTTTTTAAAAAACCGCCGCTAATCCTCGAATAAAATTAAAAAAAAAATTAAAAAAAAAAAAATTTATTTTTGCCGTTTAGCGGCGGTTTTAAAAACCGCCGTGAAATACCGGCCCGAAACGCATTTCGCGGCGGTTTTTAAAACCGCCGTGAAAAAACCGCCGCTAAACGGCGGTTTTCTCGTAGTGAATAAAGAAAATTTTATAATTGAATCTGTAAAAAAAAATATTTAATGAATAATATTGATGAGATAAAAAATAATAAAATATTTTATAAAAATAATAACATCTAAGGGGAATATATCAATTGAGGAAATGTCAATATAAATAGTCACTTGCATAATAATAATTTTTTTATAATTAAATAATTCATAGTCTATGACATCATAATCATACATTAAAGGCATTTTAATATGTCATTATACATAAATATATATGACATAACCAAAATAATATTAATTGTTTGTCTTTCGAGTCCTAACCATGCTTTAAGGGGATATCAAATATCATACACTACCTTAAACCTGCTAAATACAATACATTCATCCTATGAATTGAATGCATTACAATACATTACATTATCAATTTTTCATAGTAATCATTAAACTTATTTTTTGGAAAATTATCATGTTGAATTTAAATATATTCCTAATTCAATAAATAATGAAATATTTATAGATAAAGAGGATTTATAATAATATTGAATCGGAAGAGACATTAACTAATTTACACATTGATTAAAAACAACTTTATAATGAAATTTAAATAATTTCATTGAAAACAATAAAATATATATTTTACATTTAGTAAATATAAATAAAAAATTATCGATAGAAAGAAACTGTAATTTATTTAATAAACATGGAAACATGTATAAAAAAATATAACAAAAAATCAACAAGATGGAAGGAAATTTCATTCAAGGGGTCAAAATTTAACATAATTCTTTACATTCCTTTATAAAAGATATAAAAAGATACATGCATGAAAAATCTAAATTTTTTTAACCATTTAATGAAATTTAGTGATATTTAAAAATTTCCATGAACAAATATTAAAATTTTTAGTACAATAATATTGAATCAAATAAATTAATTTTGATATGGAAGAACTATATTTCTTTTTAGAGAGGGAAAATATGGTCGACATTACTAGTAATCATTCATTCTGTTGATTTTTGAACCAAAGTAATCAAATATTATGAGAGGACCAGATAATCAAATAATTAAAAATATGATGATATAATATATGTTTTTATGATAGAGTTATAAAATAATTTATCCAATGCAAGTCTGAACACAAATAATATCTAACAAAAATTAAATTGTAACAAGAATCCATACCATTACCTCACACTTGGTCAGACATCTTCCAAGATCCTCTATAATGAATTCGTATTTTTATTAATCTATATTAAATCGATACTTATATCTACATTTTTTATATCATTTAGTTGTAATATGTTTCACATTAACTCATATTTATTTTTTGAAAATAGTTATTTAGTTATTAACTACTTTTTTAATGCTTGTTTCGATTCAGTGGTTCTGGTCTTCTAACAATGGTTTCGGTTTCAACACCACTATTATTTTAATGATTTAATATATTTAATATTTATATATATAAAAAATATTATGTTAATACATTTAATATATATTTGAAAAATGGATTTCGTTGCTTTATAGAGGTGGTTTTCCACACATTCCTATAATCCATCATTTAAATTTCTAACAGATTAGAGAGAAAGAAATTTGAAAATATTTTATCATTATATAATAATAATTATATTAAAAAAATTATATACTTTTTTTATATACAAAAAATATATCGTTTTATGACGTGTGGTTTTTGTAAATTAATATCATCACATTAGGGAAGTGATATTCCCATTATATGCATCAGTAGTGTTTCAATTTTCAAAGAGATTTAAAAAAGGTTGAAAATTCTTATAAAAATAATAATTTATTTATAATAAATATATTATTATAATTATGTAATATGTTTATAGTATATTTGGGGTATTTTTATAAAACTAAAAATTCAAAGTAACCTATTAAGAACATTTTTATAAATCATTGATAATCATATCTGAAAACACCCATATGTATTGTTAAATATATATTTATGGAAGGAAATACCCTATAGTTAATTTATATGTTCATTCTTAGGTTATTTGGGTATATATTTATCGAGATAATACACTCATGTTGTGTGAAGATGTGACGAGGTGTGGTTACCTTTAATAAGTTTGAGGAGTTTATCTCTTATAATTATTGAAATTGTTTAAATATAATATTTGGTATCCCCATGAAATTTCTCTCAAATATAATCTATTTTAAATGTTAGGATAATTCAAATTCTAAAAATCTTAACAAATAAAATTTATAAATAATTTAGCTTTATTTTAATCTTTATTTTTTATAACACATTTTATTGTTACCATTGTGATATTGTTATAATATGATAAAATAATTTGTTTCCTAAAAACAAATTTGAAATTTTTTAATAATAAATAATATTATAAAATAAATATTGAATAAATTTTATATGAAAAATATTATATAGATTTTATAAGTTAATTTTAATATAAATATTAAAAACATTAATAAAAGTAGTGATTTGTAGAAAAAAAAGCATTTTTTGGAATAAAATTGATTTCACTATTTATTAATTTATAATATTTGTTTCGAGGTTACCAATTAGATTATTAATTACCAATGTAGTGTAGAAAACCATAATACCCATAAAAATACAACATTACATTGGATTTACATAAATAAATAATAATAAAAAATAGTAATTTTATTAGAATAAAACATCACATAGGGCCTAAAATATAAAAATGGGATTATAAATAATACATAACATTTTCGTTTGTTTTATTTGCCAATTTGGAAACATAATTTTTCTATGAACATTTTCTTAAAACTCCTATGTAGTTAAAATATGATTGTGATATCTTAACAGTTATGGTATTTCTAAAAACTATATTTTTTACTATTAACACAAAAATCAAATATATTTAAAAAATACCAAAACATAGAAATTTCTCAAATTTTACCATCAAAAATTAGAAATTATATCTATATTATGAATTTTATAAATTTTATTATAAAAAATATATGATATTTTTCAATTTTAATGATAAAATAAATAAAATCATTTGACCATAGTCCCGGGATATATTTTTTAGAAAATGGTTTTTCATTTGAGGTATTACATTCTCTCCCCTTAAATAATTTAATTAAAACAATTAAAGATATATATAGATTCCTAAAATAAATTGGGAAATCCATCAATAAAGCATCTTTAAGCTCCCATAATGCCTCCTCTAGCTTGTGATTTCTTTAATGGAATTTCATCAGCCATGTTTTACAATTGTGGACCACATTCTCTATAATGTTAAGATTCTAGACATGTTATTCCTAATTGGAAAATTCTGGTTGAAAATATATTTTCTCATAGGTGATTACATGAAATATATAAAAAACTATTGTCCTCAATATTGAATCATGAAAGATACATTTCACTTTAGATAGTTTTGGTTTCAATATTCAATTAGTATTCCAAAACTAAAATTATAACTAAAATTTCAAAAATAATGTAGATAACATTTTACTTCCCCACTTTAATTAATATTATAACTACCTTTAATGAAGGTAGCTTTAAAAAAACATATATGAGATTCTATGTTGATCATTTAATTATCATGAAAACTATTTTTTCATCATTAAGTAGATTTTATATGATATTTAATAGTTCACATATTCATTTTTTTCTCCACAAGGTTTCCTAGGCCTACTAAATTACTTTTTCTATCTTCAACCCAAGAAGTTTTAGTAGGTTTTCAATTCACATAAAATTATTCATATGGATCCATATGGATGCTTTAATAAAAGCTTATTTTGTATGAAAACTAATCTAGAAGTAGATACCGATCTCATGTACCTATAAAGTCAAGTAATGAGGCTATAAATATGTATATATAGTCCTTTCATACAACCCATTAGTTTTGGAATGATAGGTTGTTTTAAATTGTAGCTCATTTTTCAGATCTTCCAAAAAACCAATAAAATTTCTATTAAAATTGAGGGTTAATATATTATACAATTAATATATGTGCGTCATGATGTCTCATAGATTCATTAATATGGATCCTAAATATGTGATCATGTGTTAGATATTCATGTACAACTGTAAAATATGATGACTCATTAAGGTGATAAATAATGGAAAATATAGAAGCATTATTCCTAAGACAATTCTATATTCCACTAAAAATTACAATTGTATCTTTTCCCACATCCAAATTTTTGTAATAATATTTTTCATGACTCTATTAGAATATTTTCATTTAGAATTTACATATTGGAAGACTATTTAAGTGGACAAGTTTTCTATAATATCCAAATTTATACTATCCCATGTGAAATGTTCACCAAAATACATGTTCATATTTTTCCAACCACAGTTTATATAGAAACAATTTATTTATTCACATTATCTAGTAGCTCTCCCTTCTGATTTGGTGCTGATGAGGCTCATAAAATCCTTCCAAACATCAATACAATATATTTTAAGACTATTCCAATCAATTTCAATGCATTCAATTATTTTACCGTACATCATAAATAATTGTCATCCTATGTAACTTATCTATCATTTTATATAAATTGTGTTTTAACAAATCTATAAAAAGGAATGGTGTCTCCTATTTCCAAAAAAATACCCCATTCATGTTAATGGAATCCCTAAATATATTATCCATGTTAATCCATATCCTAGATATAAATAAATGGTATTTCATAATCAATTCATCACTAACATAGTTTTCCATACCGTGATAGTTGTGTATCAAGGAATCATTATAATTGATTTCTTATAAATTTCATATTTCCTTATGTTAATATCATTATAATAACACATTTACTTCATTATTTTGTGGTCTATATACATTAAATATGTATCATGGTAATGAGAGTGCCTCCACATATTCATGAAAATTATTACAGCTTCCATCCAATGATAATTATTTAAATAGATCTATTCATGGATTTTCATTTGAAACAATGTATAAGAAACAACTATATCATTCCAAATAGTGACAAAAAATTCTCCATTATTTTATAAATCACTATATATTAAAATTAACCCATTATTGATAGAAAACTCAATACTGGTGACTTTAATAATGGCATATTTAGATCCTAAAAACACTATTCACATTTGAATTAACATGTGAATTTTTCCCCATTGCATTTAAACATTTTATAAGAGTTGGAAAATAATAGATCGTTCTGATAACCTCTCTAATATAGACCTATTAAACCAAGGTAAATAAATATATTGTTACATTAATTAGTCTGGGATATTATTTGATAACCTTTTTCTCTAATGTATCAAAACACATTCCACCATTAGATAAATTATTTCCATGGAAATGGTATTAATGGTTCCAAAATACATAGATAATAAGGTTTATATATAACACTCATTCTCTATGAGTTTTTCAAATAACCCATAAGATATTCTCATGCACATTATAAATATTATTGTATATGTATATATCAATAATGAATACTACAACTGTTTATCTTGATATTCCTCCAAAAATTTATTAATCATACATATAAAAATAGAAGGTGTATTAATCAGTCCAATTTAATAATAGTATACTCCAATGTAAGAGAACTTATAAAAACATTCATCATTGATATATATGTCTCCTTTGTCCTTAATTGATTATAATAAGAGAAAATATTGTTAAATGAAAATATATTGATCGTTTTGTATCTTGTCAAATTTTTCATAAATATTTTGGAAAGTATAATTATTAACTGTATTAAATAAAATGATCTCCATTTATTTTATATATATCTTTAATAAATCATTGTTATTTTTCAAAATTAGGATTGTGGGTTTCCATAAAGAAACACTGGGAAGTATAAATACTTTATCACACAACTGATTTCATTTTTCACTCATCACCACCAATTGAACTAAAAAAATTATATATGAAGACTTTTATATATTTTCTTCATAAATAATTAGTTCAATAGAAATATCATTCTCTTGATCTGGTGTATGTACATATAAGTCATCTAGAAATATATAAATATATTCCTTTACATAAAGTATTTCCTCTATCCTTCAGATTTCATACCCAAATATAGATATTTCATTCTCTTCCTCATATATAATAATTTCATTAAGTTGAACTATGTATGGTGGATCCATAATAGATTTAGATAAAGAAATATCCTATATCAATTCGATCCTTTTACATAAAAAATTTCAGGATTTTAAGAATAATTAATCATCAGAGTACAAGCCAAGGATCATTAAGTCTAGTGTCTTGGAAGACTAGGTACATATAACATAAAACATGGGGATGAAAAAATTATTTATTTAATCTCCATAAGGAGATTCTAACTTCCATTGATAACATAGATCTGTATATAGTACCCTGGAGAACACATGAATAAAGGGATGAGCTAAAAAGCCTAATAAGGGGATGAATATAAGGATACATCTCAAGCACATGAGTTAGGAGGCATGACATAATGATATCAAAGAATGAAACATATAGAATCATTTAATATAAGTATGGGATAATATAAACATGTAATCATATAAATGTGTAAGATTCCTAAAACATTTCTTTAGTACGGGTCAATGATAACCGGCAATACCATTTTCCATTTCAGTACGGGTTGAGGCTAATCGCCAATCTCATTTCACATCGCATCTCACGAGACTTATCCTTACCCAATGCATTGGAGCACTATCTGGGTGCAGACATCATAAAAGTTTCATGAATATTCTTACCCCATAAATATTATTACCACAAAAATCTTCTTTCCCCATGTGTAATCATACATAATAATTTGTTCATAAACATATGGTTACCCATGGAGAGAATTGGGTACCACAACCATGACATAAAGAAGAACCAATGAGTGTCTCATGAAATTTTCAATGAAAGAAAGGGATTAAAACATGAATAGACGTTCATAAGGTAATTTAAGCATAAAAAATGATAGGTGGTAACAAATAAATGTGACATCACATAAGAAATTTATTTGAGAGACATTAGCATTTAAACATTTTTTTGCGGTTTTAAGGAAAATACTATAGAGATTTTAAAATAGTAAAGAAGAAATTATTTTATATCAAACAGAAATTGAACCAAGAAGGTATTATTAATAAAAATACTGAATTTACAAAGACAATGGTGTCTTAAAAATAAAGATATAGCGCACTTGAAATTGGGTAAAAGTTCAGGAAGTTCCTTTAAAACGAGTGTGCTTATTGAGAAGTATTGAGGAGAGATTCACTTAAAAGCATGTATATCTCTGAAATATAATGAGATATAGATCTTAGAACATGAGTTTAGATCATATAAATATAATTTTTAAGATCAAATTTTAAAAAAAATACAACTATATTTTGGTCAAGAGAAAGACAGAGCAACCCGAAGGAATAAAAGAAGTTCGGGTAGAATCCATTATGGTTTATCGGCATGGTATCATGTGTAACTAAGAGTTATTTATGAGAGAGATAAGGGGTTTCTCATCACTTATAAAACATTAGGTTAGTATGGGGAAGGTGTATAAACATACCCCATCACTTTGAATTACACAAAAAGTCATATCATAGAGAACAATCTTCATTTAGAGTGAAAAGGGGAGGATCCCTCACCTAAAATCTATTGGTGTTCTCCACTTGTTATTAATGACCTGAATAGACAAATTAGTCATATTAATTAATATGTCTGGAACCTATTCTATATTAAATTTATTTATTATAACTGTTTTTTTCATTCAAATCCTTTTTTATTAGATACAATGTTCAATTTCATTGTTTGAGCTCGTTTGTTTACGTGGCTTTAAAAGATCGGTTAACTTATATTCATGTTTGGATTATATGAAAGATGAAAGTGGTTGTACAGAATTGAAGTTATATTCATTAGTTCATATCATGGAGATTACATTATTTTATTTTAATTAGGTTACTTAGAGTGAAGTTGAATTAATATATATATAACCATAGTGATAACTGTTTTTGTTAATTGGTGGATTTGATTACAAAGAATGTGTTTTGATTTATAACTTAATTCCATTTGTATCAAAGGATTAAAGAACCAAAAAATATGATATATTACATATATAATAATCTGGTTCAAGCATAACACAAATGGTTTCATGAAAATTATTATGGATAATAATAGAAATTGATAAATTGTTTTCCTTGAATGTTCTAAATTAGAACATCTCAAACAGTGCTTTCTTTTCGTTAAAATAAAATGGTGGGGAAAAGAGAGAAGATAATGAAATATACCACTAGCATGAAGAAATTCCAGTACATATATGTTACTGGATTTATCATACTATTATAGTGAGGGGAGGTGAGGAATGGAATAAAAACGAAAAGAACTTAAAATAATAGAAGAAATTGGGAAGTGGAATTTACCTCTTGAGACTTCCTCCTTTAAGAACCTCTTAAGGGGAGAGGTTTTGGTATTTTGAGGAGGTTGAGAGATTTTGGAAGTGGGGGAGGACCTTGGGGATAGATTTTGGCAGATTATGGCAAGTCACATGGCTTGAGAGGAGTGGATAGAAGAGGGAGTGAAGGGGGGTCTTTTAGTTGAGGAATGGAGGGATTTCATAATATTATAATCATTAATTTATTATTTCTTCCAAAGACAAGGAATAGTAAGTATTCCATGACCAAGAATAGTGATTTCATCATGAGATCCCGAACCTGTGGGATTACATCAGTAGAACATCATCAATGACTCAATTAATCTATTATTTAACATTTATTGTGAATTATCAGATTCTACTATTCATAAAAAATTCAAGTATTTCAGAAAAATCCCAAAAATTCACCCTTATAATTATTTTAATATTTAATTAAAATAATAATTTATTATCAAAACCAGTATTAAAACCTTCATTGTCTTATTCTAAAATATAGTTATATCATACTTACAACTTAAATATTATTTTTATACTACCATAGGTGAGGTTACTATTCATTAGGGTATATCACTATTCATAACAGTATGTTACTATTCATTAAGGTAGGTTACTATTCACCAAAAATTAAGTTTTCTTTATCGTAATCCAAATAACATATTGATTACAACCGTGTAAGCTAGATTTTTAAAATTCTAAGCACCGAAGTGATAAACTAATGTTTAAAGGTCACTTAGCACTTTGTAGTTTATTATGTTGTGTTTTTATTTGATTTTATGACATACTTATGAGAAGGTAATTTGCATTGAAAAACATTAGTTTGTTACATTCTTCAACCCTTATGAAATTTCTCCTTCGAAATTTTGTTTTACATTTTAAGCCAAAAATAGGTGTGGGTACATTTCCTTCATTGCTTCCTCCAATTCCCATGTTGCCTCTTCATAATTATGGTTTCTCCATAGTACCTTGACAATATGAGTAGTCTTGTTGCATAGAACTTTTTCTCTACGATCTAAGATCTTCACTGGTTTCTCCTCATATAAGAGATCAACCTCCAACTGTACCACCTCTATATAGAGTAAATCTGAAGGGTCTGGTATGTACTTTCTTAAGAGGGATACATGAAAGACATCTTGTACTTTCAACATAGTAGGTGAATGTGCCAGTCAATAGGCCACAGCACCGACTCGATCAAGGATCTCGAAGGGGCCGATGTACCCAGGACTTAACTTCCCTTTCTTCCCAAACCTCATGACCTTCTTCCATGGGGATATACCTCGAAATACCATGTCTCCAACTTTGAACTCAAGGTCTCATCGACGGTTATCTGCATAAGTCTTATATCGACTTTGGGCTTCCTTGATATGCTGCTAAATGGTTTTCACCTTCTCCACCATTTAATTGACCATTTCATGTCCTAGCAGCTTACGCTCACCGACTTCATCCCAACATGTCAGTGTTCTACACCTTTCCCCATAAAGGGCTTTATATGGTGCCATTCAGATGCTTGAGTGGAAACTATTGTTGTATGTGAATTCAACCATTGGAAGATGTTGGTCCCATCCTCCTTTGAATTCCATTGAACACGCTCTCATCATGTCTTCCAATTTCTAAATAGTTTGCTCAGATTGGCCATCGGTTTGAGGATGACAGGCCATACTAAAGTTCAGTTCAGTGCTATGAGCATGCTGGAGACTTTTCCAGAACATCGAGGTGAATCTCGGATCACGATCAGATACAATAGATAGTGGTACTCCATACTGCCTTACCACTTCATTGATATAAATCCGTGCAAGTTGATCCATTGAGAAGTCATCTCAAACTGCGATAAAGTGATATGTCTTCGTAAGACGATCCACAACATCCCATATAGCATTGTTTCCTCAAGATGTCATCATATGTCCTAGGACAAAGTCCATGGTAATGTTCTCCCACTTCCATGCTGGTATGGGTAGTAGTTGCATCATCCCCTTAGACTTTTGTCTCTCATCCTTCACTTGTTGACATAAGAGGCTGTCTCTCATCCTTCACTTGTTGACATAAGAGGCACTTTGATTTATATTCGGCAATCTCCCTTTTCCTATTGTCCCACCAAAACTTTTCTCGGAGATCTCAATACATCTTTGTGCTCCCTGGGTGGATAGAGAAGGTAGAGCTATGTACATATTTCAATAGATCCTTCTTTATCTCTTGATAAGATGGTACACATAATCGTGTCCCAAATCTTACAACTCCTTCCACATCAATTTTGAAATTGGAGGATTTCCCATTTTTAACAGCTTCCACCCTTTTCTTAATTTATATATCCTTTCTTTGGGCATCCTTTATTTTCTCCAAGAGGGATGGTTGAACAATCATTTGAGAAAGGATTGATGATGTTCCTCCCATAATGATTACCATGTACATCCTTTGAAAATATTAGAAGATTAGATCCTTTTCAATTCTCATCATTGATAAAGATGCATGATTTTTTATACTTAGAGTATCTTCCACCTTGTTTGCCTTACCAGGATGGTAGTGGATTGAGTAGTCATAATCCTTGATGGGCTCTATCCATCTTCGCTGGCACATATTATGCTCTTTATATGTGAATATATATTTGAGACTCTTGTTTTCAGTAAATATCTACCATTTTTTCACATAGAGATAATGCCGCCTGATTTTCAATGGAAAGATCACAGCCACCAACTCCTGATCATGTGTGGGACAGTTTTGTTCAGGTATTTTCAGCTTCCTTGAGGCATAGGCTATCACTTTATCATTTTTCATTATCACAAATCCTAATACTTTCTTAGAAGCATCACTATAAACCACAAAGAGTTCTCCACTTAATGTGAGTGTGAGTACCAGCGCAGTGATATGCCTCTTTTTCAACTCTTTGAAACAGTCTTCACATTCATGTATCCAGAAGAACTTTATACCTTCCATGTCATCTTGGTCATTGGGTTTTAAAATCATGAAAAGTTCTTCACAAATCGTTAATAATACCCATCTAGACATAAAAAGCTTCAGATCTCCATTACAGAAGTTTTCCTTGGCCACTCTTCAATCGCCATTGTCTTGGAAGGGTCCACGAATATCCCTTTTCTAGTGATAACATGCCCCAGTAATTATATTTCCTCCATCCAGAACTCACATTTACTATACATTTCATAAAACTTCTCCCTTTGTAATGTCTTTATCATAGTTTTCCAATACTCCTCATGTTCCTCCTTGATCTTGGAGTATATCAGAATATCATCAATAAAGACCACCAAAAATTTGTCGAGGTAATCTCTAAAGACTCTATTCATTAAATCCATGAAAATTTTTGGATCATTAGTGAGTCCTAAGTGAATCACTATGAACTCAGAGTGTCCATACCTCGTTCAAAAGGCAGTGTTGGTAATATCATCCTTCCTCACCTTTAGTTGGTGATATCCTGAACAGAGGTCCACCTTAGAGATATAACTGGCCCCACGAAGATGATAAAACAAGTCATATATCTATGGAAGGGGATACTTGTTCTTTATAGTGATTTTATTGATCTCATGATAACCAATTCATAGGTGTATTGATCCATCCTTCTTCATGACGAAGAGGACTGGAGCACCCCACGGTGAAGCACTCGAACGTATAAAACCCTTCTCCATATTCTCTTGTAACTGCTATTTCAGCTCTTCTAGTTCTACAGTGGCCATTCTGTAAGGTGTCTTTGGGATTGGAAGAGATCCAGAGATAAGATCAATTGAGAACTCAACCTCTCGGTATGGAGGAAGACCAGGAAACTCCTTGGGGAATACATTAGTGTAATACTTCACGATGTTCATGACTTCAAGAATGATTCTATCCTTTTTCCCAATAATTTGAGCTAGATATGCTTTCTCACAAGGAATCAATATCCAAACTTGAGACAAAGATTCTAATGGAGACTCATCTTCTTCCTTACACTTGTAAAGAATCAGAGGATGATTTAGGATGTGAAAAGTGATCTCCCTTTCCTGACAATTGATGTTGGACTTTTATAATGATATCCAATCCATGCCCATTATAGTGTCGAACTCCACTAAATGAAGTATGACATTATTTTCTGGGAGGTTCAGTCCACAAAACTTAACCAGGGAGGAGTTATAAACCATGGATGCAATAATTTCCCCATTTGCTATTCTAATAGAAAAATTTTCCTCCAAATTTTGAGGTGGTGTTTGAATAGTTCTACTAAACTAGCATGATATGAAAGAAAGCGTAGAACCAGAATCAAATAGTACGTTCACTATTCTTGACTGAATAACAAGGCTACCTATCACCACATCATTTTCCAACTCCACCACAACAGTAGTGAGAGCATAATCCCTTCCTTGTTTCCTTGGATGTTGTTGGTGATTGCCTCTGAAAACCCTTGGCTTATGGAAATTGTTAGCAAAATGCCCAAGCTCCTTACAGTTATAACACTGCACTGCAAGCTGAGTGTTGATCTGAACCTTCCTTTCTTCTCCAACATTAGCAGGATTTTTCATATCCCTTTGACAGTTCATGGCCAAAAGACCAAACATTGCACATTTGAATCAATTCTTGGTTCCCTTGAGACAATCACCAAGATTCTTCTTCCCATAATTTTTTCAAAGGGGAAAGTGAGGTTTATTTCCATCATGGGATTTGTATGTTAAACCAACCATGTTGTTATCCATTTTCTGATTCTTACAGTTATAACACTGCACTGCAGGCTGAGTGTTGATCTGACCCTTCCTTTCTTCTCCAACATTAGCAGGATTTTTCATATCCCTTCGACAGTTCATGGCCAAAAGACCAAACATTTCACATTTGAAGCAATTCTTGGTTCCCTTGAGACAGTCACCAAGATGCTTCTTCCCACAATTTTTTCAAAGGGGAAAGTGAGGTTTCTTTCCATCATGGGATTTGTATGTTAAACCAACCATGTTGTTCTCCATTTTCAGATTCTTTTCACTAGGACCATGAGACCACTGAAAGTCTCCAATCCCTATTTCAACCTTAAGGGAATAGCATACAATCTACTCTTAGCTGATGAAGTCTCAAATCACCAACACTTTTCGTAGACTCAACATTAGTCCACTAAAGAAGCAATCCACCTTGTTTTTAGTGTTAATGACAAAGCCAGAGGTGTACCTTGGAAGCCGTGTAATGTTCTCTTGATACGTCCTGATAGAATCATCTTCCTCCTTCTTGAGTCCAAGGAACACTCTTTCAATCTTGAGACGGAGGGTTCAAGGAAAATATTTGTTGAAAAACATCCCCTTGAAATCCTCCCATTCTATGGAATCAATTTTATCTTGGAACATTTTATTCTTGATCACTATCCCCCACGGATCAGATTTCCCATAAAATCGATAGACTGCCAGTACAACTATCTCTTCTTCCGAGCACTAGAGGACATAGAAAATATTTTCAATGGATTTAATCCATTGTTCTATGAGGAGGGGATCAGATGACCTGCTAACCATGGGAGGCCTTTACCACATGAATGATTATACGTAAACTTTCACTTTTCCTTGGAGGTGGGGGATGTTCCACCTGATTCAGGTTTTTATTCATAACACGATCCGTCTAAGCAAGTACTACCATGAAGTTGTGAGAACTTTCTTCCATCACATCACGAATTTCATTAGGTAAATCCTCACATTGGTTGTTGGAATGTGTTCTTCTATTTCCCGCCATTAGCTAAGAAAAAGAATGTATAATTAGAGTTCTTGAATACATATATATTCAGCATAAAAGGAAAATTTGAACATAAAAGTATTAACTTATAAAGAAGAAGTATATCTTGACCTGTGATTGCATATCTTTATATCTAGGTTTTCCTTGATCTATTTCTTATCTTATATTATTATGCGATTCTTTTTGTCCCTTAATAACAGTTTTTACTAAGCTCATGAATCTACCGAAGCATATCCCCCTGGAGTGTCATAAACAAGATTGCAGAAAGTCCCATTATCATGCACCAGTTCCCATTCAAGTCTAGCTCAAAGCAGTGCTCTCGGGTTTTACCCCTAGATACATCTGTGCCAGAGCCACCTCTACCGTCTCGTATCTAGACAGGGATGTATTTTCTTGATAAAACACTTACTCTATACTCACCAAAATTTAGGACTTTTTTTTATACTTAGTCTCATCCTTAAGTTTCTCACTAAGGTTCTCTATTGCTAATCACTAAAAATAACTAGAACGTCCTCTGATACCAACTATAGCTACCCGAGCCTTTTACATAAAACATTTCATGATTTTAAGCATAATTAATCATCGGATTACAAGCCAAGGATCGTTATGTCTAGTGTCTTGGAAGACTAGGTACATATAACATAAAAAATGGGGCTAAAAAAACTTCTTTATTTAATCTCCATAAATATATTCTAACTTCTTTTGATCCCTTACATCTGCATATGGTACCCTGGGGAACAAATTAATAAAGGGATGATCTAAAAAGCCCAGTAAGGGAATGAACATAAGGATACATCTCAAGAACATGAGTTAGGAGGCATGACATAATGATATCCAAAGCATGAAACTTATAAAATCATTTATTAAAATCATTGGATCATATAAACATGGAATCATATAAATGTGGCGGAATCCTAAAAAAAATCTTAATTACAGGTCAAGGCTAACCACCAATCCCATTTAACATCGCATCTCATGAGAGTTATCCTTACCCAATGCATTGGAGCGCTATGTGGCCACACCCATATCAACATTTTCATGAATATTTTTGCCACATAAATATTCTTACCACATAAATCTTATTTCCACACGTGTAATCATACATAATCAATTGTTTATAAACATAAGGTTACCCATGGAGAGAATTGGGTATCACAATCATGACATAAATCATAACCAATGAGTGTATCATCAAAGTGTCCATGAATGAAAGGGAACATGAATGGAAGTTCATAAGGTAATTTGGGCACAAAACAGGGTAGTTGGTATGAAATAAAAGTGACATCACATAATAAATGTATTTGAGAGACATTAGGATTAAAACATTTTTGTGCTATTTTAAGGGAAATACTATAGAGATTTTAAAATAGTATAGAAGAAATTATTTTATATCAAACCAGAATTGAACCAAGATTGTTTTCATAATTAAAATACTGAATTTAAAAAGACAAGTGTGTCTTAAAAAAGATTATAGAGTGCACTTGATATTGGGTAAATGTTTGGGAAGTTCCTTTAAAACGAGTGTGCTTATTGGGAAGTATCGAGGAGAGATTTACATAAAAGCATGTATATCACCGAAAGAGAATGAGAGATGGATCTTAGAACATGAGTTTGGAGCATATAAAAATAATGTTGATGTTTTACATAAAAATAAAATACAAAAATATTTTGGTAAAAAGAATGATAGAGAAACGCGAAGGAATAAAGGATGTTTTGGTAGAATCCATTATGGTTTATTGGCATGGTATCGGGTGTAACTAAGAGGGATTGATGAGAGAGATACGGGGTTTTTCATCACTTATAAATCATTAGGGATGTATGGTTAAGGTTTATAAACATACCCCATCACATAGTATTAAACAAAAATGAATACCATAGAAAACAATCTTGATTAAGAGTGAAAAGGGGAGGATCCCTTACCTTAAATCCGTTGGTGTTCTCCACTTGTTTTTAACGACCTGAATAAAAAAAATTAGGCTTATTAATTAATAAGTTCAGAACCTCTTATATACTCAATTTATTTATTATAACCCTTTTTATTTCACTGAAATCATTTTTGATTAGTTACAAGGTTTAATTTCATTGTTCGGTCTCGTTTGTTTACTCGGCTTTAAAAGATCCGTTCACTTATATTCAAGTTTGTATTAAATGAAGATGAAAGTGGTTGTCCATAATTGAAGTTATATTATTTATTTCATATCCAGGAGATTACATGGTTTTAATTTTAATTAAGTTACTTATATTGATGTCTAATTATTATATATATAACCATAATGATAACCATTTTTGTTAATCGGTGGATTTAATTACAAGGAATGTGTTTTCCTTTATAACTTAATTCCATTTGTACCAAAGTATTACAAATGAAAAAATCTGATATATTACATATATAATAATCTGGTTCAAACATAACACAAATGTTTTCATGCTCATAATTAAAGATAATAATAGAAATTGATAAACTGTTGTCCTTGAATGTGCTAAATTACCACATCTCAAACGGTGCTTTCATTTATTTCAAATAAAAGGGTGGGGAAAGGAGAGAAGATAATGAAATATACCACTATAATGAAGATAGAACAGTACATGTATGTTACTGGATTTGTAATATTCTTATGGTGAGGGCAGGTGAGGAAAGAAATAAAAAAGAAAAGAACATAAAAGAAAAGAATAAATTGGGAAGAGGAATTTACCTCTTGAGACTTCCTCATTTGAGAACCTCTTAAGAGGAGAGTCTATGGTATTTTGAGGAGGCTGAGAGATTTGATACTTGGGGTAGGACCTTGGGGAGATATTTGGGGCAGAATAATGGCAAGGAACAAGCTTGATAGGAGTGGAGAGAAGAGGGAGTGAAGGGGGGTTTCTATAGTTGAGGAGAGGAGGGATTTCATAATATTATAATGTTTAATTTATTATTTCTTCCCAAGACAAAGAATAGTAAGTATTACATAACAAAGAATATTTATTTTATCATGTGATCCTGAACCATGTGGGATTACATCATCGCAACATCATCGATGACTCAATTAATCCATTATTTAGCATTTATTGTGTATTGTCGGATTCTTCTATTCATAAAAAATTCATGTATTTCAGAAAAATCCCAAAAATTCACCCTAACAATATTTTGACATGTAGAATTCAAAAATGAATTACGTTTTTCAAAAATAATTTTCAAAATATAATTATTTTAATATTTTATTAAAATAATAATTTATTATCAAAACTAGTTTTAAAACATTCATTATCTTATTCTAAAATATAGGATTATCGTACTTCAAACTTGAATATTATTTTTATACCTCCATAGGTGAGGTTACTATTAATTATGATATATCAATATTCATATGGGTATATTACTATTCATTAGTGTAGGTGACTATTCACCCAAAATTATGTTTTCCTTATCAGACTCCAAATAACATACTGAATACAACGGTGTAAGCCAGATGTTTGAATTTCCAAACACAGAAGGGATGAACTTTTGTTTAATGTTCACTTAGCAATTAGTAGTTAATTATGATGTTTTTTAATGTGATTTTATGACATACTTATGAGAAGGGAATTTCCATTGGAAAACATTGGGTCGTTACATATCCCACATAAAAACAATGACTATTATCCCCACACTAAATAGTAAAATACTACTCTAGAAATAAAATTTTTTCATTATACATTAATTACCAATCCATAAAATTAATTAAGGAAAACCAAATCAAAGGTATGAAAATAAATTCTACAAATATGTAATATCTATACATCAGAATAGATATTGGTCGATATATCCTTATTGAGGTAATATTTCAACCAATTTTCATTATTGATAACTCCTTCAACTGAGTATTAGTGGTTCATTTAATTTTACCAAAATAAATCCATGATATAATAGATGAAATTGATCTAGAAGAAACTAATATATTCGATTCCAGTGTTTTTATGATCAATTTAATTATTAGAAAATAATTTGGGAGATTATATTTATAAGTATTAATTTATTAATATATTATGTTCCCAATGAAAACTCTATGAAATAAATATCTTTTATTAAAAGAATATTAATTTAAATAGTTCCCCATCTCCAAATATATGAAGCATTATACATTTTATGATTACTGTATTCCCAATAATTCATAAATTAGAAGTCCTTTATCTATATAATTAGAGAAAACTATCACTTCCTTCATGCATATTCTATATTGTTTCATTCCATAACAATTACTTGTTAAAAAATCCACCCTTACATTATTAAAAATTTAAATATTTATTTTTTTACTTAGGAATGAGTCTCCATCTTCATTTCATAATTTCCGTGGAAATCATATGACATTAAAAAATTGTTTTTTCTAGATCGGACATCGTACTATAACTTCATTTGATGAAAAATTTTGACTGACTTATGGACTTCAATGGAAAGGATTTATATAATTAATAATGTGACATATAGTGACCTAGGATGGGTATATATGGATATTACAGCATTTTTTATGAATATCTATCACATTAGAAAAGTACATGACTGAGGACTGTAATAGTTCAGTATCTTTGGAAACATCAAACATATTTTTGTAGTTTTTTGAATTATCTTCATCATCTCCCTTAAATATATTCCCCTTTACTAATTCTACTTTAAACCATTATTCATAACCAAGTGAAAGGGAGAATAAGAAATGGGTGATCACAAATGCTCGGCAAGGGTAAACAAAGGAGATATGTAAGCATAAATATGAGAATAAGGGTATATGAACCAGTTATTTACATAAGAAGATCATACTCTGTATAAAAAAAATTAACATTAGTTTTGGAACAAATATTGTTAGTTCATAAGAAATTGATCATAAGGGGATCATGTGCTTAATTCATTAAGTCCTAAAATAGGAATAAGGCATATAATTTTTGGCATACACCTATTCAGAGGAAATATTATGTCAATGAAACCATCGAACACATTCATACCATGTTAGTATTGGAATAATAATCCATATACCAACTTTGTGATAGGGATAACAACCCATGTACCCTATTTTTTCAGTCATGGGATATAACTCAAGCACCATGTTACATTCATGCTTAGGCTACAACATGTATACCTACTTATTTAATGGATTTTGGTACAACCTTTGTACCTTCTTATATTCAATCTTGGGATAAAAACCCTTGTACCCTTTTGATCTCATTTACTATTTATCATTAGCCAATTCTTTAGAGGGATACATAGGACCCACCCATGAAATTGTAAAATCATTCATACATGTTCCCCATGCTAATAAAGAAAGCATCATATCATGACCCATAAAAAGTGATGGGTTTCATTAACATCATATAATTACCCATGAAATGAACTTGGTATCATAAAACTTTCATCATATCATTACATATATAAAAGGGATATGTCTCATAATTATTTCATGAAACCCTAACCCATGAAAATAATATCTTTTCAAGGTAATATAATTTTTGGGAGAGAAATGGGTGTCATAAATATATTGTAATTATGTGAACTATTATAAATAAAATTCTCTTTTAAATTATTAAAATATATTATTCTGTAATATGTATATAGAAAATAGATGAACATTTTTTGTTTAATACTATAAAACATAAAATAAAATTAATTAACATTACCATTGATAATATGGTCATTGAATAATGACGACATTATTAATATAAATATAGTGTTTTATTAAATAAAATTGATAGAGACAATGGAAGTGATTGAATCAAATAGTAGGATTGTAAACAATGAAGTGCACTTATCAAATATTATAATGGAGATAGAATATATGGGATTTTCCCTTGACTAGTCCCAATTTGGGATATATTACTTTATGAATGATAGAAACTATTTATGGGAGAAGTTTAAACTCATCAAGATCATAGTCATAACCATATTTGTCAAACCACCCAATTAAAGTATCATAGTCACCCTTAGGGAATTTGTTGTTTCAAAAAAGGGATATAAATCATGAACCTAGTAATATGATTGTGTATATTATTTTTTGTTGAAATATAAATATATTTTCGTCCTATTATAGTTACCTTATAAATGAAATTTTTTATAGAATAAAAAACATATTGTATTTTTTTGGTATATTCTATTTTTATAAAGGAATTCATTTTTTACTAATTGATGTATTTTTTAAATAAAAAAAGATTTATTAAAAAAAAATTCAAATTATTATTATTAAATATAAATTATCATATTATTTTAATGATATTAAATGAAATTTTTACAATTGTTTGAAAATTGTTATTGTTAAAAAACCCCAAAATTTATCAATAAATATTTATTCTTATTTTAAAATTAATAATTAAAATATTTAGTAAAATTTTATTTAAAATTAATATTACTTTTGGAATTACTTCTATGAAGTTATCCATAGGTGAATTTAAAATATTTTTTCTATGATAGTTGAATTTTCAATTAAAAATTAAATATAGTATAAATATTCAATGTGTATTATGACACCAGAATGACAGAAAAGTGATTTAATAAACACTATAAAGTGTATTCACGACCAAATATTTGTTTTTCCTTTAAAATAACGTGATTTATGAGCTTTTGTATAAATTTTATAAATCCATTATGAATCTTTGAAAACAGTTAAAATATTTTACGGTTTTAAAATTAGTTCTATAGGGGTGTGACTCCCCTCCACATAAGAGGGGGAATTATTTTATTATGTTCATCCCTTGGACTAATAAAATAATGAAAAACTCTTCCATTTTAAGAAACCATTTCCAATATCTATGTTAAGGTTTTTCATTTTGGTAATTTGGTTATATTTATCCCAAAACCTATGTTTTAGAAATTTTGAAGAAATACCCAATCATTTATAATATTAACCAACACAATATCCCACTTATATTAACAAAAAATCCTTGTTGAATGTACTTAATATTTCCACTCCTCTCTAGATTATTCATAAAGTTCCCAATCTCTCAAGAATCTCCTCCCAGTCATTTGGAGTCTGAAAATCATGTAAGGGTTCATTTTTGTTCTCCTCATTATTCATGTATCTCCTTTACCATATGTCTTTTCTCTTTATTTTATTTTATTCTGATATTTATTCTCTTTTACCTATTACTACTGATCTTATTTGAAAACTACGAGAAACCAATTTCTCTCTCATCGGCCCATTTTTTAAATTTTCAAGTGACGTTGTTTTGCTGCTGAAATTGCACCACATTTTTTCATTCCAAAACAATTATGTAGTGAATACGATACCCATTTCCAATCAAGTTTTATCACCTATATAAACTAATAATTATTTTAAGTTTTACTTACTTTTATTCATTCCACACTCCTCAATTTTGGAATAAAATATTATGATGAGTGAATCCATGATGTCTGATCATTGTGGAACACTTAAGTATGAGAATAAAATGAATATAATGAGTGTGAAATGAATTATATAGTCCTCTAATTATTTGGATAATGTTTAGTCTCATAAGACATAATGTGGGGATAATTAGGGAACCTTATTCCATTATGGGACCTTTTTCATCATGATATCTTGGATGTTACCCCTGAACTATGTTTATGATGTAGTGGTTTAATATGATGCCACATTTCCCGTGTTATCATATTATATAATGTAGTATTATTCATGTTTATGATTCTCACCCCATTTATGATCCATTAATATTCCAATTTTAAAACATGTATTTTTATCTTCATGTTATTCAATGTTTATTTCCTTTACTGGGATTTATATCCCATCTATTTATTATATATGTCCCTAGGTTATCCAATGTTGTTCGAGGGTCTATGAAATATTATGATCATGTTAAGGAATATTTCAATAATTTTGTTTTATTCCCCATTTTAAGTTGTTATGTAATGTACCTAATTATTAATGACACTAGATTTCTCATTATTATGGTTTTTTATGGTTATGGAATAATTCATGTAAGAATGTTACATAAAGAGACGGGTTGTCAAAGTTCATATCCATGAAAAACATTAGTAATTTTTGGGATTAGGGTTAGAAAACTATAGTTAAAGGCATAGTGATAAAACTAAGAATAAAAAAACATCCCTAAAAAATTTAAGAATATTTTTAGTTTTTTTAAAGAAAATGCATTGATGTATGGATACTACAAGTGAATGTGGTTATGGAATATATGTAACTAGGTGTAATAACTATGACATGGTGTGTTGGACCTATCTCATCATAACCTAGTACATGGAATTGGGCCTTACTACACACCTGGTTTTACACTCTAGGTGGATATGATTTTGTAAGATCACAGTCTCATTATCAATCATTATTAAGGGAATAAAAAAATCCCATAAGAATATATGTTATGAAATATATCTCAGATAACATAGTTTCAATCCTATAAATTCATGATTTATTAAAATAAATGTATTTTATAAGTTTTCTAATTATTGCCATTAAATTTCATTTTATGTGTGTAATAGATTAAAAATACTCATCCCTAATTTTCACTCTATTCTAAACGATTACCATAAATAAGTGGAATCGGATAAACAATCAATGTGAAGGGAAATGTGATCACTATCTAAAAATAGATTCCCAATAAAATGTGAGCTCAAGTAATACATATCGTGAACATGTCATACTAGATATCAAAAATCAAATTATCAACTGGAACTTTTTTGAATTCCCAAATACGTTATGGATGAGGATGATGACATCTCATGGAATTCTATTTGATAATGGTTATAAGGGAATGAATACCCAATTTCATTTATGAAACAAGTGTGGACAGAGGAATAAAGATAAATGTAATAAAGGGAATTGAATATGTTTTTTGTGTGGAAATATAATGCATAAAGTATCCAATTTCCATGAGAAAATGGATAAAATGATGGATGGAAATAATTTTCAATCTACTATACCCTATATAGTTCTAGGTCGAAAGTGTGGATAATTTGTTCATTATAAAAGACAATGATCTATTGTACAGGTTGGTATGCATGATGAGAATCAATAATCTTTATGAATAATGGAACAAGGTGTGTCTTATGCTGTGATAGATCATTATTATTGAATTATATGAAACCTATACTCAATAATTGTGTATTTCATGACGTATTTAAATTTAATCAATGCTTTCATATCTTGTATGTTTTCTTGGAATATCAGGTCACCACATGAAATAATATTATATTATCCAGAAAATCCTCAATGATCATGTATCTCATGTTTACTTTTCTTAAAATGTTCTTATTAAAAATATTAATAATATCCATTTGGTAGAATTTGATAAATTTTTGGGTAAGGATTGGAATTACATACATAGATACAACAAAAATTTCATGACAATTAAATCACTCTATGTGTCACATGGTTTAATTTTTAGTGGAGATTATACCTAGGGTTTTATAATTATCAAGGAATCCATATAGACTGGTTGTTTTAGAACCTGAGGAGCCAAAGAAACAACTATAGAAGTATGGATAAAGGGTTTATAGGCCCACGAGATTCACTATAAGGAGCTGGCCTTAAACCTTACTTAATATTGAATTAAATTGAATAATTAACATTGAGGATCTTTTCAGGTTTAGAGTTTTAGAGAATTAGGACATAACTATTACATCTCAAGGATTACAAAGTAGACAAATCTACTCAGTCGCTATTTTTTCACTAAATAAAAACTCTTGAACAAAAGAGTCATGTCTAGTCCCTTGATTTAGACAGCCTAACATTTCCTTGATCCCATCCTTGACCCTATTCAACATTATGTCCTGTGAAAACATTTCCAAAACATGGGATGAGCATAAAAAACTCAGTAAGGGTTATAACAGTACAGAAAGAAAACCCCAGTCCATGTATACATAAGAATTAATGAAATCATACTTTTACTCATAAAACATAATCAATTTAACATACCTCATGAAATCATAATATTTATGCATAACTCAATAGAAATCATAAGGAATAAAGGTAACATGAGGCATTCATAACATTCTGACATAAGGAGTAACCCTTATGGTTACATTTGGAATACCCATCACAGTATATTCCCTAAATCTCTTCAGAGAAACCTTAACATTTAACTCCTTCGCGTTACCCAATGCATTGGAGAGCTATATCGGCCTCACCCTCCCTTAGTTTATCACAGAACCACCCGTATTCATAAAAAATGCCCAAGAACCATAACATAATCATAGAACATAACTTAAGAACAAAGGAAAGATAACATTCCCACATTGTAATAACAATATAACATTTTAAGAAATTGAAATAATGAATCCATTCTAAAAACCATTTTCAAACCATTTAAAACATTTAATAAAGAGATTTTTGAATCGAATTGTCCCATACCACTTTGAAGCTTTTAAAATTTTAATCCATTAATATCCATAAAAATAAATCCTTAATACCATTTTGAAAAAACGGATATTAATGAGAAATATTTGTAAGAATAAATCATTAAAACATTTAAAATGATATTTTAGTTAAAGGGTTTTTAACAAAATGAGAGACACTTGAATACAATAATTGAGGAATAACATTTAATCAGAACTTTGAAATATCATGAGAATAAAGGGATTCATGATATATTATCGCCAAGGATAGTATATACACCAAATAAGAGTGAATTGGTGTATAACAACAATGAAGTCTCAATAGAAATATAAAATGAGATGAAATCCCTTATAAAGAAGGTATCCTTAAATTAAGGATAAATCAATCTCATAATTATGTGTGACAAATATAAATACACCAAATGTAAGTGGATATTAAGTGTAAAACAGCCATAGGTCATTCACACATATTCATAGGATGACATATTCAATAACTACAATTTGAACCCAAAGAAATCGAAATTGGGTTAAGAAGTTCCCTTGGTAAAATTCGACAGCCTAACGGTGTCACTTTAAAATTCATAACATTAGTTTATGAGAGATAAAATGGTATCTCATCACATGGACATAAAATTTACATCAATAAGGATATATAATAACATATCTCAACATAAAAAGATGTAAATTAAAAGATATAACAAAATAAGTCTTTTTAAAAGAGGAGTGTGAAAGGTTCCCTTACCGATTTGGGAAACTTTCGAAACGTACACCCCATGAAAGAAGGGTAATACAATGAAGATTTAAATACCCATAAATGAGAGTATATTATACAAATTTTAAAGTAATGGGTAGTACATACACCACACAAATGGAAATAGTGGCCAATGTAGCATGAATCTCATGGGAATAAAAAGTGAGATGAAAATACCATTATGAAAATTCGACAGTCTAACGACACCACATAAAAATTCAAAAATGGATTGATGAGAAAAAATAGGTCCTCTCATAATTTTAACATAAAATTTACAGACAGAATAATATAAAATAACATCCCCCAACATAATAAATAGAAGCTTAAAGTATGTTAGATAAAAAATAGTACTTAAAAAGGAAGAGAGAGGTAGGATTCCTTACCTCAAGTCCGACTTGTCCTGTTCATTTCATTATATTCCTGAATAATAATTTTTTTTAAATTTATAATTTATTAAGGAATTCCTTTAATTTTTATTATTCAATTCATATCACATATTATAATTTTATAATAATTAGTCAATTATGTGAGTTCATATCAAATGTTTTTGTTGATGTTTGGTACATGAGTCAAAAATAAACTTGTTTGAAAAGAATCATCCATGTAGTTATAAGTAAATAATACACATAATAGTATTAATGATATAAATATCATATATATCCCGTAAATATTCATTTTATACTATTACATAACATTTGGAGATAAAAATAAATGAAATGCACCGTTCATGGAGACGGTAGGCAGTACATACGCATGAATGAAACTTTCATTTCTTTGTCATGTTAATGGAATTAAAAATAATTCAGAGATATATATATATTATAATTAAAGTATAATATATATGGTCTATAGGTCACTTATGTTCATTAATTTTATTCTTTATACATTCCATGTATTGCATGAACGAGTCACATCACTTGAGGGGGCGGTAGCCCGCACTTCCTCATATAAAATTATCGCATTTGCACAACATGAAAAGAATAAAGGTATATTTTAAATATGAAATACAGAAGCATATATAAAACATAAATACCATATATATCATGTATAATATGAAGTGACATAATAATGGCCACCTTTAAAGGAGTTAAAAGAATATTGAACAATCATCGTTTCGTGAGGCAGTAATTCGCCATCCACAAAAACAATATGTTCTTTAACCATTAGACGGATGTGTGTGTAAGTGTATCTCGAATACATATTATAATAACATTCTAGTATATTTAATATACTTGTTTTGTTACAAAATAAAGGAATAAAAAGATTTTAGGGGGTTGGAGAAGCAAAATAAAACAAACGAACATACGAGAAGACATTACCTTTAAATCCGGTAACTCCCTTTGGTTTGAACCAATAGGGTTTCTAGAAGAGCTTTCTTCCTAAGGTGAGGCTTCAATAATAAATATAGGGATGTTGAGAGATGAAATGGGAAGGGTTTGGCTATGCCAAGGCTTGAGAGGTGTGGGTATGGAGGTAGAGGTGGGGGCCTTTTATAATCGGAGAGGAGGGGCACCCATGGAAAGTCAAAAAAGTTTACTTTATTTTAAAAAGCGTTTCAGATTTTAAAGGTCCCACATTGATATATTTATAGGATAAGGTGATAAGGTTTCAAAATATACTCATTCAATAGGTTTTTTTCCAAGTTTCAGTCTTAGAGATTACATTATCTTTTCATTTTATTTAAATGGTTGATTAATGAGGTAATTGCTACCTCATCATGGTGTCATAAATAATTTAATTTATTTAAGGTCTAAAAACTAAAAGATAAATACTATGATGTAGGAAATATTTTTAGCTTTCCAATGACAATTAATATTCTAAGAGATTGTTTATTTAGACAAAATTAAAATTATTTTACTTAGGTGTTACATACTTTGGTTACATTTTCCTTTCTTTAAAAAAATATGATAAAAGGTCACTATCACACTAAAGTGATTCCATGGGGTCATGAGGTTGGAACAAGGCATACCATGGTCGGCCATGACACCACCAATAGCATTAGGACACATTTTAGTGTCATTTTATATTTTTATGATATTATTTTCTTACCCTTAATTACACGATTACTAATTAAACACGATAAATAAAGATAATTACCGTCGTTACTATTCATAATGTCCAAAAAAATGAGTATTAATTACATAATTTGGTCCTTCTGATTCCAAATATGGAATATATTTTATCAATTTCAAAACACATAAATTGTGGTAATTAATTTAAAAGTAAATCCTTTTGTCAAAACAAAAGACGGGTTTTTAAGTAGTAAAATTTATCAAAAGATTGACTTGTTTTTACATCCAATTGAAAAGTGAAATTACTTCCAATGAACAACATTGTATTAAGTTATAAAAACATAATTCAATTATACTTTAAAAAAAATTAAAATGACTATTTAAATAAATAAATAAATTGGATGAAAAGGCAGTTTTGAATTAAAAACTATATTTTTCACTATTCATAAAAAAGCATTATCAGAAAAATACCAAAAATTAACCATAAGCTATTTTTGATATTTCTAATTTATAAATGATTTCCATTTTACAAAATTAAAAATATAGAAGTTTCATTAATAAATCATATAGTTAATTCCCACTGTCAAAACAAATAGCGGGTTTTTAGGAAGTAATATCTTTGAAATGATTGGCACTTGTTTATGTCCATTTTCAAAGTGAAATTAATTATAATTACTACCATTGAATTAAATTGTAAAAATATATTCTAATTAAAATATAAAACAGATTAAAAATATAATCTTACATTATATTTAAATTAGATGAGAAAACAGTTTTGATGTAAAATGCAATATTTTTCACTATTCATTAAAAAAAGAACATTGTCAGAAACATACCAAAAATTTAACCAAAGTAAATTTCAATATCCCAATCATGAAGTATAAGTTTATTTTGACAAATAGAGCTTATAAAATTGTCAAAAGTTAGATATAAAAAAATGTTCACCATCAAAAGGTGGTAAAACAAACTTTTAAAAATATTTGAGTATTTATTCTTAAAATTGGATTGATATGGATTCTAAGCCTCTAACATTTATTGGATAAATGTAAAAATATTTAACAAACATATGTAATCATTTTTTAGTTATTTCTGTTCATTCACTATATTACAACGGCTAGGCATTAACTATTATTATATTATTATATTATTAGTGTGCAATGTAAGATTTCAAAGAAACTCATTGTTACATATTGGGTATGCCATCGAGCATAGCATTCCCTTTAAAGTAATATTAACATTTTATTCACAAATATTGATAAACATTAGAATGTAATATTATTTATTTACCTGGGATGTTACATCCTTCCACCCTTTTTGGGAATTTCGTCCTCGCAATTTCAAAATTGGGCTTGGAAACTTTATTGAAAGTCCCACATCGGAACAAGAGTCAGTAAAACTATCACTTTAAAAGAAAGGGAGAGAAGTACAAAGGTTACCTGAGATAACCCATACTAGGATTCCAAGTAGTAAAATATGGATATGGAGGAGAAAACAAAGGGTCATGTTCTGATGGAGGGTGATAGTAAACATGTCTAGAAGAAATTTAACCATAAGAAAATCACAAACTTGTGATGGGTTAAACGGTATTCGATTCCCCAGTAGGAAAGGTTAACAGACAACATTTTTGTTTTAAGTTACTTTTCATTGAGGAATTTATTTTTGAGCATAACTAAATCATAATGAAACCTACTTACTTGTCACGTAGACTTTTAAATTTTACCAGATTCCTTAATCAAACTCATATTTTCTCCAAAAGATGGGTATTTAGGAAGACTTGTTCGCATTAATAGTACTATAATAAACTTCTTGAGAATCACCTAATCCACAAAAGAGAACTATATATTTCCCATGTCTTTAAATCTCAATCAAAACCAAACCAAAAAGATTAGTATGAGATCAGATTGTAACATCCCAGGTATATAATGAAAAATACATTTTCATATTTATTAATATTTGATAATTGAATATTAATTTTACTTTAAAGGGGTTTCTATGTTCGATAGCATACCCGATATTCAACAATGAGTTTCTTTGAAATCTTACGTTGCACACTAGTAATAAAATATTATTATTTTAAATGGTAGTTAACACATAGTCTTCGTATTGGAAGGAATGAATATAAATAAAAAAAATATGATTATATATGTTTTTTAAATGTTTTTAAATTTATCCAATAAAGGATAAAGGCTTAAAATATGAAAAGAATTCAATTTTAGGCATATATACTCTAATTTTCACTAAAGGTCCACTTATCGCCTTTTGGTGGTGAACCGTCATTAAATATAGTTTTGGTCACTCTTCTACATTCTATTGGACCAAAAAAAATTTCTTCAGAATCGGGACATCAAAACATACTTTGTGTAAATTTTTGGTATTTTTCCGATAAAGATTTTTTAATGAATAGTGAAAAATGTTGTATTTTAATTCAAAACCTCTTTTTAATCTAATTTTTTTATATGATTAGATTATCATTTGAATTGGTTTTAAAGTCAAATTAGAATAGATTTTTACCATTTAATCTAATAGTGGTCATTGGAATTAATTTCACTTTGAAATAAGACTTAAACTAGTGTCAATCTTTTGATACTTATTGTTTCATAAATACACGTTATTTTCTCTGACGGTGGGAATTAATTATTAAATTAATTAATGCAACTTATATGTTTTGAATTTTGTAAAATATAATTCATTTTTTAATTCAGAATATAAAATATATCATAGGGTGATGTTTTGGTGTTTTTCTAAAAAACTTCAATTTTTGATTAATAGTGAAACCACTAAGTGGTACTTAAAAAACTGATTTTTCGTTTAAATGAAATTTTACCATCTATGTGTTTTTAATTTCAAAAATCCGACATACATGGTTTTCATTAAGAAGTAAAATGTGTTTAAATTGGATTAAAATAATTTTTTGGCGAATAGTAACTTTTAAGTTTATTAATCGCGATTAGAGGTAATTAGTGTAGTTTAAGGTAAAAATAATGTCTTAATAACATAAAATGAACTTGACACATGTCCTACCCTTATTGTATGTGTCATGGACGAACAAGAAAATACATGGGTCAACTTGGGGACCCCATGGAGCCACTTTGGTAGGAAAATGACATTAAAAACTTTTTATTTAATGTTAAAATAAAAATGTGACAAACATGAGTTGTTTTACTAAAACATTTTTTAAATGAGGTTATACAAGTCATATTTTTTACTATAAATATTTTTTAGAAAGATAAAAAGATTTCCTACATCATTCTGGTTTTTTTATAATTTTTAGACATTAAATAAAGTAAATTATTTATGACACCATGATGATGCAGTGATTACGTCATTATTTAACGATTTAAATAAAATGAAAAGATAATGTAAAATATAAGACCTACACATGTCAAAAACTTATTTTATGGGTGTATTTAGAACTATTATCACCTTATCCTCTAAATATATAATTGTGGGACCCTTTTATCAGAAAAATGTTTTATAATAAAGTATCTTTTCTTAACATTCAAAGAGTGCCCCTCCTCTCCTCTTATAAAAGGACCCCACCTCTACCTCCTTACCCAAACCATTAAAGCCTTTGGATCGGCCAAACCCTATTAATTTGGTATCTCCGAATCCATATCTTACTTCTAGAAGCCTCACTTTGGGCAGAAGTCTTCCCAAGGATGCCTTTGAGCTCAAATCAAAAAGAGTTACCAGTTTTAAAGGTTGTGTTTTCTCTTGTGTTCTTTTGTTTTATTTTGGTTCTCCAAACCTCTAAACACTTTTTATTCCTTTATTTTGTAACATAAACAGTATCTTCGATATAGTATGATGTTTTTATAATAAGTATTCGAGCTACCCCTACACACACCTCCATCTAATGGTTAAAGAACATACTGTTTCTATGGTATGGTGAATTTCTTCCTCACGAAACGATGATTGTTCAACACTCATATAACACCTTCAAAGGTGGCCATTAAGATGACACTCTATTTATATATGATATATAATATGTTTATGTTTTACTTAAGCTTCTGTATTTTTCATTTTCCTCATAGCTTTATGGTTTCCATTGTGGGTAAACACGATAATATCATTTTAGGAAGTGTGGACTACCGCCCCCTCGATGTGATTTGATTCGTTAATGCCATACGTGGGACGTATAAAGGATGGATTTAATGATATTATATATGATATTATACTGGATTTTAATATACCTTTATATCATTATTATTTCACTCAATTAAAGTATCAGATAGAAATGAATGTAGCGTTCATGCGTACGTACGGCTTACTGTCTCCATGAATGGTGCATTTCATTTCTTATCCCCAAATGTAATTTACTATTATAAGTACATATATATAATGGATATATATGATGTATGTTTCATATATGTGATGAATATAATTATGGAATTAAAATATACATACCTCTCATTTATTTTTAATTCCATTAATATGACATAGAAATGAAAGTAGCGTTCATGCGTACGTACGGCTTACCGTCTCCATGAACGGTGCATTTAATTTATTACCTCTAAATGATTATGTAATATTATAAATGAATGTATATACTGGATATATATGATATATATGGTGTCTACATCATGAATATAATTTTGATATAATGGATATTTTACAACATGAACAACTTGTAATTATAAAGAGTTTATTTTTGACTCAAGTACCAAGGATTGACAAAATGACCATTATTAACATAAATAATTAAATATTGTTCATAACTTGGTAAGAAGTGATATAAAAGGATTAATGAACTTGAAAAAGGTTCTTAAGCAAGTTGAAATTAACTCAAGTTTATTATTCAGGACGTTAAAGAACGATCGAGTCATGTCAGACCCGAGGTAATGGACTTCGTCTCAATCTCCTTTCATTGAGGCATATTTTATTCTAATACAATACTTTCATTTATACAGTGTATAAACCCCTTTTATTTTTAATTTTATACAAAAGGAATATTTTTCAACGAATTATTTTACAAAATGACAAAATGTAATGTCTCTTTTAACGTACGCGGTGACAACGACCTTTTCCGCCGCCGTGAGTATTATTTGGACTTTGGCTTCCTCAACAATTCGTAATGTTTTTAAAAGTAAATAAATACCATATACTCTTTTAGGTATTTCGGTATTGAAAATGGTTTTTATAATGGGTTTTTTATGTCACTATATGTTAGTGATATATTGTGATCGAAATGTTGAAATGTTTTCTTTCCATTATATTTGTTTTATGTATTGTGATTTTATAATGGTTCTTGGACATTTGACGGGTGGTTACATGATAATCCATATGACGGGTGGTGTTGTTAATAACAGGATGGGTGGTTACCTTATAAGCTCCAATGCATTGGGTATGTAAGTCGGCCGTATGGCTATTCCATTAAGTGATATGTGTGGAAGTTGACCGTATTGTTATTCTATTTAAGTATGTTTATGTCCGAAGTTACCTATATATGTTATGTGATCTTTATATGGGTTTTATGGTAATATTTTGGTTACAAAAGGGTAAGTAATGATCTTTTATTTGGTGAAGTGTTTTTACTTCTCCATAAAGGTGAAAAGTATTACTTCGATAAAGTATACATGGTTTACTTTTTGTTTTGATGAACTAACAGTTTTCATTCTTTGTGTATCCCTTACTGAGATTTTTATGCTCACCCCATGTTTTATGAAATGTTTTTCACAGGACTTAATGTGGATTAGGGTCAAGGATGGGATCAAGGGAATGTCATGCTATATAAAACATGGAACTACACAGGTTTATTTTTAAGAGTTTTTATTCTATGGAAACTTAGTAGAATTGTCTACTTTGTAATCTTTTGAGATGTAATAGTTATGTCCTAATTCTCTAAAACTCTAAACCTGAACAGATCCTCAATGTGAATTATTCATTTAATATAATATTAAGTAAGGTTTAAGGCTGAGGCCTTATATTTGGTATCAGTGGTCGGTTTAGACAACATTAGGAGTTAGAAAATTGTTAAATTATAAATTAATTTATGGTATGATTGAAATGATATAGCATTTGAAGATTATCATGTTTCTTCTCCTAAGATATTTCTATGTTAAGAATGGTTTTTCATAGAGGAAATAGAACAGATTTTCGGGGAAGTCATACAGAGGGAAATGACCTTTCAAATCAGTATCCTGAGATGGTCATAATCAGAACTAAACAGTTTGTTGTAGTGATGGCTCAGTTGACTCAGGTGAAAAATGTTGGTTTTTATTGCTGATATTTTGGTGTTTTTTAAAAGTATTGAGGAGTATGAAAGACATTTAAGGGTTATTTTTCAAACCCTAAAAGAAAAGAAATTGTATTGTAAATTCAGTAAGTGTGAGTTTTGGTTGCAAAAAATTTCTTTCCTTGGTCACATTTTTTCTAAAGAATGAATAACCGTGGATCCTACAAAAACAAAGGTTGTTGATGAATGGCCAAGACCCACAAATGTAACTGGGATCCGTAGTTTTCATGGTTTGGCATGTTACTACTGAAGGTTTATTGAAAAATTTTCATGGTTATCTAGTCCAAGGACTAAGCTTACTTGGAAGGGTGTTAAGTTTATCTGGACAAAAGAATGTGATGATTGTTTTCAGGAGTTGAAAAAAATATTGGTGACTGCTCTAGTTTTGGAACTTCCATCCAGGAATGGCGAGTTTGTTATATACAGTGATGCTTCGTTGAAGGGACTTTCTTGTGTCATTATACAGAATGATCAGGTAATTGCATATGCTTTACATCAGTTGAAGACTAATGAGGTAAATTACCCTACACATGGCTTGGAATTAGCTGATGTTGTTTTTGCTCTAAAAATTTAGAGGCATCATTTGTATGGAGTAAAGTGTGAAATATATACAGATCACAAAAGTTTAAAGTATATATTCACTCATAAAGAATTGAACATGAGACAGAGGAGATGGATAGAATTAATCAAGGATTATGATTGTACAATTCATTACCATCCGGGAAAAGCAAATAAAGTCGCTGATGCCTTGAGTCAAAAAAGTAATGCTTCATTAACCATGCTACGCTTGGAACGAGATCCTTTGGTTTTTGATTTGATGAACTTTGGCATAGAAGTTATTGGTGCAGGAAGTTCTTCTATTTTGTTTCAGGTATCAGTGAGATCATCCCTATCAGATAGAATTAAGCAAGCGCAGAAGAAAGATAGTGGGTTGCAGAAAAAGGTAGAGCTGGTTTAGAAGGGTAAGTTGCCTGAATTCAACATTGATAATGATTGTTTTTTGAGGTTTGTGAAGAGATTATGTGTTACTGAAGAATGAGTTGTTATGTGAGGCTCATAGTTCCCCGTTTATAGTTCATCCTGGTAGTACTAAGATGTATAGAGATCTGTAGTAGTATTACTGGTGGGATAGAATGAAAAGAGATATTTCTGATTTTACTGTGAAGTGTTTGACTTGTTAGTAGGTTAAAGCATAGCAGCAGTTACCGAAAGGGATGCTTCAGCCTCTACCAGTTCTAGAGTGGAAATGGGAAAATATATCCATGGACTTTGTTGTGGGATTACCAAAGACATCTAGAGGTAATAATGCAATCTGGGTTAATGTTGATCGATTGACTAAATCTGCTCATTTCCTTCCTATTCGAGATACTTTGTCTCTAGATCAACTTGATTGGTTGTATCTTAAAGAGATAGTTAGGTTTCATGGAGTTCCTCTCTCCATTGTATCTGATCGTGATCCCAGGTTTACTTCTATCTTTTGGAAAGCCCTTCAGAAGTCATTGGGTACTGAATTAAATTTTAGTACATCTTTTCATTCGCAATCAGATGGGCAGTCAGAATGAACAATTTAGACCTTGGAGGATATACTACGAGCTTTCTCTATGGATTATCAGGGAAGGTGGGACCAACAACTTTCTTTGGTTGAGTTTTCCTATAATAACATTTTTCATTCTAGTATACAGATGGAACCATTTGAGGCATTATATGGGAAGCGGTGTTGAACTCTAGCTTTTTGGGATGAAGTAGGTGAAAGGAAGCTGATGGGACCAAAATTAGTAGAAGAGATGGCAGAAAACGTTCAGTTGATTCAGAAACACATGAGAACAGCTTAGAGCAGACAGAAAAGTAATGAGGATAACTGAAGGAAGGATCTATCTTTTGAGGTAGGTGATCATGTTTTTCTCAAGGTTTCTCCATGGAAAAGTGTGATGCGATTTGGTAAGAAAGGAAAGCTGAGTCCAAGGTTCATTGGACCATATGAAATTCTGGAGAGAGTTAGATCAGTTGCATTCAGAGTGGAATTACCTCTGAGTTTATCTTAGGTACACAATGTTTTTCATGTTTTTATGTTGAGAAAGTATATGTCAGATCCATCTCATGTTTTGAGCCCAGAGGTAGTTCAGTTGGAAGAGAATCTCTCTTATGAAGAACAACCAGTCCAGATTCTTGAATGAAGAGAGCAAGTATTGTGAAATAAGGTAATTCACCAGGTAAAGGTTTTTTGGAAAAACCATATGGTTGAAGAGGCAACGTGGGAATCTGAAAATGCTATGATGGATAAATACCCCCACTTATTTTGATAAGTTAATAAAATTGCGAGGACGTAATTCCCAAAAGGGGGGAAGGATGTAACATCCTAGGTAAATAAAGAATAATACATCTTCATATTTATTAATATTTGAGAATTGAATATTAATTTTACATTAATGGGGTTTCTATGTTCGATAGCGTACCCGATACTCAAAAAAGAGTTTCTTTGAAATCTTACGTTGCACACTAGTAATAAAATAATATTATTTTAAATGGTAGTTAACACGTAGTCATTGTATTGAAAAGAATGAATATAAATAACTAAAATATGATTATATATGTTTTTTAAATGTTTTTACATTTCTCCAATAAAGGATAAAGGATTAAAATATGAAAATAATTCAATTTTAGGCATATATACTCTAATTTTCACTAAAGGTCCACTTATTGCTTTTTGATGGCGAACCTTCATTAAATATAGTTTTGGTCACTCTAATACATTCATATTGGACCAAATAAAATTCTTCTTTAGAATTGGGATATCAAAATTTACTTTGTGTAAATTTTTGGTATTTTTCCGATAAAGAACATTTTTAATGAATAGTGAAAAATGTTGTATTTTAATTCAAAACCACTTTTTAATCTAATTTATTTATATAATTAGATTATTGATTGAATTGTTTTTAAATTGAAATTATAATATATTTTTACCATTTAATCCAATAGTGGTCGTTGTAATTAATTTCACTTTGAAATCAGACTTAAACTAGTGTCAATCCTTTGATACTTATTGTTTCATAAAAACATGCTATTTGCTCTGATAGCAAGAATTAATTATTAAATTAATTAATGAGACTTATATGTTTTGAATTTTGTAAAATATACTTCATTTTTTAATTCTGAATATCAAATATCTCTTAGGGCGAAGTTTTGGTATTTTTCTGAAAAACATCAATTTTGATGAATAGTGAAACCACTAAGTGGTACTTAAAAAACTGATTTTTCGTTTAAATGATATTTTACCACCTCTGTGTTTTGAATTTCAAAAATCCGACATACATGGTTGTCATTAAGAAGTAAAATGTGGTTCAATGGGATTAAAGTAATTTTTTGGTGAATAGTAACTTTTAAGTTTATTAATCGCAATTAGAGGTAATTAGTGTAGTTTAAGGTAAAAATAATGTTTTAATAATATGAAATGAACTTGAAACATGTCCTACCCTTATTGGATGTGTCATGGCCGACCAAGAAAATCCATGGGTCATATTGGGGACCCCATGGAGCCACTTTGGTAGGAAAATGACATTAAAAACTTTTCATTTAATGTTAAAATAAAAATGTGACAAACATGAGTTGTTTTACTAAAAAAATTCTTAAATGGGGTTATACAAGTCATCTTTTTTACTATAAATATTCATTTGAAATCTAAAAAGATTTCCTACATCATGATAGTTTTTTTATAATTTTTAGACATTAAATAAATTAAATTATTTATGACACCATGATGATGCAGCGATTACCTCATTATTTAACGATTTAAATAAAATGAAAAGATAATGTAAAATATAAGATCTACACATGTCAAAACACTATTGGATGGGTGTATTTCGAACTCTTATAAACTTATCCTCTAAATATATAATTGTGGGACCCTTTTTATCCGAAAATCATTTTATAATAAAGTATTGTTTCTTAACTTTCCAAGAGTACCCCTCCTCTCCTCTTATAAAGGATCCCCACCTCTACCTCCTTACCCAAACCTCTAAAGCCTTTGGATCGGCTAACCCCTGCTCATTTTATCTATCCACATCCATCTCTTACTCCCAGAATCCTCAAATTGGGTAGAAGCCTTCCCAAGGAAGCCTTTGAGCTCAAATCAAAAAGAGTTACCTGTTTTAAAGGTAGTGTTTTCTCTTGTGTTATTTTGTTTTATTTTGCTTTTCCAACCCTCTAAACTCTTTTTATTCCTTTATTTTGTTGCAACACCAGTATATTAAATATACTAGGATTTTTTTATAACATGTATTCGAGCTACACCTACACACACCTCCGTCTAATGGTTAAAGAACATACTATTTCTGTGGTATGGAGAATTTCTGCCTCACGAAACGATGATTGTTCAACACTCATATAACATCTTCAAAGGTGGACATTATGATGACACTCTATTTATATATGATATATAATATGTTTTTGTTTTACTTAATATTCTGTATTTTTTATTTTTTTCATACCTTTATGGTTTTCATTGTGGGTAAACACGATAATTTCATTTTTGGAAGTGCGGACTACCGCCCCCTCAAAGTGATTTGATTCGTTAATGCCATACGTGGGACGTATAAAGGATGGATTTAATGATATCATATGTTATATTATACTGGAATTATAATATAAATTTATATCATTATGATATCACTCCATTAAAGTATGACATAGAAATGAAAATAGCGTTCATGCGTACGTACGACTTACCCTCTCCATGAATGGTGCATTTCATTACTTATCCCCAAATGTAATGTACTATTATAAGTACATATATATAATGGATATATATTATTTATGTTTAATATAAGTGATTAATATAATTATGGAATTAAAATATACATACCTTTCATTTAGTTTTAATTCCATTAATATGACATAGAAATGAAAGTAGCGTTCATGCGTACGTACGGCTTACCGTCTCCATGAACGGTGCATTTCATTTCTTACCTCTAAATGATTATGTAATATTATAAATGCATGTATATACTGGATATATATGATATATATGGTATCTACATCATGAATATAATTCATGATATAGTGGATATTTTACCACGTGAACAACTTGTAATTATAAAGAGTTTATTTTTGACTCAGGTACCAAGGATCGACGAAACGATCATTATTAACATAAATAATTAAATATTGTTCATAACATGGTAATAAGTGATATAAAAGAATAATGAACTTGAAAAAGGTTCTTAAGCAAGTAGAAATTAACTCAAGTTTATTATTCAGAACATTAATGAATGATCGAGTCATGTCGGACCCGAGGTAAGGGACTTCGTCTCAATCTCCTTTCATTGAGGCATATTTTGTTCTAATACAGGACTTTCATTTATATGGTGTATAAACCCATTTGAGTTTTAATTTTATACAAAATTAATCTTTTTCAATGAAGCGTTTTACAATACGAGAAAATGGAATGTCTCTTTTAACGTACGCGGTGACAACGACCTTTTCCACCGCCGCGAGTATTATTTGGACTTTGGCTTCCTCAACAAGCCGTAGTGTTTTTAAAAGTAAATAAATACCATATACTCTTTTAGGTATTTCAGTATTGAAAATGGTTTTTATTATGGGTTTGTTATGTCAATATATTTTAGTGATATATTGTGTCGAAATGTGGAAATTTTTTCTTTCCATTATATTTGTTTTATGTCTTATGATTTTATAATGGTACTTGGAAATTTGACGGGTGGTTACATGATAAACCATATGATGGGTGGTGTCGTGAATACCAGGATGGGTAGTTACGTTATAACCTCCAATGCATTGGGTATGGAAGTCAGTCGTATGGCTATTCCATTAAGTGATCTGTGTGGAAGTCGACCGTATGGTTATTCCATTTAAGTATGTTTATGTCCCAAGTTACCTATATATGTTATGTGATATTTATATGGGTTTTATGGTAATATTTTAGTTAAAAAGGGTATGTAATGATATTTTATTCATTGAGGAGTTTTTAATTCTTCATAAAGGTGAAAAGTATTACTTTGATAAAGCATACATGGTTTACTTTTTGTTTTGATAAACTACCAGTTTTCTCTCTTTATGTATCCCTTACTGAGAATTTTATGCTCATCCCATGTTTTTTGAAATGTTTTTCACAGGACTTAATGTATAATAGGGTCAAGGATGGGATCAATGGAAAGTCATGCTATATAAAACATGGAACTAGACATGTTTCTTTTTAAGAGTTTTTAATCTATGGAAACTTAGCAGAAGTGTCTACTTTGTAATCTTTTGAGATGTAATAGTTATGTCCTAATTCTCTAAAAATCTAAACCTGAAAAGATCTTCAATATGAATTAATCATTTATTTCAATATTAAGTAAGGCTTAAGGTCGGGGCCTTATACAGGTAATACCCAAAAATGATATTTTTTTTACAAAAAGAAAAAATACTCCTAATGTCCAAAAATTTACAAAAAAAACCCAAGTTCAACAAAGACCATTCAATAAACATCTATACATAAAATTATTCAAAGTAAACGAAACTAATATTGAAACCCAAATATCTGAAGGATTTAATCACATATTCTCCTAAGATAAATCTTAACATTTTTCTCCAAAATAACATCAGTTTCTCATACAGTCTCATAATGAAAACTAATTAACCTAATCACATATTCTCCATGATAGGCTAATAATTTCCATTGATAACCCAAAATCACCTTACTCTTAATTAATAAAATCATCTAACTAAAAATAATAATTCAAACTGACCAGAGACTTCACACAGTCCAGAGGTAGGTGATAAATACCAGTTGCACTTTGGTTGTGGGTTCGATTCCCGCAGCTTCGTCTGACACGACGGGTTGTCTCACAGTCTACGTGTTGTCCTTTTTCCAAAACTATATAATTCTTAAAACATCCCCCAAAAAGAGATAAAATCTTCAAAAATAACCATAACATATTTTAACCACAAAGGTTATCTAATAACTTCCATTTTGAAACCCAAAATTTACTAACCAGTAATTGCCTCAAATTCAAGGATCATATAAACCCAAATGGTTCTTCATAACCATATCCACAAAAGAAAGGATAATTATTCCTTGAATAAAATTTTCGTATATCAAACATCAGGGTTACAGATACTATAAAATGTCTTCTAATGTAACCCCGTCATCAAAAGATAGTTAATACATCTATGAATTTCACCATCCTTAAATCTACCATAACTCTTGAATCCCTTATATGTTTACATATTACTCATTCATCATTATTCATGATCCATTAACCATTCCTTTTCAAATTATTCTGAAATTATTATTTCCTAAAAACAAAATCATGAATCATATCCTATGAATCCAATAAAAGGAAAACATATGTTAATAAATAATCCATACCTTTCATTACTCATTGTCATTTTCTTCATCCTCAATCAGAATTGCATTAGGTATTGGTAAATGAATATTTGTATGATCTTGGTGACCCGATTCCCAAAACGTCTCCTTAGGAAATGTGTTTGCATAATGACCATGCACAACACATTTAAAACATTCAATTGATTCTTCAGAAAGAACTTCTTTCCCTTTCCTAGAGTCAACTAGATGCTTCCTTTTTCCATGCCAGGTTCTTGATTTATGACCATCATTTCCACATCTATATCATCTTTCTGTCCCTTTGAAACACTTTCCTACGTGTTTCTTTCCTCGTCTTTGACCCATAGTTTTTTGAACATAATTACCTTTATGATTATTACCTGAACTTCGGTAGGGATTTGTTTCTCGCATATACGATGCCTTATAAAAATCACTAAGGTTCATGTGGTCAATCATGACTCAAGATAGTTGGTTGAGGATAACCACAAGAGTTCTCATTGCAACTCCCATATAATTAAGTTGTTCTTTCATAAAACCATCACAGTTTTCTTCAAATCCACTATTACTTTGGTGCCTACTAGATCCAGCCATTTAGTAAATCCAAAAAGGTCAGTGTGAGTATATTAGTAAGATCATCATATAATAAAGTGGAAGATAAGCACCAAGATATACTTATCCATGTTATCTCAAACTCATTATAACTTTCAAAAAAACAAAGACTCCATCTAATATACTAACTATTGTTGTTATACACAACATTTCACTTTTTCTTAAACAACACTCTAACCTCTAAAGTTATCTAAACCGACCTCTAATACCAACTATAAGGACCCGACCTTAAACCTTACTTAATCTTGAATTAAATTGAATAATTCACATTGAGGATCTTTTTAGGTTTAGTGTTTTAGAGAATTAGGACATAGCTATTACATCTCAAAGATTACAAAGTAGACCAATATACTCAGTTGCCATTTTTTTCACAAAATAAAAACTCTTGAACAAAAGTGTCATGTCTATTCCCTTGTTTTAGATAGCCTAACATTTCCTTGATTCCATCCTTGACCCTATTCAACTTTATGTCATGTGAAAACATTTAAAAAACTTGGGATTAGCATTAAAAGCTCAGTAAGGGTTATAACAGTACGGAAAGAAAACATCAGTCCATGTATACAAAAGAATCAATGAAATCATACTTTTACTCATAAAACATAATCAATTTAACATACCTCGTGAAATCATAATATTTATGCATAACTCAATAGAAATAATAAGGAATAAAGGTAACTTGGTACATTCATAACATTATTATGTAGGGATTAACCCTCATGGTTACGTTTGGAATACCCATCATAGTATATTCCCCATATCTCTTCGGAGAAACCTTAACGTTTAACTCCTTCGCGTTACCCAATGCATTGGAGAGCTATATCGGGCTCACCCGCCCTTAGTTTATCACGGGACCACCCATATTCATAAACAAAGCCCAAGAACCATAAAATAATCATAGAACATAACTTAAGCACAAAGGAAATATAAAATTCCCACATTGTAATAACAATATATCATTTTAAGATATTGAAATAATGAATCTATTATAAAAACCATTTTCAAAACCATTTAAAACATTTAATAAAGAGATTTGTGAATCAAAGTGTCACATACCACTTTAAAGATTTTAACATTTTAAACCATTAATATCCATATAAAAAAATACCTAAAACCATTTTGAAAACATGGATATTAATGAGAAATATTTAGAAGAATAAATCATTAAAACATTTAAAATGATATTTTAGTTAATGTGTTTTTAACAAAATGAGAGACACTTGAATATAATAATTGTGGAATAAAATTTAACCCGAACATTATAATATCATGAGAATAAAGGGATTCATGATATATTATTCCGATGGACAGTATATATAACATATAAGAGTTAATTGGTGCATAACAAAAATGAAGTCTCAATAGAAATTTAAAATGAGATGAAATCCCTTATAAAGAAGGTATCCTTAAATTAAGGATAAATCAATCTCATAATTATGTGTGAAAAATTTAAATACACCACATATAAGTGGATATTAAGTGTAAAACAACCATAGGTCATTCACACATATTCATAGGATGACATTTTCAATAACTAAAAGTTGAACCCAATGAAATCAAAATTGGGTTAAGAAGTTCCCTTGGTAAAATTCGACAGCCTAACGACGTCTCATTAAAATTCATAACATTAGTTTATGGGAGAGAAAATGGAATCTCATCACTTGGACACAAAATTTTCATCAATAAGGATATATAATAACATATCCCATCATAAAAAGATGTAAATTAAAATACATAACAACATAAGTCTTTTTAAAAGAAGAGTGTGAAACGTTCCCTTACCGATTTGGGAAACTTTCGAAACGTACACCCCATGAAAGAAGGGTCATACAATGAAGATGTAACTACCCATAAATGAGATTATATTATATAAATAGTAAAATAATGGGCATTACATACACCACACAAAATTAAATAGTGGCTAATGTAGCATGAATATCACGGGAATAAAAAGTGATATGAAAATCCCCTTATGAAAATTCAGCAGCCTAACAGCGCCACATAAAACTTCAAAAAATGGATTGATGAGATAAAATAGGGTCTGTAATAATATTAACATAAAATTTACATAAATAATAATATAAAAGAAGATCCCTCAACATCAAAAAGAGGATATTAAAGTAAGTTACATACAAAACAGTACTTAAAAAGAAAGAGAGAGGTAGGATCCCTTACCTCAAGTCCGACTTGTCTTGTTCGTTTCATTATATTCCTGAATAATAAACTTTCTTCAATTTAAAATTTCTTAAGGACCTCCTTTAAAGTTTATTATTCAATTCATATCACATATTATAATGTTATAATAATTAGTTAATTTTGTGAGTTCATATCAAATGATTTTGTCGACGTTTGGTACATGAGTCAAAAATGAACTTGTTTAAAAAGAATAATCCATGTAGTTATAATTACATCATATAAAGAATAGTATTAATGATTTAAATATAATATATATCCAGTAAATATTAATTTTATACATTTCAATAACATTCGGAGATAAAAATAAATTAAATGCACCGTTCATGGAGACGGTAGGCCGTACATATGCATGAACGCTACTTTCATTTCTTTGTCATATTAATGGAATTAAAATTAATTGAGATATATATATATATATATATATTATAATTCCAGTATAATATATATTTTATATAGTTCACATAAGTTCATTAATTTCATTATTTATACATTCCATGTATTCCAAGAATGAGTTACATCACTTGGGGGCGGTAGTCCGCACTTCCTCATATAAAATTATCGCATTTGCACAACATGAAAAGAATAAAGGTATGTTATAAATATAAAATACAGAAGAATATATAAAACATAAATACAATATATATTATATATAAAATATAGTGACATAAAAATGTCCACCTTTGAAGGTGTTAAAAGAATATTGAACAATCATTGTTTCGTGAGGCAGTAATTCGCCATCCACAGAAACAATATGTTGTTTATCCATTAGACGGATGTGTGTGAAAGTGTAGATCGAATAATTCTTATAAAAACATCCTATTATATTTAAGACACTGGTTTTGTTACAAAATAAAGGAATAAAAAAAGTTTAGGGGTTTGGAGAAGAAAAATAAAACAATAGAACATAGGAGAAGGCATTTCCTATAAATCGGGTAACTCCATTTGGTTTGAACCAAAAGGGTTTCTTGAAGAGTTTTTTTCCTAAGGTGAGGCTTCAATAATAAAGAGAGGGATTTTGAAAGATGAAATGGGTAGGGTTTGGACGATCCAAAGGATTGAGAGGTGTGGGTAAGGAGGTAGAAGTGGGGTCTTTTATAAGAGGAGAGGAGGGGAACTCCTGGAAAGTCATGAAATTTAACTTCATTTTAAAAAGAGTTTCGGATTTTAAAGGTCCCACATTGATATATTTCGAGGATAAGGTGATAATGGTTCGAAATATACTCATACAATAGGTTTTATTCCAAGTTTATGTATTATATTTTACATTATCTTTTCATTTTATTTAAATCGTTCATTAATGAGGTAATTGTTGTATCGTCATGGTGTCATAAATAATTTGATTTATTTAATGTCTAAAAATTAAAAACAAATACTATGATGTATGAATAATTTTTAGATTTCAAATGACTATTTATATTCTAAGATATTGTTTATGTCGAAAAAATTAAAATTATTTTACTTAGGTGTTATACTTTTCTTACATTTTCCTTTCTTTAAAAAAAATATGATAAAAGGTCACTATCACACTAAAGTGATTCCATGGGGTCCCAAGGTTTGAAAAAGGCATCCCATGGTCATCCATGACACCACCAATATCATTAAGACACATGTTGGGTCATTTTTTATTTTTATGATATTATTTTCTTACCCTTAATTACCTGATTACTAATTAAACACGATAATTAAAGATAATTACCGTTGTTACTATTCATAATGTCCAAAAACAAAAGAGCCTTAATTACATAATTTGGACCTTCTGATTCCAAATATGGAATCCATTTTATTAATTTCAAAACACATAAATTTTAGTAATTAATTTAAATGTAAATCCCATTGTCAAAACAAAAGACGGGTTTTTAATAAGTAAAATTTATCAAAACATTTACTAGTTTTTACATCCAATTGAAAAGTGAAATTACTTACAATTAACAACATTGTATTAAGTGTTAAAAAATAATTCAATTATACTTTTAAAACAATTTAAATTACTATCTAAATATATAAATAAATTGGATGAAAATGCAGTTTTGAATTAAAAACTGTATTTTTCACTATTCATTAAAAAAAGCATTGTCAGAAAAATAGCAAAAATTAACCCTAAGCTGTATTTGATATTTCAAATTCAGAAATAATTTCCATTTTACCAAATTCAAAATATAGAAGTTTCATTAATAAATCATATAGTTAATTCCTGCTATCAAAACAAATAGAGGGTTTTTTGGAAGCAATATCTATGAAAAGTTTGGCATTTGTTTATGTCCATTTTCAATGTGAAATTAATTATAATTACCACCATTTAATTAAATTGTAAAAAAATATTCTAATTAAACTTTAAAACCAATTAAAAAGATAATATAACCATATATTTAAATTATATGAAAAAACAGTTTTGATGTAAAATGCAATATTTTTCACTATTTATTAAAAAAAGAACATTGTCAGAAACATACCAAAAATTTAACCAAAGTGAATTTCAATATCCCAATCATAAAGAATAAGTTTATTTTGACAACTATAGCTTATAAAATTGTCAAAAGTTAGATTTAAAAAAAGGTTCTCTATCAAAAGGCGGTAAAATAATTTTTTAAAAATATAAGAGTTTTTATTCATAAAATTGGATTCATTTAGATTTTAAGCCTCTAAAATTTATTGGATAATTGTAAAAATATTTAACAAACATATGTAATAATTTTTTAGTTATTTCTGTTTATTCCCTCGATTACAATGGCCAGGCGTTAACTATTATAATATTATTATATTATTAGTGTGCAATGTAAGATTTCAAAGAATCTCATTGTTGCATATTGGGTACACCATCGAGCATAGCATTCCATTTAAAGTAATATTAACATTTTATTCACAAATATTGATAAAACATAGAATGAAATATTATTTATTTACAAGGGATGTTACATTCACCTTAGGGTGCACCAGTTCTCTTCATTGAGAACAATGGGTCGATGCTCATTTACCTTTATTATGGTGAGATCAATATGATCACTATAAAGAAAAGGCAGAATCTTCCCTGGATTGATGACATGTTCGTTTACCTATGTGGGGAAAAAGACTTCACCATAGTGGAACTACGGTAGTGATATTACCATGTTATAATGAAGAAGGAGGATATACCCCAGACTACATTTCATACAAGGTGTGAGCTATATGAGTTAATATTAATTCCATTCCGAGTGACTAATTCTTTGGAAAAAGTCATGGACTTGATTAATAGAGCCTATATAAATTACCTCGACAAATTTTTGGAGGTATTAATAGATGATATTCTACTATTTTGGAAAACCAAGGAGGAGTATAAGGAGAATCTGAGAACTGTACTAAACACTATATGAAGGAATAATCTTTAGATCATACACATAAAATGTGATTTATATTTGAAGGAACTATCATTCTTAGAGAATATCATCACAACCAATGAGATATCTGCATACCCCTCAAAAATAGATGAAAATGAATAAAGGATAAGGCTAAAATATGTGACTGATATCTATAGTTTCCTTGGATTACATGTGCATAATCATAGATTTATGAAAATATTGTCCTGATTTTCAAACCCTCTTACTATGTTATATTGGAAGGGAGTCATGTTTTCTTTGTATGATAAATTTAAAGAGATATTCATGGACTAGAAAATGAGTCTTATCATTACACCATTACTCACACTACCCATTTGAGGTGAACTTTTATTCGTATTCAGTGATTCTTCTAAGAAGGGAATGGTCTGTGTGTTAAAAAATGAGAAAGTGACATCATATGCTTCACGGAAGTTGATATTTCACAAACAAAACTATTCAACACATGACATGGTTTTAGCTGTAGTGATATTTTCGCTAAAAATATAGTGTAATTACGTATATGGAGAGATTTTGGAGATATATATTGATCAAAACATCCTCAAGTATATATTCACATAGAAAGAGATGAACTTGCACCAATGAATTTGGTTATTTCTGACAACAGACTATGATTGAAGAATACACTACCATCAGGGGAAATAAAATATTTTAAAAGATTCTATATGTAGAGAGGATAAAATAATTATATCATTGATAAGAATTTATAGGGATATGATATTCATATATTTTAATGTATGGATATGGGAATAATAAATGATTGAATATCATCAATAATCTATCAAATTATGGATAAATAATCTATTTTAGAGGGTTTAAAATATTCTCAAAGAGATGGAGTGGGATTTACTATGAAAGTGGGAGTGAGAAGAAAATATAAATCCTTATATTTCAATGTTAATTAATAAGGTGTTATAATAATTGGGTCAAGACTATATGTACTATAAAGTCATGATCTAAAGGAGGTTTTGTTGAAAGATTCACATGTCTTAATATAATGGCCCAGGTATTTATAGAATAATACATTTTGATATATTTTTATATTTATGAATAATATATATATTTTACGTTAAAGGGGACATTTTTTCTGATAGTGTACTCAACACATAATAACAGATTTCTATGAAATCTTACATTTCACACAACATTGAGTTATACCGGAAAATAATATAATATTATTATTATTATTTTAAATAGTAGTTAACTCCTAGCCATTGAAATGGAGGGAATAAATAGTATCGGAATAATTATGAAAAAATGGTTTACATTGGTTAAAATAATGATTCATTGGTTACCAAATTTATTAGAAATAGAAATAAAAACCAATGGAATATAAAGGATGTGTTTTTATCAAATCATATTTAAAAGAGAATAATTATGACTATCATATCACTCTTTATGGATTTTCATTTATTGAAAAATATATGTTATATTCAATTTAAGTTTTAAATTCATCTTATTTGTTTTCTGGATAATATATAAGAACAAATTAAATTTTTCTGATAAAAGTAGTATTTTTCTAAAAATACAGTTTTTCCGCCTTTTGATAGGTAACCCTTTTTAAATTTAGTTTTTTAACCATTAATATGCTTTATTTTAAAAAATAACCTTCTTTATTTACAAAATAGGAGCCAAAATATACTTTTTATGATTCTTTGATATTTATCTGATAAATATTATGTTTTGATGAATGGTAAAAATACACTAAATTTTAATTGAAAACAACTTTTTCCATCGACATAATTTATACGGTTGAATAATATTATTTAATGGTTTTAAAGTATAAATAGAATATATTTTTGTAGTTTAATCCAATTTTGATAATTTTATGTAATTTCACATTGAAATTTGACATAAACACATGTCAATCTTTTGATAGTTATTACTTATAAAAACACAATTTTTTGTTTTGACAACAGTAATTAATTTTAAAATAGTTAAAATAACTTTTGTGTTTGGAATTTGGAAAAATAGATTCTATATTTGGAATCCAGAGGTCCAAATTGTTGGAATAGGTACCTTTTATTTTTGGACATTATAAATATTAACTTCACTAATTATTTTATTTACTGTGGTTAAAGGGTAAATCTGGTAAATAAGGGTAACAAAATAATATTATAATAATATAAAACTACCCTAACACATGTCCTAATCATACTGGATGAGATATGTCAAACCATGGTCATCGATGGGTCTATTTTGGGATCTCATGGAACCATATGGGTGTGATAATTACATTTTATAATAATTAATTTAATATAAAGAGAAAACTTACAAATGGTATTATGTTTTACTAAAATAATTTTTATATGTCATTATTTAATTGATATATTTGACTAGAAATTGTCATTACAATGATATAAAGATTTCCTACATCATGGTATTTAATTTATAAGTTTTGGAAATTTAATTAGTAAATTTAATTATGACACAATGATGATGTAGTGATTGATTAATTAATGAAATATTCAAAAAATGACATATTAAATAATGAAATAAATTTAATTTTAATATTTTGATGCCATCCACAAATGTTTTGGATCATATTGACATATTATCTTTGACTTAATAGTCATAAAAATCAATGACTTTCCCAAATGACTTATATAATGTTACAAATGTCATTAATGATCCACTAATGGTTCTCTTGGATTTTTATAATAACAATAGTTACCATATATTATGAAAATTCAAGAATACATGCTAAGAGTTAATGTTTTTAACTAATGGTTAAAGATAGAATATAAGGTTGATTCTGTGACATAAACACGTTTGAAACCTATTGGTTGAGAGGATGTTTACCCAACATCAACTTTTATTTGAAATAAATGATTGTGGGATAATTTGAAACCAAAAATCAATTTATAATAAAATAATATTTCAATACAATTCTAAGGTTCCCCTATTCCCTATTATTAAATGACATGACCTATACCTACTCACTCAAACCTCTCACAACCATGGGCTTATCCAAATTCTTCTTAAATAAGCTCACAAAATCCATCACTTCCTCCTAAAATCCTTACATTGGGCTGAAGGAAACTCATGAAAGCCTTTTGGCTCAAATCAAAAGAAGTTATCTGATTTAGAGGTAACAATTTCTGTCAATATATTTTCATTTATTTTCCTTCTCCACTCCCTATAATCATATTATTTTTTATTACATAACAAAATATGTATCATCAATATATTATGATGTTTTTATGAAAAGGATTCGAACTACACTTTTATAAACCTCTATCTAATTGATATGAACATACTGTTTCTATGTACGGAGTACTACAACCTCAGGAAATGATGATAGTTCAATTTTACCCAACCACCTATCAATGTGGCCAATATGATAGAATTGTATTTATATATCAAATATATTATATTTATTTTTTCTTTATTCTCCTTTATTTTTTCATTTACTTCATACATTTATGCTTTACATAATGTGTAAGTATGATAATTTCATTTGAGTAAGTGCAGACTATCGCCCCCTCAAAGTGATATGACTCGTTCATACCATATATAGTATGTATGAAGGATGGTTTTTTTTGAAATTATGTAACCTATATAATATATTATATTATAATGGAATTATAATATACCTAAATATCATTTAGTTATCATTCCTTTGATATGTTAAATAAATGAAAGTAGCGTTCCTTTGTATGTACGGCCTACTATCTCCATGAATAGTGTATTTCATTTATTATCTTAATATGTAATGGAATATTATAAATACATATATACGGTATTTAAATGATATTTATATCATGACTAATATTATGGTGATGATGTACTTTTGACTAGATGGACAATTTACATCAAAACATGTTCATTTTTTACTCAAGTATCGAATATTGACAAAACAACTATTATGAAAATATATATTTATATAATTTTTTAACATAGTAATATGTGGTATAAAGGAAATAATAAACTTGAAAAATGATCTAAATCATTTATAAAGTAACCTATGTTTATTATTCTAGAATGTAATTATTCTACGTGATGAGTCGGACTCATGGTAAGGGACTTCGTTTAAATCTCCTTTCATTAAAGAATTTCCTGATAACATCAACATCTATTCTTTTATTAGATGGATATACAAGCTAAATGAAATTTAATATCCATATTTTATCTATACCAATATTATTTATTAATTCATGGATATGAATATTTAAATGATCAATGTGGTATGGGACACCTTGAATGTTTAATGATTTAATTATTAAATATTTTTCTTTATGTTATTAATTTACATATTTATTTATATAGATATAAAACGATTGTAAAGGAAATTTTATGTATATCTATAATTTCAATCAATGTTTTCAAAAGTAATATTACTATAAAATCATTTTAATTTATTTACAAAACTATAAATGGAATTTTATTTGTTTTAACATATATAGTAATAACAAGTTCTATGTTGTCGTAACCATTATTTGATATTTGGATTCCACTATATGCCTTGATGTATTTTAAATAAATTACTTCATCTATTATTTTAGTATATTGTTATTGAAAATGGTATCTTTAATGAAAATGTTATTTTTATATGGAAATGTTATTCGTATGGTGTTAGAAGAATTTTTCAAAAGGGATTTGTGATAATCGTGTTTTTGAAATGGTACTTGAGTATTATATGAAACAGGTGATCTCGATATAGCTTATACGAAGGTTTGAGCCCCATTGTAGCTCAGAGGTGATCCTGACATAGGTTATATGAAGTGTTGAGCCCCATTTTAACTCATGGGTGAGCCCGTTATAGGTTATATGAAGGGATGCACCACATTATAGCTCACAGCTAAGCCTTATATATCTTATACAAATGGTGATATCCATTAAAGATATTAAATTTGGAGGTCGATCGTTTGGATATTCTAATTGAATGGGATTCAATGGGTTTTATGTATATAATATTTTATGTTACCTAAAGGAGTTTTAATTGCTTTCTATTTTTTATTGTTTTTTATTGATAAAAAAGCATGAGTGTCATTCGTGTGAAAATGTTTTGTTTACCTCTATAAAAAACATTAAATGAGTTACCATGTTTTAATTAGGCTAATTGTTTTATTTCTTTTTATGTACCTTTAAAATACTTTTATTCTCGTCCCATTTTTTAAATGGTACGTCATCATGATATCAAACGGGTGAGCCCGATACATCTTATACAAAGAGTTAAGACCCCTTATAGCTCACATGTGATCCTGTAATAGATTATACCAAGGTTTAAGCCCCATTATAACTCACAAGTGATCCCGTTATAGCCTATATTATTAAATGAGTCCAATTATAGATCATGGGTGAGGAAAATATATCATTTACGAAGGGTGATCCCCATTAAATATCTTCAATTTAGAAGTCGACCATATATTTATTCCAATTTAATGGGATGGAAAGGGTTTTATGTATATGACACTTTAATTCATCTAAAGTAGTTTTAATTTCATTCTATTTTTTTTAGTTTTTTTCATTTATAAAAAATTATGAGTGTTATTCTTGTGAATTTTTTTTGGTTAGATCTCCCAAAAAACATTCAATGTGTTACAATGTTTAAATTAGACTAATGGTTTTCTTTATTATTATGTCCCTTACTGTGACTTTTGTGCCCATGCCATGTTTTAAATGTTTTCATAGGATTTAAAGGGAGAATAAAGTCAAGGATGACATAAAGTAAAATTTATGTTGATTAAACATGAAAATAAACCATGTTTCTTTTTAAAAGTTTTATTGTTATTGATGAGATGGATAATGTTGGAAGTGCCCACATTATATTTCTATTTATTTTATGTAATTTTTATGGCCTAATTATTCAAATCTCTTACCAAAAAATATCCTATATGAGAATTATTTATTTCACTTGAGATTATGTAATGTTTATGGCTGGGGCCTTATAGTTGGTATGAGAGGTGGGTTTAGATACCTTTAGAGGATATGGTGTTATTGAAACATAAGTGATTTAACTATAATGGTTAGAATATTAAAAAGAGTCATAGTTATTTTAGATAAATTGAATTAGTTTAATATAACATGAATATGTATAACGTAGTGTTTACCCCCCTCATAATATAGTATATGATGATTTTATTGATACAGTCACACTGACATTTTTGGTTTTAGTAAATGGATAGATCTAGAAGGAACCAATGTAACAATGGATGTGAAAGAAACTGTGGTGGTTTTATAAATAAGAAATTGAATGAAATATGAGCTTCTATGATAACTCTTGTGATTATTCTTAACCGACTCTCTGGAGTTATGATTGACAACATGAACCTTAGTGATTTTTTAAGTCATCGTATATGTGATAAAATAATTCCTAAGGAAGTTCAGGTAATGATCATAATAGTCACTATATTAAAAAACCTATGTGTCAAGGATGTGGAAATAAACACCTAGGAAAATGATTCAATGGGATGGGAAGATGTTATATATGTGGTAATTAAGGTCATAATGTAATAACCTATCATGGAAAAAGGAAGCATTAAGTTGACTCTAGGAAAGTGAAAGAAGTTATTTCCGAGGGATAAATTGAACGTTTTAAATGTGGTGTTCATGGTGATTATGAATATATATGTATTACGAAGATGTTTTGGTAATGGAATCAGCAGGACTATACAAATCTATGATTTCCAATACCTAATCTCATTTAAATTTAGGACGAGGAAACTGACAATGACCTATGAAATGTATGGATTATTTATTAGCTGATGTTTTGACATTATTGAATCATATGATATGTTTCAGGATTTTGTTTTTTGAAAAAAATTATTACAGAATAAGATGGAAAAAATAAATAAGGTATCATGAATAATTATAGATGATTATGTTGCCTACATTTTATAAATTTGAGAGTTATGTTAGATATCTAGGTGATGAAATGTTTAAATGTGTTAATGATATTTTGTTAATGGGATTACTATAGATAAATTTTCTCTTGTATGTATAACCCTAATGTTTTTATGAGAAAATTTAATTTAGGAAGAATTATCTTTTCTTTTTTGGAAATAGTTATAAAGAACCATTTGGGTTTATATGATCCTTGAATTTGGTGAAATTACAGGTAATTACATTTTAGAATGGAAATGCGAGGTATGAGAGAACATTTTATTTTAAAATATGTTATGGTTTTTTTGAAACATTTATATTATTTTTCATAATGTTATAAAGTTATATATTTCTTAAAAAGGATAACATTTAGACTGTGGGACAACCCATCACGTTGGAAAAATCTATGGGGATCGAACCCACAACCAGAGTGCAACATGGATTTATCACCTACTACTAACCTACATGAATTCCCTAGTTAGTGTTACTTATTCTTTTTAGTTAAATGATTTTATGGATTAAGAATAAGTTGATTTGGAGAACTTGTGTTTTTTCAAATTTATATGCTCAATATAGGAAAATTATTTGGTGATTATGTGATAAATGTTGATTTGAAAGATGTTTTCTCTTTTGGGAACACTATATACCTAAGGAAAATAGAATAGTATGGAATTTAATATGAAGAGTAATGTTTCAATTTCATTATGGAATAATCTATGTTTTTATTATGCAAAAATTGATACTTGGGTTTTTTGTGGGAATGATTAACCTATCATGGATAACATTTTATTAGGTTAATTACATTTAAGTATGATACTTTAAGAGTCATCGATGTTATATGGAGATAAAATTTGTTGTGGAAGACTATGGGATCAATTCCTTCTGAATTTTGGGATTCTATCTCAGATTAGATTATTTTCAAGAATTTTAAGGACAATTTTATATTGAATGGTATTTATTGAACTTTGGGTATTGTTTTTTGAGTTTTAGAGATTAATTGTAGTAATTCTTTTCCTAATTGATTTTTCATTATGGGGATTATATTATCTTTTAAAAACCATTTTGGTTCTGGTTAATGTTTCAACATATCATGAATAGATAGTTAATCTTTTTTTGGATTATGTTACCCTTCAAAGGTTTATTCTTCTTGAAAACGCATCCTTTAGAAAAAAGATAGCTTGTGGGGGAAATTGAAAAAATGATCAAATGCTACTTTTCAAGTAAGTATATTTCATTATTATCATAGGATATAGATTAGTAAAAGTCATCAACTCTATAAAAATGATCATGAAGAAAAAAAATTATGTGCTTTATTTTATCATCAATATTTTACCTAACCACAAATTTATGGTATTGTGGTGGTTAAATTGATGTGATCAAGTTCTCTATCACTCTCTATTTGTCTATAAGAGTTAGTGTTTCTTCCATATATTTGTTTTTCTACATGGAGCTCTGGTATGTTTTATCTTGGGTAACCTTTTTACTTCTCTTTCTTTATTTTAGAGTGATATGTTTATTGACTATTTTTTCAATTAGGAATTTTCAATGGAATTTCCAAGCCAAATTTTAAAATTGCGAAGAAACAATTTCCAAAAGGGGAGAATGATGTAATGACCAAGGTATTAATAGAATAATACATTTTCATATCTATTAATATTTATGAATAAGATATTAATTTTATGTTAAAGGGTACCCTTTTTCTAATTGCATACTCAACAAGAAATAACAGGTTTCTCGGAAATATCATAATTCACACGATGTGAGTTATATTGAAAAATAATTTAATATTATTATTATTATTTTAAATGGTAGCTAAAGCCTAGATTTTGGAATGGAGGGAATAATTAGTATCAACAAAATGATGCAAATATGGTTTACGCAGTTTAAAATAATGATTCATTTGTTACCAAATATATTTGAAATAGAAATAATAACTAATTGAATAAAAAGGATGTGTTTTTATAAAAACCTATTTAAAAAAGAATAGTCATGTTTATCATATCAATCTTTATGGATTTTTAATTAATGGAATATATATATTATATATCAAATTTAATGTTTTAAATTCATCTTATATGTTTTCTAGATATGATATATTAACAAATTCAATTTTCTGGATAAAAGAAGTATTTTTCTAAAAATTCACTTTACCACCTTTTGAAGGACAACCTTTTAAATTTAGTTTTTGACCCCTTTATATATTCTATTTGAAAAAATAAACTTTTTAATTATATGGGGCACATCAACATTTAATTTGGGTAAATTTTTGATATATTTTTGATAAATATCATGTTTTGATGAATAGTAAATATAGGCAAAATTTCAATTGAAAACAACTTTTTTCCATCGAGATAATTTATATCATTAAATAATATTATTTAAAGGTTTTAAATTATAAATGAAATATATTTTTGTCTTATAATCCATTTTGGTTCACCGTATGTAATTTTACATAGAAATTGTACATAAAAACATGTTAGTCTTTTGATAATTTTTACTTCTTAAAAACCAATTTTTGGTTTTGACAACCAGAATTAATATTAAACTAATTACTACAAATTATTTCATTTGAATTTGGAAAAAAGGATTCCATATTTGGAATCAGATGGTCCAAATTGTGCGAATAGGTACATTTTATTCTTTTTTCATTATGAATAGTAACATCAAAAATTATTTTATTTACCATGGTAAAAGGGTAAATCTTGTAAATAAGGGTAAACAATAATATTATAATAAAATAAAACAACCGTAAAACATGTCCAAATACAATTAAATCAGATATTTTTGACCATGGGAATCCTTGGGTAGATTTTGGGTCCCCATTGATCCCCTTGGGTGTGATAATTACATTTTATAATAATTAATTTAAAGTAAAGAGAAAACTTACAGAAAAATGAATCTTTTAATAAAATAATTTTTACATGGGGTTATATAATTGATCACTTCAACAATAAATAGTTTTTACAAGGAATAAAAGATTTCCTACTTCATGTTATTTTATTTGGAAATTTTAGACATTAAATATATAAATTTTAAGCATGACACAATGATGATGTTGTGATTGCTTCATTAATGAATGATTCAATTAAATGATTTGTTAAATATTAAAATAAATGTAATTTGAATATTTTTATGCCATAAAAATTTTTTAATGATGACATTGAAATATTATATTTGAGTTAATACCATTTTTATAGGAATCATGTTTTAATGACTTTGAAAAACAATCAATTACTTTATAGTGTCAAAATTGACATTAATGAGTTTTTAAAAAAATTACTATTTTATTCAATGATATAACAGTCTTAAAAATATATTATTTGAAAAAATAACTTATATAATGTTTCAAATTTCATTAATGATACTCTTATGGTTCTATTTTAATTTTATAGTCACAAAAATTACTATATATTATGAAAATGAAAGAAGAAATGGTAAGAGTTAATGTTTTTATCCAAGGGTTAAAGCTAAAAGATAAGGATACTTTTGTGACATAAACTTGTCTAAAACCTATTGGATGAGATTATTTCCATCCTTCATCATACAATATTTGAAATAAATTAATATGGTAATTTTTTAAACCCAAAATAAATTTATAATAAAATAATATTTCAATACCTTCCTTATGTTCCCCTCCTCTTTCTTATAAAAGGACACCTTCAGACCTCCCATGCCTCTTGGATAATTCAAATTCTGATCAAATAAGATCTAAAAATCCCTCACTTCCTTCTATAATACATACCTTGGTTTTAAGTAAATTCAAGTAATCATTTTAGATCAAATCAAAATAAGTAACCTGATTTAGAGGTAATGTCTTCTCTCAAGTTATTTTATTTTATTTTCCTTCTGCACTCCATATGATATTATTATTCTATGATTATTTTAAAAAAACCGTTATCCTCATTTTACTGGAATATTTTTATGATAATTAATCAAAATACACTTACACACACCTCTATCTAATGGAAATGAACATATTGTTTCTGTGTACAGTGAACTACTGCCTCATGAAACTATGATTGTTCAATTTTTCCCTTACACCTCACATGGTGGATATTATAATGGTACTTTATTTATATAATATATATATTATATTTATATTGTCTCTATTCTTCGGTATTATTCATTTACATAAAACATTTATACTTTCAATAATGTGTAAATATGATAATTACATTTTCGGAAGTGTAGACTACTTCCCCCTCAAATAGATAAGACCCGTTCCTTCCATACATGGAACACATAAAGGATGGTGTTAATGAAACTGTGTAACATATATAAAATATAGAATTATACTGGATTTATATTATATATATGTATCATTGAGTTTTCATTCCATTAATATGACAAATAAATGAAAGTAGCATGTATGCGTACATACGGCCTACCATCTCCAGGACCAGTGTGTTTCATTTATTATCATAAAATGTTTTAGTCTATTATAAATACATATATACCTTATATAAATGATATTTAAATCATGAATAATATTCTGGCGACAATGTACTTTGTACTACATGGAAAATTTACATCAAAACAATTTCCATTTCAACTCAACTATCAAATATCGAAAAAACAACTGATATGAAGTTAAATAATTATATAATTTTTATAACATTTTAAGAAGTGATATAAAAGGAATAATAAAATTTAAAAAAAGTTATACATCATGTAGAAATTAACATATGTTTATTATTTAGGAACATAATTATTGTATGTGACGAGTCGGACTTGATGTAAGGAACTTCGTCTCAATCTACTTTCGTTGAGGAATTTCTAGATAATATCCACGTCTATTATTTTATAAGATATATATGCATCCTCAAGTACATTTAATATCCATATTTTATCTATAGTAATGTTATTTATTAATTCAATTAGATTAAGATTTAAATGTTCTAATTGGTATTGTACACCTTGAACTTTTGAAGATTTAATTATCAAATCTTTGTCTTCATGATGTTAATTTATATATTTATTTATATGGATATAAAAGTATTAGAAATGAAATTTTATGTATATATAGAATATCATTCAAATTTTTCAAAATGAAAATTTTTATTGAAAGCATTCAACTTTATTTACAAAACAAAAAAATGAATATTATTTGTTTTAACGTACATGGAGATAACCAATTGTCCTTTGTCATAACTATTATTTGATATTTGGCTTCCTCTTTATGTCTTAATATATTTTAAATAAAACTCTTATTCATTTATTTTTGTATATTCGTATTGAAAATGGGATCATAAATGAAAATGATATTTTTATACAAAAATATTTTTCATATGGTGTTTGATGATTGTTTCAAAAGGTATTTTGATAAACATGTTTTATAAATGGTACATGAGCATTATATGAAACCAGTGAGCCCTATATAGCTTATAAGTAGGTTTGAGCCCCATTATAGCTCATGGGTGAGCTTTAAATAGCTTATACTATGTTTTGAGCCCCATTATAACTCATGGGTGATCCCGTTATAGATTATATGAAGGTATGGGCCCCAATATAGCACACGGGTGATCCTGATATAGCTTATATGAAGGGTGTTCCCCATTAAGGAACTTCAATTTGGATGTTGACAATATTGTTATTACAATTTAATGGGATACAATTTTTTTTATGTATATGATGATCTAAGTAACATAAAAGAGTTTTACATTCTTGTTAATTTTTAGTGTTTTTCATTGAGAAAAGTGTATGAGTGTCATTCATTTGAAAATGTTTGGTTTAGATCTCTCAAAAAAACATAAAATGAGTTACCATGTATTAACTAGACTAATGGTTTTCATTATTTTTATGTACCTTACTAAGGTTTTTTTTCTCATCCCATGTTTTAAATGTTTTCAAAGGATTTAAGGGAGAATAAATTCAATAATGGAATCAAGGAAAATTTATGATTAATAAACATGAAAATAAACAAAGATTCTTCTAAAAGGTTTTTTTATGGAATAAATAGATACTATTGGAAGTGTCCACTTTGTAATTTGATTTTGTGTTCTGTAATTTTTATGGCATAATTCTTTAAATCCCTAAACCTGAAAAGATTCTCAGCATTAATTATTGACTTAACTCAAGATTATTTAATTTTTAAGGGTGGGGCTTTATCAAAAACCTTATCTTTCCATTATAAAATCAAAAATATTTATGGAGATCTATGAGAAAAATATTTATGGAACAATATGAAGAAGGAGATCTCATAAAATAGATCATTTTGTTGTGTATGTTATTATGTGAAGGAAAAATGGAAAAAATGTAAGGGGACGATGAAACAATAACACATACCTACATGGAAATTGCAAAACATCACAATGGACTCTGTCGTCGTCCTTATAAAGACATATAGAAGAAACAATTATACCTAGGTTTTCAGGGATAATCTTACAAATACATCTCACTTTATCGTAATTTGATGGGATTTTTCACTAGATCAACTTAATTAGATATTCATCCGACAAGTTGTAAGGATTCATGGTGTACCACTGTTGATTAAATCTGATCAAGATCCATGATTCACCTCCAGTTTTGGGAAAAGTATTCAACATGATCTATCTACTAAGTTAAACATTAGTATAGATTATCATACTCAAATTGATGCACAATCTGACATGAGAATTCAAACACTGTAATACATGTTGAGGGAATTTTATATGGACATAAAAAGAGTATTGGAGAAACAACCACCTATGGTTGGGTTCACATAGAAAAATATTTTTCACTCAAGAATCCAAATGCCACTCTATGAAGCTCTTTAATAAAAGAGGTGAAGAAAAACATCATGTTGAAGGGATGTATGTGAACAACAACTAATAGGTATTAAAATGGTCATGGAAATGGTGGAAAGGTTAAGAACATTCATTGGCACATAAAGTCTACTTACAGTCGACATAAGAGAAATGATAAAAATCTTTGATAAAACCTATATTTTTATGTTAGAGACATGGCATATTACTGTGGAATAAATTGATGATATTTGAGAAGAATTGATAGATTCATCCATGATACATTGGTCCATTTAATATCCTTGATCACATCGGAGTGGTGGCCTCCCAACTTTCAGTCCCACCGAACCTATCTCAATTACAAGATGCAATCCATGTATCCTACTTGAGAAATTAGAAAAGATAACCCTCACATGTACTCATTCCAAATGAGAAACCATATTATAATTATCATTCATATAAATAGAATATAGTGGAAATATTATATAATAGAGAAATAGTTCTTCGAAATATGATAATGCATCTTGTCAAAGTTCTCTAGAGAAACCAAAATATTGAATAAGTGATGTGGGAACTAGAGGAGGTGATGAAATAGTGTTACCCTCATCAATTTTAATGTGGGAAAATAAAATTTATATGGAAACATTTCGTAAGGGTGGAATATGGAAATAACCCTAACTATTATATACAGAACTAAATTTTGATTTAATTAAATGTATTACTATGTAATATGGTTATATAAAATAGATAAAATTCATTGATTTTATCCTATAAAATTTCTAATAATGTTTAGTATCACTAATAGTGATAATATTTTCATTGAACAGTGAATACATTATTCAAAAAAAGATATGGTTTTAACAAATCCAATTGACATAGACAATGGAAGTGATAGCCTCAATCAGTAGGATAGTACCCTATTAAGACCACTTATTAGATATTTAAAGGGAGAAAAAATCTATAGTCTTTTCCCTTCACCATTACCAAGATTAGATATAACATTTTGAGAATTATCAAAACTAGTTATACGAAAATTTTAATCTCACTGAGATCACAACCCAAACCACATTCATCAAACCTCTTCATGAAATTCACACTATCTTGAAGCTTTCCCATAACGAATTATCTATTCTACTAATGGGACATGTATCATGAACCTATCCACATAATTATGTACATTTTTTTGTATAGAATAATGATCATATATTCATCCTGTAATTATTACTTTATAAATGTTATTTATTTTGTTTCCATAGAACACAAATTGTAATTTTGGGAAATATCCATATTTAATTAAGGAAATTATTTTGATCACATGATTGATTTTAAAAGTAAATAATATTTTAGTAATATATTATTATTAAATAATTGTTATCAAATACATATGATCATATTTTTTCTAGGATGTCATTTTTAATTTTTATAAGGGTTTAAAAACTGTTATTGTCAAAAAATGCATCATTTCTCAATTAATTTTGATTCTTATTTGAAAATTGAAAATAAAATTATTTATAAAAACATTAGATAACATGAATTTTTTTTATATAATCATGGTTTCTAAATTATCCATTACTTAATTTTTCAAAAATTTCCGAGAATCAAATTTTCTGGTAAAAATTGAATTCCACATAAATATATAGTGTATATTATAACATCATAATGATAATAAATTAAAGTAATAAACACAATAATGTTTTTCCAAAAAGAAATATATGTTTCCCCTTTATAATGTTGTGATTTTTAATTTATTTAATCAATTTTAAAAATTCATTATGTATCCTCCAATACCATTAATATTTATTCAGTTTATAATATCATTTCTTTATGAGTGTGACTCACCACCACTTAATCAAGGAAATAATTTTATTCTATTTTGACCATGGAATTATAAAAAATTTAAAAACCTCCATCGGGAGGAAACCATTGGAAAAAACCATTTTAAGGTTTTTCCTTTTGATTATTTTATTATATAGAGTCAAAAACCTATGATTCATAAATATTAGAGAAGTTCCCACTCATTTCCTATACAAACCAACTAAATATCAAACTTATCCTCCTTAAAAATTCTTGGATAACATACTTAATCTTCCCTCCCCACTCTATAATCCTCCCAATCTTCCCACATGATCTCAAGAAGATCCTACCATGAATTTTGAGTCACACCCTCATCTAAGTGGCCCTTTACATTATCCTCTTTATTTAAGAATCATCATTACTATATGTATTTATCTTCATTTCCTTTTATTGGGATATGTCTTTACATTTGACTATTACATCAAATTTTATTTCCAAATTATGAGAGTATCTTTTCTATCTTATCATCCCATTTTATAAACATTTAAGTGATGTCATTATTCATATGAAATTTAACCATTATTTCCCATGACAAGACTATTATATAGTCAAAACCATAACCATTTATTATTAAGGGTTTTCAAATTTACACAATTATAATTCATTTATTGGTACATACTTGTATGTATTTCACACCTCATTATCATTGAATAAAATATGATGTTGAATAAATTGAGGATGTATGATCTATGTGGCACACATAAGCATGAGAATGAAATTAAAGTGATGGGTGAACCCAAAATTATATAGTATTACAATGCATTTGGTAATGTTTACTCTCATGAGACATTATGTTGTAATATGTAGTTAAGCCGCTTCATTTTTGGAACTTTTTCCATCAATAATTTTTTTAATTTAGCCTTGAATTATGTTTATGATGACGTTTTTTAAGATGTTGTCACATTTCCCATGTCAGCTTAATATAACATTACTTGTTCTTCATGTTTAATATTGTCACACATTTTATGCTCTGTTGACTTTCCTATTTTATAAAATGCATTCTTATCATAATTTTATTCCATGTATATATCATTTACTTGTTCTATAGCTCACCCATTTCCTATGTATGTCCCTATGTTATCTCATATAGTTTAGAGTTTGAAGGAATATTATGATCACATTAAGGAAGTTTTCAATAAAGATGATGTATTCCCTATTTTAAATATTTATATAATGTACCTAATTCCCAAATACCATATACATCTCAATATTTCAGGTTGTATAATGTGTAATCTAATATAATAAATCATTTCTTGATGTCAAATTTTAATAAGGGTTGTCATACATCATTCATCATGATATAAACCAATCAAGAATAAATTTTAATTGTATCCAAAAACAATAACAAGGATTATAATCTTAGTTGGAGATGTACATTAAAATATCACATGGAGAATTTATTAAGAAAAATATACATTATTTGAAAACACTTTTCATCAAAAAAATTAATAAATCCATTTATTATAAATAATTATTTATTATTTAATTTAAAATATTTAATGAATAAAATATATTTTACTCAATAAAAAATATTTTAAATCATAAATCATTTTCAAAACCATTTTCATTGAAACATTATAAAATAATCATGAAAAATTTGGAACACCATTTTACTTTAAAATGCTTTGAAAATTTATAATGAATTTTTGAAATCATTGAAATCATTTTCTTTGAAAATGTCCTTTTGAATATATAAAAAAGTTTCTTTGAAAATCATTTAAAACATATATTGGGCATAATGTATTTTTTACAACATTTTCTTTGAAACCCATTTTAAATTAAACAAATTTATATAATATTCGGATAAAAATTTATTTTAAAGAAACAAACATTTAAACGTATAATGGAATATTCAATTAAATAACTCTCATGGTGGTGGGTCAGTCGGTATATGTTGAATGTTATTTTTTCACCTTAAATGTTTAGAAATGTGAATTAATAAGAAAATAAAAAGAATAATTATTTTAAAAAAAATATAGAGGTTAAACATTGGAAAAAATTTCATTTAAGAATCATTGGATATTATAAAAACAATTTCGATTTTTTTACAAAACATAGTCTTGAAAAAACACATATTTTTGTGCAAAAGGGGAAATAAAGTCGTATCTTTTTAAAAAATAGTTATTAAATATATTAAGTACGAAAGAGTGTGAAAAAATGTATAAATACATGATTATATCACAAATTAATAGATTATATGAAATTTCATGAGTTCTCATGAGATGTTTAACATAATATTTCATCAATGTAATCATCAACATAAAAAATCTTGATAAATGATGTTATTGTTTCAATAAACTCTTTCCACTAGATAACATTGAATCAAAATCCCAATGAAAGAAAATAAAATTAAATAAACACTAAATTAGCATTAAACTAACTAAATTCATGATATATCATTTCAAATGGTAGTATATACACTTTAGAAAATAATATATGTTCTTATCAAAACATGTGTCTCAAAGAAGGAATATTGAGACAAAAATTACTTCACTGATTTTATAGATTTTAAAACATAAAACCCATGAAATAATGTTCATAAAATTGATATTTAAATAGCCATATATTTAATAATAATAATAATAGAATACATCCATGAGTATTATACACACCATGTATAAAAAATAGGATGTCAACATTGGTTATGTCTCCTGGAAAATTAATGTGAGACAATAAAACTCTTACCACTTGAGTAACATTAAAAAAATCCTATAAAAGAATGAAATCAATTAATATATTATAATATAATAAATTAAATTAAATTTATGATATTAAATTTCATATGGAATTATATACACACCAAAAAATAAGTGAGTGTTGAATATGGCATGTATCTCACAAAAATAAAAAGTGAGATGTAATTTCCTTACCTTAAGTAATGACTTTATTCGTACATGATAAAAACTAATATATAATAATTATATTTTTATTATACATATAAAAAATAATAAATATTATTATATATAATAACATATAATATTCACTTATGAATTTATATTACCTATTTATTAACAGTTTCATGTTAAAGTAATGTTTTAGGTGACAACCATTTTGATTGTCATACTTGTTTTGACTTGATATTATTGAACATATTATATACATAATTATTTACTTCGTTAAGTAATTTCAAACTTAATTTATTTAAAATATATATTAAGTATATGAATACTTATAATAGTGTATAAAACATTAAAATTTTAAATAGAATAAACCATTCATGGATACAGTATGTAGTACATACACATTAACATTATTTCCATTTATTTACCATTTTGAATGAAAAAATTAAATGTAATATGTTTATATATACTAAATACAGTAGAATTATTTTGGAATATATATAATATATGTTTTCTAAACATATTATTAATACATTCCATGTATAGTGTGAATAAATCCCATCTCTTTGAAGAGGTAGTAGTCCACACGTCCACAAATGAGGTTATCATATTTACACAACATTGGATTCATGAAGGAATGTATTATATAATAATTATAGAAAAATTAATACATCATAAATATCATATATATCATTAAAAAATATAGTGTTTCTTATAATTTCCAACCATGAGATGTGGGAATGGAGAAAACAAACAACATTGTTTCGTGTGGCGGCAGTTCACCGTACAAAAGAATGGTATTTTCATTACACATTAGCTAAAAGTGTGTGTAAGTTTCAGTATAACCATTACAATTAACAAATTTCATTATATTTTGTATTATGAAGTTATTATATAATAATGGAATAAGAATTTTTTATGATCTATATAATGTAAATAATACAAATAGTCGTAAGGAAAGATTTTACCTCTTCTTTTGGTAATTCCTTTTGGTTTGCACCAAATGGATTCCTTGGATTTATTTAATCCTAATGGTCGGACTATTGAATGAATGTATAGATTTTGGAAAATCTATTTCTTTCATTTTTATAGAAAAAGGGAATTTGTGTAGTGATTAAGGGGGTGGGGTGAGTGCATTATTATAGTGGGGGAGGAGTGGAATACTGGTGAATTTTAGAAAAGGGAATTCCACCCATGTTTTTACAATGTAATGTGGCTCTGATAATGGATAAAATTCAAGAAAAGTTTTTTTAAGGTCAAAATATGAATATAAAATTAAAATTTTTTCATGTTTATAGGTCTTTTTTTCCTTATGTTTAAGATTTAGTCCCTTGTTAAGCTAATTTTCAACTTAATAATTGTAATTAATTTTAATTACACATAGTAATTTTTTTAAAAACACAATTTTCCATTATTAGGTATTATAAATTATTATTATCAAAAATATAGAATCAATTTTTCCAAATTCCGATCATATAGGTGGTAGAATGTAATTAAAAACTAATCACATGGGAGGGATATAATGTGTGTTTTTAAAATAAAAATGTTCAAAAGTTGCCTATGTTTTTTTTATAAAATCTCATATTGAAATTGATCTTAATGACCTGAATTAGAATAATAAATTTATAATTGATATAATTATACTTAAAATATACTTATAAATATAATTCAACCTTATAAATAAATTACATGAAAAAGTAGTTTTCAAATAAAATTTATTATTTATTATTATTCCATAAAAATTGAAAATTCAAAAAAATAATAAACAAATCACCCTAAACAAATTTTTATGCTTATAATTAAAAAATGATGTTTATTTTTGATAAATAAGATATATAAAAGTTCTAAAATATATATTTAAAATAGTTTTTGCATTACAAGGTGGCGGTACTGCATCTATTGAAATATATGTTTTTATATATATTATTCGGATTTTTCCTACCATTTGTCTATAAAATAGATTAGGATATATTAAAAGATATTTTATAGAATATATAAAATATATATTTCAATTAATATCATTTTCCAAAAGTAATTATTTAATTTATTATTATAAAATTCATTTTGAGAATAAAAGTAATTTTTTATAAAAACATTCCCTTTTTATTCAATGCATTATTGTATTCATTTCTATCTAATTTGTAACTAATTAACTCAAAAGTGTATTTGTATATATTAGTTAATATTATTCATAACTTATATCTTAATTTCTATATTATATCTTTTTATGTTAAATAAAAATATTTTCAATAATATATTATAGTTTGGGAAAACTCGACCTTGCGTGTTATGCAAGAAATTAGTGAAAGAAATTATTATTTGTAACATAATCTAACCTCTATGTTCCATTTAGATCAAGATAATATTTATGTTTCATGTAGATCACTATTATATTGGTGTTTTATATAATGGAAGCCAATATTAATGATTTTATATATAATGACAACTACATTCATATAATTGTGAAATTAAAAATATAAAAAATATTAAATTAATTGAAAACATTCCAAATTTAGAAGTACATACATTATTCCCCATGAAAATGAATTTTTTCCTCAATATTCATCTCAGTTATCAATTGTTTAATAATTTAATGCCCCTTTCATATATATGTACATCATAAAAATTAATAATAAAACTTATTTTAAAAATTAAAACAGGGAAACCTAAACCATACGTGAAGTAACATATAACTAGGTTTCCAAATAGGATAACATCGATTGGAATTAAAAAAAGGAATGGAAAAAAAATATAACAATAAAATTTTGATGGAGAGTGTAGAGAACAAGTTCTATATATAGGTAAGATTCACAAATCCTTAAATCTACAATTATCTAAGGAACCATTTGATTCATTAGAAACATTGTTATTGGGATAATTGTTCTTCCAAGATCCTTTCCCCAGAGTTGAAGAATTTTCATCAGAAGTTATACTAACATTATTTCATCCAAATCTCACACATTGATGTGAATTTATCAATTTATAATTTATCTATTATTAAATGCATGTGAGGTTTTCATTTTTATAGTACAAAAAAATCATGAGGTAGAATGACATATCATTCCATATGTCTTTAGCCAGAATCACATAAAATAGTTATCAAAAGTTATGAAATTTTTATAAACCATCCTATGGTGAGTTAATAGATGAATCTAGAATACCTCACCTAAATTATAACTTAAACCATTCCACAAATAGTTAACCTTATAACACATTTGAATTATAAAAATCCAAGACATTAGAAATAAGGTAACTGAATTTCTTAAAAACAGACCATCATTGATCCCTCATATATCACAATTTATCCCTTATTCATAACATACCAAACAAGTGAATACCTTTAACATTTATTATTTTGAAACATTTATTATAACCTGAATTACTATAAAAAGTTTTGGAAAATATCTGTGCTTCGTTATTCCAATTTTTATTATATAAATTCCATAGATCTAAAAATCATATAAACTCCATCCACCATATCACAAGTACATTTTCCACAATTCCATTATCTGTTCTGGGTTAAAAAGTACCATACAATTTACTTATTTATATCTAACATATCTTTATCCAAACAACATTATCTTAACATAGTTAACATATTATGATTTATCTTTCCTTTAATAATGTTTTTTCCTGGGAAATCACATTTCAATTAAATCACTTTTCTTTTTCATTAGTATGATTTAATACATTCTTGAAAATCCATAAATAAAAACCTATAAAAACAATCCTTTTATAAACCACGATTCATATAACATAACGTTTGAATTAAAAAACAAAAACACTTTAATCATACAATTATGTTATTGAACCATTACTCAAATATTGTCAACTTATTCCTTAATATATCATTCCTATAATGTGAAATATGTTTTTTGTATTAAGGTTCTTATTCCAAAATCTCATCATTCATCATACATTTAATATTAAAAATACAGGAATAGAATCTCATACCTTTCGTATGTTATTTAAGATATCCATATCTTCTTTAATATAACTAATACTCTTCTTCATGAGACTTACACTTTGGAAATTTATTTTAATAAGTCTCATAAATTCCATTTCTAAAACATTAAATGTTTTCTTAGTTCCTTTTGGTTCCATCCATAGACTAAAACATGAATTCATAGTGTGAGAAATAATTAACATATCATGAAACCTCATAATCATGAAAATCACTTATATGATGTCTATATAATGAAACATACTCCTTTAATTTGTTGAACATTTGGATCATCCAAGGTTATTAATTTTCATCTTTTTTATAAAACAACCATGCTGGTTTGTTAATAGTTTTTTAATTTCAAATGCATATCTCCTGGGAGTGTCAAACCAGGTGTGCAATAATTTCTATTATCATGTACTAGGATATTATCAAGTTAGGCCTGACACACCTTCTCATATTTGTTACTCCTAGGTACATCTGTTAGATAACAACATCAAATTTTATTATCCAAACATGTATGTATTTCAATGAAACCACACTCTCTATCCTCTACAAAAATTCAACGACATTTTCCTGTACTTTTACATATCATTAGAGTCATGCCTATAAATGTCCTTCTAAATAACCCTTTGTATTTCTCTAATCTAGTTTCTCATACTATATCCCAAAGGTCGACTGAAGTAATACTTTTATACCAACTATAGTGATGTAAGATTTACATACATGGATATTAGATCATTTTTTATAAATATGTATCACGTTACAAAAATACATGCATAGGGACCATAATAATTTAATGTCTTTGGAAACATGGAACACATTATTATAGTTTGGATAAATATAATCAAAAGCTCAATAAAATATATTCCTCATTATAAATTATATTAAAACACACTCTTCTTAACCAAGGGAAAGGAAACATAATAAATGGGTGATCTCATATTCTCAGTAAGGGTAAACAAATGGGATATTCAAGAACAAACATGATATTATGTTAATAATAATTTGATCATCTCATTATCAGATCATACTCTTCATAATAAATATGATAAACATAAATCATAGAGTAAATATTGGTAGTTCATAAGACTTAAATCATATAGAAATCAAGAGCATAATCCATGAAATCATATCATATAAATAAGACATGGAATTTGTGTAATACACAAAATCATAGAAAATATTCTGTCTAGGATACCTACTAAGGCCTTTATAACATGTTAGGATTGGGATTATCACCTATGTACCAACTTCGAGATTTGGCTAACAACTTGTATACCCTCTTGTATTATAGATTGGGATACAACCCATTTACCCTCCAACATTTGGACATGGGCTATAACCTGTATAACTGGTTATTTTCAAGCTTGGGATATAACCCATGTACCTTATTTTTTCTGGATCATGATACTACATGTGTACCCTTTGATCTCATATACCATTTATCATTTCCAAATTCATTAAAGGATGATATAAGTCCCACCTGTCACATAATAAAATCATGCATACATATGATACACAATAATAAAACATTCATTATATCATGATCCATAAAAAGAGATGAGTTTCATAAACATTATACCACAACCCATGAAATTAAATGGGAATCATAAAAATTTCATAATATCATTACCTACGGAAAATATATAGGTCTCATAATCATTCAATTGAATCATAACCCATGAAAATAAGTGGGATTCATGAGCATATAACTTTTGAAAGGATATGGCCTTCATAAACATCATTACATCATGAAATAAACCATTTAATAAAGAATATGAATGGTATTCATAAATTATAATGAAGTACTTCCTTCTAGACATATATTTAAATTTAAATATCACATAAAACATTTTTTAAGGAATATATACTTTCATTCAAAATCCTTTTCATAAAACCATTTTAAAAAATCATTTATTATAAAGAAATCATTACAATTTCAATTAGAAAATATATTGAGGAATATATAATTGTCATTAAAAAACACTTTTATAGAACATAAATCATTTTGAAAACCATTTTCCTTGGTAACATTAAAAAAATAATGAAATCCTTTTTAAAACAATTTTATTTGAAAATTATTTGAAAAATAATAACAAATTCTTGAAATAATTGAAATAATTTTATTTTAAAATAACACTTTGAAAATATATAAATGAATATTTCAAAACAATTTAAAACACATTTTGATCAAAAAAAATTTGAAATCATTTTTCTTTGAAACCCTCAGTAAATTCATTAAATTTACGGAATATTAGGAATAACATTTTTTTATGAAAAATTACATGTAAAATAATAGAGTAAGATTCATGGAAATTATGATCATGATTTTAGTTAAGTCTATATATGAAAAACATTCCTTTGGAAACATAAAAGTTTGGAAAATTGGATTGAATTAAAAAATTACAAGAAGATTCATTTTAAACCCATTTTGTATAAAAGGTTAATATTGGGTAATAGTTTCCCATAACAATCATATTATAATATTAATAAAATTTGTAAAAAACTTCTATAAAAAGGAGTTTTGAAAGAACTTATATTTCTAAATAAAAGTATAAATAAATTCAGTTCTTATTAAAAACACATTTTAAACATAATAAGTACCAAAGAGTGGGAAAAATTGTACAAATACATCAAAATATCATGAATTTTAATAGGATAAGAAAACAGTGGCTACTCCTAATTGATGGATCATAATATTTTATCAATGGAAGCATACTCAAAGACAATCTTGATAACCAATGTGATTATTTCAATAAACACTTAACACTGGGTGACTTTAAATCATAATACCCATGTAAGAAAAATGAGATTAAAATATAATTAGAAGTATAATATTAATGATACAACATGTAAAATGGAAGTATATACACATCATAATATAATATAGTTTCATAACATAACCTATGTCATAAAGAAGGATAATTGAGAAAAATTTACTATACCGATTTGGTAACTTTTAAAACATAAAGCGCCTGAAAAAAAGTTCATCAAATGGATATGTGAATAACCATATATTTAATTATAATGATCATATAATTAATACATGGTAATTATACATTATACATATAAGAAATAGGTGGTTAAGATGGCTTGTTTCTCCTGAAAAATAAATGTGAGATAAGAAAGAGCTTACAACTTGATTAACCATAGAATCATGATTACCATGAGATAATAATGTCATTTAAATAGTTAGATATAATTAAATAATTTAAACTAATTATATATAATTTCATACCGTAGTATATACACCACAAAAAATAAGTACATGGTGAACATGGGAAGTATCTCATGGAAATAAAAAGTGAGATGATATTCCCTTGCCTTAAGTCTTGACATTCTTCTTACATGTTAGAAAATCTTATATAATAAATAAAAGTCTCTGATAAATATATCACATAACCATATTATTATATATAATTGCATATAAGATTCAATTATGACTTTATATGACCCATTTGTTTACAATTTCATGTTAAAGTAATGTTTTAGGTAGTAACCTCTTAGTTTATCATACATGTTTTGACATGTTATTCGTAATAGTATTATTAGATAATGATGTAATTATTTATAAAATATAATAAATGATGTTTATATCATATATATTAGGTATATAAATATTTTTTATAATCTATAAAATATTGATATATGTATTGGAATACATATTTCATGGAGACGGTAGGTTGTACGTATGCATGAACACTATTTCCAATTATTTATCATTTTAAAAGAAACATAGTGAATGAAATATATCTATATATGTTTATATATATTTTAATTGAAGTAAAATTATTATGTCATATATATCATATACTTTTTCTAAAACCATCCATAATAAATTATATGTAAATTTTGAATGAATCACAATTCTTTGAGGAGGACGTATACTGTACATCCACAAATAAAGTTATCATTTTTAGAAGAATAACAATTGTAACAACCCATGGTTTTAAAAATTAATTGATATTATTGAAATAATGAGTCTATAAATAATGAAACTTTTTTTTAGGGATATAGTAATAAACTAGTTTTTAATCATAATATTGTTGCTTCTATGATTTGAATTTTAAAAAATGATCTTCTATTGTTGCGATGAGTAAATAATTTGGAGTCTGATAGAACCGTCTTGTTTTTTTTGGAATAGTAACATACCCTTATGAATATTAATTTGAAAAATAATATGAACCTTATGAATATTAATTTATATTGTTATTTTATTTTCTTATGTTTTTAAGATAATGAGATATTGATTAATTTTTCAATGTTATATAATGAGTTATAGTTATAAAATTGTTATTTTTGGAATACATTATGATATTATTAAATAATTAATTTTTTCCGACATTGAAAATTATTTTTATAAAATTGAGTTCATTTTTTTATACTACTCATCTAAATAATGTTAGGCTGAATTTTTTTAGGAATTACTCAAATTGTTGATGAATTGTAAAATAAAAAAAATTACGGTATATATACATAATTATTTAAATGAAATATTTCTAGAAACTTGGAAGATGTAAGAACACTTAGACAGAACACACATTATCTATTTATTTATTTGGGTCTCATGAATCAATACTACACATATTCTTGAGTAATAATATTAAACTAATGATTAAAATAATGGGAAACCCTCGTATACCCCAATATAAAAATCACCCTCTCCCCCCTCTTCCTCTCACACCACTCAACAATTTATAATTTCATAAATTCTTCTTAATCCCTTCCTAATGATCTTCCCCATATCCAATACCTTATGGTCTCTCTAAAAGGAAAAAACTGAAGGCCTTAAATAGGATCTCAAGGACAAGAGATCAAGAGGTTGAAATCATATTTAATTTTCTTGAGTTTATTTTCAATTATTTTCTTTTTGTATACTATATTTACCTCCCTTTATCCGAGTGGAATGAAATATATATTATTAAATACATTATGGATTTTTATCATGTTTATGGAAAAATTCATCATTATTATTCCTCTCTAATTCTTGTTATTCTAAAAATAAAAGCACTATCTGGGATGTGTTGATTTACTGACAGTGTGGACGATATGTATTCAATTTCATTTAGTTATTGAAAGGCGTGTCATAAAACCATTTTAATTGTTGGAAAAGATTTTAAATTTTATTATATGACCTCTTTTATTTTCATATATTTACTTATATAAGTAATATTAATGGTTTATGATGAAACATGTTTTGATTATCAAAGAACTACCCAAATGATCTAAATGAATATCACTAATTATTTATCTAATGATTCATCCTTGTAAAATATATCCAAAATGATAAATGGAACAATTTAATATTATGGAAACATATTAACACCATTTCAATCCATTTTTTGGGTTTCAAATCCATTAAACGAGAAAAAACCTTATAAAATAGCCTTAGAAATTACGTAAAGCACGCACCCAAATCAATGGAAATAAAAAAATATTTTCAATAAATGTGTGAAATCATGTTATAAAAAGATCATATAATGTAATGTACCAACCCGTCTTACTCCCAAAATGGTAGCCGAACTGGTCACCACAAGACCTAAAGCACGTCTCCTCGTACGCCAAAGGCTACTAACTAGCAATGAGGGTCTATTGGTAATTAGTGGCGAGACTATACTCTCATATTATGTGTGCACAAAGAAAATAGATAATAAACTCAAACAACAGCGGAAGTAGATATAAAACAACAGAATAATAAAAATAGACAATTCCATTTTATATAATGCAAGCATGTCAGGGTGATAAATATTATAATATAGTAATCAAAATAGCATGCTTTAAATTCTAATACAGAAATAATGAAATGACTCAAAGCCTCGTGGAAGGTCTCTATGAGAATCCTGAGTCTCCACTGAGTCAATTACTCCAAAATTCCAACTACAAGTAGCATCCATTATAAAAGGTCCATAGTCCTGCCAACATAAAGTCAACTCAGGTACACCAGTGTAATGGTAGCCCGAATAGGGTGTGAGACATACATCTCAGAAGGCTAGTACCACTGGTTGTCTAGGTCAATCTATAAAATGCAATATAAAAAACAGTGTGCATATATAACCAGGAAAGAAAATATCAGAATAAATACCAAAAAACATGTCCTTGTTTCAAAGGGACACCTGACGACAATACCTGCTTCTGCTCGTAGCCGGAATAAGATTCTGAACATGAACAATATATATATATATAATGTATAATGAATTTTTTGTCACATTATTTAAAATTATTTATTTAACTGAAAAAACCTCAGGTTCCCCTAGACACCCATATCTCAATACATGTATCAGTTGTTCCAGAGTTTGAACCATTTCGCATATTCAATCAAAATCATTAAATCACATCTTCTTTCATTAACCATTTAATTCAATCCATGTACGACCAATTGGACCGATAGTCAAATATCAATTAATGGGTAAAGAACATCATGAATAGGACCCTCGTGAGTTTTTTGAGCGTAAATCCTCGTCCCACAACCCATTGGTATTTGGAGCATCAGTTTAAATCCCATAAAATAAAATTTACGTGAATGTGGGGTATAGAATGACATGTCTATCACTCCATGAGTATTTGAAGCATCAGTCGTTGTCTCATAACATGTTAATCAATAATATATATATATATCATTGGTGTAGAATTTCATGTCTAGCACCCCAAGATCTAGTCCATTAATTAATTCATAAAACTAAATAATAAATTCTATTAATTAATTCAACAATTAATTAACAACATCACATTCATTAAAAACTCAATAAATATATAATAAAAACAATTATATAGGATAACTCAAAAATTCACTAATAATTAAAATAACATTAGTTAATTTAAATATTAAATAATCTCATAAATTTCTCTAGTTAATTTAACTATTAACTAAAAAAAGGAAACCATCTCAATATTACATAATTTATTCACAAAATAATTATCTAAATGATACCATCCCAATATCACATAATTAATTCAGAAATTACACATCTCTAATGAAAACATTTCAAAATAACATAATTAATTCACAAATTAATTATCTCAACTTAGCTCAAATCAATATCTCATAAATAAACCCCAATTAGTTATCTATATTAAAACCTCATAACACATATTTAATTCACAATTAATTATCTAAACTTAACTGGTGTAATACCTCCTAATTAATCACCTGATAAATTATAATCTCAAAGCACATAATTAATTATTAATTAATTATCTCTACATAACCAAATTAATATCTCATAATTAATTACTTGATTAAGTATATCTCAAAGATCATAATTAATTAATAATTAATTTACTCAACATAACCAAATTAATACCTCAACATTAATCCCCCAATTAGTTATCATATAAAATAAAATAACTAATTCATTACTAATTACATAAACTTAACCAAATTTATATCTCATAGCTAATCTTATGATTAATTATCATCTCAAAGAATGTAATTAATTCAAATTTAATTTTCTCAACTTAACCAATTTAATATCTCGAAAATAATATTCTAATTAGTTATCATGTTAAGCACATAATTAATTCATTATTAATTAACTCAACATAACCAATTTAATATCTCATAATTAATCCCCCAATAATTATTATCTCAAAGAACATAATTAATTAATAATTAATTATCTCATCTTGAATAATAAAATATCTCATAATTAATTCCCCAATAATTATTATCTCAAAGCCCATAATTAATTTATAAATAATTATCTCATTTTAACCAATTTAATATATCATAATTAATCTTCTAATTAATTATCATATCAAAGAACATAATTAATTGATAATTAATTATTTCAACATAAATAATTTAATATATTGTAATTAATCTTGTAATTATTATTATATCAATTATAATTTCAAAGCACAAAATTAATTCACAATTAGATATCACAAATTCCCCTACCTAATACTCATAATTATATTTATCCCAAGGGCATCAACATTTAATGGTGACAATATCTAAAAACATAATAGATAACTATAATAACATATCAATCTAAAAATTACGTTTTTAGCTTCAAGGCGGCACACCTTCGTTGGAGGGGTTTTATTACCAAAAAAAGTGGTTTTTTAATCTAATTAATCATTTTATTCCAAATAAAAATTTGATCCAATATTTTCATAAACATTACAAATAGTATTATATTAAAAAAATTATTTTTTCCCAAATAAAATCGATGTTGAGGAAACTACCTCAAATAATGACCAAGCCATGCTTTCTAACTCAAATCTATCACTTTCCCGCACACACGCACCTCAACAAAAGTTCACACACACTCAGAAATTATTGTGGCACCAAAAAACCATTAACCAACACCCATAATTAAGGTTGTAGGAACCAATGCACCCTAAAAACATTAACAACAATACTAAACAACCATAACCCTCAAATTCAAGGGGTGTAAAACCAAAAAATCGGTATAAAGCCTTACCCAGAAAAACGGTGGAGAACTAAATCAATCTGAATCGCTTCTCCATAAGTGGAAGACAACAAAATATTGACTAAAAGGTACTGAGAAATTATATTAAGCTCCTAGAACTAGAAGAAAAAAATAAATTGAATTAATCATAAATATAAGGTTTTGGCCTAATAGAGATCGGGCGATGGAGAGCTTAAAAAGTTGATGCGGACAATGAAATGCATGGAGAATAACTCACCTCACCAAGATGGACAAGTTTCATAATGGAACCACCATGATCTAGTGTGTGAAAATGGTCTGGTAAGAGGGGTGTGGTGCGCCTCCACCATGGGAGAGAAGGGGGTTCGTGCTTCATGCAAGAGGAGGAAGAGGTACGACTCCCTCTTCTTTTCTCCCTTAAATAAATTAAAATTATAATTTCGAAAATAAGAATTAAAATCTCATCAATTGAATTAAATTTAAGGAATTCTGCAACTCATGCTATTTAATTAAATTCTCTCAACATTCAATTTAATTAAATTAAAACCCTTGTTTTGAATAAATTAATTAAATTCCATTTAACTCAATTTTATTAAATAATACTCTCTCTTTTACCTCATTTTATTAAATTTTTCATCCTTAATTAAATTAAATTAAACTATCATAAAAAAACCATTATTATTATTATTATTATCATTTTTTAAAAAAAGTCTTTCATAAAACCCAAAACTCCCCATTTAAACATCCTTTAATTAAAGTATTTTAAAAACTATTAATTAAATAAAAGAACCACATTATATTATTCAAATAAATTTAATTTAATTTAGTTCAATTAAATAAAAAAATCACATTATCGCATCATTTAATTAAATTTCACAACCACAATTTATTTAATTAAAACCATTATAATATTATCCATTATTGTTATTATCATTTAATAAAGAATTCATTGATAGAACAGAAAACTCCCAAATTACACATTATTTAGTTTCATTATAATCAATAGTTTTAATTAAATAAAACCTCCACTAAACATCATTTAATTAAATTCTAGTTAAATTAATTTAATTAAATAAAAATCCACCAACTCTCATCATTTAATTAAATTCATTAACCTCAATTTAATTTATTAAAACAATCATAATATTAACCATTATTATTATTATCATTTAATAAAATCATTGTTTGATAAAACCCAAAACACCATAATTATACATCATTTAATTAAATTCTTCTCTAACTAATTTAATAAAATAAGTTCTCCAAAAAATCATTATTTAATTAAATTATCTTCATAAAATTTAAATAAATAAAAACCCCACTGTTCATAAAATAATTAAATTCCTTATAACCATGAAATTAATTACATAATACTCGAACACCATATATAACATATCATTTAATTAAATTCTTCATCAGTAAATTTAATAAAATAAATTTTCCAACACATTATTATTTAATTAAATTCTCTCAATACAATTTAAATAAATAAAAACCCTATTTTCATCAAATAATTAAATTCATATTAACATTTAATTTAGTTAAATAAAACCTATATTTCAAATTAATTAATTAAATTTCTATATAACTTGAATTTAATTAAATATAACCACAAGACCTCATTTAAACATCATTTAATATTACCATTTAATATTGCCCTTCATTGATAACCCCAAACTCCTCATCAACATTTCATATAATCAAATTACTCACATCCTAATTTAAATAAATAAGGACTCTAGATCATTATCATCGAAAATCAATTTAATTATTTTCATCTCAGTTTAATTAAATAACTTCTCCATATCAACGTCATTTAATGAAATTCCCCCAACATTAATTTAATTAAAAGAAATCCCCAACAACTCATTTTTGTAAATTCCTTTCAACCGCGAATTTAATTAAATTAAATAAACCTGAAACTAAAAACTAGGTAGACTGTATTTTTTTCTAGCACATTCTGGAAGAATGTGCACAGACCAGGCATGTACTACTGGAAAACATCTTTATTATTCATGGATAACCTGCACAGTTTTGACTAAATATATGCAGCCCATGCAAATGTCACTACTTGGTCCGTTTCTCCCAAAAACCAATCCTTTCACCTTGGGAACTCTTCGATCCTTTAACCAAGCTCATTTTCAACACTTTAAAAGAACCCAACCGAATTTTTTTTTTGGAAACTTGGTTTTAAAACATCATTGTACATTAAACAAAAAATTTCAAAACAAATTCGTATTTTAGCTCTTTCCAAAAAAACCTAACATTACAATTTACCCACCGTAATGAAACTTCTCATCCATGAGAATTCATCAAGAGATACTAAAATACTAGTCAACCCCCCAAGGTCATGAGGTTTCATTTCAAAGATCGTGTTTCATTCCCAAGTGCCCAAAACTCATTTAAGGAACCTTACCACTAGAATTTTTCTCCCATTTATAAAATAAAATTTCCATTCAACCTTTTAGCTTAAGCATCCCTTTTTTCAATTGTTTGAAAACATGGGTTACCCTTTTCCTTGTTATGAGGTGCCCACACACCTTAAAACTGAAACATGGTATCATTATATACTCAAAAATCAATGTCCACTCATGCAACCATTTACATATCAAAAAATCTCTAGCATGATTTTATAAGTAGTAAAACAACATCATGTTATAACACAACAACCTATAACAATAGAAAACCATGTTAATAAAAAGTCTTCATGGCATATAAAAACCTAATCTTGTTATATATATCACTAAAACATGATATCTAAAGGGTTATGCTGATGAAAATGAAAACATGTCCTTTCACAACACACAATAAAAATTAGAAGGCATCCTACAAATGAAACTATATGGAATGTCATGTGAATCTGTAAATGCCTGTGATGTTTCATGTAGTGTAATTTCCTTTGCATTTCAGGCCGAGGAAAAATTTAATTAATCTAAAATCAATAAGATTTAGATCATAAACTAGTCACTCTAGGTTAAATCATATCAACTGTATCACGAATCGTATAAACATTATTTTCCATCCCTGGATAGTTGGTCATTTCTAGTATGTGGGGGTATCAGTCTGAGGCATGGAAATTAAGTGAGTGCTGACTCTATCATAGTCTCCTATCTATCAACCCAAAATATAATGATAAAGTAAAAAAAGGAATGAAAACATGAACCTTTGATACCACATTGTAATGTACTGACTGGACTTACCTCCAAACCGTTAGTCAGAGTTGTCTTCACATGAGCTGAATTGCATCTCCCCATACGCTAGAGGATGTTGAATAACAGAAAGGGTCTATTGATAGTTTTTGGAGATATTATACCCTCCTATTAAGATTCAATAGTTGAAATAGATAATAAACATAGACTTGGGCAGAAGCATATATAAAACAAATGAATAAATAAAATGGCCAACTCTAATTTATATATTTCATTTATGTGATGGTGATATATATCCAAATGAAATAAGAAACAACATTATTTACATTCCAATAAAAAAATAACGAAAAGGATCAAATCCCCAAGGGTGATCTCCATGAGATTCCAAATCCCATACTCAGTCCTTTTATCCTAACTCCCAAGTATAAGTAACAACCACAATAAAAGGTTCGTAGTTCTACAAACAAGAAGTTTACTTGGGATCCCCAATGAAACGGTGGCCCAAATACGATGTGAGATATACATCTCAGAAGGCCGGTACCACCAGTTTTCTAGATCAATCATGATAATGCAATATAAAATTGGTGGGTCGATATAATAAGAAAATAACAAAATTCCGCAAATAACCAACAACTAGTCCAAGTTCCAAAGGAACAACTGACGACAATACATACATCAGATCGTATCGAGAATAAAAGTCCAAATAGGAACAATATATATATAAATAATGTATAATGAAATGTTTTTCACATTATTTAATATTCTTTATTTAACTGAAAAAATGGGTTCCCCTAGACACCCAAATCTCAATAATTCTCTCATTCGTGCGAGAGACTAAACCATTTCTCATATTCAATTCAAAATCATTAAATCACATTGGCTTTCATTAACAATTTAATTCTATTAATGTATGACCAGTTAGCCCCACAATACATTTTCAATTAACGGGTGTATAACATCATGTCTAGCACCCTCGTGAGTATTTGGAGCATCATTCCTTGTCTCACTACCATGGGTCTTTAGAGCCTCAGTCTATGTCCCATAAAAGAAAATTTTCAAGCATGCGATGTATAGAACGCCATGTCTAGAACCCCATGAGTATTTATAACATCATTCCCTTTCTCATAAGGTTTTATCAATAATACATATATATATATATATATATATCAGGGATGTGGAATGTCTTGTCTAGAACCCCATGATCCCATCAATTAATTAATTCATAAAATTAATTAATCGACTCTGCTAATTAATTCTATAACTAATTAACGACATCACATTAACTAAAACTCAACCCATAGGTAAACACAACAATTCCATTGGTTAACTCAACAATTAACTATTAATTACTATAACATTAATTAATTTAACCGTTAATTAATCTCATCAATTTCTCTAGTTAATTAAAAAATTAATGAATCAAATGGTAACCATCTCGGTATTACATAGTTAATTTAAAAAATATCTCTAGGAAACCATGCCAATATCACATAATTAATTCAAAAAAACTAACATCTCTAAAGAAAATGTTTCAAAATAACATAATTAATTCACAAATTAATTATCTCCACTTAGCCCAAATCAATATCTCAAAATTAACCCCTGATTAATTATATATATTTTAATATCATAAAACATAATTAATTCAAAATTTATTATCTAAACTTAACCAGTTTAATATATCATAATTAATCCCCTAGTTAATTAAAATCTCAAAGAACCTAATTAATTCTTATTTAATTATATCATTTTAACCAAATTAATACCTCATAATTAATTCCTCGATTAATTATCCTCTTAAAGTATATAATTATTTCATAATTAATTATCTCAAATTTATGAAATTAATATCTAATAATTAATTACACGATTAATTGTCATTTCTAAGAACATAACTTATTCATAATTAATTACATCAACATAACCAAATTAATATCTCATAAATAATCATCATATTAATTACCATCTCAAAGAACCTAAATAATTTAAAATTAATTATATCAACTTAAACGATTTAATATCTCAAAAATAATGTTTTGATCAATTATCATTTCAAAAACATAATTAATTCATAATTAATTATATCAACATTATCAATTAAATATCTAATAATTAATCCATCAACAATTATTATCTCTAAGTAAATAATTAATTCCTAATTAATTATATCATCTTAAACAATTTAATACCTAATTTTTAATTACCCAATAATTATTATCTCAATGAAAATATTTAATTTTTCACTAATTGTATCATTTTATCCAATTTAATATATAATAATTAATATATTGATTAATTATCATCTCAACCAACTTAATTAATTCATAATTAATTATCTCAACTTAAACAATTTAATATCACATAATTAATCTTTTGATTATTATTATCTCAATCATAATTTCAAGGAACAAAATTAATTCGGAATTAATTATCATAACTTATCCAGCCTAATACTCACAATTACCACTTAATCCAAGTTCGGAAATATGTAAGGGTGATAATAGAAAAACACATATCAAAAAACAAAAAGAACATATGAATATAAACATTATGTTTTTAGCTAGAAAAAAGTGCACCTCTGTTGGAGGGGTTTTGTTACAAAAAACATGATTTTCTAATCTAACAAATATTTTTATACCAATAGGAAATTTTCTCCAATATTGGAGTCAACATTATCAAAATAAGTAGATTAAAAAAATTCTAAATAAAATCAATGTTCAAGACCATACCTCAAAGAATGGCCAAGTCATGCTTTCAAACTCAAATTCGACACTCACTCACACACAAACACATCAACAATGGCACTCGCACACTCAAAATTTATCATCGTGCCTGAAAACCATTAATTGACACCCATAATTAGGGTTAAGTGAACACATTCCCACCCAAAACATTAACTGCAAGACTAAAAAACATAATCCACTAATTAAAGGGGAAAAAACCAAATAACGGGTATAACCCCTTATTTGAAAATGATGGTGGTGATTCGAATCAAGAAAAATCAATTCGCCTTCAGCAGTTGTCATCAGAATATGGACTCAACTGTCCTGAGACATCTTCTACACCTCCTAGAACTAGAAAATTATAAGAAACTAGATTAAACCCGAATATAGGGTTTCTTCATAATGGATATTGGGAGATAGAGAGCCGAAAGGGTCGATGTGAACAATGAAATGCATGGAGAATGACTAACCTCACCGAGATGGAAAAGTTTTGTGAAGGGACCACACCAATTTGGCATGTCGATAGGAACTGGGAAGAGGGGGTGGGGCACATCCACCATAGGAGAGGAGGGGTCATACTTCACGTTGGAGGAGGGAGAGGTGCGACTCCCTATTCTTTTCTATCTTAAATAAATTATAATTATAATTTAAAATATAAGAACTAATATAATAATATAACAATAATAAGCATCATATAATTATTAACCTTTAATATTATACCATTTTGAGAAACTCCAAACTCCCATTTACATATTATTTAATTAAATTATTCTCAACCAAATTTAATTAAAAAAATTATCCAACTCATTCTATTTAGTTAAATTCAATCAAAATTCAATTAAATTAAATTAAAACCCTAATTTCCCAATAATTAATTAAATTCCATTAAACTACTTTTAATTTAAAAAAACACTCCATATCACCTCATTTAATTAAATTCGACAACCTCAATTTAATAAAATAAAACAATCATAATAATTACAGTTGTTTTTTTTGTCATTTAATAAAATATCTCTACGATAAAACCCCAAACTCCCCATTTAAACAACATTTATGTAAATTATCTTCTACAATTTTAATTAAATAAAACCCCCAACTTTACATAATTTAATTAATTTTTTTAACTCTGTTTAAATAAATAAAACATTATCTATCTCTCACGACTTAATTAAATTCCTCATATTCAATTTAATTAAGTAAAACCATCATAATAATATACATTATTATTATTATCATTTAATAAAACACTTATTTTATAAAACCCAAAACACCCTAATTACACATCTTTTAATTAAATTATTCTTCAACAATTTTAATTAAATAAAACCTTGACTTTACAACATATAATTAAATTATTTTAACTTAACTAAATTAAATAAATATTATCCATCTCTCATCATTTATTTTATTTCCTAAACCTCAATTTAATTAAATAAAACAATTATAATAATAACCATTTTTATTATTATCATTGAATTATACGATTCTTTGATAAAACCCATAACTCCCTAATTACACATAATTTAATTAAATTATTCTCTAATGAATTTAATTAAATAAATTCTCCAACAAATCATTATTAAATTAAATTATCTTAATAAAATTTAATTAAATAAACCCCCATTTTTCATCAAATAATGAAATTCATCGTAACCATGAATTTAACTAGATAAAACCCAAAATCTATATTTGGAACATTATCTAATTAAATTCTTCTACAATGAATTTATTTAAATAAATTATCCAACACACCATCATTTAATTTAATTTTCCAAATATAATTTCATTAAATAAAACCCCCATTTTTCATCGAATTATTAAATTCATCATAACCCTGAATTTTATTAAATAAATCTGATATTTCACATTAATTAATTAAATTACTCTTTAACGTGAATTTAATTAAAAATTACCCCAAATCCTCATTTACACATCATTTAATATTACCATTTAATAATACCCTCCATTGAAAACCCCCAACTCCTCATTTACAATTCATTTAATTGAATTCCTAACATCTCAATTAAATTAAGTAAAGACTCTAGATCATCATCAATTTAAATATATTTATTTATTTTTAACTCAATTTAATTAAGTAACTTCTCTATCTCAACGACATTTAATTAAATTCTCTCAACATTAATTTAATTAAAAAGTTACCCCTAAAAGCTCATTTAGTTAAATTCATTTCAACCATGAATTTAATTAAATTAATTTAACCTGAAACTCAAAACTGAGTAGATCATATTGTTTGAATTTCATGGTTTGAAAAAATATTGATAGACCATGTGTCCGTTATTGGACACTATCTTTATTAATAATTTTTTAACAAAATGGTTTTGACTAACTTTGCGTAGCCCATGCGAACATCAATGCATGATCCAGTTCTCCTAAAACCCATAATGTCAACCTAAAGATTATTCTAGACTTTACCCAATCCCATTATCAACAATTTAAAAGAACCAAACTCACCAAACATCATTTCGAAGATTGGTTATTAAACTGAACCGTGCAGTAGTAGAAAAAGGTCAAAAATCGTATTTTATCCCAGTCAAAAAACACGATACTATACATATAAGGTGATATACACATGAATATGATTCTATCTAAAATTAATAACACTCTTTTAACCATTATACAATAGTTTTAAACATGTATTACATAAAATGAACATAATGTAAGGGAATTCTTTACCCAATTTCTATTTTCTAGTTAACCTTATACATTTGTTCATTATGTCGTATTAAGATTATTTTTGTGATGAATTTTAGTTTATTATATGTTTTATTTAGTTTATTTACAGTGTATTTACATATTTATTTAAATATATTAATTTCTCAAATCAATTATATTATATTTGTAAGGGACATTCCTTTAAAAATCCTCTTTTTTAAATTCTATTTTATGAAATTTAAAATCAATGGTTTTATGAAATTATTCTTGTTTTATTATTAATTTCTATTTGATGGAATTTTTTTATAATTAAGTGTGGGACCTATATCTCTCTTCAATTCAATAGGTATGTGTATGTAGGAGGACATCTATTTGGTTAATCCATGTCTAACTGTAATAGTTACACCATAAGGTAGTCATGAGGGTTATAAATTATAAGGGTGTCGTGAGGGTTAAAAATATTATGCTATCCATGAGGGATAGAAAACTAAGTAAGTAATACCCCAAGATAACTTTTATGGTTTTATTTATGTTCTTTATGTTTTAGGAAAATTCTCATGTTTTTCAATGTAAGTGTAAGTGAGTGAGAATTATGACTTCGTGAATATGATTTCATATGTTTATAAGTAATCATATAATGATGATTTATTTCTTCATTTTTACAAACCTAAAGGATATTTTTTTCACATCCCATATTTTTTAAATGTATTACACATGTTATAAGGATGTTTAAGATAAATAATGAAGTCAAGTTAAATGTTATGAAGATTTTCTAAATAAATCATGTTATTGTTTATTTTTTAAAATATTGTGTTTTTTGAGAAATGAAGTCTACTTTAGTGGTATCCACATTGTATGATTTTGGGTTTATATATATGAGTTATGTCCAACCTTTCTAATACAAAAAATATAAGTGTTCTTTGGGAATGTAAAAAAGAGTAATCTTGTTGAGTTAACTAGAATGTGTAATGTTTATGGTCAGGTCCTTAGATATGGTATCAAAGAACGGTTTAAATAACATTAGGAGTTAGTATGATTTTAAAAGAATATAATAAATAATTTTTACATTTTTTTATACTAAAATGATATATCATTTAATGATTACCATGTTCCTTTATCAAATATATGTCTGTTCAAAATGGGTTTTCACAGAAGAAACAGGGAAGCTGATGTTGGAAGGAACTGAGAGGATGATATCTTTCTGAATCTATAATCGATAATGGTTTGAATTGGAACTAAGATGTTTTTTACAGTAATGGATCAACTAATTTTGGAAATAAATTGTGCTAGAATCTATGAATGTGAACCACTATAGATAGTACAAATGCAAATGATGATAGTGGAACATTTTATGAGCCAACACCCTCCTAATTTCATTGCATCTTTTGACCCAGTAGAGGTAAAAGGATAAATTAAAGCCCTAGAAATGATATTATATGATATAGGATGTTCAGATAATAGAAAGGTATGTCTTCCCCTTTAAGATTCTAGTGGTTAATCTGATCAGTGGTGGTCAATGGTCAAGAATATTATAGATATATGTGAGACTAATGCCTTAGAGTGGGATGAATTTAATAGTCTTTTCCATGGAAATTATTTTCCTAAGGTGTTTTTACATAGAATGGAGAATAATTACATTGAATTGAAGTAAAAGGAGTAAGATTCGGTAGTTGTGTATTAAAAATCATCACCCTACATGTGAGGTATGATTCAAATATTTTTCTAGATATTGATAGAAAAATAATTTTTTTTACATAGTATTGAATCCAAGATATCGAAGGGAATTGGATTCCTGTTAGGTAAATAGCTGTGAGAAAATTTTCTAATCTACTGAGAGGGTAAAAATGTAGGTTTATAATGACCATGTGTACCTTGGAAAAAAAATATGTCCAGATTCAAAGTGATGGATAAGAATTAATCAATGAAATATGATGGTAAGAAACTTCAGTTTCCAGTTTGAGAAAAGTGTAGTAAAAGAACCATAGGGAATACCTTAACAAAACTGGGAAGTGTTTTATATGTTGTAAGTTTGGACATATGTCACAATATTGTATTGAAAATAATCTAAATAATAATCATGAAAAGAAAACAATAAAGTGTTTTAAATGTGGGGAGATGGGTCATTATGAAAATTCTTGATCAATGAAAGATCTGAAAGATATAAAGAAGCCCGACTATACGAAGAGATGTGTTGTTATATCCTTTGCGACTACACCAGTAGATGATGGCTATTCAATGATTTTATATCAAGTACATTGTTTTTTTCCTAAAATCTTTCTAACATTTTGATTTATATGGGGTCTACACATTCATTTATTTTTGAAAAAATTTCTTGTAAATTGTAAATATCACCTCAATAAATGATATTGTAAATAATTGTTAAAACACCACGGGGAAATATTACTGTAAAGGGGAATTATATGAATATTTCTATTTCTTTATGTGGAATGTATTTACCTGAAAACTACTTTTTTCCCTTAGTATAGATTGATATCATTCAGGGAATAGATTAGATTTCATTTTATTATATTAAGATTGACTATATATCCAATGATGTTATTTTTTAAAAAGTGTTTCATCTTCTTTTCAATAATAAACCCAAAAAATGATAACATATTAGGAATATAAGAAAGTATTTAATGATGTAAATGAATGTGAAATTTCCCATATTGTTGAAATCCATAGAACTATTTAGATTAATGACGTGCCAATGGTAAATGGATATCTTGATGTTATTCTTGATGAGTTACCTGGTGTTATACCAGATCAGGAAGTTAAAATTATTCTTGACTTAGTTCCTGATGCTATGAAAATGTCAATAATCCCATATTTAATGGCTCAAATAGAACTTTTATTTCTTAAAAAGTAGTTACTGAAATTATTATATAATGGCTTCATCTAACCAAGAACTTCACCATGTGGTGATCTGATCCTGTTTGTTAAAAAGAAATATGATTTGATGATAATTTTTATTGATTATAGAGAATTGAATAATTGAAATATTAAAAAAATTATCCTTTTCCTCATATAAGATATTTTTTTATCAGCTTCAGGGAGCATATTATTTTTTGAAGGTTTACCTGTGGTCGTTGTACCATTAGTTAAATAGAATATTTCATGAGTTCTTGGATAAGTTTGTGGTTGTGTTTATTTATTTCCTTATGGTATATTGTAAAATTAAATAGGAGCATTATAAAAATATAAGTGTTGTTTGGAAAACCTTAGAAGAAAATAATCTTCTGGGAAAATTTAGAAACTGTGAATTTTGATTTCAATTGATTTCTTTTCTTGGGAAAGTTGTAATTAAGGATGGAATAAAAGTTGTACCTACCAAAACAAAAGTTTTTGATGAATGGACACGACATATAAATGATACCTATTTTTTTATTTTTCTTAGATTAGGAGTTCATTACCAACATTTTGTTAAAGACTTTGTATAGTCATCTATACCACTAACTATGTTAACACAAAAAGGGGATAAATTTGTTTAGACGGAATAATGTGATGTTTGTTTTTAGGAACTGAAGTAGAGATTGGTTAATGATCTTCTTTAGGCACTACCTCCTAGAAATTGTTAGTTTCTCATCTATAGTGATGCTTCACCGAAGGGATATGGTTGTGTTCTGATGTAGAATGGTTAGGTAATTGCATATGCTTCAAGATAATTGAAACCCCATCAGTTACATTTTTAGACAAATGACTTTTAATTGAAAATTATGGTTTTCACATTGAAACTTTTGAAGAATCATGTATACATAGAAAAATATAAAATATATACTGACCATAAATATCTGAAGAATATATTCACTCAGAAGGAATTAAACATGAGGCAGAGAGAGTGACTTGAATTGATAAAATGTTACGATTTCATGATCAATTACCATTTAAGAAAATATAAAAAGGTGGAAGATCCCTTGAGTCGATAACATCATGCATCATTAACCATGTTACATTTGTAAAAAGACCCGTCATTAATGATTTTATATATTTTCTCTTGCAAGTTGTTGGTGCATGAAATTACTCTGTTTTGTTTCATGATTCTTTGTAGTAATCATTGTTAGATAGAATTAAGAAATCCTAGATAGAAGGTGTCAGAAATAGGTATAATTACATAAAATCGGTAAGTTTATATAATTTAAGATATTTAAAGATTGTGTTCTTAGATTTGGTAAAAGATTATGTGTGCCTTTTGTTTACCAACTAAAGAAATAATTTTTCTGTGAAACTCAAAGTTATCCATTTTCAGTTCATCCTGGAAGTACTATGATGTATATAGAACTTCCTAAATAATTTTGGTGGGATAGAATGAAAAGAGATATTTTCATATTTAACTTTGAAATGTTTGACATGTCAACAGATTAAAGAATAGTGGCAATTTCCGAAGGGGATACATCATCCTTTTGAAGTTACAGAGTTGATAATGGAAAATATATACATGTACTATATTGTGATACAACCAAATTCATCTTTAGGTAACAATGTTGTCTCGGGTGTTGTAGATCGACTGAATAAATATACCCATTTCTTTCCCATTCCAGATACCAGGATTTTGCATCAGCTTTCTCAACTATACCTCAAATAGATTTTTAGGTTATATATTTCATTCATTTCAATTTATTTTCTTCGTCTATGATTTGAATTTTAAAAAACAGACATATATAGTTTAGATTAGTAACTTATTTCGAGTCTAATAGAACCAACTTTTTTTGGTGAATGGTAACATACCCTTATGAATAGTAATATAACCCTTATGGCTAAAAATATCATTATTATTTTGCTTTCATAATATTGTAAGATAATTAAATTTTCATTGATATTTCCAGGTGATATAAAATAATTTATAATTTTATATTTGTTATTTTTCGAATAAATTATGATTTAATTTTAAAAGTTATGTTTTCATATCTAGAATTTTTTTTTATAAAATGTATTTCATTTTTTAATTTTACATATCGAAAAAATTTTGGTTAACGTTTTGTGATTTTTATGCAATACGCAAATTTTTTAGGAATAGTGAAATACGGTAAATTACCATATATATACATTTTTTTGTTAAATACACTATTAATAGAATCATGGATGATGTAATCTCACTTGGTTAAATCTAACATCCTATATTTACTATTTTGGGTCACATAAATCAATACTATTTGTAGTCTTCACTAAAAATATTAATCTAATGATTAAAATAATGGAACCTGCCCCCCTCCCTCCTCCTCTATAAATACCACCCTCACCCCCTCTTCCTCTCACACCTCTAAAGATTTGATAATTTCCAAAATTATACCCAGTACACATCCTATGTCTCTTCCCCACGACCAAGGAATATTGGTCTCACCAAAAGACCAAAACTGAAGGCCGTAAAGAGGATCTCAAGGAGAATAGATCAAGAGGTAAAAATCCTCTTTCATTTTTTTGTGTTTTCGTTTCAATTAGATTCATTTCTTATACAATCTTCACCTTCTGTTATCCAAGAAGCATGAAACTTTCATTATTATATATATTATATATCATTATCATGTTTTTGTAAAAAATCATCACCATTCTTCCTCTCTTATTCCTCTGATTCTAAAAATAAAAACCTCGTCCGAGATGTGTTGGTTTACAGACATCCTGGATGATGTGTCTTCAATTCTATTGAATCCCATAAAATATGTATGTAAAACGATTTTAATGGTTGAAACATATTGTAATTTGTATTATATACCCTGTATTATGTAATAAAATTAACATATATTCATAATATTAATGGTATATGATGAAACATGTTGTAATTATCGAAGAACCTCCAAAATGATCTAAATGAATATCACTAATGATTTGTCTAATGATTCATCATCATACCATATAAAAAAATTATTTTTGGATTAAATTAATAGTAAGGAATCATATTAACAACAATTAATTCCACTTCTTGTGCTTTTATTCCATTCGACAACAAAATCCTTTTCGAACAGACCATGGAATTCTTGTAAAGCACTCACCCAAAACAATATAAAAAAAATATTTGTAATTAATGGGTGAAATGATTCTATAAAATTATAATATAAGGTGTTATAAACATGAATCAGTTTTTTAAGATATTAATAACATTATTTTAACCATAATACGAGATTTTTAAACATTTTTTAAGTATGAAGAACCAAATAAAAGGGAATTCTTTACCTAATTTCCATTCTTCGGGTTAACCTTCTACAATTATACATTATTTAGTATTAAGATTATGCTGGTAAATAATTTTTTTTATATAATATTTTTTTTTTGTTTATTTATAATTTATACACAAATTAATTTCAATATATTAATTAATCACATCTATTATCTGATATTTTTAAGAGCCTTTCCTTTAAAACCCCTATTTTAAAATTTTATTTTACGAAATTAAAAAAGATTGTTTTTATGAAATTATTCATATTTTATAATTATTTTCTAGTCTGTGGACATTTTTTATGAGGGGTAGTGGGGCCTATATATCCCTCTAATTCCTTAGTTATGTGTAAGTAGGAGGCTGACTATATAGTTACCCCATGGGTAACTATGATAGTTACACCATAAGGTCACCACGAGGGTTACAAATTGTAAGGTAGCCATGAGGGTAACAAATATTAAGGAATCCATAAGGGTTACAAAACTTTTTAATTAATTACCCAAGATACCTTAATGGGTTTTTTTGTGATCTTTGTTTTTTATGGAAATTCTAATGTTTCACAATGTTTGTTTAAATGGGCAAGAAGTATGTATTTGTGAATATGATATCATATGTTTATATGTAATCATGGACTAATGGTTCCTTTCCTTATTTTTACATACCTTGCTAAAAATTTTATACTCATCCCATGTTTTTAGAATGTTTTTCACATGTTATAATGATTTTTATGATAAATAAGGAATTCAAATTAAGTGTAATGAATATTTTCCAAACAAATCATGTTATTGTTTCCTTTTAAGAGTTTTATGTTTTAGACGAATTGAATATTGTTTCAATGGTACCCACATTGAATTATTGTGTCTTGATATGTATGAGTTATGACCTAAATTTCTAAAATTATAAATCTAAATGATCTTTGGTAATGTAATAATAGTAATCTAGTTGAATTTACAAGAATATTTAACGTTTTACGGTTGGTTCCTTAAAGAATGAATATAGGTATGTTTTATAAAATAATTACATAGGAAGAAAGAAATCATAAATATCTTATATATATTACAAAAAAATTTTGTCCATAATAATTTCCAACTGTGAGAAGTGGGAATGGTAAAATGAACAACATTATTTCGTGAGGTGGAAGTTTGTCATACAAAACAATGGTAAGTTTGTTACCCATTCGATGGATGTGTGTATAAGTGTAGGATGAATACATAGAATAAAAAAGTATCAATATATTTATGATAAGGATGTTGTAATTTAAGAAACTACTTATAATATTTTATTAGGAGGAGAATGAAAATAAAAAAATGAGCTTTAGTAAGTATTTTACCACTTCCTTGGGTAACTCTTTTTGGTTTGTACCAAAGAGATTCCTTATTTGGATTCCAACCGAATTGGTGGATTATAGGATTATGATAGGCATGTTGGAATATTATTTTATCTAAGTTTTTTTAAGAAAAAGTGCATGATAGTTATCAATGATGTGGAGGGTTTTGTTTATTTTTATAGTCGAGGAGGAGTGGCTTTATTGTAAATTTTAGAAAAGAGAATTTCACCCATGTTTTTCCTATGTCATGATGATCCAATAATGGACCAAATATGATTCAAGTTATTATATGGAATAAATAAGAACATGAAATGGATTTTTTAAAATTAAATAGGACAACTTCCCTCTTATGTTTATGATTTAGTCCCTTGTTTATCTAATTTTTTCATTAATCGTTGTAAATAATTTTAATTACATTCACCAATATCTTTTTCAATAACTAATTTGATCATATTAGACAATAACTATTGTTGTAATTCCATAAATGGAATCCATTTTTCTAAATTCCAATCACATAAGTGGAGGAAATAAATTTAAAAATAATTCTACTGGTAGGATGACAGTGCTCATTTTTTATGTACAAATGTTCAGAAGCATGCTATGTTTTTGTATATAATTTTAAAGTGAAATTGATCCCAATGACCTAAATTGGATTAATGGATGTGTAAGTTATATAATAATAATTTAAACCTAATTATAAATATAATTTATCCTTATAAATAAATTACACAGAAAAGTATTTTTGAATATAAATTTGGTATTTTTCAATATTCATCAAAAAATGATACATAAAAAATAGAAAAAATTCACCCAACATATTTTTTATGTTTCTTTTTTCAAACATGAATTATATTTGTGCATATAAAATTTAATAATGTTCCCAAATATATAGTTAAATTAGGTTCACCATTAAAAGGATGTAATATTTTACTATAAAAATATTGGTTTCTTTCCGTAATATTTGGTTTATTCCTATCATTTGATTGTAAAATTTATTATTTTAATTGAAAAAAATAATTATTGAATATATAAAATATATATTTCATTAATATCATTCCTCAATAGTAATAAATTTAGTTTTTTTGGATAAAATTCCTTTTATGAGGAGAAAAGTATTTTTTAAAAAGATACCCTTTGTGTTCAATTGGTTCTTATATTTATTTCTAATTAATTAGTAACCAATAAATTCAACTATATGTTTTCTTAAGTTAGTTAAAACTATTCATTATCACCAACATAATTTTAAACATATTATAATATATAATATTATTTTTAATAATGTAATATTATTTTATAAAACTCAGTCTTGCATGTTAAGAAAACCATCTCATAAAGTTCATCTTGAGTGTAACATAAGATAACCATGGTGTTACTCATCGATCAAGATAAATTTTATGTTCCATATAGTGGATTATTATCTTGGTTTTTTTATTACTCATGTAAAACTTAGTTCTTTTATATATAAGTGAAACTATAGTCAGTGTTGCATGAAATGAAAAATTTCGAAAGGATTAAATTAAATCAAAAAATTATTTCAGAGAATATCAGTGTGTTAAATGATATTCCATACTTATTAAATAAAATATATATTCTATAGAACTATTTTATGACATTTCAATAAAATCCATATATTAAAAAATATATTTATCTTCTATTTAACCTAGTATGGGGGATTTAAATTTTATATTGCATTATTTATCATGTCAAAAGTATTTATAAAAGAATATATCCAATAAATTATCCTTTCCAACATTTTTATCTAATTTTCCACCATATAATATATTTAAATGGAAACCATATATCAAAATCTCTATTACATGTTACACAATCATGATAATCTTATGATTTTTTCTACTTCCCAATGGGGTAAATTACTTTTCTATAGACATTGCTGATTATTCAACTTCTAAAGGATTAATATTATCCTTGAGTGATTGATGTTGATTTCTCAATATGATTTCCAACATTATCTAATGTTGGTGTGGAACCTTATTTTTATCACTATGAGAAAGGATAAAAGTTAATACTTGATTCAAGAAACCCAACATACACATAATATACCCAACTGATGCACCATTCCAGATTACATAAATAGCATTAACATGAGGGAAATTATTACATATGTTATGAGTGTGGATTTTATCTTTATTACTTCCACTATGTTCCATTTCTAAAAATGGAATACATATTATTATATCCTAACATTATTAATTTTAAATAATTGTTTATAATTACAAATTTGTAGAAGCATATATCATTAATTAAAATTTTATTAATAGATGATCCTAGAATAATTAGTTTAGTTCATTTGGGAATATCATCAAATCGTAATCATATTTTCATATACTTAATAATGTTTTATATAGACCTTGTAAATCAAAAAAATACAATAACAAGAGAGTGTAAAAATATGTGTGCAATTAAGTCACTTTTTCTGGAACTTGGTAATGATTTAGTTAGTAACTAACCAATTTTTTCAGGGTCATTTTCCCATAGTGAATCTATATAAGAGACTACATTTACATTTTTGTATCTATATATTTAATTTATTTTAATATGATTACCACTCAACATTTTACAAAACAAATGGTTGTTTCTCTGTACATAGGATTATCCCTTGATTATTTCATATAGTTATATTCTATAATATATGATTTCAAAAATATATTTCCAATGATTTCCATAAACCCTTCTTCGATACCAAAAATATAAACCCATACTCTGGTAACCCAAATCATTTTTTTGATATATAACATTGTTAAAATATTTATGAGATAATATTCTATGGGATGTAATAGTTTATTATTCATGATAGACTATGTACAAACAAGATTCCCTCATTATATTCAAGAAAATAAATTCAATTTCAATTTAGGTGTAATAATCTTATTTCATCCATTATATCCTACAAATAATTCAAATTTATAATCTACATACCTCGAGAATAAGAATTAAAGATAAGGGGTGATCTCTGATGCTCAGTAAGGTATATCAAAAAGTGGAATATATTAATCAGTAAATAAAACATAAATAATATGGAATAGATATTAAATAATAAAATATGATATATAATTGATATCCTAAAAGGTTAATCGATAAGAGGATGAAACATAAAAATAAATAATCACATGGTTGACAATAGTTGGTCCCATAATGATAGAATTAATTATCTTCTACATCATAATCTTATTATGAGGGACTCAAGTAAAGATATCATAAATAAATAGGTATGGCCTTCCCTAAACACCAAAGAATATTTTTCTAATGATACTATTGGATGCTTCAATGGAATATCAAATATCAGGACAAACCTATTAGTTACAAAGTTCAACACATTAACCATATTAAAGTAATGAATAAAATTAAAATATATAATAAACCATATTTGTAATATATAATAATATGTACTGAAATCAATCATTAAAATCCAAATATACTCCAAAATATGTAAATGGGCATATTATACCAAGAGAAAAAATTTGGATGGTGTCTTCGAATAATAATAAAAATTAAAGGATGTTTACATTATTGAAAACAACTTTAGAACAGAATTATTTATTTTGATTGAAAATGAGAAGAAGTATCGTATATTATTGGTAACATTTGTAAAAAAATTCTGATTAAAATGAGAATAGTATATTTTTTAAAAGAACATAGAAAAAATTAAATGAATAATGACAATGAATAATGATTTAGATAGATTTATGATGCATTCATGTAGAAATAATTAAAAAAATTATTCATTATGCACCTTTATTAATCAATTAAAAAGTGAAACATACTTAAAAGGGTAAAAAGAATCTATTTTAAGATTTTTTAAAAACAGATAACTGAAAAGAAACATAAAAACCAAATGGAATTTATAGAGTGATATTATATTAGAATTAAATGAATATTGATGTGGTAGAAAAATATTTTAGTCTAAAAAAAATTAGGTCTTTGTTTTTAAAAATATATATTTGTTAATATTTTATCCAAAATGGTAGGTAATAATAAAAATTAATTTATGCACCATGAATAATACTTATAAAATTTATTGAGAAATTACCATTACCACACAAACTAACACACATAAATTTATATTTTTGAAAATTTATTTCTTTTAAAATATTATTAATACATTGTAGTAAATGCATAATATTGTCAAGATGTACATTAAAAATATCATTTGAATTTATATTTTCATCATCATTAAGGTCATTAATATATGTCTCCTCATTGATGATGGATTCGAATTTAATTTCTATTATTCATGACATTAAATAAAATGAGGACCATTCCTCATCTTGTATTCAACAAACAAACTGTCAATGCAATTCTATTAAAAATAATTCATATGATGATAAATGTATACAGAGGTTTTTATATCAGAAATATTTAGTAAAATTTGAATCCACCTCTATAAAATCATTATATCTTCTTCAGTTTCTATAAATTATTTTTTTAACTCAAAATTAAATTTACTCTGATGAAAAAACATATTTTTTCTCTTATATATATGGATCTATTAAAATAGGGTATTAAAGATATGAAATTCCTCATTCATATCTATAAAAATACATTCATGAATATTCCACCACTAATCATAAATACACTACACTATCTTGGTTATAAAAGTAATTAATAATTAGGTCTTAGAGAGTATGGATAATACTTCATTTCCTTATTTCAATTTTTCTATATATTCTATTTATCCACTCGATTTCTCATTAAAACATCTAAAACTTGAGTAAATTTATTTATTATTATGTTATCAATAACTATACACTACATAAGTATGTATTACCAATTTTTTATCCAAAATTTATAATTATATCAACCAAATTAGAAAAAAACATTCTATGTTAACAAATTCAATATAATCCAATATATATATATATATATATGTTCACAGGAAAAAAATCAATATCAAAATAGAGATAACCCAACACATCCATCATAAATAATCATTAAAATCTAAAATATATAAATAAAGAACCATTTTTATTTTAGTTATAGAGAGATCCCACATGTATTATATATGAATAGTATTTGACGACCATTTAATAAAAATAATTATAATTAAAATTAGAATCCATTTATTAGTTATTTTAATGAATTTAAAATGAGTTTCATACAAAATGTATTCTTCAATCCAAAATTTGATTATTGTAATCAATAGAATTTTTTATAATAAATATATATTCTACTCAACTACAAACAAGGGAGGGAAGAAAAATAATCAATAAAATTTAACTACTATATATTTATCTTGTAATTTTTCTTTTCAATTTTTATATGCTCTACTCTATTAGTTTGATAAGTATAATTTTTAGAATTTTTCCACAAATACATATGAACAAACATGTCTTTTTACATGAAAAATAGTTTCATCGCACTAATTGATAAAAAATATTTGAGGATTAGAGAAATATTTTATCCTAAAATTCTTATTAATGTATCCAAAAGTTAAAAATATATTTCCATCTCTTTTTACACTCATTAGATAGAAAATATATCAAGTTTCATAACCAAAAACACCAAATTAACATATGAATATATATATGTATATATTATAATGATTTCTTAATTTATAGATAAGTTTTATGTGACAAAAAATAAAAAAAAATTAATTAAACACAACACAATGATTTTTTATCTAATTCAATATGGTCAGAAAAAATTCACATTTTAGGTATTAATATTTAATGAATTTTTTATAATCAATTTAAAAAAAAATTAAGCATTCCCTTTTATGTTTATTATTCTTTCTCTATAATTTCAATTCACTTATTTCACTCGTGAAACTATACTATAATTATTTTCATCATCCTCATGAAAGTTTTTATTCAAAGAGAAGAATGGGGAACACATGGGTCCTCACAAGAAGGCCAAGGAAGAAGAGACTACGGGGGTCTAAACCAGTGAATGTTGAGGGAATCCCCTCAAAGAATGTTGATCCCCATTGATTTTAGTCTTTGAGGGTTGTGAAAGATAAGAGACTCCGGTCCAGAACTATCAAGTAAGGTGAGGTAGTCTGAATCTTTATTTCCCTATCTCCATGTATGGGACACTTTTGAGTTGATTCCAAGGATACCCTGACACTTCTTAATGATATACTCAATAGACCAAGGAGCAATTCTAATTCCCTAGAGAGCGTTATAAACTAGGAGGGAATCAGTTTCCACCTCCACTGGTTCCACTCCCCTTTGGCTGCACACATGGAGACCTTCTAGTATGGTCTCCACCTTTGAAAGAAGTGATGTACCATAACCCAATTGGATGGAAAATGTGGGAATGACTGAGCCATTGCAGTCAAAAATGAGACCCCCACCACTCATGGTGCCTGCAATATTGGAGTTGTAGTTGTTGAGCTTGAAATTGTGACCATGGGGTTCCATCAAACCAAATTTCTAGATGGATAAACATGGACCAGAGAGGGATTGTAAAAGGTATGAAGAAGACATTGAAGGGTGGGAGCCTCCCTCCAGGAACTGAGAACACATACCATATATTGTAACATGCTCTTAGATCGAAAAATTGTCATTCGAACAGATGAGGCCAACCCTTCATGCATGTACTCATTATGTGCCCTCCACATGCACTAGAAGCCTGCATGCAACACTAAAGAGAGATCTCTTATCTCCAGGACATCAGCACTCAAACCTTGTAACAAGTTGGAATTGAAGGATTAGTCTTTCATGGCTGGAATAGAAAAACTACTAATATCACAATAAAATTAATATCCATCTTTGAAACTATACTAAAAATTATTATCATATGATAGGTCTATGAGGATCATCACAACCCTATTGGAAAGTAAAATATATATTTATAAAAATTCATAGTATGAGTACATTGAATAAACCAAGATACATCATTACAAATCCAATAAAGATATATTTAATGATAAATATCTAGTGATAGAATTCCTGGAATCATTTATTTCAACCAGAACTATTGCATTAAAAAAATTTATTCTAATTTGAATAAAAACACTAAACATGATGAATGATTCAAGTCTTTATCCATATAAAATCTCTAAATGATCCATGAACCCAAACATCACATTGTATATAAAAACATATACACTGATAGGGACAAAATATATGACAAATATACCATTTAATAGTAATCCATTTATTTTTCTTCATCTCACTAGAACTAGTACCACTCTCCATTTCACATCTTCATAGAAAATTACTATATCTTTTATTATTTTATAATTTATCATTTCATTTAATATCTATAGATAAGTCATCAAAACACTACATTTTTTTTCAATCAAACATGTCATCTAAATATTTTGGAAATATTCCCTTAAATCATTATCCCAATAATGACTATTTAAAAAATCATGTTTCATAATATATTTAAAACTACAAATATATATCATAAAATTATTGGATAATGTGCATATAATATAACTATAAGGATAAAATATAATAACAATACTATTCCATCAAATTTATCATCATTTATTAATCATATAAATATGATTCAACTCATTTCAACCACCCAAATCCTTCTGATATTAAAATTGATTTATCTATGAACAATAATATATAACACATATATTTAATTTATAGATACTCCATATTCACTTACAAATTTACATCCCCTTTACAATAAAAAACTCTTAAGGAACAATAATACCAATAAACATAATAACCCCTCCATTGTTTAATATAGAATTTATAAATCCTTTTGTTGTAATATTATGTAATATTATAATATTTTATTTTAAAAAAAATACATGGTGTTTTTGATTTTTTATAATCTATATATTTTTAGTCGAGAATGTCAAAGAAATAGTTTAGTTATAAAACATACATATTTTGTGGATGGAATTTTCATATAAATTGATGTATATAATTTTGAATCATCACTGATTAAATTCTTAATAGATATTATAAAAACTGAATTAGAAGCTAAATATCACATTGTTTTTTGAAAAAAAAATTCAACTGTGTTATCCATAAGTAATTCAATAATATTATACTAATAAAATTGATACTCACCTGAAAACTATATATACATCCAAATAAGATTATTTTAAAATATATTTAAATGAACACACACAAACATTTATATATATATATATATTCATAAGAATATTTTTGAGTATTACACCCAAGAAATAATTATCATGAATTGTAAATTTAAACAACAGATTTAATTACATTGATGATCAAATCACTACAATTATACAATTTCCTATTTGAATAATTTTTCAAATTTATAATAATGAATACCTAAAAATGCATTTTTCTTTTTAAATATTTTTATATTTTCAAAACATGATTCATTAATATGCACCAACATATATAATTGGAACTCCAAATATATGAATTTCCACAGTAAAGCATTGTATATTCTATTATAGTCTGAGTAAAAATTACATCCACATTAGGGAACCACACAGATAAATATTTGGTAATGATCAACATAACAGTAAATTTGATAAATCTAATACATAATGTTAATATAAAAATATTTAAATTGTTCACTATAATGAAGAGTTTAACCTGTAATCATTCTGTTAACATTATATGATGATAATAAAAAAATATTCAATTATCATAATTCCAATTAATGATATTAGAGTAATTTTATTTTACTATGCCATCTATAAACCTAACATAAAATTATAATCATGTTTCTCAATTAATGTTAAATATAATGGTAATTGTTTATAGATATCCAATATCATTAATAATAAATTATTTAAATAGATAGTTATTAGATTAAAAATTACAATAAAAAGAAATGTTTTAATTAAAACATTGGTTTAATGGATAGTTTTTATTAAATATTATATTTTAAATTTACATTAAAAATTTTTATATCATAGTCCAATCATAGATTATTCAATAATATAAATCATTTAGTTTAAAAATTATAATTTCCAAAGTATAAATAGGATTTGAGGAAAAAATCAATTAAAAAGTCTCTAATAAAGAAATAATTTATTTATCAACCTCTTAATTTAATGTTACCCTTATTGAAATTTCCATGCCTGAATATATGTTTCCTCATTGGGATAAAGTATATAATTTCAAGAATTAAACATAATATGAAATTTATTTATTATCATTACGTTTTATTGTTTTTAAAATATGAAAATTTATATTTTTGAATTACTCATTATGATGGTAAATAGTTGTTTTGGATTTGAAAAATAATATTAGTGATATTTTATAGTTTAATATAGCTAAACTATAAATAATGATTAAAAAATATCATGTAGTCAATAATAATTAAATAGAAAATGTAAAAATGTAAATAATAAAGTATATGTTTACCATTTAGATTTCAAAATGTATTTTTAATAATTAGCTTAAATGAATGATATTTTATAAATAATATTTCAATAACTCTCTTTAACTATCCCAGGATACACCTGACTTTATAATGATACCATCACATAAGATGGGATGAAAAATATCTTTGAAAACTATAGAAAGGCATATAGTGTTGTGGAATAAATGAAAATATATACATGAATGATTTTTCGTAACAAAATAATAATAATAATAATATAAATCCTACTAAAAAGATTAATCTAACCAGTCTATACATTCATAAGATATGTATATGAAACAATTATTAGGAGAAAACAAAAAAACAAAAAGAAGTATAAGAATATAAACATAAATCCATGAAAATTTATAAATTCAATATTTATATATTGGAAATTAAATATTCAAGTAATTTAGACATTATTTTCATGAACCATTCAATAATGGAAAACAAGAAACATAATGAATGATTACTTTGATTCGTGCATAAGATGAACCCAAAAAAATAAATAAATAAAACCACATAGAAACTCTTAAACCCATTAATTCAGGATGTGAATGATCATCAAATATAACCTATATCATATCAAAGAAAAATAACCAAGGAGCATACACTATATCCACACGGAACATATAGTAAATAATTAATATGTGATAGGTATGAGCATTTATTTCTCAGTAGGTATCCTCCATATTTAGTATGAATAACCATTATATTTAAATCCCTTTTATTCTATTTTAAATTAAAAATATAAATTTATTCATTTAATTTTAATTAAAACATATATCATAAGACTATCACTTAAATTCTTTCATCCAAAGGTATAGAATATGCACATTTAACCTAACATAATTTAATGATTTTGTAGAATATATTATATCTGAATGGAGGAAATGATTTATAAGATTAAATTAGAAATACCATTTTGATTTATTTTTTTTCATTGAAAAGTAAAAGAAGTTTTCAAAAATGTGAGATAAATAATAATAACATATTTTTTTAATAGAAAATATTATTTCCCCTTTTTAACATAGTCATTTTCATAACATAAATAAAGAACATAGAAATATGTTTAACCAAATTATATCTTCATATTTACCATGAGAATAATGGAAACGTCAAATATAATAAACCCTAACATAATAATAATAAAAATAGTGATATTAAGATATAATTATGATAAAAACTAATGTAAAATAATATGTAATTTCAAATCACAATCATCATGGTAAAACATTCAATCCATCAATAAAATCTTGGTAAAACCCATAACGGAATCCATATAACTGGAATGTGATGTGATTCAACTTCATATAATAAAATTTTTCCAAATTATCGTAATCAAGGGGAGAACTAATTTAAAAATATATATATATATATATATTGATATAATTATATTTAAAATTTTATATTTATATCATTATTTACATGCAATAATGTGTTTAATGAAACATTGATAAATTATTGAAATATTATCATTTAATGTGATAGTCATTTCCTAGGAATTGGATTTTAGGGATCCAATATTACTATATAAATTATGAATAATTACCATTTATATATTTATAAATTGAATTCATTTGTTATCAACTGGTTGGAAATGAAAATAAAATAATTTTAATGTAAAAAATAAATGTTTATTTTGGGAAACTAATGTTTATGCTTGTAGTAAATCATTATCTATATAAATTAAATTAATTACAATTTATGTACTATTTCAATTAAATATGTACATAATATATTCAATAAAAATATTTTTCCATTCATCAACTAGTTTATAGTTAAAATATACTAATAATAATTTTATTTTTATTCATAAAATGTGTCTTTCTAAAAAAATATTTTTTGTGTTTTTTTCAATTATTTAAAAATGTATTTTAGCTAAATTTTATAAATGAATCAGGTGAAATATATTCCATATATTTTTTAATAATATATAATAAAATTTAAAAAATTTAAATAAATATTTCCCTAATGAATCACTACCTTTGTTAAAATATTGTTACCATGGTAAGGGTTAAAATTTTTAAAAGAGGGGTTGATCTAAAGTTGTGGTTTTATATATAAAAAATTAATTTTGTTTTATTTTTTTCTATTTTTTTTTAATTATACCTATATTTTCAATTTGAGATCTATATGACTTGGTTTTTTCATATATTATATTATAATGTTTTGAGTATTTACAACTTTTCTACCAACCGAAATTATTAATGAGAACCTCGTATTCTATCTTATGCACAACACAAGATCCCTTTTTCTTGAGAAAGATCATCCAAAATACTTTTCCAAAATAATTATATATGACCTAGATGTTTTTCTCCTTAAATACTAATCTAGTAATCCATAAGCTTCTTTTCATTATTTGATAGCCAAAGAAGTGGTATATGTTCCTACCAATATTTTTAATATTTCCTTCTTCATAATCCTCCTCCAAATGTTTAATAACCATATTTTAATGATGTAATCAATATCTGTATAATATTTAGATATATTTTTATTAATTATATAGTAATTTTTAGTCTCCTTACCATTTATATAAAATTAATAATGTTGCTCGTGCATATGTGTGGACTACCACCTCCATAATTAGATGTGATTCGTTTATGTTTTACTCATATTATGGCAGGTAATAAAAATATATTTAATAAATATATATGATATTTTGGATACAATTATCATTTTTAATTGTAAATTAATATATTAAAATCATTTAATCAATTCATCAAAACATAAAAGCAAAAAATGTCCATACGGAAAGACTACCACCTCTACAAAATGATTTAATTCATGTTTCATAAAAATATTATATTAATTATAATATAATTATATATAAATAATAATTATAATTCATATTCAATTATTTATATTCAATGTAATATTATTTAATCACCACATTGATATGACTATAATGGTAAAATAGAAACATTCTTGGTAAATGGACTTATCTTTAAGTGAAAGTTCATTTTAATGAAAAAAATTTAACAAGAAGACAATTTAAAATTATAAATGAATTATAAAAACTTTTTAATTAATGAGTATGGTTCTTCATTATATTTATAGTAGGAAATTGTTTATTATAAAGGATATTTTCACAAGTATAAAGCAATAATAGACTTTAGGTATGTGTTAATGTAATAATCTAATTCCATTTTTGGATTTCCCTTAGTAAATTTTCATTGGTGAAAATAATTGATGTTATTAATATTTTCATGACTTATTATATTCCCCCTTTAATTATTTTATACGAAATGTGCATAATTTGTGTGAAATATTAATGTTTTAATATTAAATATAATTTTTGAGAATTTTTAGAAGTAGTCCAATTGAGTCAGTTTAATGATTTAATAATAACTATCACTATACTGATCTAAATTGTGTTGTTATTATTTTTTAGGATTCTCATTTCAATATACAACATTTAATTATAAGGTACCATGAGCCAATTCTGCCATTTGAAGGGTCATATGGTCCTCACAAACAAGACCAAAGAATCTGTGAACAAATTGGACCAGCCTTGAAGACTGATTTACTGGGCACAATCCAGAAGTCCAAAAACATTAAATCTCGAGAATAATTCGGGGGACACTACATGTCATCTTGGATAAAAATTTCAAGGCCCAACTCCAAAAAAGGGGCCCAACATATGCTTTGAAGTCCAACCCACCATTCTGGTCGAGAATTAAAATCAGTATAGTATGCATGACATATCTCATGATGTAAGAATCGAATCAAGCTGAGATTTTTCGGTGTAAAATAGGAGATATAGGCGGCCGACTTTGTTGGAAAAACCTTTCGGGTTTGAAGGAATATTCATATTCAAAAACCCTTTCACATTATGGACTTCAAAAATACTAGATTGAAATGGACAGTTTAACTTTGTTTAATCAACCGGCCATAACGTTTGATCCGTAAGTACAAATGACTCCAAATTTTGAGAGTATTCTGCCAACCATATTTTCTAAAACTTTGAAGAAGGAGATATTTGAAGATTCGGCTGTCTGTATAACCAAATTGGAGATGCAAGTGGAGGGACAGATTGGGAATGCAAACAGTCCACTCCTTGGGCTATAAATACTCTCCCCATCTCTCCTTGAGAGGGGTTGGCATTTCAGAAGAGAGGAGAAAATATTGGCACGACCAAGTCTTTTTAAAAGGCTTGTTAGGATCTTCCATACTCAATTTTTCACTTGAGAGACCTTTCCTCCTCTCTTTGTTTTCAATTAATTATGTGTTCTTCATTTTTGTAATATTGTAAGTCTCTTTCTTTGTAATTCTATTTTAATGAAAGTTACTTCTTCAATATCTCTTATTCTCATCCACCTTTTGTAGTTTAATATTTATTTTCATAAAATAGTTTAAATTCAGTTGAATCCCCTTCCCTTCTTTTGCTTCCTCATTCAATTGAAAATCCGTTATTAATTATCATCATCGTTCGTGTGTGTGTGTCAACGTACCACTCTTTTCTAATCCCTTTCTTTTTCTTCTATTATTAATTTATCATCATAATTATTATAACCAGAATATTAAACACCCAAATGGATGAGTAAATATCTCATTGGGGTGAGTTATAATTTAGGTATGTTAAGTGATTGAGAGTATTTCCTCGATGAGTATTCGTTAATTTAACATTGTCTATGTTGGACTTAATTTGTCATGGATTAATGAAATATTTTGTTTAGCATGTGGTTTCCATGGATTATTGGAACTAAAAATACACTACCATAAACATTTACTGATTGAGATTAAAATCATAATTAAGTTAAGGCTTGGATTAAAGCTTTAACACTTAGGAATTCTAATCGTTGTCAACTTGTGTAGTGGGTGTTAATTTAAATGCAATATAAAGAAAAGCTCAAGGATATCACAAGCTTAACTCCCTAATAATGAACTCACCCCAATATTTAACAATTTGTTCAATCAAACATCATCCATAAATTATTTCATAAGCTCTACAAACAAACCCCCCAATCAGAATAATATTAACTAAAAACAAATGACTATTTCAAAGTATCATCGCCGAGGATTCCACCCGAGTGCTGCTATACACAGTAGCAGAGCACCGGAACTTTGACCGGTCAATAGGAGACAATTGGTTGTGCATTTAAAATGGTTCCGTTGTCGGGGATGGTGCTTTAAGTAGTCATTAGTTTCTGGTTATTTTCAAAAAAACCAAAAAAAAATTTAAAAAAAATTTGAAAAAAAATCACAAAGAAAAACCTGTCTTCCTCTTTCTTTCTAAATCTCTCTGAATGCCCTTTAGCCTCCCAAAAAATCCATCATATTTGTTTGACCCTGAAATTGATAGAACTCTTCGTCGACTTAGGAGGACCATTATGGATAACAAAATCACCGAAGAACCAATCATTGCCCTACCAATTAAATTCGATATGGCCAATCCTAGGGAACAAACATTGAAAGAACTTGCTACCCCTGATATGAATTACCAACCCCTTGGTATTCAGTATCCAAACATAGAGGCTGACTTCGAACTCAAATCGGGTTTGATTCATCTTCTACCTCATTTCCATGGGCTAGCTAGTGAGGATCCACATCTCCACCTTAAAGAGTTCCAAGTAGTGTGCTCTACGATGAAGCCTCAAGGGGTTTTTGAAGAGTAAATCAAACTCCGAGAATTCCCTTTATCCTTAGATGACACTGCTATGTCATGGCTCTACTACCTACCTCCTGGTTCCATAACCACATGGAATGACATGAAGTGGCATTTCTTAGAAAAATTCTTTCCTGCTTCTCATACTGCTTATATCCGAAAGGAAATAAGTGGTATTCATCAATTCCCATGTGAATCACACCATGAGTACTGGGAGAGGTTCAAAAATCATGAGGCAACCTACCCACATCATCAAATACCTGACCAAAACTTGATCCAATACTTCTATGAGGGGTTATTGGCTATGGATAGAACTCTCATTTATGCCGCAAGTGGTGGTGCTCTGGTTGATAAAACTCCTGCAGCAGCAAGAGATCTCATAAGTAACATGGCTGCAAACACACAACAATTCCATACTCGAGCACATGCTCAAGTCAAACAAGCCCAATATAATCAATCAATTGAGCTGAACAAAATGACCAAGTGGATGAGTGAACTTACAGGTCTTGTGCGATAACTAGCTATGGCTATCAAATCCCCAACCTCGTCTTCTCCGCAATCAATGTTTCCTGGAGCAATCAAAAACTGTGGAATCTGCAACTCTCCATCTCATCCAACTGACACTTGTCCACAACTTCAAGAGGATCAATCTGATTCATCTGTACCAATGGAGCTCAACGTAGCATATGATCAGCGGAACCCCAACCCTTAACAATCAGGTCAGTTTGATAGAACCTTCAACCAACCTCACTCTGAGCCTTTCTCTTCTACCTTTAACCCATGCTTGAGGTATGGTAATACCATCTCTCATCCCCCTCAATTCCCTCCTCAAAATCCAAACCAATTTCAATATATTCAAGGTGGTGGTAACTTCCATCGACCTTATCCTTTTTTTCCTCAACCTCAAAGGAAAAATCCTCCTCCTGAATTCCATTATCCTAGTGAGCCTTCCCAATTCCAAAACCAATACAATCACTTTCCCAAGAACCAAAATCAAGGTAATCCAAATCTGGGACAAGCCTCTTCTTCCAAGAAACCATGGGAAAGTGCAGTGGAAGATCTTTCCTCCTTCACCCGTTCTATCCTTAAAAACATTGAAACTCAAATAGGTCAACTTGCATCCCACCTGAGCCAGCAACAACAATCAAATTCTTCCCAACTCCCAACTCAACCACTACCCAACCCCAAGGGTAATGTATGTGCAATTGCACTTAGATCGGGAAAGCACATTGTTATGCCTCAAGATAAGTCCTCTAGCCCTCCTTTGAATGTTGACCTACAAAATTAAAAGAAAAAGAAAATTGAAAAGGAATATGAATCCATTCACTCACCTCCTTCCATTCCACTTAGGAATCCAACTCCATTTCCTCAAGCCGTTTCTAAACCAAGGAAGTCCTTTGAACCTGATCCTGAAATGATCAACATGTTTAAAAGTGTTGAAGTCAACATTCCCCTCTTAGATGCCATAAAAAAAATTCCTAATTATGCCATGTTTCTTAAGGAATTGTGCACCCACCAGAGGCAACTTAGGACCTTTGAAAATATTTCCACCTAGCATTCCATACCCATTAAGTGCAAAGATCCAGGGACCTTTACAGTCCCGTGCCAAATTGGAAGTTCCAAATTTGATGATGCACGCATAGACCTAGGAGCCTAAATTAATGTCATCCCAAATCTATCTTCTCCAACCTTGGTCTAGGTACCTTGCACCCAACGGGTGTTGTCATTCAGTTGGCCAATCGAAGCACAACCAGTCCTGAGGGAATAATTGAGGATGTCCTTGTTCGAGTAAATGATCTTATCTTCCCAGTTGACTTCTATGTCCTTGACATGGAAGGTGAAACAACTTCTTTCAAATCTCCTCTGATTCTAGGAAGACCATTCCTTATGACATCTAAAACCAAAATTTATGTCCATGATGGAATCTTATCCATGGAATTTGGAGACCAAATGGTCAAGTTCAATATTTTTCAATCCATTCGATACCCATTAGAGAATCAATCTGTATTCTCTATCCATGTTTCTAAAACTCCCTCTGAGAGTGTGTTGAATCCTAATCCATCATGTTCTTCATGTTCTACTAATAGAGGAGTTTGTGAATATTGCATCCTCATTAACCAAGTGATTAATGGTGAAATTGATGTTGACATTACAAATGAAAACTCCATTGATATAAAGGATCTTGAAAACTCTTTGGAATATCATCTCACCTATGAACTCCAATGCTCCAACATGGATGGTAATGAGGAAAATGAACTAGAATTCTCATTTGTTGATTCATATCAGATTATCCCACATTCATCCTTTCCTATCCATGATTCTGAAAATTCTGTTATATGTGAAGTGAACCTTGAACCAATGTGTTTATATTGTCCTGATGGTAGTGATGTTTGTGATATTTGTACCCTAATTAATAAAGTGATCACTAGTGAGGTTGAAGTTGACCATTCTTTGGAAAACAACATTGAAATAAAGGATATTGAAAATTTTATTCAGTCTTATGACTCCACTGATCCCCATTACTCTACATTGGTAAGTGATGAAATAAATGTGTCAAAAACAATTGGGATCTCAAACTGTAGTTCTGTGTTATCTGATCCTCACAAAAATGATCCATCAGAATTGAACCATATTCCTGAATTTCCAAGCATATAAATCCAGAACATTGTGGATAACTTCATTCCTCAGGTTGAAGACCAAAGTGAGGATAGAAATATTCTCTTTCCACCCCCATTGAATTGAAAGCACACCAACAAGGATGGGAAGAAATTATCCAATGAATCATCAGGCCTCACAAAGAAATGTTTTTTCTGGAAGCACACTGGAGTTGAGAAAATATGGTCGCCACTGTCAGAATATGGGTAGTCCACTGCAATTGTCCAACTGTAGACAAATAAATGCAGCGCTTCTTGGGAGGCAACCCATGTTTTCTTTTACTTTTGTGAAATTTCAATTTCTTTTTAGTTTTTCATTATATGAGTAATGATTTTTCTTTTTCAGGTAACATCCCACAATCTTGGATCAACATCGACTTCCATTGGATACCCAACTTCTCCAGTCAACCCACCACTAGATGGAGATGGAAACCCACCAAATCCAAACCAGGGGGCACCTCTTTCCCTTTAACTCTCTCTCTCTCTCTCTTCCTATCTCAACCTGTTTCTTCTTCTTCCTCTCTCTTTCATTTTTTTACCACTATATTCATCAAACCCTTTATTTTTCACTTTCTTGTGTGGGTGTGTATTTTATACAAACCTTAAAAACTAAAAAAACCAAAAAAACAGAATCACTTAAAAAATTACAAAAAAAGGGTCATGCTTACTCACCATCGAGTTTTGAAATTTTTTCCAACCATTTTGGGGAGTTATCATACATGTTTTCATCTCAAAAATTTTTCATTTTCATCATGACTTTGGATAAAGAATTTTGTGTCAAAATTAACAAATTTTGAATGCTCAAATTTTTATTTGGAAAATACTTTTCTTGAACCATGAGGAACAACATTTTCTTTCATGCCAAGGCCACCTATGGCCATCTTTTCAAAATGTGTGTTTTCAACCCCATTTGTGAGTCTTGAGTTTGTGGACCTTCGAGCTGAATTTCCTACCTTAGTGTGTATTAATATGATAGAGGCATTTTCTGAACCACATGAAAATCACAATAGCCAAATAGCCTCCCATTTCCCTTACATTAATCCTCCTTTTGAAAGTCCCTTTGAGCCTATGAAACCCTTTTCTTAGATAGACACATTACAATCCCAATACCTTATCCCACCCAATATCAACATGGATTTTCATTGCATAAGTTTTTGAAATTTATGTGTGTGGGGGGGAATGGATTTCATTTTTGGGTATCATTTCCTTACTTTCTGGTGTGTTATCATATGCTTGAGGGAAAGCATCCTTTTTAGTGTGGGGGGAGGTTATCATTCAGTGGGATTTGGTAATGTATTGTACAAATGATATTGAAAAGTGTTCAAAAATAAATAAATAAAAATCAACATTCAAAAAAAATCAAAAAACAAATAAAAAATCAAAAAAAAAATGAAAAAATGGGTTGTGTCTTGGGTAGGGCAAAAATCACTCTTCCTCAACCTTTGATCTTGTTATAACTATTACAATTAGTGTCATGAGGAGATCAATAATGGGTTTTGTTATGAGTGTGAGATCTTTTCCAAGGTCAACTTTTTGAAAAAACAAAGAAAAAAAGATAAAAAAAAGAACACTTTCATTATATTCTTATATCATTGGGAGATGTTTTTTGTCTTGTAAATATTACATCATCTCATTACATTCATATTTTATTCCTCTATTGTGTCTTTCTTCACACAATCATTCCCTTGTAAATATGTGTTTTCATTTCCTTCCATGTTTCATTTCAAAAAAATGGGCATTTCTTTTTCTATATTGGTATTTTAACCCTCTTCTTCTCTCTCTTGGACATTATATTCCTACCATACCATAGCCACAGAAAACCCCCTTAAAATGACCTCTTGATTATTGTTCACTTTGGATAGGGATTTTAAGCTGAGAGATCTTTTCAAACTCTAAGATTTTCACTTTTGGTTGGTGAAAGAGTGAACCTCCACAAATGAATTTTATCATCCTGAGAGGTGTGGGTTTTGAGTGTCCACATTTTCCATTACTAAATTTGAACATGAAAAAATGAATTAGTTTTGGAAAATTGTTTCTGTAACAACTTGTGGTGGAATTCAAAATGGATGAGTGAAATAGTCTAAACCTCCCCTGATTGGAGAAAACAAAATTTTAATATCTGTTGGTGAGTAAAAATGATTTTTTCATGTTTTTATATTTGTTTCACGTGAGGACATGCACAAAACTAAGTGTGTGGGAGTCGATGTTATAAATATTTTCATTACTTATTATATTCCCTCTTTACTGATTTTATATGAAATGTGCATAATTTGTGTGAAATATTAATGTTTTAATATTAAATATAATTTTTGAGCATTTTTAGAAGTAGTCCAATTGAGTCAGTTTAATGTTTTAATAATAACTGTCACTATACTGATAAAAATTGTGTGGTTATTGTTTCTTAGGATTCTCCTTTCAATATACAAGATTTCATTAGAAGGTACCATGAGCCAATTCTGCCATTTGAAGGGTCATAGTGTCCTCACAAACAAGACCAAAGAATCTGTGAACAAACTGGACCAGCCTTGAAGATTGATTTACTGGGCTCAATACAGAAGTCCAAAAACATTAAATCTCCACCATAATTCGGGGGACACTACATGTCATCTTGGATAAATATTTCAAGGCCCAACTCCAAAAAAACGGGTCCCAACATATGCTTTGAATTCCAGCCCACCATTCTGGCCGAGAATTAAAATAAGTATAGTATGCATGACATATCTCATGATGTAAGCATCCGATAGAGCTGATATTTTGCAGTGTGAAATAGGAGATATATATTGCCAACATTGTTGAAAAACCCATTCGGATTTGAAGGACTATTCATATTCAAAAACCCTTTCACGTTATGGACTTCAAAAATACTGGATTGAAATGGACAGTTTAACTTTTTTTAATAAACCGACCATAACCTTTTATCAGTAAGTCCAAATGACTCCATATTTTGAGAGTAGTCTTCCAACATTATTTTCTACAACTTGGAAGAAGGAAATATTTGATGATTCGGATTTCTGAATAGCTAAATTGGAGATTCAAGTGGAGGGATAGATTGGGAATGAAAACAGTCCACTCCTTGGGCTATAAATACTATCCCCTTCTCTCCTTGAGAGGGGTTGGCATTTCAAAAGATAGGAGAACATATTGGCATGACCAAGGCCTTTACAAAGGCTTGGGAGGATCTTCCATACTCAAGTTTTCACTTGAGAGACCTTTCCTCCTCTCATTTTTTTCACTTAATTTCTTGTTCTTCATTTTTGTAATTTTGTAAGTCTCTTTCTTTGTAATTCTGTTTTAATGCAAGTTACTTCTTCAATATCTCTTATTCTCATACACCTTATGTAGTTTAATATTTATGTTCTTAAAATAGTTTAAATTCATTTGAATCCCATTCCCTTCTTTTGCTTCCTCATTCAATCGAAAATCCGTTTTTAATTATCATCATTGTTCGTGTGTGTGCGTCGACGTACCACTCTTTTCTAATCCCTTTCTTTTTCTTCTATTCTTAATTTATCATCATAATTATTATAACCAGAATAGTAAACACCCAAATAAATGAGTAAATATCTCATTGTGGTGAGTTATAATTTAGGGATGTTAATTGATTGAGAGTATTTGCTCGATGAGTATTCGTTAATTTAACATTGTGTATGTTGGACTTAATTTGTCATGGATTAATGACATATTTTGTTTAGCATGTGGTTTACATGGATTATTGGAACTAAAAATACACTACCATAAACATATACTAATTGAGATTAAAATCCTAATTAAGTTAAGGCTTGGATTAAAGGTTTAACACTTAGGAATTCTAATCGATGTCAACTTGTGAAGTGTGTGTTAATTTAAATGCAATATAAAGCAAAGCTCAAGGATATCACAAGCTTAAATCCCTAATAATGAACTCACCCCAATATTTATAAATTTGTTGAATCAAACATCATCCATAAATTATTTCATAAGCTCTGCAAACAAACCCCCCAATCAGAATAAAATTAACTAAAAACAAACAACTATTTCAAAGTATCATCACCGAGAATTCGACCCGAGTGCTGCTATACACATTAGCAGAGCACCAGAATATTGACCGGTTGATATGCGACAATCGGCCATGCGTTTAAATAATATGGATAAAATTATATAAACTGCATATATTTTACTATCATCTAGTTGTTCCTATAATTTCTATATAATACTACTATTCATTTCTATTTAGAACATATACTTATTGATAAAAAATTCTTTAACTAATATTGTTTCTTCTATAGTCAATAGTCTTTGTAATTCGTGTATATATATTAAAAAACTATTTCAATAATATTATTCTCAATGATCAAAAGAATATTTATTATCATTATCAATAATATTTTACTTTCTTTTTATGGGTTTCAAATGAATATTACCTTAATTTTTCAGAAATTATACTACTGACATTTTCTTCCATATCATTAATGTATTTTTTATTTTAACATTTACTAAAATAATATATATAGACACCATCATAGATGTTTATTTTATTTTATATTCATTTAATTGTTTGTATTTTTGTTTTTCATGAAATTATTTTACTTAATATTTTGAAATTTTTTAATTTTTTAAATACCAAAATAATAGAATATTTTCAATGTTTTAAATGAAATATAAAAAATGACCATTTAAAGGTAATATTAATATAAGATAATGTCATTTAAGGATTATTAGGACTCACTATGGATATTATTTTATTATACCATATATAATCACTATCAGTATAGCTTATGATGGTTATGAAATATGTATGATTCTATGAAATTCCTTTCATTCCATTGGATTAATTATGATATAAGGAGATATTTGTGATGTACTAGATCAGGATCTCTCATGAGTGACCCAACCTAGATGGAAAAATTTCCTAAATCATTCCTCCCCATACACTAGACGTCTCTAACTCATTGTGAGGGACTACAGTGTGCCATGGGAATATTATTCCCACTCATTATAGTGGACCACATCAGTGAAAAATATAGATGATCAAAAGAATCCTGATAATAATGAATAAGGATGTGGAAATAGGAATAATGAAAAAGGAAATAAAAAATAAGAAAAATGTATACTTTTAATCATATAAGAAATATCTTGTCACGACTATATAAAATGGCATAATTTGAATTCATGGTTCTTGAAATACATAACAATACATGATATCCAAATGAATAAAAACTGACAAAAACTATCGCAGCATCCCGAGAACTTGCCTAGTCATCTTCCACAAAACATGCATTCTAAAAAAAAGAAGTTCTATATCTAAAGCATGACTCTTACCTTATTCAACAATTATGGCCATATAATCCTCCCACGTACTAATTATAAACATATATAATTTAATATAAACTCGGCAGGACTCCACAAACATTATCTATACAAATTGAGTCTATGAGTATAAACTATAACAGTGTGTTGGTATATAAATGTATAGTAGTGAAAAAAATAACCCATATTTTCTTCAACCTCAAAAGGAAATGTCACTAAAAATGTATTAATTTATTTATTTGGAGGGGTATTTCAAATATAATATACTAGTAATAATGGATTAATAATGATGATAATAATAATAAAGGATCTACGAAGAAACCAATGAATCATTGTCCTCAAGTGTCGATCTGACTCATAGATTTAACTCATACCTTCTAAGAAAAGGTTATAAGTTCAACACATTAGGTAAACCGAATTAATTCTATAGTAAAAGTTTCTAACAATGTTCATAGAGCACGTCCACTATAATTCCATGCCATCCATCCGATGTTACTTTTTTATTTTTCAAACACTTTTAAGGGGATAGTGAGAACCCTCACAGCATTAAACACCAAACGAAACTACAGATTTGTTGAAGAAGGTTTTGATCCAATTGGAATTAATTTCCCTAAACAATATCTAGGGAATAGAGTTTACCTGGGAGTCAGGTTATCCATTCAATATGCCTTCATACTGATGTGCCATGTTGTACCATGCTTTCTTGAATTCCTCCATGTTAGACTTCCCCATATTGATGCATCTGAGCAGAATACGATCCTTCTTATTAATCCACTCGCCTTGTTCCTTTATAGTGATCTCATGAATCATTCTTCCTATCTTATTCAATTCATTCATAGCCATATCTTCCTCTACCATTTCTTCATCTTGGTGAAAAAGTAAATCCATCTGTTCCAACATCGATGATATCTGTTGCTGAGGGTCCCCAGCAGAGCTTGTCTCGCATTGCTATCCAGGATCCCTCATCGTCGCTGAGGGGGTAGCAGGGACACCGACCTCACCACCTGCAGACACCAGGTCTCCATATGTGTTGACCACTGTATCTGAATCACCCCCTCCGGTTGTTCTTGATAAAGCCATCAGAATCAGTAGTAGTGAACTTGACCTTCCAAGAGGATGATCTAAGACATTCCTACTCCATAGTCACTTCCTTGGGCTTAGTAAAGGCATCCATAACATCATCCATCTCCTCTGGGGACTCACCCACATCTACCATGTGGTCCTCTCCATGTGTAGCCTCCTTCCTGTTTAGATCCCCACTAGCTTGGCAGTCATCATCCCCTAACACTCCATACCGATTTCGATGGTCTATGTTTGATCTCCCTGCTATAACCTTCTCCGTATAAGAAAGGGTTACCTGCATGGCCTACCTCGGTACCTCAGAGGCTCATACCTATTGATATCCTCGTCCCATATATTGAAATTTCAATGTGGTGTCCTTCAGAGCTAGAAACTGGGAATGCCCACCTGATTCATGGTCCTCACATAGTCCCTCAATCACCTATGTAACATTGGCTACATTTGATGAAACCATCTGGATTACTATTTACTCCATGTGGGCCTCCTTCACTCCATTATTATTACCTACAGTTGATCCACCTTCCAAAAGCAATAATAGGTCTTTTCCCGCCTCATTTCTATAACCTAAAACTTCTTTATCATGGGTTACCACCTCGATGGCACCCACATCAGATGAAGTTTCTTTTCTCACTAATTCCCCTAGGATGCACACCCCCATGTCTCTCTTCAATCTGTCAAAAAACATAGAATCATTCAGTTTTGGAGAGGGGGATGTTACTTTCCTCATAGAATCATGTTATGTAAGACCAGAAATGAGTATTTACACCTCCATCTCCTATTGCTCATATTTGTAACCACTGGTGGCGCAAATTAGTCCAACATCCAAAGATTTTCTGCTACCTTCACCCACAAACAATACCCTGCTGTTGCTGCTTGAATCTGCAACCTGACTAGGAGACATCCACCCACGTCTACAGGATAACCTAGGACGACCCATCTTCTTACAGGAATTACAGAACTCAAACCAAGTTTCATATAACACATGTTGTTTGTGTCGAAACTCTCCCTCCACTATAATCCACACAAACTCACGTAAAATTTTCAAGACATCAAGTTCCACACATATACGAGGATAGACTGGGTGATAAAGTACCCCAGTTTTTGAATCCGCACATAGAAATCTACCCACAAGGTGGCCTAGCATTCTCAAAATTGCAGGTTTTTGAAATGGTTAAGGGAGCTGCATAAAACTAAACCAAACTGATGTTTTAGGGGAGTCACAATGCATGTGGAATTCATATGACCAATAGAAGAGGTAAAATTGGAGTCCATTGCAGCTTCGCAGTGCACTGGACCAGGCTTTAACCAGAGCATCCTCAGTTGCGAATTGAATCAAAATATGCCTGGAATCGAGCAGACCCACTATTGCTCTATCATGTAAATCCCACGACCTGAATATATACTAGTCAAATGAATCCACCGAGGGACGTCGCTGCTTGAAGTGCACAATCAGGGAGAGATTCACCAGACCCCAAGCCTCATTGAACTCCATGGTTGATATCGAAAGGTTCATAAGGCCACTTATCAATTCTGGAACATTAGGGAAAAGAGAAATCTTATGGAAGGAGGGGAGAAATTAGAGGTTCGAGAAGGGATATCTATACATGTACATTAAATTTACCTAATTAAATAAACATTTAATTATGATATAAAACTTACATTATCAAAATTCAATTCAAACATAGCTGAATGGTGTCTCAGGTGAACCAACCATGATTCACCAAATCCATAACAAAGGGAACACACAACATGAGTTTAACATGGATATATGAACATAGAATTATGTGAATAGGTGTCAATATGTCCTTAGAATACATTTTAAATGATTAAAATTAATGAAATAACAATTCTAGAAGTAATTTCTAAAGAAATGGATGTACACACGATGAAATTAGATTAAATAAAATGTGATACTTGAGGGAAAATTCAAAGACCACTTACCTTATGCCTATAGTAAATTCCTTGTCCAGTATCATCCCTTTATTTTTCTTGAATCATAATAAAATTTCAGAATATATGAATGACCAAAAAATAGTTCATATGATCTTTCACAAAAATAGCACCATGGATAGAATGTAAAATGATGAAAAGTGAGAATGGAATTGATACCTTATCGATTAGAATACAGAGAGATGAATAGATATTGATTTGTAGGTTATACTGAGTAGTTATCAATAAACCCACATTAATTATGGATGAGGTATATATAACTAGAAAAAAAATGAGTTTTTTACTATTGTAAGATAAAAAAATATATGAGAGGTCAATTAAATATATGGTTGAAAATTCCCTTTTCAACCAATTTGTAAGGAAACACATAGTTTGGATGCACGGATCAACATATTGTGTTCCATCTATGTTCTTGATATTATCCATGCACAATGGACCTCAAATCTAAGGTATTACGATTTTTTCAACCATTCTCTACACCAGAATTGTCCTCTTTATACAGAGAACACCCCACATAGGAAATAGAACATTGTTCTAAAAATAGTATGAAATCCCAAGCGCTCCCCCCTATAAAGCATGGTATCTCCCTACATGGTATGTTTACAGCATTGACCCCAGATCCAAAATATGGTACATTATTTAATTACACTAGCATTTATTTTAAATACCAAATATTTATAAAAGGAAATATTTTTAAAAAAGAACCATTTGAACTTATAATGAAAACTTCAAAACAATTGGGCTTCATGATAGTGGTAAATTTCATTCATTCCATATGTATTCATTTTTTTACTTTTGTAAGAAAAGTTATAAAGTATCATATTTTGGAAAATAAAAAGAGGATTCCTTTTAAAGAAATTTTTAAAAACAAAAAAATGATAAAAATTACATTAATAAATAATTGGAGATTTGTAAAAATTATTTTTGAAAACATTTATATTGAACACGAATGTGGAAGATAAATTTTCCCTAGTGGAGACATAACAAAAATAATCCTGAATTACAAAGAGATTGTGAGATAACATCATAAGACATTATAATAACTATAATTTTCTGAACATGACCAAAAAAATAATATATATATATATATATAATAAAATAACATAATTTTCAAAATAATACTCATAATATAAATTCATTGGAATTATATATTACACAAAAAAAATAATTAGTGAATAATGCATGTGTCCCACAGAAATAAAATTGAGCCAAACATCCCTTACCACTTAGCATTCCTTTTTGGGTGAACATCCTTTAATTTACGTTCTTATACCATAACCATAACCATATTTATTGTTTCATATATTAACTTAATATACTATCTCATTTCCCATTTGTTAAAAATATTAAATTATTTTACTATTTTGGGTTTTAATTTCCTAGTTTCTTGAGATTGTTTTGACATGTTATTTATCAATCCTATTACATAGATTATGATTTTAAAATCTCTAGAATATAAAAAATTATTTAATTAACATATATTTTTAGTATATTTGTATTTATAATAATCCATTATATTTTTATATATGAAATGAAATTCACCTTTCACGGATATGGTTGGTCTTATGTATGCATGATCACTACTTCCATTTCTTTTTCATATTAAAATAATGAAAAGTTTATGATATATTTTTATATTATTATTCTAGTATTATATCTAGGTCCAATATATCAAATATTGTTTTTTAAAACACACATTATATGTTACATGTGTAGTTTGAATGAATCATATCTCTCTGAAGAGGCGGTAGTCCACAATTACACAAATGATGATATCGTATTTACACAAAATGGAATGTATAAAAGAACATGATATAAAATAATTCCAGAATAATAAATACATAAATTTCATATATATATATATATATATATATCATATAAAACCAGGGTTTACAATGTAGTTCACACCCATGGGAGGTGGTAAAGGAAATAATGAACAACATCTTTCTGCGAGGAGGTAGATCCATGTACACACGAACAGTAAGTTTGTTACCCAGTAGATGGAAGTGTGTGTATGTGTAGGTATAAAAAATAACATAAAAAATATCTTTATTTTTTATATATATTTTAAATTATAAAAACCATAAATAAAAATAATTTAAGGGGTTTAACAACTAAATAATACTAAATTGTTCATTGATGAACATTACCTCATCTTTGTGTATCTCCTTTTGATTTTCACAGAAGGACTTACATGGTTGGATTTCATCCAATATTAAAGACTATAGGATGTGTTTAGGGATGTTTGGAGAAGATTTTGAATGTTTTTAGTACACCAAATAGGTTCTCATGTATTAAAAAAATATAAGAAGAGTTTCCCATTTATATGAGAGGGGAGGGGAACATTTAGAAATCCTTAATATATTAAAATAATATAAATAATTTTTATAGTTAAAATGGATCAGAATTTATTAAATTCAAATAATAGAATATTTTTGTTCTAAATAACTTTATAAAAAAAGTAGATATTTCTTGACAATTATTTATTCCTTATATTTTCTCTTTAACCCTTATCTAACCTTTTTAATTATTACTTTGATATCATGTAATTTACACTTGTTGGGTTAATATAAGTACTACCAAATGAAAAAATACCATTATATGAGTCATTTCTGAAATTTTATTTCTTTTTCCAATCATTTAGACAAATATTATATTTTTATAAATTTTATATTATTTAACAAAATATTATTTATTTTTTCTTATCATTAATGTCAATTTTTACCATAATTTTCATATGACTTTTTAAAAATATCATAACGACATTATATGATCGAACCAAATATTTTATCATAGAAATAACTTGTAAAATTCATCCAAAAATTTAGTGGATGATTTACATTATAATAAATTATATTTATTTAAATGTTTGAAATATCATTTACTTGATTATTCTATTAATTAAACAATTACTAAATCATCATTGTGTCAACAATTAAATAAATTATTCTATCAATAAAATTTATTAATAAAATAGAATGATGTAGATAAAAATTTATATTTCTAAATACAATTTATATTTGGAAATATGCCTTTTATAACCCCATATTAAAAATATTTCACTTGTGAGAATGAAAAGGGTGAAAACAATTCAGTTTTTATTGAATGTAATATTAAAAATGTCAAACTATCAACCAAGTGCCTTTCAAATGTTAAATTTAAAGACCAAGTATTCGTTTTTTACAACAATCGTAAAATATAAATTAGGGAAAGTTTTATAGTAATTTTTTTATATTTATAATATAATTATTACCTTTGATTACCCAATTTACCCCTAACCGGGGTCATAAAAAACACTACTGTAGTTACTATTCATATTTTCTGAAAATAAAAGGGATGTACATAAATAATTTGGAAATTATGATTAAAAATATTGAATCCATATTGACAAATTCATAATACTTAATTTTCATAAATTAATTAAAAATCAATCTCGTTTACAGAAAGAGAAAATGTGTTTTTAATGTTAAAACGTACTAAAGATTGAAATATATTTATATCCAAATTCAATGGGAAATTAATTAAAATAACCCAAATTGGATTAATTAATAAAAAATAATCTTATTATTCTTTTGAAAAATAAAATTATAATTTAACACTATACATTATTTCGAAAAAATTTATATTCCATTAAAATTGAAATATTTTACTACTATACCTCAAAGCATTGAACGTATCCGAAAAAAACAAAAATTTCATCCAATGAAATTTTAAATTTTACACTTCAAAATAAGAAGTTTTTTTAAAAATTAAATATATAAAATTTGCAAAAATTGGATTTAATATAGTTTCATCCTTAAAATGGTATAAAACTATATTTAGAAATATATTTATTTTTATGTGTAATATTGAATTTGTTCATTTCTTATGATTATAAAATCAAATAAATGAATTTCAATAAAATATTATTTAATATATAATATATATCATTAATATAATTCAATAATTGTAAATAATTTAATTTATTTTGATAAAATACCTTTGTAGACAAAAAAATATATCATTATAAAAAATCATTTCTTGTATATTCAGTTTCTTCCTATATAAATATCTAATTAATTTGTAACCAATGAATTAAGAAATATATTTTAATAATTTTTATAATAATATTCATATCCTCCGACATAACTACAAGTTTATATCTTATTTTATTGAATAATAATATTTTAATAATATATTGGTGTTTGGTAAAACTTGGGCTTGTGTGTAACACACACCAACTCTTTATTGTTTCCAGCATAATCATAACATGATGTTGTATATGAATCAAGATAGAAACAAATTTTAATTTATTTAAAAATGAAAATATTTTATTACCTTTTGGTGTTACATTATCCCTACCTCAAATAAATGGTATCATTATAATTTAAACTTGATCTCAGTGGGTGAGTCTTCCAGGCTTAGAACATTAGTTCCAACATACCTCACTTTTATGTGTAATTGGAAATATGATCGGCTGTTACCTTTGTTCTGATCGTCGAACTTAGGCTGCGAGTCACCCGATTTTCCCTCGAATTTGTGTGGAGGTCGATGTCTCAAGACGACCGGTGGACTGTGTCTGGATGACAAATAGCAAGGAGTTTCGATGGAGGCAGGGTGTCATCTTTGAGTCTTGGATGCGCAACTGCACTGTCTATTCCCAATTTGGTCATCTGGAAATGGTTTGTCACCACTGACAAATGATTGGTTCTTCAAAGATGGTTTAAAGGAGAAGCTCTGATGGTGGTCTGGATTTGGGATTGGATTCAGTACTAGGAAAGTCCAATTATAGTTACACTATGATCATGAGAGGGTGTGTAAATAAAGACATGGGTGGACCTGGGGAGTGTAGCGGGGCTGTGGTTTCTATCGGGCGTGATGAACAGGTGGGAAGCCCCTACCTTGGCAAGTCATTACTGGGCACCGGTTTGGATCAGGAGGTGCCACAAGCCTTTTATGTAGAGGTGTGCCCGCATGATTGTGCTATGAAATATGTGTGGGATATACTCAATCCATCTGTGCAATAGGTCTTTAAGCGGATTAAATGTGGGCTTGAAGCTGAGGACCTCAATGTGTTGGAGGGTGCTGCTGGATTTGGTGGTAGCATAAACAAATGAGTAATGGCTTCTGTACAGGGTGTCCTCTCTGGTAATATCTTTATGTTCTTGGAGCAGGAGGAGTCACCCAATCTGATTGTTGTTTCGCAGGGGACTGAAGACTTGACTATGAAAATTGGTTCCAATTTTCAGGAAAATGTTGTAGTTGATGTCCTGATGGGGACTGTAGAGGACCCTGGAAAAGAGGTAAATATGCAATTTCTTTCTCTGATTGATCATAATAGGCTATCTCCAATTATTGGGGGTGAGTCTATGACAAACTCATCAGGTGTTTTGGGAAGGCAAGATGGTGGGGACCTAGGTTTCATCCCAGTGAATCTCACAGGTAAATGGGGAAAAGTATCTAACAGTGACGAGGAGAATGACCACGGGGCTGCAAGACCTTCATAAAGTGATATCATTCAAGGTGGCCATAAGAAATTGTCTGGCAGTGACGGTGCGGCTACTTCTCTACCAAAGAGGAGGCCACAAAATTACTATTCTTATTTACTGAATCTAGTATCCACCAGGTCCTTGTTCATGAAGGGAATAGGTGATGTGCCTAATTCTAAAAATAGTAGTGTGAGAAAGCACGAAAATAAGGAGAAACTCACTATGGAGATACTGGAGCTCAGACATAAGTATGCCAAGGTTCTAAAATCATATGATACAAACTCTTAATGGGAGTCGGCTACTGTGGAGGATGTGCCTTATTATGGATGTGCCAAGGATTATGACTACTATGATATGTAGCTGATCTTTTTTGGTTGGTACTGATATCTGGATTTGGATGCAAGGTATGCATGCACTCTTGATCTTTCCCTCCTGAACTTTTCTTTTATTTTAATAAATGGTCAAAGGCCTCCCTCTAGCTGAGTGTTTCTAGGTTGGTATTAAGATAATATTTACCATGATCGATTAGCCTGTTTTTTGATATATTCCTCTGACACATGAGACATTTATTTGAATAGTGCCTCATATCCATTCAATTGAAGCATTGTACATTTTAATTTTCATTCATTCCCATACAATAATTATCTTGGTTGATTTTTTCTCCACACATATAACAAACTCCCATTCCCTTCAAGAAAGTACCCTAGTGTTTCATTCCATATTTATCACATGTGAAAAAATACTTGTTCCCTTCTTCTGTTTAGATATCATTTGAACATCCATCATTTTATTTTCATACATTCCTTTAAATCCATTTGACATGGTTAATTATTTACCCATTTAATTATCACGGGATACTAAGTCCTCATATTTTGAGAATGATTGGGATATTATTTCCCATTGAAATATTGGTCTAATACCATAAAATATGTGATCCTTCTTACTCTTTGTGTCTTGTACATTAGTGACATTCATATTCCTTCTTCTAGGTGCTATTTATGAATAAAAGAATACCTTGAATTAGTTCATATAATTATAAAACAAAATTTATAATCCCAAAATAAGTAAAATAGTAAACATAAATTGATTAATTTGTTGATAGATGATATCATAATTGTAAAAAATATATTTGGGGGTATCTTTGCTTCCAAAACCTTCAGAATGAATTATAAATAAAATATTATTTATCCTAATATTATCCAATGGGGTTGTCAAACCAGATGTGTAGTAAGTTGCATTGTCATGTACCGGGTTAATCTAAGTCAGGCTTGATACACCTTTTTGGGATTATTACCCATAGGTATATCTATACTAGAACAACTTTCACATGTATTATCCTGATAGAGATGTATCGTAAGGAAGACCAATATAATCTCTATGTTTCCAAAATTCTAGGATGTTACTCTATACATAATCTAAATGTATATAATATAGTTATGGTCCCAAGTCTATGTTTTCAGAATCTATTTTCTATAGTTTATGATAAACTTACATTTATACCAACTATACTTCCCCAAACCCAGAAGTCTAAAGAGGGTACATTATTTTATTAATTCGGCATGATTATAAGAAATCAAATCTAGATGGTCTAATTAGTTTAGTAGTTTTGGAATTCTAGATTACATAAATGATACAAATAATACATTTGGAAAAGGAAATAAATCATAACAAATGTAAAAAAATCATCATCCATGAAACACCATCAAAATATTCCTCTTCATAACCTAGGAAAAAGAAATATAAAAATTGTGTGCTAGAATTCTCACTAAAGGAAATTAAGGTGGAATAATGAATTAATGATAGTAAATCAACATGAAATTGTAAATAACTGATAACACATGCCCTTAAAATAACTAGAGAGGGAATAATAAATATGTAAATCTAAATAACTAAAACATATTACATTTATTAAATAAACTAATAATGAATTGCATTGATATATTATATCATGTGAAAATATCATGTATACTAATAATAACAACTAAAATACCTATGAAAGAAATGTTTCATTATTATATGTCATGTTTGACGAACATGAAAACCAAAACATTCAATACACTTCACAATATGTTTTGAAACTACTGGTAGAAACCCATTTAATTTGTTCATCTAATTTGTCTCCTGAGAACCTATTGAAATATCTATGGGATATATAATGTCCAAGCCCCACCCATCACTTCCAATATAAATAATCCCTTATATTAAGTAATTGATTTAATTAATAGTTAATATTCTGTATAAAATATCCATATTGAATAAAGAATATATATTTATCAAAAATTCACTAGTGGAGGATAATTAAATAATACTATTATTGATGTAAATTAATGGAAATACCATTGAAATATCACTAAAACATTCTTAAGGAAAATAATCTTTTAATATTTTCCCTTATAACTTTTATACATTTGATTCATAATTATCATGATGGAATAAAATTAAATTAATCTTACAATATCATTAAAATAAGGATATTCATGATATAAAATTTCAATGTGCAGTATATACATAATCTAAGATAAACTACGATCATAACATTACAATATTAATCAATGAAATGAAATTTAGAAAAAATTATGAACCACTCTGTTATCATTTTTTTAAAATGTTTTTAATTTATAAAACAAAATATTTCCTTCTAAAAAAATTTAAAGATATAAAGGAAGATTAAAAACATTTTGGATTAATTATGGTGGGAAATCATTTTTATGTCGTATAAGTTCAGAAAACATTCCTTTTTATTTTTGTAAGAAAATATATAGAGTACCTTATTTTGTAAAATGATAGGAAAATTAATTTTTATGAATATTGTAAAACATAAAAATAAATGGGTATAAATGAAATTAAAAATTAATTTGGAGAAATTTAAAAACATTTTTCTAAAACACTAACATTCAATTGAAAAATTTCTTAGTATAGACATAATGAAAAACAATTTCGAATAATGATGAGATTGTAAGATAAATACTTACAAATTTAAAATCAATAAAATAATATGTCCTTGAAAGAAAAATATTATATAAGTATAACATTTATTGATTATTTCAAATAATAATCATAAAATACATTCATGGGTGGTATATACCACACAAATGAAATAAACATCATATAAGGAATGTGTCCCACTAAAATAAAAATGAGACAAAGATACCTAACCACGTTGTGTTTCCTTTTGGATGAACATACATTAACATCATGTATAATTATTTTAATATTTTAAATAAAATTTAATAGATACATAATCAAATTTATAATATCATATATTAACATCTTATAATACCTCATTACCCATTTGTTATGGATATTCCATTATTTTCTCAACTTTCGGTGTTAATTTCATAGTTTCTTAAGTATGTTTTGGCATGTTATTTGTCATTCCTATTACTTAGATCATGATTTCAAAATACCTAGAATTTGAACAATGATTTACTTATCATATATATCAATTAAATATTTATTTATAATAATCTATAATATTTGGGAGATAATAAATGAAATGCATCATTAATGAAGACGATAATTCATATGAACACAAGAACGCCGCATACATTTCTTTGTCGTATAAAAATAATGAAACTTAAATGATATATATATTTATGTGTATTTTAATTATAATATAATATATATGTCATATATTTCACATATTTATATTAAAAACATCCTCTATATGTTCCATGTATAGTGTGAATAAATCACATTGTTTTGAGGAGGTGATAGCCCACACTTCCACAAATGATGTTGTCAGGTTTACACAAAATATAAAGTATAATGGTATGGGTTATAAAATAATTCAAAAAAAATAAAAACATAAATTTCATATATTTATATATATATATATAACATAAAAACATTTCAGTCAAAATTTCCAACCATGAGAGGTGGGAAAGGAAAAAATAATGACATTTTTTCACTACTCGGTAGTTTGTCGTACAAAAGAACCATATGTTTGTTACCAATTAAATTTAAGTGTGGGTGAATTTAAGTATAACACATAAAATAGTAACATCTCAGCAGAATCGATATAATTTGTTTATTATATAAAAATTGAATAAAAATAATTCAAATGGATTAATGAATAAATAAAACAAAAACATTTATTGATGTAGGATACCTCTTCTTCTTGTATGTCTTTTCAATTTTCACCAATGGAATTATTAGGTTGTATTTATTAACAATGAATTTCCTCTAGGATGTGGTTATCTATGTTTGGAGGATATTTCAATAGGTTTTGGGCTAACTAAATAAGTTTTTAAGTTTGAATACATGAGAATAAGAGTTTCCCTATTATAGGAGAGGGGAGAGGCACATTTTGAAATTCTCAAAGTATTAAATTAATATAAATTAATTTTATAATCTAAATGGATCCAAAAACATTAATTGAGAATATATATTTATTGTGGGTTTGAATCCCTTAATCCAAAAATATTATATTTTTTCACTATTTTTTAATCCCAAAGATTTTATTTTAACCCTTATTTAACCCTTTTAATTCAAAATTTTATATCATTTAATTTACACTTTGAGGGTTAATATAATTATTATAAATGAGAAAAGAGAATAAAATGAGTCATTTATGAAATTTTAAGACTTATCCCAATTAGATAGTAGAATTTTCTATTTTTATTAATTTTAGGTCATTTAATAAAATATTATTTATTTTAATATATCAATACTTTGAACTTTGATACTATTCATCACATGACATTTGAAAAATATAATAACATGATAACATTTAAAAAACTAATTTAACGTATCACTAACATGTCAAATACATCCAATAAATTCTTGTATTACATTAACAAAATAAAATTATAATCATTTTAATATTTTTAATAGCATTTATTTTATTATTCCATTAATTAAATTATTATTGTATCATATTTGTGTTGCCATTTAAGATAACTATTTGATCACTAAAAATTATTTATAAATTTCCATGATTTATATAATCATTTTATTTTTATAAAAACTGTTTATTCTCAACCATTTATTTTATATAACCGCATATTAAAAATATTTTACTTGTTAAAAAAAGTGTCACAAAATTTACTTTTCATTTAAAATAATATTATAAATGTCATACTCTCACCCAAGTGGCTTCATATGGTTAGAATGTCAAGAACCATCCCCTGGGGCCTATGATATGACTACCCCAAGCCTGCATTCCATAGGCCAGGGGTTGGCGACTAGCACTGGAAAGGCATATCCCTTAAACCAAGAAGTCGTTGCCTTTAAAACCTATAGACTCACTGAACCTACCACACAACAAGATACGGGTAAAAAATAAACTGTATAGTAAACAAAGTAAGTACAGTAAGTAAAAAGGGATAGAATGCAAACCCAACTGAAAGGTATAAGTAAAACTATAATGTACAAGTAAAACTGAAAACAACTCATGTGGACACCCTCCAAGGATCCATCCTGAAGGGACGGTACAGCTCTCTAATGGTCATCCCTACAGTATGCCTCGTCTAAGGTCCAACTCTGAGCAGCCTCTAGTCTGGTACCCTCGATCTCAATAAGCATTGTCCATCATCTGCACAAGACGAAACAAGGTGCGGGCGTATTCTACCAAGGGGTGAGTATAACTGTACTGAGTTGGGACCCTGGGACCATCGTAAGTGTCCTAAAGTTCAACAAAGGAAAACCCACAAATCACAAAGAAGTATTCATCAACACTACTTAGTTATATGCCCATACATATACCTAAGTTATCAAGATATACAAAGGTAACACCAGGAAGGTAGAAGTACCACATAGGAAACACCGTTAAGGTAAAAGTACCACACAAGTAACTCCACGAACGTAGAAGTACCACAGGAGTAACACCATGAAGATAACACCACGAAGGTAAAAGACTCGTCTCACACAAGGTATTAGTGAAGTACTGAAGTACAGATGATCAATCGAAAAGCTGGATTATCTTATTCTGTCAAGAGGTACTATTTTTGATTATACGGAGTCAGACCCACACAATATCGACAGGTACTAACCCCCGCAATGACCCACATTGTATCTGACCCACACAAGATAAGTACGCACTGACACACACAGGATCGTTGGGCACTGACCCACATATTATCTGACCCACAAAGGATCGATATGTACTGACCCACACAATATCATTGAGAGATTACCCTCATAGTATCTTACCCACATAGGATCGGTGATGTCCCACACCAGATCACACGGTACTAAACTCTGTATGATCTGTCTCCAACCTCTGCCTCACTGCCAGCCACTGGATTCCCGCTAAAAGCACATTTCGGAGAACCGATCCTCAAGCCATCAATAAAACCTCAAACAAAAATATGTTCCACAAAGAACTATCCCAATGCTATGTCTTTTCATATGTGACCCAACACAACAGACGACACGACAATCAGAGGTCTGTCTGTATGTTATTAGTGTTTCTATTTCGAGGGCTCGGTTGGATTCGGGGTTCAATCCATCCCGATCATACTCCAAAATTATCCAAAACTTAAGTGGAGTATACCAAAAGGATGGTCTTGATCCAAGTACTCTGGATACATAGATGGTTCATCAAACAGATGCCCAATTCTCGTGATATGGCCAAAAAGGCATATCTAGGTCTAGATGGGTCTAGGTTCGGTTGGGCTGGGCCCCGCTCATTGGGCCATGGTCCGACCTGGCCCACGAAGTGGATGGCTTGGCCTGGCCACCTAGGCACAGCCCAATGGGGCATCCCTCTTGAAAATCTTGGTGGGGCGGCCCACCAATGAGGCATGTTGTGCGTGGATCGGTGGTGTAACCTAATAGTGTGGCCCGCTAGGGCGGCCTGCGGTGCGGCCTGTGGTTGGGTGGACAGTCGTGGTGGGGTCCGCCCTAGCTGATATCCAGGAGGGGAGGTACCTCCTAGGTCACCCAAACGGTCCAATGGACCATTTGGTTTCTAGAAGTGGGACCCACCCGAGCGGGTCTTGCTCGGTGCGCCACAGTCGGCCGGTTCGCTGGCCGGGTGCAGGCCGCCCTTCGGCCTCCGCTGCCACCAAGTGGACACACCCTCCTGCTCCACCGATGGTGCAAATGTATGTCGCCGCTCCACCCAATGGTAGGTCTGTGTGCGAGCCGCGAACATGTTCCTCCATGGCCGACGGGCTGCAGCCTCCTGCTCTTCCGATGGTGCAGACACGCGCCTCCCTACCACGATGCGGTCGGCAAGTGTTTCAGCCTCCCTCCTCTTCCGCGGTTCCCCGCATCTTTGTTCAAAGCCTTAAAAATATGCCGACTAAATATTCACGATCCTCGAGTCGTGGGCACCAGGTCCATACATTGCGCTCAACAAACTATTGTGTTTCCAGCGCTATTAAATATTTGGCGTTGATGAACGCATGAAGAACGCTCAAAGAACAAAAGATAAAGGCGCAAGGTATATGTGCGGGGTGATGTCCATGTTAGTTTGCTCAATGTCATTGTGAATACAGAATATGAATAATTATCAAATAAATTCCCTCCTAATTTTATATTAAATCCTATACCTTGACATTCGTTGGAGAATTCGCGAGGAAGAAGATAAAGTCGATGAAGGGGACGTTAGCATCCGTCCCTCCGGCAAGACTCTTCCGAAGTCAGTTCCTCATTATTTGTTCGGAAGTTATTCTTCATCGGATGATATCCTTCATTGGTGAAAGTTCTTCCTTCAAGATTTATATAGTAAATCTCTCATCTCCCTTTTACAAACGGAAACACCACCCTCAAGAGGAGTTAATAATAATAAAACTCTTAATTGACAAGTTATGTGATTTAATTAAGTATAATAATCCCTAATAATTAAAGAGAGATGTGGTTACAAAATTTGTGTAACCGAGAATTTAATGCTCAGCCTTAAATTCCAGACCACCTTCATGTGGTCCCCACCTCCACAATTCAAAAAGTAGGTTTCAAAAAGAAAAATAAAATAAAGCATGTTTATTTTATTTTCTCTGACGAAATGTCAGAGAAATTAATTCCACCCTCGACCTATTTCAGTCGAGGTCATCGTCTCCTTAAAAGAATATCGATGTTTTGAGTTCAACGGTGCCATCAGATTTCAATTCCAAGCACCGGATCAAAAGATAGAAAATTCTACATGCGCGTTTAATGAACGTAGCTGAAAAAAGATCAAAAATTCATTCTAGGTACACCGGGCCATAGAATCACGCGCTTTCAATTTTCATGGACTCTTTATATTCCAGTATAATTTAGAAAATTACATGGATGAATTCAGGTCTTTATATTCTCTCTACCTCAGGGCTTTGTATCCTTGAAATCCATAACATAAACTAGGTAAACAAGTGGGGGTACTGACAACGAATCTGAGCCTCCCACTCCAATTTTATCTCCTGGAGGTTCCAGTGCTGCCAAAAAACGTGCACCAGAGGTATCGACGGCCCACGATGGACTCTCTCCTATCGATCCCCAATCTCTACTGGAACCTCTGAAAACGTCACCCCATCGTCGAAGTCCAGCTCACCATGGTCGATGACGTGAGATGGGTCATGCACATATCTCCTCTGATGGGATACATGGAAGACGCCATGCACCTTCTCCAACTATGGTGTAAGGGATAGGCGGTATGCCACCTCGGAAACTCTGCTAAGGGACTAAAAGGGTCTGATTAACCATGTAGATAACTTGCTGCCCCTGACAAATATCTGAAAACCTCATCGAGGTGAGACCTGTAGAAAGGCATGTTCACCATCCTCGAACTCGAGAGGTCTCTGTCTCCTATTAGCATAGGAATTATGCCCACTCTCTTCAATCTTTATCTGCTTCTGGATTCTCTGCACCTTCTACATGGTGGCATGTACCATCTCTGGTCCCATGAGTGCGGACTCCCCTAGGTCAGTCCAGCACAGAAGTGATCTAAATGTTCGACTGTCAAATCCCTGGAATGGTGCAACAATGATAATGGTGTGATAAATGTTGTTGTATACAAAATCCACTAAATTAAAGTGATCCTCCTAGCTGCGGCCACAATCTTGTACGCAAGCACACAACATGTCCTCATAGGTCTGAATGGTCCTCTCTGTTTGACCATCCGTATGTGGATGGAAGGCGGTGCTCAATCGAAGCTGCATTTCGAATGCCTCCTGCAACCGATTCTATACCCGAGAGGTAAAAGGTGAATCAGGATCAGAGACAATTGTAGATGGCACTCCATGAAGCCATACAATCTCTTGCATATAGAGGTGTCCCGAGCTCTATATAGATCCCTTCTCTCTGATAGGTAGGAAGTGGGCCGACATGGTTGTTCAGTCAATGATCACCCAGATATAATCATGACCCCTGGATATCTGGGGAAGTCCAGTCACGAAGTTAGTGGAAGTTCCATCCCACTTACACTCAGGAACCTCTAGTGGCTAAACTAAGCCTGTTGGAACATGATGCTCTTCCTTCACTTTCTGACAAGTGAGGCACCGAGAGACAAACTCTGCTATATATTTCTTTATTCTTGGCCACTAGTGCTGACGTTGAAGGTCCTGGTACATCTTCACCACACCTGGATGTACTGCTAGAGGGGATATATGTAACTCCCTCAACAATTCCTCTATAAGAACCACAGGTACCATAGTATGCCCTCTGAAGAGGATGACGTGCTCCCCAACTTTAGAAAATCCATCATGTTCCTTTCCTATAGATATATGATCACGTCTAGCCTCGTAGTCAGTGTCCCCATGCTGCGCCTCCCTGACTCGTTGAAGGAGTGGGGGAGTGACTATCAGAGACTGAGGATAAGATTCTCTATCTAGATCCACATAAGACATCTGCAAATAGGCCTGATGCTTTTTTCCATCACTCAGAAACTATATACCATATCTTCTACTAAGTTCATCTACTACTACATTCCACTTTCTAGAAGTATATATTATCTTGGATTCATAGTCCAAGAAGAACTCACGCCAATGACGCTATCACAAGTTCATGTCCTTCTGAGAGAAGATATACCTGATACTCCTGTGATCAGAGTAGAATGTAAAACGTTGGCCCATAATGTAATGTCGCAACATCTTCAAGGAAAATACAAATGCTGCTAACTCCAGGTCATGGGTAGCATAGTTCTACTCAAGTTTTCTTAGCTGTCAAAAAGCATATGTGATCACAGCTCGCTCCAACATCAGGACACATCCATGTCTGGTCCTTGATGCGTCGCAGTAGACTATGTACCCAACACCCTCCTCTAGTAACCTCAATATGGGGGCACTCGTCAGTATATTCCTCAACTCCTGGAAACTCCGCTAGAATCTCTACGACCAAACGAAGGGTTTCCCCTTCTTGGCCAATGCTGATAAGGGTGCCGCAACTCTGGAAAAGTCAGACATAAACATATGGTAGTAACCATACAAACCCAGGAATCTCTGCCCCTCTGTCACACTCCTGGGTGGTTCCCAAGGAAGCATAGCTACAATATTTGCTATATCAACCACAACTCTAGCCTCCGAGATAACGTTTCCCAGAAAGTGGACCTCTCATATCCAGAACTGGCACATCAAGAGCTTACTATAATGCTGGTTCTCTTAGAGTGCGTCCAAAATGAACTGCAGTTGATAGGCATGCTCCTCCTCCATCGCTGGGTATATTAGGATGTCATCTTTGAGAACTACCACGAAGAGATTGAGGTATGGCTGGAAGATCATGTTAATGAGTCCCATGAACACTAATGAGGTGTTGGTCATGCAGAATGGAATAACCAAGAACTCATAATGGCCATACCGAAATCTGAAAGCCGTTTTTTGTACATCCTCCTCTCATACCCTGAGCTGGTGATAGCCTGATCTGAGGTCTATATTTGAAAACCATCATGTTCCCTTTATCTAGTCAAAAAGATCCTCAATCCTTGAAAGTGTGTACTTGTTCTTCATGGTTACCTGGTTCAAGTTCCGATAGTCCACACAGAGTCTCAAACTCCCTTCCACCTTCTTGGTGAACAAAATTGGGGATGCCCAAGTAGAAACACTGGGACTAATGAACCCCTTGCCCTGCAAGTCCTCCAATTGTACCCGCATCTCTCGATGCTCCGTGGGAGCCATCCGATATGCTGATGTATATATCGGTGTTGTCTCGGGGTATAATTCAATGTAAAAGTCCACCCCTCTACGAGGAGTTAGACCCGGAACAACATCAGGGAAAACATCAGCGTACTGGTCCACCAATAAAAGATAGCTGAGACTCTCAACATAAACTATTCTGAGGGTATTTCTAGACAACTGATGTGTGATCGGCTGCACCCTCCTCCGGGTAAATCCATCAGGTGCTATAAATGTTCCCTTCTCTCCAGTGAAGGAAAACCTAGTCTCATTCGTTCAGACACACCAAACTTTGCGCCTAATATAGACGATCTGAGCATGGAAAGTGGATAACCAATCCATACCCAAGATGATGTTGTAAGGCCTTGAACCCACTACTAGAAGATCCCAGCCAAAGCTCTCACCTCACAGATTAACCTCACACTACTAGCACCAGTTAGTAATTGTCGAATGTGCTCTCGTAGAAGTCTCTAGACGTAAGGATCAAGCCAACTGCTCCATCGGAATATCCAAGCTCCAAACAAAGGTCGTGGAAATAAAAGAATGACTGGAACACATGTCTAAAAGTACTGCAGCTAAGGTGGAGTAGACATAGATCATACCTCATATCATCTCCATAGTGTCGTGGTCGTAGGCCTCAGTTGCATGAAGCTGAGCTCATCCCAGTCCACCAACTCCATGTGGTTGGGGTGGACCTCCCGATATTGGTGGCGGTATAACCTTGAATCGCTTCCCACCGCCTGCAGCACTGCCTCCTCCTCTGCCACATCCGCCTTCGGCCTGCGGACAACCATGAAAAAAAATTTCCTCTGCCTAGGCGGTCCTACGACCATCTGCGAGTTGTCCGTATGGCGGGTTGGGCAGTCATGAGCCATGTGACGCTACCCACAACACGAGTAACACTGCCTATCCCTCGCCTATCCTACTCTGTCTCTAGAGCCCCGCCCCATTGACCCTATATCCTGTAGTTATCCACCAGTATGTATGGTTTCCTTAGGACCTCTACGTCATCTGTCTACTGCCAGCTTCTGATGACTCTTCTACGTGTCATCCGGTGGTGGGTCTCACGGACAGTGACTGATCAGCAAGGATACTCTTCACTAAGAGTGCTCTCTCTAAAACCCATTCCTGCATCAGGATGCTGAGAGAAATCATTAATGCTCTAATCTCCCATCTAAGCCCCTACTCAATGATATGGGCCTAGAAGAATGGGTCACGGACCATGTCAGTGAAGTAGCACGAGAGATCGGTGAGCCTCGTTGAATACTAGTCCATAGTCATGCTACACTACTGAAAGTGGAGGAGCACCTTTATACCCACTAAGCATAGAGTCTCTTGGCTGAACTCTACCCTGAAAAGGATATCGAAGTCCGCCTAGATGATAGTGACCTCATCAAGAACCCGGAGCATCAAGCTCCACCATCTTCCCACTGCTTCCTGAAGAAGACTAGCGGAAAGGATCACCAGGAGATTGGTTGTGTCCCTACCAGTCGAAAACACTCTAACCATAGCCTCCATCCAGTCCTCACCCACCTGTGGATCTATCTCACCATGGAATCTTGGTGACCTCTGGCACTGGAACTCATGAAACGTGATCAAGCGGCGGGAACCCTCTACTGCTGGGGATGGTGGCATCGGCTACCCAATGGGTAGTGGTGTTGCCGGTACACCACCCGTGGGTACAACTGTTATAAGGGGGCCCTGAACCGAAGCCTCGTCGCTCAGTTGGCTGTCATCACATACTCTACCTCAAACCCTGGTTGGTTTTCTACATGTAGGAATCTTCAAATAAATAGGTGGTCCAAAGTTATTAAGTTATACCTAGTGAGCTGATTCAAAGTGATCACAAAGAAATATTTTACAAAACACACAAACAATTAGTGTTTTCATGCACTGAGTCAAAAATTAGAAGTTAGGGCTTGTGTGTATAGATACATCGGCCACCGCACCAACACTGGACTCCCCGAACTAAAAACCACACTCATAACACTTAACACTATTTCCATAGAGAAAATATCTGAGTCATAGTTTTCGGTAGAACCAAACTCCTTTGATAATAATTTGTCCCGACCCATCCCCCAGGGCCCATGTCATGACTACCCCTTGCCCGCCTTCCATAGACCAGGGGCTGGAGACTATCAACGGAAAGGCATATCCCTAAAAATGGGAAGGAATTTCCTTTAAAACCTGTAAACTCACACAACCAAGCACACCTCAAGATACAAGTAAAAAAGTATACTTTATAGTAAACCGAGTAAGTGCAGTAAGTAAAAATGGCAAGAATACAAACCCAACTGAAAGGAACAAGAAAAACTGGAAAGTACGAGTAAAACTGAAAGCAGCTCATATGAACACCCACCAAGGATCCTACCTAAAAGGTTGGTATAGCTCTCTAATGGTCATCATTGTGGTACGCCTCGTCTAAGGTCAACCTCCGAGCAGCCTCCTGTATGGTACACTTAACCTTGATCAGAGTTGTCTGTCATTTTCACAAGACACAACAAGGTGCGAGCATAGACCGTGTAGTGGTGAGTATAACGATACTCTGTAGGGAACCCAATACCATCGTAGATCTCCTAATGTTCCACAAAGTAGGAATCAGTAGTCATCAACACTACTTAGGTATATTCCCATACATATACCTATGTTATCATGATATACATTGGTAACACCATGAAGGTATTATTACCACACAGGTTACACCACGAAGGTAAAAGTACCACACTGGTAACACCACGAAGTTAGAATTACCATAAAAGTAACCCGATGAAGACAACACCATGAAGATAACACCACGAAGGATAAAGACTAAGCTCACACTAGGTATTAGTGAAGTAATGAAATACTGCTGATTAGTCACAAAGATGGATCTTTTTATTCTGTCAAGATATACTACTGCTGATTATATAGAGTCTGACCCACATAGCATCAATAGGTATTAATCCCGGCAATGACCCACACAGGATCTTCCCACACAGGACCGGTATGCACTGACCCACAAAGGATTGATGAGAACTGACCCACAAAGGATCTAACCTACAGAGGATCGATATGCACTACCCCACAGAGGATCACTGAGTGCAGACCCACACAGGATCGGACCCACACAGGATCGGTGCTATCCCACACAAGATCGCTCAGTGCTAACCTCTGTATGATCTTTCTCCAACCTCCGCCTCACTACCATCCACTGCATTCCCGCTAATAGCACATATTAGAGAACCACTCCTCAATCCATGGGTAGAACCTCAACCACCACTAAGTACCAAGAATAATTAACCCAATGGACCATAACTTCATAAGGGACACAACGCAACAGATAGCATGTCAATTGGACGTCCAGTTTGTATCTTATTAGTGTTTTCGTTCTGAGGTTCCAGTAGGATTTGGGGTTCGATCCAACCTGTCCATACTCTTACTTTATCCAAAAATCAAGTGGAGTATACCAAAAGGACCATACCGATCCAAGTATTTTGGTTTCGTAGACGGTTCATCAAATGGTGGTTTGGTTCTCAAATATAGCCACAATGGTGTATCTAGGTCTAGATGGGCCAGGTTCAGGTCGGATGGGCCCGACACGCTGGGTCGTGGTATGGCTCGGCCTACGAAGGGGACAGCCCGGCCCAGACTATTGGGCGTGGCCCACTCGGTGCAGCCAAGTGGGGGGGCGGGCTGGCGTGGCCTGCTTGGCGCGGCCCGATGGCACGGCCCGATGGGGCGGCCTGCGGTGCGGTCAGCGGTGCGGCCCATGATCAGGTGGACCTCTATTGTGGGGTCCTCCCTAGATGATACCCATGAGGGAGGCACCTCCCAGGTCACCCAAACGGTCAAACAGACCATTCAGTTTTTGGAAGCGCGACCTGTCGGAGCGGGTCCTGCTTAGTACCCCACGGTCGGCCAGTTTGCCGGTCGATCCTCCTCTGCCCAATGATGTGATGGATCAGCTGTCCTCTGCGGCCGGACGAGGGTCGGCCACCCTTTGGACTCCATTTTATCCAAGTGTCCACTGCCACCTACTCCATCGGTGGCATAGACATGCACTTCCCTTCCACCACGGGATCAGCCGGTGTGTCGGCCGCGAACCTGCCCCGCAGCTGCCGATGGGTCGTGGCCTCCTGCTCATCGGAAGGCACGGACATCCACCACCCTCCCTCCACATGGTCGTCCAGTTTAACGACTGCCCTCCTCTTCCATGGGTCACTTCATCCCTCTTCTAAGCACGAAAAATATGTTGACTGCATATTCGTGATCCACGGTCCAAGGGCTCCGTGTCCATACGTTGTGATCAAGAAAATATTGTGTTTCCAGTGCTGTTAAATATTTGGCGTTGATGAACGCAAGAAGAACGCATGAAGAAAAAAAGATAAAGGGGAAAGTTATATGTGCTAGATGATGGCCATGTTAGTTTGGCCGTCATCATTGTGAACCCAGAATATGAAGAATTATCAAATAAATTCAATCATAATTTCATATTAAATCCCAAACCATGACATTCATTAGAGATGTTGTGAGGAAGATGATGAAGTCAATGACAGGGACATCGACATTCGTGGCTCCTGCAAGATTCTTCCGAATTCGGTTCCTCTTTCTTCATTCGGAAGTCATTCTACATCATAGGATATCCTTTATTGGCGAAAGTTCCTCCTTCGAGAGTTCTACAACAATACTCTCCTTTCCCTTTTTCCAATGGAAACACCACCCTCAAGAGGATTAAATAATAAAAAACTCTTAATTGACAAGTTGTGTCATTAAATTATATTTAAGGAACCCTTTTAATTAAAGAGAGGTGTGGTTACACAGTTTGTGTGATAGGGCATTTAATGCACAACCTTAAATTCTTGACCACCCTCATGTGGTCCCCACCTCCAAAATTCAAAAAGGAGGTTTCAAAAAGAAAAATAAATTAAAGCATGTTTATTTTATTCTCTCTCAGGAAAAGTCTGAATACTAAATTCCACCCTCAACCAATTGTGGTTGAGGTGAAGGTCTCTTTATGTGAATATCGGTGCTACGACTTCAACAGTGCCCTCAGATTTCAATTTTAAGAACCATTTTAAAAGTAAAAAAATGTTGATCGTGCATTTACTGAACGTACCCAAAAAATGTTTAGAAATTCATTTCGGGCACACCGGGCCTCGGAATCACGCACTGTAAATTTTCATGGAATTTTAATATTCCCATATAATTAAAATAAATTATATTGAAAAATTCAGATCATTACATATAATTTCAAACAAATTATGATTCAATTAAAGTAACACTAATACCATTAAATTATTAAATGTTTTAGGTACATTTTATAATATTTTTCATTTATTCTTTACCTTTAATTCCACGATTTAACATTAAATGTGGTAATAAATTAAATATTACTAATGCTACTATTCATAGTAACCTAAAATAAAAGTAATATATTTAAATTGTTTAGAAATTATTATTCCAAATATGGAATACAATTTTTCAAATTCAAAACACATAAATGGTAGAAATTAATTAAAAATTTATTCCGTTGATGAAACGTGAAAACAGATTTTTAATGTAAAATAGTTCTGTTGATTGATATTTTTTTATATCAAAATTCTATGTGAAACTAGTTCCAATGACCTAAATTTTACTAAATTATAAAAAACACTATCTAATTATAAATTATAACCATTTAAAAATAAAATTTAACAATATAAATATTTTTGACGATTTTTTTTCAATTTAAATGCAATATTTGGACACTATACATCAAAATATGAAACTAATCCAAAAAATAAAATATTTTCAACCAAAATAAAATTTTTATATAAAAATTCTAAAAATTTATTACCTTTTGTCATAAAAAATATAGAAATTTTTCTGATAATGGATTAAAAATATGTCCTTCATTAAAAGGCGGTAAAACTACCTTTAGAAAAATATTGATTTTTATGTATAATATTAGGGTTTTACTTATCTTATTCTTATCAAATATATTTTATGAATGTAAAAAATATTTTATTGAATATAATATATATATATATAATCATTCATTAATTTTATTTAATTTAATTTATTTAAATAAAATGACTTTGTGAGAAAAAATAGTCTTCAAAATAACATTTCCAATATATTAATTTCATTCGTATATTCATTTCTAATTAACTTTGAGCCAATGAATTAAAACATATATTAACATAAGTTATTTTTTAATATTTATAATTTTCAATTTAACGGCTAGGTTATATCTTATTATATTAAATAATTATATTTTAATAATAAAATGTTGTTCAGTAGAACATGGACTTGTGAGTAATGAAATCCAACTCATTATTGTGTGTCGTGTCAGTGTAACCTGGTGTTGGTTATAAAGAAATATATAAAAAAATATATTTATTTATAACTAAAAATATTATAATGCCTTGTGGGGTTTCAGTTTGTATAACTATGTGGACTGGGCTACACTGTTTATAATAATAGTGGGGCCTTTTTGTTTCCTCCAAAAGATGAAGTTCCTTGCTCCAAAAAATCCCTAGAAACCCTCATCTCCACTATATCCATATTAGGAATTCTTATAAATATAAAACCGAGGAATTAAACCAAAAAATGGTTACGTTCTTCTATGAAAACCCATATTCATATACTCTCCCCTTCAAAGGAACTCATCCTAGTGTTTCCCTTCCAATTGTGGTAAAACATTATCTGAGAATAACTCCTACCACTGGGCACATATGTTGTCCTTAGGCTTCCTTGTATAGTCTCATTAATATATTTTATTCTGTAAAACCCATATTAATGGTACAAACCTCCCTTGGATAACATTCTTACTTTAATCAATTACGTGAATTGGAAAATTGTTAAAAGAAGTATCTACATCCAATTAGAAATCATCAAGATAAAAAATATGATACATGTCCACATGTTAGTGTAGAAGCTATGAAATGTGGAAGACAACATGCATGGAATAGTACCTCTGTGGTAACATTAACTAATATGCTACCAACCTGACACTATCAAAGATCTCAAAAGACCCGAAAAAAATGATGTAAAACTTTACTTACCTCCATATCCATCTATGCCCAGACAGGGTGACACTATAAATCCTAATACTTAACATCATACTCTAGACGTCATCGATGGAAATCTACATAAAATTTATATATAGATTGAGAGGTATCCATATACGTCTTAATGAACTGAACATACTATATTGTCTCATTCATGATATGAGAACCTGGTAGCACTTCCTCCCCTACCTCCAACCTGCATATAGATTAACATCATGGCATATCATACAAGGACACATATAGAGCCACTTGGTTTTTTTTGAAATATTTTGTTGGAGGAATCATAATTAGGGGTATATTTTTCTCCCAATAACTCCCAAAATGAAGGATTATTTCTTAGCGCATGTGCTCCGAAAACTCTATATTCCATTTTGACTGACCATCATTCTAAGGATGAAAATATGCGCTCATAAGTACTTGTATACTCAAAGACATCAGTAACAATTTCAATAACCTTGATATAAGAATGAATTAACTAACCAAAAAGATATTAAAAGGGACCCCATTTAGGTTTATAATCTCATAGAGATATTTTCTTTTATGCTCATCAACAGAGAATGTACCTCAGATATGAGGGTAGTTGGATAATTTTTTTAGATGATCAATGAAAACCCAAAAACCATCATTAAAAAAAATAAATCTAAGGTAAACAAGTCATAAAATCAGTTATGATGTCGTCACATTTCCATTCAAAGACTGGTAATTTTTTTAACAAGCCAACATTCTTTTGGTGCTCCCCCTTCACCTACTAATAGGTGGAACACCTATTAATAAAACCCACAATCTAATGTTTCATCCCAAGACACCAATACATTTGGCACATGACAAGGTACATCTTGTAATTACCGAATGTCATGGTAAATCATGTAAATAAATCGGTAAAATTCCCATTATGAAGCATATAATTCCCATATCATATCATCTCATAAATTTATAGGCACCCAGATATGACCATGTATTCACATGATATCCTCCCCACCAACAGACTAATTTGGATGTGGTACCTCTACTGAAATGTATTCCAAGATGAAAAAACCCTATATTGCCTCAAAATATCCTTCTATTAACCATATATAGGATTGACGTGGTAAATAGTAAATTTTTATGAAAATTATGATTTTGAATCACCAAAAACACCAAATGAAACTCAAAAAGAACATTCATCGACCTCTATTTATCACTGTCTTCCTAAGTTGCATGTGCCTGAGTCTTCTGACTGAGAGTATCCACAACTATCATTCCCTTCACATGTGTATAGGAAAGCTCAACTTCAAAAGACTAAAAATAGTAGACACATATTATCTATCTAATATTCAATTAAAATTGAAAATATATATATTTAAATATATTTTGGTCTATAAACACCACAAATCACTCCCTAATAAAATAATTCCTTAAGATACTTAAGGAATGAATGACTTCTATATGATTGTGTTCATGTGTTGGGTAATTACACTCATTAGGAATCAAATGGTGAGACTTGTACACAATGAATCGATCTTTTTAGATACGTACTATAGCAAGATGATGCTTAGTGCATCACAAAACACTGTATAAACTCTTCCAAAATTTGGAAGAATCATTATCAATGATGAATTAAGTGTTTCTTTATGCACCTCAAATTCCTTCATGTACACTTTAGACAAGATTATCTTCACATAATTCTTCAATATAATGGTATGAGGTACTACAAGCCATCAAAAGTTCTCTATGAAACTCATGTAATATCTAGATAACTCTGAGAAACTCTATATATCAAATGCATTCTTGGGATGCTCTCTGGAAACAAAAACATTCACCCTGTTTAGGTAAAATGACTCTCATAATTTTGAGATAATATGTCCAATGAATTTATGCTTGTTGATCCAGATGTGGAACTTTTTGTTCATAGAATATTATTAATTCTATATCAGTTTATTGAATATGATATCAATATGTTTGGAATGGTCTCTTCGAGTATGAGAATACACCAAGATTTCATCAACCAAAACCATGACAAAGGGAAACATGAAGGGTTGTAAGACCCTATTTATCTAGTCCATGAAGATAAAGGATATGTTCAAAATACCAAATGGAATAACTAAGTACTCATATAAACTGTACCAAATTTTGTATGTAGTATGTTGTATATCTTAATACCTAACTTTCACTTGTTGATATCCAAATCGTATGTCAATATTCTAAAAAAATATTTCACCCCATTGATTGTTGAAGGGAACTTCTATTCGAAGAAAAGATTAAATCTTATTAACATTAATAAGTTTTAGCTATCGGAAATCCATATAATTTTGGGGAGAACCAACCACCTTCTAGATAAAAAGAATAGAAAATCTGAATGGTGAGGTACTGGGTCATAAAAAAAATTATATTCTAAATCCTCAATCAGTCTATTGATATCCTGATGCTGAGTATGAACCATCCTATATGGAGGAATAGATACAAGAGATTCTCCTAGAATAATATCGATTATAATCTATTCCTCTTAATTGGGAGGTATTATAAAGTGGTTTTATAGTAAAACAACTCTAAAATGAAACAAAATGTGAGTAAAATATATCATACACAAAGTAGATCATCCAAGAAAATGTGGGAAATCTCGAAACCACTACTTAGAACAAAAACCACAATTCTATGATTCTTGTTGAAGGAAGAACCTCTTACATATCTCAGCCCTAACCCTTTATTCCCTATACTATCTTCTTCATTCAAGTTGTTCTTAGTGATAATATTTTTGTTAAAGATACAAGAAATAGTAGATATGTGGTAGATATTAACCTAATAGATCATGGAATACATGTTCCCATCGAAAATATTTCTTGCTCACTATAGCTCATCACTATAAAGAATTAGTGTTTCTCATTGAATTTTGGTGAAATGTAATGAATAGTACATGATAGACATATCACCCTGATCTAGGTTCAAGAACTAATTTTCTCCATCATCTCTCCACATATAAGAGAAATATTAATCATAGATGGCGGCATGTAAGTCCACATAAACAATGCCCTGGTGGAGACCATTTTGAGTAATCACATCCCACCAGTGCTTGGAGGAATCATGATGTATGTAGGTGGTGATCATAACTATAATCTTGGGAGGAATCTTCAAATTATTGATGAAAGATAAACTGGATTCTAGCTATGACTCTATTACCTGAGGGCCTCTATCCCCTGAGAATATGGGAGGATTCTACTACTGTATCAAATAAGTATGATCGTTAATAATAGGTGTAGGAAATGTAACACCCATTATAAATATAATTAGGCATAGAAAACCCTCTCTATGTGGACTGTTAGGTATCATATTGGGAATAATATGTTGTTTTCTATGTATCACTGCTGAAGGTAACATTAGTGCTTCAACTCCAACCACCTCTACAGCATTGTCATTGCCTACCTCATGGAACATGACATGAGGATGTCATGGAAGAATAGCTACGAAAATTCCATGAACACACCTCAGAACCAAATACCGAAGAATATGGGATCATTAAATAAATATGGGAAAAAAATAAAATGGATCACTACTCCGCAAACTACCCAAAAACCCCACAGTGAAGGTATGGGTATTGGTACATGTTTATGTTTTTATTTACAAAGGTTCAAGTATATAGAGTGTAAATTTGAATTCAAGCAGTAAAAAACACTTTTATTTTATCTTTCCCTCTCATTTTACCTGAAATCATTTCTTTTTTATGTTAGAATTTTCATTTTATGTTTATATGTGAAAATATATATAATACAAGGATAAATTAGATGGATTAAAATTCCTAGTAATTAAATTCCCATACACCTTATAAACCGATATTGTCACCCAAGTAATTGTAACTAAACCTTCTTAGATTCAGTATCCTAATGTAATTTATAAAATATGATGTCTCTATTAAATGAATTACCCATTACAATTTTCAATGTCCCACAAACATTATAGATTAAATTGGAACTCATTAAATCTACACCAAAGCTCACATCATGTAAATATGGCTACATAGCTTACATGGATCAATATTTTATGTTTAATATATCATCATTAATCTATATGAAAAAAAATATAGGATGATGTTGTAATGTTAAAAATTAAAAATTTCCCTTCCCTGTAGAAGTTGCTAGTTTCATATGAATATATCACAATCAAGGTTCACTCAATAATCACAGGTGACAACGTCAATGTAAAAAAATAATTGTACCTATATGGAGTATAATATACATATAATGTTAATTCTAGGTGCCTATAGTTATGAATTCAACAATACTCCTTGCTATACTATGCCACATTTGTATCTCTATAAAACATATCAAGTACCACAATTCATGGGCATCACCCAATGGTGAATATATATCAATGGAAATATAGGGATATTAAACAAAATCTCTCATTCTCATAAAAAATGGTGTTTATTTTGAATATGATTTAGCTACTCCCACTAATGGATTGTGACCATGTTCTGACAAATTCATATTCTCCTTCATAAATTCCCAAACAATAAGACAAGAAATGAAAAACCACCCTGTTGTAACTTTTTGTTTTAATGAAACCGGTTCACTCATGAGTAATGAATACTCATTATCCATATGGACTCAAGAAGATATACCACAATACTAGAGGATTCTAACTAGTAGCGAGGGCCTTGATTTTCTATATATGGATAACATTACGACTGGTTATTGTTGATCATTTTAGGGATGAATAAATCTGAACAATAGAGGTGTGATAATAAATAATAAGGTAGTAGAAACAAGAATAATAACTAAGGAAATAAATAAACATCAAATGATTTAAACTATATCATATACAGAAGATGATTTCAGGTATTTAAAAAAATAGTTAAACCTACAAACATGGTAGCAGACTTGAAGTACAATAAATGATATAAAAAATAATCAAAATAGAAAAAACTATTGGAGCGTCCCATGAACTGGCTCATTCATCTTCTACCAAGATCCCATCCAAAAGTAATAAGTCATGTGTTTAAAGATTTATTCTCTACTTTTTACATATCTTATATAATATAATATTCTTGGAAACCAATGGTAGATAGGTTAGGGTGCGATATATAATTTATAGGCTACTGTAAATATTGTCTTTACAAATAAATTAGGTGAATATAAATTATAATGGTGTGTGTGTGTATAAAAGTAATGTACTGGGAAAAAAAGAAAACATACCTACTTCATCTTTTTCTAGAAATTTCCCTTCACACATATTGATTTAATTATTTTATTGTGATATTAATTATAATATCCTATTAATCATTGTGAAATAATGAAGATAATAATAAAAGAGGATTCTATGATAAATCAAGAATACATGACCTCTAGGGATGATCAAACTCATAGTAATATCTCATATGGTCTTCCAATGAGGGTTAAAGTGTACTATTTTTGTTAAACCTTATTAATTCCACAATAAATCAATCTATTCAATTCCATATAGCTTATCCAATATAATATCAGGATAAGAATAAATGGGCTCATCTGAGTGAATTCATGGGGAAATGTGTCTGGAGATATCGAGATGGATCTTAGGAGTGTTTTCAAGGTATTCTAATATCTTATAAAATTCATGTGAAAAAATCAGTATATCCTTATTGTAGTCACATAATAATTAAAATACTAAATTTTTTGGGGTTTATTTTCTATGAAAATCTGCTCAATGAATCAGAATTGAATCCTCTATGTTCACAAGGCATTCCATCGATAATCTATGATGGGATCCGATTTTTCCATTCCCATAAAGATGAAAAATGTCTATATACATAAGGAATCATAAAATCATTTTATTTATATCCATATTTCATTATATTCCAGGTAATACCACTTTTAGTTACAATTCATTAGAATCAATTTTTTTCATTTCATCATATGTGACAATGTGAAATCATGACATGAAAAAAATTATAAAATTAGTTATAAATGATAAGGTCTAAGTGACATATACATATATAAATTCAATTTATATATTTAAATAATCATTTAATTATGATAAAATACATACCTTTCTGTAGTTCAAGCCAACCACACCCAAATGGTGTCTCATGTAAATAAGACATGTGAAACTAAAGGAATAACAAATAATGCACCCTAATGAAGGTAGTTAACATTGATTTCACAACCTATAATGATGTCAATAGGTTTCATTAGTGACCTATAATAAACCTAAAATGATTTAAATTAAATTCATAACTATTTCAGAAGTACTTCCTAATGAAAACAGTGTGAGAAAATAGAAAATAATATATAAAATGGTGACACATGAGGAAAAATTCATAGACAACCATCCTTATTACTGAACTAAATTCCCCGTCCATTATCGGTACTTGGTTTTTCTTGGATTAGATGATATTTGAGAAATAAAAAAATCCATGAAAATAAAGCATATGAGCTCACACCAAAATAGTGTTGTAGATATAAATAAAAATTATTTACGTATGTAATGGAATAGAGATCCTACTGGTAGGAATCCAGTGGGATGAATATATATTTATTTGGAGTTCAATGGGGGAAGTTATCAATGAACCTATAAGATAATAAGAGGAGGGATCTCCAATAGTAGAAGAAAATAGTTATTATTCTCAAGAAGTGTACAAGAAAGAGGAGGGTTGCATTAAATATAAGGAAGGAGAAACATTCTTTTGACCCAATTTTTAAAGTGCCACCCTGTTTGGATAGAAGGATAGAAAAATTATTCATGATAATTTAAAAAAATAGCGAACCACAAGGTTCTAGAGGCACAGTTTTTCCAACCATTTTCTACACGTGCATCTCCATCATCCTAGGGAGTACATCATACACCAGTTGTAGCCCACAGTTAAAAAAATCATGTGCAGGCCATGCACTCCCCTATGAGGATCTCTTCATTAGACTAAATGATTTTTCAAACTATGTGGACTCAATGGATAAGTTTATAATTACCATACCACCAATTAGTTTCTTCCAAAATATAGGGCACTGAGATACGAACAAGCCCCAAAACCCCTAATTCCCTCCAAAACCTTAATCGGAATTCACATTTGGTAAAAACTAGAATTCAAACAGAAATTATAATGTTTTGTACCATGATAAAAGTCTAGGTTTTTCAATACTTTTGAGACTCTTTTATTAAAAAAATATTATGATATTTTAAAAGTAAAAAATAACTTTAGATATTGTTTACTTTCTACAAGTTATGTAATGGTTAAATAATGACTATTTATATGAACTTATGGAAAACATATGTATTCTTTTCTTTTTGGGACAGTTGGGCCTGTAATTATATATCCATCCAAATAATTAGGTAATTATTGATATATATTGATATAATGTGTACTGTAATGTGGCGTGATTCTAGATTCATAAGGGATCATTTCCAATGTGAGACTCATGGGATAGAACCTTGGCCAAGTTAATTATAGAATGGTTAGTGAACCTAGTCTACTCTAATACTCTTGGTTATGATACATAACTGATGATATAAATTTATAATCATAGGTGAATGTAAAAAATATATGTTTTATCCTTATGTTAAATTTTCATGGTACATTATTGATTGTGGATGATTCCAAAATCTTTTGAGTAATTTCATTTGTTATAATAGTTCTTATTACATGAATCTTGATTAAAGATCATTGAAAATTTGGGTTTGATTTTTTTATGTTATGATATTTTTACAATTCACGTATACTTACCTGAATCTCACTTATAGTCACTTCTTGATATATCATATGTATACCCTTACTATGAATCTGATCTCACCCTTTAAGAAATTTTTATGAGATATTGATGATATTTTATGATGTAATATTTTTATGTATATAGTATCCAAATACATTAATCCTTCTTGTTTTTTGTGCATTCACTATACTAAAATATAATAAATATAAAAAAAAATATGATGTGATTTTTATTTATGAAATTTTGTAAAAGCCCCAGTGGGTAACAAAGAAAGGTATTTTAAGTTTGGTCATTTTTATCAGAAAACATTGGCTATGACCTTTTGAATAAATCTATATATATGATATCATCATTATTTTTTTGTTATGTAGAGATTGTTAGATTGCTTATAAATTAAATATTTATCAAGATACTTGAATGTGGATACATATGTGTCATAGATGCACCTACTATTAAACATAGAGAACAAGGCTCATTGAGTATTAACTCAATATTCACACAGAGCATGATGACTAGGACTAATTTGTCTCACCTTGTTAGACACTCACATTGTTTATGGTTTGGTAAATCAAATTTCCCTTGTGAACAATTATAAATAATTAGTGGATAAAATACATGAAAATAGATAATAACCGATTATAATATGAGATTGAATTAATATTTCATTGGTTTAAAGAAGCCATCATAACATTGGATATCATAAGAATTGTATTCCTAACAAATATGAATTATAAATATGAATATTAATTTTTGAAACTCATTTTATGATTTCTGTTGTATTAAATTACTAAAACTATGTAGGATCCTGCAAATATTGATTATGTTGGATAATGAAGCGACCATTCTCATGAGGAGCCCAACATAACGAGATCTAGAATATGAAACCTCCTAATTAATCTTAATAAACAATATTATATTGTCATTACCCATCCCCCGGGGTTCGTACCGTAACTACCCCAAGCCCGCTTTCCATAGGCCAGGGGCTAGAAACTAGCACTAAATGTGTATTCCGTAAAACTGGGATGGAATTTCTGTTATAACTTATAAAATCACGCAACCATGAACATATAATGATATGAATACGAGTAAACTTAGTAGTAAAGAGTATATATTAAAAGTTAAAGGGGCCAGAATACAAGCCCAACTGGAATGTACAAGAAAAATGGAATATAAAAGTAAGCTAAACAGCACTGGTGAACTATAAGAACCCGATTGTTTTGTATAAAAGACTATGGAATATTCTTGATGTTATTTCGGAGCAGCGCCTTCAGACGGTGTGCGATTCTGAGCCCTGGTGTGGCCGGAATTAAATTTTTAGTGCATTCATACTGTGAATTCCAAATAAATGGGATATCTCCTAAATGGTGTCTCAGATCAGAAATATGAGTGTACGGATTGGTCCGAAATTGGGTGTTTACCCTATAAACGACATAAAACATGTCAGCGTGGGGTGTTTGGACCCCTCGCTTGCTATCAGAACGTGAAATGGTTAAATTAAATAATTAATTTATTCATGTAATGGTTAAACACAAGTATCTCTTAAACGGTTGTTCGGATAGGAAAACTGAGGGCACCGTTGAGTTCAGAGCGTGCCGTTTACCCTAGGAGGGGTATAAGTTTCGCAGGCGTGGGCATTCTTTTTAAAATGCCACAAGGGGCGTTTTCATAATTTAGTGGCATCAGTCGTTAAATTTTATAACTTTTGGACGAGGCTTCGGATTAAAATTCTGAGACCACTGTTGTGCTCGGGAGGTGGTTTTTACCCTTTATGTGACCTAAGTTTGACTGTGCCAGGTGTTGCAGACACGTGTTTATTTTTTAGTTAAGTTTTTATTTTATTTTTTTAAAATGGTTATTGTTTTATTTAAACACCCTTCATCCCCTTCCTCCCCTATGGACCCCCCTGGAAAAAAGTCATCACCCTCAACCTCCTCTCTTCTTCCATCCTCCTCCCTCCTCTGTTGAAGGTGACATCGAGCGGCGGGTGCGGTAGTGGTACAAGCGGCGAAGCTCCGGGCTACGCCCTCCAAGGTAGGTGGTCGTTTTTTTTCAGTTTTTAAATCCCAAACCCCTCTTTGAATCCCAATTATAGCGTCAAAAATTTTATTTGATCTTCGAGAAAATTCCATACTTGCGTAGTATATTTTCTGAGCTCTCTGACGCATGTTTCAGATTTAAATTTGGAGTGTTGAGGCATCCGCTACTGCTAGTCGAAGTCCGAGGGATTTTTAGGTTCTCCTGTGGGTTTGATCCACGGTCGGTGGCAACGAGGCGTCCTCAGGAGGTGGTGGATCCATGTGGAGGCCTCCGGTGTTGCTCTAGGTGGAGGGCTCCAGGTGGTCTTTGGGGTGGCGGTGGACTGCCCACCCGCAGCGGCTTCGCGCGGTGCACGACCCCACGGGGGAAACCAAGACCCGCCTTCAGCGGGTCTCCATGTGGACCAGAGACCGTCCATGATGTCCAGTAGGACGGGCGGTGGACCATGGGTCCACAGCCAGCCCGCGCAACTAAGCCATGGGTCGGCCCAGTCTAGTCCCGCCCAAGGGGCTTCGTCCCCTCCGACTTCAGGCACCCGTAACATTCACTAAGGGTGTCTGTTTTGCGTGCCGTCTATGGAAGTGTAATCCTTGGCTTGAGAAGAAGGTTTTGAGATGGTTTCCGGGATTTTTAATTCCCGGAACTGGAGCTCAGTGGCACAATGTGTAAGTTACGTGGTTTAGTGTTTATCTCCAAGTTTCTTGTTTTGGATGGCACAGACAGATCTGATGTCCGATTTGAGCGTCGTCAGTGGAGTTAGGACACTGGCGCCGAGGCGTAGTTTTCTAGTTTGGGTTTAGGCATTTAAACTAGAGTTGAATTGTGGGCCCCATGGGTGGTCTTTGGAGCTGCACGCAGAAATTTGTAACTTATTCATTGGATGTCCGTCCGGGGCGTGCGAGCAGTCATTTCTGGGTGTTTTTCTGAGGTCATTGTAATGGTGCAATCTGCCTGCTTTAATTCCGCATGGTGGTTCGGGCCCCATGAGGGATGTTTTTGGAGTTGGCGATGATTTCTATCTTTATCACCAGGAGTCTGTTTCAAACCAGTGGTTACTCAATCTCGTGTACTTTTCTGAGAGGATCGCAACGGTGTGATCCGTTCACACCACTTCATGACAGATATTCGGGTGCCGCATAGCACCGCTCATGGGTGACATGGCAAGATGCATATTTTTATCTGGATATCCGTTCCATTAATGTTAGTATTCAATTTGACATGTTTTCCCAAGGGGATCGAAATGGTACGATGCGCCCGACTATTTTCGGGGCCGAGGTTTGGGACCACGGGACCCCAATCGGGCGTAAAGCGGTGTTGGATGACTTTTCATTGGATATTCATTGGAGGTAAGTAAATATTATATCTCGCATGTTTTTTCACTAGTATTATAGCAGTGCGATCCGTTTGGATGAGCGGAGTCTCATTCAAGATCTCATTAGATGTGGAAGCATGAAAAGTGCGTCGATGGTGGTTCTTCTTGTTGTGTTTGGAAGCGAACCCTTGGCGTGTGATCGTGCTCACTCCCGTGTGAGTGAATTTGATATTTGAATAGGTATGGTTGGCCATGCTAGGGCCGTGGAGGAAGCAGGCTAGCGAAATTACATTTTCTCCCTTTTTGTACTAACATGGGTGTCGTGTGTACAATTACCCTTGGGCTGGGAATGTGGTATAATATGGGAGTATAAGGGAATGGTTGGAGGTAAATGTTGTAGTTTTCACCTGAGAACGTTTGTGCGCTTGGTTTGGAGATGAGTTTGGGCCACATGTCATGTGGGCCCTATGTACGTGTCGTGTTCTACTTTATGTATCTTTGACCTCTCGCGACGTAGAGGGTCACTCTGTTCTCAATGGTTTTTTTCGGAAGAGTTACTTAGGTGTTTTGTTATGGAGTTTTGTGGTTGCGTGATACCCCCTACATGTTTTATTGGCCAGTGTTTTATCATCCAGTAGGGATGGCTAGAGCTGTTCCGGGTCTACCCTCTAGTAGGGATGGGGAGTGGGTCACCTATTGACTTCTTCAAGGTATACCCTCCAGCAGGGTTGGGAAGTGGGTCGCTTGTCGGCTTCTTATGGGTCTACACTCTAGAAGGGCTGGGCAGTGGGTCGCCTGTTGACTTCTTCCGGGTCTACCCTCCAAGAGGGCTGGGAAGTGTGTCGCATGTCGACTTGTTCTAGGTCTACCATCCAGCAGGGCTGGGCAGTGGGTCGCCTGTCGACTTGTTCTGGGTCTACCCTCCAGCAGGGCTGGGCAGTGGGTCACCATATGATGTATTATGATTTACCCCCTAGCAGGGCTGTTAAGTGGGTCATCCATTGGCATTTCAGACTCATCCCTTCTTATGAGGCTAGTCTGGGGCTTTTCACTGTGACTACCAGAGTGGGACCCTTGGTTGTACGGGTCAGTGATGTGACAACTTTGAATTTGAGTGGACCTCCCGACTGTGGGGAAGTAACGAGGTGTGGTTTGACTTTCCCCAGAACCCTCAAGTACGAGGGGTGAATTCCCCACCGAGACACATCCTTGAGACGCGACCTAAAACTATACATGTGATTCAATGTCGTCCAAAGTGGATAGTTTCAAGGATTGGTGAGTTGAGCCCCATGTCTTGTAGTTTTGGGCAGACTTACGGGATGCTGGTCATCGATGGGGTTTACTTCTAGGACTGTTGGCTACTCACTTTCTTGGGTTGGGATATGGGATGGAGATCTCCTTACAATCTTTTTTGGGTTCTTGGCCGAGCATATATATATATGTATACCTTGTTCCAGTACCCACTTCTTGGTTTTTGGTTACTCTCAATCCAAGAGAGGTGAAGACGAGCGAGGTATGCCACGTTCTTTTTGTGTCTAGCTTCTCGGTTGTACTCCATTACTTTTCCTTGTTCGATCTACTTATGACCTATTTAGTACCTACTTTGTTTCTCCCTTGAGCCTTTGGGGCATTATACTTAGTATTTTTATACTCACCCCTGCTTGGGCTCTGCCCGCACTTGGTGTGCCCTTGCAGACGACGTACAGGTTGATAGTGACGTCAGAGGAGCTTAGGAGTTCAGGATCTTGGACTGCTTGTGGTGTTCATAGTCAGGTTCCAGGCGTGGGACCCTCCCATCTGTTTACATTAGTTTTCCTGTTGCCGGGTTGTGGCTTTTTTTTCCCTTCGGTGCATGTTTTGCCCCTTTTCATTCCAGTTTACCTTCAGCGCTTTCTTTGTACTCTTTAGAGGTCGATGCACATTTGTGGTTTATTTATAGCAGCCGGTACTTTACTTTTCTTTTTACTCTTCACTTCTGCATTGAGTGGGTTTCGTGTGTGTGTACATGTACTTAGGCAAAGACCTCCCCAAGTTTTTTAGCCTTCGGCGCTTGTCGCCAACCCTTGGCCTATGGAGGCGGGCTTGGGGTAGTTGTGTCTCGAGCCTGGGTAGGTTCAAGTAGTGAAAAAGAGGTATCAGAGGTGTTTCGATCCTTGGTACGTTGTTCGGACATCCCTAAAAGGAATTGGGTAGGATCTAGGGAAACTGTGTCAATGTGTCTTGAGAGCAGCTCTCAGGCCAGGGAGTCTAGTGATGGTGCGCATGCCGGCGTATCCTTTCACTAGGACCCTGATAACCCGCTTGTCAACTCGGCATGCTGAGACACCCATTGCAGGGAAAAGTTTTTTTGAATCACATTGGATCGAGTCCTTGATTGTCCTTCTTAGGTCATCTCCCCATTGTTTTTACGATTGTATACATATATGCTCATCTGATCGCGGAACTCCCTGATAACATTTAGGATGCCTTCGCGGAGACAGCCATCCAGAATACTAGATTTGGTTCGTGCCGACGACCTTGTGAGCTATGAGGCCTCAGTCCATGACCCATCATGCAATCCCTTTTCTCCGGGTGGTCTGGTAGTATCACCCCCACCAGGTGAGAAGCAGACAGCTCCGGCAGAGCAGACGGAGATTGAGCGCAGTTTGAGCGCGCACCGTGAGTTCCAGCGAGAGACACCATTGAGGTTTAGTGGTGAGATAAACCCTCAAGCATAATATTTTTTTCTAGAGACAGTGTTTCACCTCTTCAGGCTTGCGCAAACCCTGGCAGATCTGATGATGGCTTTGGCCGCCAGCCTTTTCCATGGAACAGCTGGGCATTGGTGGAGTTTGGTGACTCAGTTACTTGATGATTTGTCACTTTCGTGGGGTGACTTTTATCTGTTGTTTAGTTAAGAGTGTTACCCCTCCATCTTATGCTCTGTTCGGATCCAGGAGCTCCTGCAGTTTCAGTAGGGAGGGTTAGCGGTGACTGAGTACGCGATGAGTATCGCAGACTGTGCACATTTTTACCCAGACCTGGTCCATGACGGCAACTTCGGAGCGTGGAATTTTGAGTAGGTACCCCACGGAGAGATTCGTGCTATCATAGTACCCTTAGTCATTCCCACTTATGTTGAGGTTCTAGATCAGGTGCTTGTGACAGAGTTCTTCCTGTCACGCTTTATGGGTGGTGGTTGTGGTAGGCGTGACGGGGTTGAGACGTATGCCACAGCAAGTAGGTATTTGTAGACAGAACCTCAACGCAGGTGGCCTTCCCACCCCCGATTTCATAGATGTGGTCATGTACCACTGTGGAAGCAAAGCACGGGGCCTCAGCCGAGGAGACCCTTATGTGAGTTGACTCTGGTCCGTGTTCGTACACCACAGTGGCGTCGGAGGGCACAAGGAGAGCCCAGAGAGCGCTGATTCTATGCTTGCGACGGGCAAGGTCACTTGGCACGGGACTGCCTGACCAGGCATGTCGAGAATGTCGGGCAGTTAGCAGGTGCACCACTGTGGTAGAGGTAGCATCATGATTGGAGTGGTACCTAGAGAGGTGGTGCTTCTAGAGGAGTGGGAGGAGCTAGAAGTGGGGTATGACATTACGAGGTCTTCCCATCACCACCAGGTGGTCCACATCATGCTCTGGGAGCTGATGGTTGGGACCATAGACAATAGCAGGCTTTGAATGTCTATGATCCCACGGAGCATGAGGTGATAAGAGGTCCGCTCTACGAATCTTCTACTTTTTGTAGTAGAATTGTTAGACTTTGTGTGTGAAGTTCTCTTTTCTCATTTCTCCTTGTTTGAGGTCTTACCAGGGTGACGCGGGGCGTTGGTGTAACCATGTGCTAGTAGAATAAAAGGCATGGAACCTTTCTCTTTATTTGATGATAGTGACTCCTTTTCCTTTAGAGCATGTAAGGGAGTCTTGGTCATGAGACATCAACTGTGAAATCTTATGTAACCAGCTATCCTTGGGTGTTTCACTATATGGATATTCTGAAGGAGGGAATCATTGGGCTTTTTCCCATGTCAAAACAGTGATTCCAGTCGCAACGTGCGACGTGGGGGTTTGACCGGGGAGGTGAGATACCCCTGAGGGCCTTCAAGCCATTTGAAACCGTGCGAAGGGATGGAGAGGTTGTCTACCCCCTTGCCCTAACCACCCAAAGGATAGTTTGGGTGCATAACATCTCCCATGTGACTCACCTAATAAGAAGTTTGCATGAACCTATGCACGTCCTTGGCGGTAGAAGATCCCATGCGAAGAGACCAAATCCTTTGGTCCATGCACAGGGACGCAGAACTGTGCAAGAGTTCATTTGGGTACGGGAGATCCAGCTATGGGCTTAGTACCTTGAGTTGTTCCCTGGTTTTTCTTTTCGGTTATGAAAATCATTAAGTAGGGAAGGATGTAAGAACCTGGGTTTTTATATAAAAGTCTTTGGAATATACTTGATGTTATTCCGGAGTAGTGATTTCCGAAGCTGTGCAATTCCGATCCCCGGTGTGGCCGGAATTAAATTTTCAGTGCGTTCACACTAGAAATGGAAAATAAATGGGATTACTCCTAATAGGTGTTTCAGATCCAAAATCTGATTGTACTGATGGGTCCGAAATGGGGGTTTTACCCAAGGAATGACATAAAACATGTCAGCGCGGGGTGTTTGGACCCCTCGCTCGCAATCGGAACGTAAAATGGATAAATTAAATAATTATTTTATTCCTTCAATGGGTAAAACATGTATCTCTTAAATGGTTGTTCGGATTGGAAAACTGAGGGCTCTGTTGAGTCTAGACCATGCCTTTTACCCTAGGAGGGGTATATGTTTTGTGGGCGCGGGCCTTCTATTGAAAATCCCACCAGGGGTGTTTTCGCAATTTAGTGGCCTCAGTCATTAAATTTTATAACTTTTGAACGGGGCCTCGGATTAAAAATCCGAGACCACCGTTGTGCTCAGGAGTTTGTGTTTACCCTAGGCGTGACCTATGTTCTACTACGTTGGGTGTTTCGGACGCGGGTTTAATTTTGAGATCAGTTTTTAATTTTTTTTTTAAAAAAAGTGTTTTTGTTTTATTTAAACACCCTTCCTCTCCTCTGGATCCCCCTGGAAAAACCCCCTCACCCTCAAACTCCTCTCCTCTTCCACCCTCCACCCTCCTCTGATCGAGGCGGCATCGAGCGACGGGTGCGGTAGCGGCACATGTGGCAAAGCTCCGGGCTACGCCCTCGCAGGTAGGCGGTCATTGTTTTCATTTTTTAAATCTCTAACCCCTCTTTGAATACCAATTATAGCATCAAATATTTTGTTTGGCCTTCGAGAAAATCCCATACTTGAATAGTATATTTTCTTAGCTATCTGACGCTTGTTTCTGATATAAATTTGGAGTTTCGTGGCGTCCGCTGCGGCGAGTCGAAGTCCGGGGTGTTTTTGGGTTCTCCGGTGGGTTTGAACGGTGGTTGGTGGCGGCGCAGAGTCCTTAGGAGGTGTAGGATCTAGGCATAGGCCTCTAGCGGTGCTCCAGGCGGCGGGCTTCGGGCGGTCTTCGGCATGGCGGAAGACTCCTGAGTCGCGGCGGCTTCGCACGGCGGGGTGGGCTCCCCGCCGGCAGGCGCAGCCCGCGGCACAGAGCGGTGGACTAGGGTCACAGTGTGCGACCCCCTGGGGAAACTAAGAACCACTTTCAATAGGTCTCCACATGGAACAGAGACCGGCCATGAAGTCTGGTCGGCGGGGCGGTGAACCGCGGGTCCAAGGTCGGCTGAGGCCGGTCCCGCCAAAGGGGCTTCGTCCCCTCCGAATTCGGGTAACCGTATCTTTCACTACGGGTGTCTGTTTTGCATGTCGTCTGCAGCAGTGTAATGGTCAGCTCGAGATGAAGGTTTTGAGATGGTTTTAGGGATTTTTAATTCCTGGTACAGGTGCTCAGTGGCACAATGCTTATGTTAAGTGATTTAGTGTTTATCTCTGAGGTTCTTGTTTTGGATGGCGCGGACACATCCGATGTCCAATTTGAGCGCCGTCAGCGGCGTTGGGACCCTGGCCCCAAGGTGGAGTTTTACAGGGTGGTTTCAAGAATTGAAGATGGAGTTGAGGTTTGGGCCCACCGGCTGTCTTTCAAGCTGCACACTGCTATTTTTAACTTATTCATCGGACGTCTATCACGGGCGTGCGAGCAGTCATTTCTGGGTGTTTTTCTGAGGGCATTACAATGGTGAAATCCACACGCTTTAATTCTTCATGGTGGTGTGGGACCCATAAGGGCCGTTCTTGGAGTTGGCAGTGATTTATATCTTTATCATCGGGTGTCCATTTCGGAGAAGTTCTTAGTCAATCTCACGTAGTTTTCCGACAGGATCACAACGGTGCGATCCGTTCGTAGCGCCTCGGGACTAGGATTCAGGTCCCACATAGCACCAATCGTGTACGGCACGGAGAGACACATCTTTTTCTCTAGATATCCATTCCACTCAAGTGAGCAGTCAATTTGACATGTTTTCCCGAGGGGATCGAAATGGTGTGTTGTGCCCGACTATTTTTGGGGTCGAGGCTCGGGACTACAAGACACCAATCAGGCGTAAAGCGGTTTTGTATGACTTTTCCATTGGATATCCATTGGAGGCGAGTAAATAGACTATATCACATGTTTTTCCATGAGGATTACAGTGGTATGATCCATTTGGATGTGCAGAGTCTCATTAATGTTCTCATTAGATGTGGAAGCATGAAAGGTGCGCCGGTGTTGGTTCTTCTTGATGTATTTGGAAGAAAACCCTTGGCGTGTGATCGCTTTCACTCGCATGTGAGTGAAGTTGATGTTTTAAGAGTTATGGTTGGCTGTTCTAGTGCTGTGGAGAAAGAAGGTTGGAAAAATTACCTTTTTTCCCTTTTCATGCTAACGTGGGTGTCGTGTGTATGATAGCCCTTGGGCTGGGAATGTGGTATACTCTGGGAGTATACGGGAATGCTTGGAGGTACATGTTGTAGTTTGTACCTGAGAAATTTTGTGTGCTTGGGTTGGAGATGAGTTTCGGCCACACGTTGTGTGGGACCCATGTACGTGTCGTGTTCTAATTTACGTATCTTTGACATCTCGTGATGTAGAGGGTCACTCTATTATCGATGGTTTGTTTGGTAGAGTTGTTTAGGTGTTTTGTTCTGGAGTTGGGTGGTTGTGGGATACCACCTCCGTGTTCTTTTGTCCAGTGTTGTACCATCCAGTAGGGATGGCCAGAGAAATTCCGAGTCTACCCTCAAGCAGGGCTGGGTAGTGGGTCGCTTGTCGACTTCTTCCATGTCTACCCTCCAGCAGGGCTGGGCAGTGGGATACATGTCGACCTCTTCAGGGTCTACCCTCCTGCAGGGATGGGCAGTGGGTCGCCTATCAACCTCTTCTGTATCTACCCTCCAAGAGGGCTGGGAAGTGGGTCGCATGTCGACTTGTTATAGGTCTACCCTTCAGCAGGGCTGGGCAGTGGGTCGTCTGTCGACTTGTTCTGGGTCTACCCTCCAGCAGGGCTGGGCAGTGGGTCTCCTGATGATGTATTATGATTTACCCACCAACAGGGCTAGGAAGAGGGTCACCTGTTGGAATTTCAGACTCATCCCTTCTTGTGAGGCTAGTCTGGGGCTTTTCTTCATTACTACTGGAGCGGGACCCTTGGTTGTATAGGTTAGTGATGTGAAAACTTTGACTTTGAGTGGACCTCTCGACTGCAGGGAAATGATGAGGTGTGGTTTGACTTTCCCCAAAACCCTCAAGTATGAGGGGCACTTTCCCCACAGAGACACGTCCTTGAGATGTGACCTAATACCATGTGGGCGAGTAAGTGCCTCTCTAATCAGATAGTGTCGAGGTGCAATGATTTGAGACCCTTGTCTTGCAGTTCGGGGCAGACGTACAGGATGCTAGGCATCGATGTTGTTTACTTCTGGGACTGTTGTCTACTCGCATTCTTGGGCTAGGCTACGATACGGAGATCCCCTTATGATCATGTTCGGGTTTCTTGGCAGAGCATATATATATGTATACCTTGTTCCAGTACCCACTTCTTGGGTTTTGGTTACTCTCCTTCCAGGAGAGGCGAAGACACGCGGGGTATGCCACATGCTTTCCATGTCTAGATTTTCATGGTTGGACGAGTCTACTCTCCTTCTATAGGTAGTGAACAATCAACAAGAAGTTTATCTTCTCGTTGTTTCTAGCTTCGTGTGCTTGGTCGAGTCCACTTCCTTCCTCTTGTGGGGTTGAGTTGTACTCATTACTGCACTCTCGGTTGTACTCCTTTACTTTTCCCTATTTGATATACTACTCACCACTTCAGTACCTTCTTTGTATCTCCCATGAGCATTTGGGGCAACCTGCTGAGTATTTTTATACTCACCCATGCTTGGGCATTGCCTTCACTTGGTGTTCCCCTACAGACAATGGACAGGTCGATCGTGACGTCAGAGGAGCTAAGGATTTCGGGAGGTTGGACCGCATGTTGTGGTCATAGTCAGGTTCTAGGTGTGGGACCCTCCCAGCAGTTTACTTTTGTTTACCTATTGTCGGGTTGTTGCATTTTTTTGGTTGGGCACATGTTTTTTTCCTTTTCTTTCCAGTTTACCTTCAGCACATTCTTTGTACTGTTTAGAGGTCTATTCACATTAGTGTTTTATTTATAGTAGTTGATACAATACTTTTCTTTTTACCCTGCACTTCTTCATTGAGTGGGCTGTGTGTGTGTGTACAGGTACTTAGGCAAAGGCCTCCCCAAGTTGCTTAGCCTTTGGCACTTGTCACCTGTCCCTGGCCTTTGGAGGATGACTTGGGATAGTTGCGGCTCGAGCCCGGGTAGGGTGTGGTCATGACTTTAACACCCGCCAAGGATCCTACTAGAAGGGTAGGTAAAACTCTCGAACTGTCATCTCTATAGTATGACTTATCTAAGATCCACCTCCAAGCTACCTCCAGTCATGGTACCCTCGTCCCCTGTCAGCGTTGTCTGTCATCTGCACCAAACACAACAAGGTGCGGGTATAGCTCATGGAGGGGTGAGTATAACGATACTCAGTAGGGACCCCGAGACCCTCAAGGTCTCACAAAATCGACAAAGGATGAACCCAAAAGCATGTAAACTCATGAAAAATATACTTAGGAATATGCCCATATATATACCTAAGTTATCAAATATTTCCCATCTCATTCATGAAGAAACACATGGCCCAACTCCTTAGCCAAAGAATAATTGTTTCTTGATGGAAAGATTTCCATGAATGTAACACCACAAAGGTAAGTACAAAAAAGGTAACACCTTACAGAAGGATACCACAAAGGCATCACCACGATGGTAAGTACCACACAGGTACTCCACACAAAAGAATACCACAATGGTTTCACTATGAAGGAAAGTACCACACAGGTATGCCACACTGAAGAATGCCTCCAAGGTATCACCACAACCACAACAGTATGCCACATAGAATATTAACACTAAGGTAAGGACTCATCTCACACAAAATATAACTTTGGTACATTAATAAAGATGATTAGATTTAACTATTGTATCATCTTACTCTATTTAGAGACATACCCACATAGGATCCTAAATCATCAGACCCACATAGGATCCTAAATCATCATACCCACATAGGATCCTAGTACATCATTAGACCCACATATGATTCTAGTATAGCAGACCCACACAGGATCCTAGTTAGTCCCACATGGATTCCTGGAGCAGATCTTTGTGGGCTCTTAAAGATCAGACCAATGAAGGATCCCAAAGCACATACCCACATAGGATCCCTTTCTTATGTTACTGCTAGCCACAGAGTTCCTGCACTAAGTTTTCTTGATTCTGGGAGGATCTTCTCCTCAAGACATAGGTCGATACTCCAACTTCTTTGAATTCCCATGAAGAATCATCCCAAATCACCTCTATGTAAAAGGGGTCTCAATTCAACAGATGCGGCATCAATCGGAAGCACATTCTGTATGTTATTGGCCTTTTAGTCCCTAGGGCCTGGTTGGATTCGAGTTCGATTCTACCTAGCCATACACCAACAGTATCCAAAACTGAGGTGGGGTATACCAAAAGGACTGTGTCGATCCAAGGTTTCTGGTGCCGTAGATGGTTCCTCAAACGGATGCCTGATGCTCAAGATATGTTCGAAAGAGCGAAAATGGGTGGAAGTTGGTTCGGGTCCGGTCCCACCGGGTCGGACCGACCCGGCCCAACTCGGCCTGGGACAACCCAACTAGGTTTGGGTCCCCCTAGCCTAGTAGGTCTCACCTGACCCACCAACACGACCTGCGATGCGGCAACCCGCGGTGCAACGGCCTGTCGCATCTGGCCGGACGGCCAGCCCACTCCTCTGTGCGGCGCAGTTCCACGTCGCGCCTTAGCTGGCAACCAGCTTGGCCGGCCTCCCACCCTTCGCCGCCCTAGAAAAAGGTCATGGATCTTTCACTCCAGGCAGTGCGGACGTGCCCTGCTATCCCCTTTGTGCAGCCAGCCACTGGCCTTGCTCCACCACGACCCTCCTCCATCTACGCGATCACACCACCACCTTCGTCGCGGTTGGCCATGGTGTCTGTTGTTGTTCCCTATCCCCACCAGTGTCGGTCTCCATCCTCCTCCATGCCAAAGAACACATCAAGAACCACAAATATTTTTCTGAAATTTCAGTCCATGTTCAGTTTGACTGTACTGTCCGCGTTAGAGCGGTAGCAAGAAGATCATGTGAGGAGATTCAACATGAAATAAACCATAATGATGATTAATCGAAATCACACCCCTACCACAATGGTTTTTTGACGTCGATGAGGAGGTAAGGATGGACGTTGGGTCATCATCGTCGAAGACATCCCTCTTTGTAGATGGCGTCTTCTTTGTTAGAGAAGATGGCACATTCTTCATTGGAGAATTATCTTCATTGGGATGTGTTCTTTGTTGGAGAGAATGATCCTCCACAATTATCCCATGTTCTCTCATTCTCCACTTCCAAGCCAACCCTCTCAATGGTAAATAGGTGCCAATATAAATTAAAATAAGTTTAACAGATTAATTTATGTTGGGAAAATTAAATGTTGACACATTTAATTAATTTTTAGTTGGATCTAATAATTAAATGAAGAGTTGAAAGGTTTTATCCCATTAAAGAGGGTTTAGGTGGTCCCCACCACTAGAATTCAATTTGGGGATTTTTAGTTCAGTGGTATGTGCCTCCATAACCCATGTAGAGAGGTTTCAATAAAAATAATATAAATTTTATTCTTTTTTATTTTTATTTCCACAAAAACCACATAAACTAACATTCACCATCAATTAACTACGATCGAGGTGAAGGTCTCCTTAATAGAATACAGGTGTTGCGAGTTCAATGGTGTCCTTGGATTTAAATTCCGAGCACCGGTACAAAATTTACAAAAACCTGCTCACACGTTTGCTGAACATACCCGAAACAAAGTTCATAAATTCATTCCGAGCACACCGGGCCTCAGAATCATGCACTTTCAATTTTCACAGACTCATATTATTCCCATGTCATAAAAACATTACATGGAATTTCCAAGTCTTTACATTCTCCCCACCTCCGGGCTTTGCGTCCAAGAAAGCCACAACTCATCTAAGGGATTTAGTGGGGGGGTACTAAGCATGTATCTGAGCCTCCCGCTCCCATGTTCTCTCATGTAGGTTCTCATGCTGCCAACATACACGCACCAAAGCTATCGATCGGCCATGAAGGAATCTCTCCTGTCGATCTTCAATCTCCACTGGAACCTCCATAAATGTCGCCCCATCATCGATGTCTAGCTCACTATGGTCGATGATGTGAGAAGCGTCGTTCACATATCTCGATAGCTGGGATACGTGGAAGACATCGTGCACCCGGTGTAACTGATGGGGAAGTGGTAGGTGGTAATCCACCTCGCCAACTGTACCAAGGAACTGGAAGGGTTAAATAAACCTCAGAGATAACTTGTTGCCCTGGCCAAATCTCCACAACCCTCGTCAGGGTGAGACCTATAGAAAGATGTGGTCACCATCTTCGAACACTAGAGGTCTTCATCTTCGATCGGCATAAGGCTTATGCCTTGTATGTGCAGTCTTCATCCACTCCTAGATGATCTGCACCTTCTCTGTGGTAGCCCGTACCATATCTAGTCCCATGAGTGTGGACATCTCTAGGTCAGTCAGCACAAAGGTGATCTGCAATTTTTTTCATACAATGCCAAAAAAGGTGACATCAAAATGGTGGAGTAATATATGTTGTTGTATTCAAAATATACCAAGGAAAAGTGATCCTTCTAGATGTGACAGAAGTCAAGGACACAAGCACGCATCATTTCCTTGAGGGTCTGAATGGTTTTCTCAGTCTGGCCATCCGTCTGAGGATGGAAGGTGGTTCTCAAATGAAGCAGCATCCGGAAAGCCTCATGCAACCCCTTCCATAGCTGGGAAGTGAAACATGCATCATGATCAGAGAAAATTGTCAAGGGTACCCCATGTTTCCATAGAATGTTCTGCAATTAGACGCATCCCAAGCTCTATATTGAACCCTGCTCTCTGATATGTAGGAAGTGGGACAACTTGTTTAGTCGGTTGATGATCACCCAAATAGAATCCTGACCCCTAGATTCATGTGGATGTCATGTCACGAAGTCCATGGATATCATGTCCCACTTCCACTCTAGGACATCTAAAGAAAAAACAAAGAATGTTGGTACCTGATGATCCGCCTTCATTTGCTGACAAGTGAGGCACCGGGAAACAAACATTGCTACTGTTTTCTTCATTCCTGGTCACCAATGCTATCATCAGATATCCTAGTACATCTTTGTCACTCGTGGATGTACCGCTAGAGGGGATGTGTCGAACTCCCTCAACACTTCCTCCAGAAGAGACACTGGTACCATGGTATGTCCTCTGTAAAGGATGACATTCCCACCAACTTCAGAGAATCCATCAGCTGCTTGTCATGTGGATATCTGAGAACATCGAGCCTCATAGTTAGTGTCCCCACAATGCACCTCCATAACTCACTGAACAAGTGGGGGAGTGAATGTAAGACACTGAAGAAAAGTTTCTACCTCTCATTCCAGAAAGGATATCTATAAAGTGGCCAGCTGCTCTGTCTCTTCACCTAGCTGTTGTATACTAGATATCCTTCTGAGTGCATCTGCTACAACATTTCCCTTCTCATGAGTATATACTATCTCGAAGTCATAGTCTTAGAGGAACTTGATCCAACACCGCTGACAAAGGTTTAGGTTCTTCTGAGAGAAGATATACCTGAGACTTTGTGATTAGAGTATACTATAAAACATTCGTCCATCATGTAATTCTGACACATATTCAAGGCGGAGACCACTCTAGCTAACTCCAGGTCATGGGTAGTGTAGTTCTTCTCATGGTGTCTCAGTTTCCGAAAACCATACGTGATCACTGCTCGCTCCTGCATCAGGACACATCAGAGTCTGGTCCCTGATGCGTCGCAGTAGACTACGTACCCAACTCCCTCCTCCAGAAGCCTCATGACAGGGGCACTAGTCAGCCTCTACCTCGGCTCCTGAATACTCCGCTGACATCTCTCCAACCACACGAAGGGGTTCCCTTCTTCGTCAATGCTAATAAATGTGATGAAACTCTGGAAAAATCTGGCACAAACCTACGGTAGTATCCATCCAAACCTAGGAATCTCCGTACCTCTATCACACCCCTGGGTGGCTCGCAAGAAAGTACCTCCTAAATCATTGCTGGATCCAGCGCAACTCCAGCCTCTGAGATAACTTGTCCAAGAAAGTGAACCTCTTAGATCCAGAACTGGAACGTTAAGATCTTACCATAATGCCGGTTCTCTCGAAGTGTGACCATAACTAACTACAAATAACAAGCTTGCTCCTCCTCAGTAGCCGAGTAGATCAGAATGTCATCAATGAAGACCACTACAATGCGATCAAGATATGGCTAAAAGATCCTGTTCATGAGTCCCATGAACTCTAATGGAGTGTTGGTCACGCCGAACGGCATGAACAAGAACTCGTACTGGCCATACCATCATCTGAAAGTTGTCTTCTGCACATCCTCATCTCGTACTATAAAATGGTGATAGCCTGACCTGAGATATATCTTCAAGAACCAATGTGCTCCCTTAAACTGATCAAAGAGGTCATCAATACTCGGGAGTGAGTAATTGTTTCTCACGGTCACCTGGTTGAGGCCCTGATAGTCAAAACAATGTCTCAAGCTCCCATCCACCTTCTTGGTGAAAAAAATTGGGGTTGTCAAAGGAGAAACACTGGGCCAGATGAATACCTTCCATTACAAGTCCTCCAACTGTACCTGTATCTCATGAAACTCCACAGGAGCCATCTGATATGCTAGTGTAGATATCGTTGTTGTCCCAGCGTATAAATAAATGTAAAATCCACCTCTCTATGAGAAGGTAGACCCATAACATCATCAGGTAAGACATCCTTGTACCGGTCCACCACGAAAGGATAACTCGGACTCTCCACATAAACTACTATGAGGGTAAGGCTAGCCAACTGATGAGTGATTGGTAGTACTCTCTTATGGGTAAGTCCATACTATGCTGCAAAGGCTCCCTTCTCATCGGTGAAGGTAAACCTAGTCCCATCCATGTGGACACACTGCACTTTTCACCTAATATAGTCAATCTGGGCATGGACTATAGATAATTAGTCTATACCCAAGATGACGTCATAAGGCCTCGATGCCGCTACTAGAGATCCCAGATGAAGCTCTCGCCTCCTAGGGTAAGATCACATTGCCAGAACCAGTGCGTAATCATTGAATCTTCTCCCATAGGAGTATCTGGCCCTGAGGATGGAGCTAACATATCCACTGGAATCTCTGAGCTCTGAACGAGGGTAGTGGTAATAAAAGAATTACTGGAACCTGTGTCTATAAGTAATGTAGCTAAGGTGGAGTAGACACAGATCGTACCGCGTATCATCTCCAGAGTGCCATGGTCATAGGCCTCAGCTACCTGAAGCTGAGATCGCCCCTATCCACTAACTCACTGTGGTTTGGGTGGACCACCTGGTGGTGGTAGCTATAACATATTGAATCGTCTCCCACCGCCAGTTGCATGGTCAGCTCCTCTACCATGTCTGTCTACTCCCTGTGGACCTCATCAGTCGAACCTATGTATCTCCCTCGGAGGTCCTTAGACCATCTACTAATCATTCGTATGGCGGGTCGGGAAGTCTCGAGCCATGTGACCCTTCCCACCACATGTGTCACACTACCTACTCCTAGAATGACTGGCTCTATCTCTGGTGCCCCGCATAACTAACCCTGAATCCTACAGTCATCCACCTATACGTCTGGTCCTCTTGGATCTATGTGACATATGTCTACTGCCAGCTATAGAAGAATCTGCTATGTGATGCCCGATGGTGGGTCTCTCTACTGGTGACTACTCATCAAGAAAAGTCTCCACTAAGAGGGATCACTATAACACACCCGCCTACGTCGGGATGTAGAGAGAAATCATTGAATCCTTAATGTCCTGCCTCAGTCCCTGCTCGAAGGTCAGGGCCCTGAAGAATGGGACCCACATCATATCAGTGGAGTAGCGTGAGAGGTCGGTGAGCCTCGTTGAGTACTGAGACACAGTCATGCTTCCCTGCAACAGATAAATAATCTCTTTTATGTGAAATACACGAAGGGTCTCTAGGACAATCTCTGCCCGAAATAGGTTCTCAATGTCTGCACATAGATGTTTCATGTCATCGTGAACCTGGAACATCAAGCTCCAAAATCTACCGGCTACTACCTATAGAAGACCGGAGGCAAGGATTTCCATGAGATTAGCTAGTGTCCCTACCAGTTGAAAGACTCTCACTGTGGCCTCTAGCAAATCCTTAGCCGCCAGTGGGTCTTTCTCACCCCGGATCCTTGGTGGCCTCTAACGCTGTAACTCATCAAACGTGCTCAAGTGGAGTGCATCCTCTACAGCTGAGGATGGTGGAATCGGTGGCCCAACGGGAAATGGTACCTCTAGTGCCTCCGCTGGTGCTCCTACTGATAAAGGGCCCTATACCGAGGCCACATCGCTCGGTGGGCTATCATCACATACTATACCCAAAACCCTAGCTAGCTGTCTTCATGGAGGAATCATGAAATGAAAACCTGTGACACGGTCTATAAGTTAAACCTATTGATATGACTTAAAGAGATCACAAAAAAAAATTTGTAACACACATGCAATCAGTGTTCTCATGCACTGAGTCAAAAATTAGAAGTCAGGGACCTGGTGTATAGATACATCAGTCACCTCACTGACACTAGATTCCCTAAACTGATAACCATAGTCACTACACTTAACATTATTTCTGTTAAAAAGATCAGAGTCCAATGTACTATGATAAAACTGACTCCTTTGATACAAATGTTTCACGACCCGTCCCCTGGGGCTTGTGTTGTGACTACCCCAAGCCCGCCTTCTATAGGCCACAGGCTGGTGACTACCACAGAAGGCATATTCCATAAAACTGGTAAGGAGTTGCCTTTTTAACCTATAAACTAAAGAAACCAAGCACACAGTAAGATACGAACACGAGTAAACTGAATAGTAAAAAGAGTGTGTACTGTTAGTAAAAGGGGACCAAATTCAAGAACTAGAAAGTACATGAAAACTGGAATGTACAAGTAAGCTGAATAGCTTTGGTGAACACCCGCCAAGGATCCTACCTAAATGGTAGGTACATCTCTTGAATTGTCATCTCAGTAGTATGCCTCATCTATGGTCCACCTGAGAGCTACCTCTTGTCCTGTAACCCTCTTCCTTAGTCAGCGCTATCCGTCGTCTGAACCAAACCCAACATGGTGTGGGTGTAGCCGTGGAGGGGTGAGTATAATGATACTTAGTAGGGACCTCGAGACCATAAAGGTATCACTAAATCCACAAAGGATAAACCAAAAAGCATGTAAACCAGTGAGAACTGTACTTAGGTATATTCCCATGCATATACCTATGTTATTAAATATTACCCATCTCATTCAGGAGGAAACACAAGGCCCAACCCCTTAGCCAAATTACAACTGTTCTATGAAGGAAATAGTACCATAAAGGTAACTCCATAAAGGTAAGTAACTAAAATGTAATGCCTTATAGAAGGTTACCACAAAGGCATCACCATGAAGGTAAGTACCACTCAGGTACAACAAATAGAATAATACCACAATGGTATCACTACCAAGGTAAGTACCACAGAGCTATGCCACATAGAAGAATACCTCAAAGGTATCACTACGAAGTTAAGTACCACAATGGTATGACACAATGATGATTACAACCATGTTAAATACTCAGCTCACACCAGGTATAATTGAGTTACAGTATTAAAGATGATTAGATGTAACTACTGAATCATCTTACTCTGTTAAGAGGAAGACCCATGTAGGATCCTAAATCATCAGACGCACATAGGATCCTAAATCATTAGACACACATAGGATCCTAGTACATCATCATACAGATATAGGATCCTTGTATAGTAGGCCCACATAGAATCTTAGAGTAGTCCCACATGGATTCCAAGAGCAGATCCTTATGGGAACCGCAAGAATAGACCCATGAAGGATCCCAAAGCATAGACCCACATAGGATCCTTTTCTCGTGTTACAGCCAGCCACATGGTTCCTGCACAAAGCTTGTTGATTATGAGAGGATCTGGTATTCAAGCCCCAGGTCAATAATCAAACATCCACTAAGTCCCATGAAGATGTATCCCAAAGTACCTCTGCGTATAAAGGGTCTCAACGCTTCAAACGGTGTAACAATCAGATGCTCGGTCTGTAAGTTATTGGCCTTTTAGTCACGAGGGCCTGGTTGGATTCATGTTCAATCCAACCCAGATGTACCCCAACATTATCCAAAACTCAAGTGGGGTATACCAAATGAACCCTCTCGATCCAAGGTTTCTGACGCCCTAGACGGTTCGTCAAGCGGACGCTCGAAGCTCAAGATATGGATGAAAGAGTGAAAATGGGTGGAAGTTGGTCCAGGTCCAGTCCAACCCGTCCCGACCCGGCCTAGGCCGACCCGACCCAGTTTTGGTCGACTCACACGCTGGGTCTGGCCCAGCCTGCTAGGTCCATCCCAACCCACCGACATGGCCTGACCTACAGGCGTGGCTCGGCCCGCGGTGTGGAAACCCACCGCGGCAGGACGGCCCCCTCCTCGGGGCGGCACGGTTGCGCGTCGCGCCTTCGTCGGCGGCTGGCTCAGCCGGGCGCCCTCCCTTCATCGTCGCGGCACAAGGTCATGGATCCTACTCCATGAGTGGAATGAATGCATGTTGCCATCTCCTTAATGCAGCCTGCCTCCACCAATCACAACCCATTCTATGCCGTGGCAGACGGGTCGCGACCCTCCTCTGGCGGCGCGGTCGCCCCACCACCTTCGTCGCAGTTGGCCGCCGTTCTTGAGAACCACCGGTGTTAGTCACCATCCTCCTCCATCACGAAGAACACATCAAAAACCAAAATTATTTTTCGGATAGTTTGGGCCATGTTCGTTTGGCACATACCCTCCGCGTTAGAGCGGTAACATGTGACTCATGAGAGGAGATTCAACGTGAATGAAAAATTGACGATGATTAATCGAAATCACACACCTACCTCGAAGGATTGTTGACGTCGGTGAGGAGGGAAGGATGGACATCGGTTCGTCATCATTGAATACGTCCCTCTTTGGAGATGGATCATTCTTCGTTGGAGAATATGGCACATTCTTCATTGGAGAATAATCTTCGTTGGGAGGTGTTCTTCATTGGAGAGAACGATCCTCCACAATTATCCCAAGTTCTCCCCTTCTCCTTTTCCAACCCAACCCTGTCAAAGGTAAAGAGGTTCCAATATAAATTAAAATTTGTTTAACAGATTAATTTATGTTGGTACAATTAAATGTTGACACATTTAATTAATTTTTAGTTGTCTCAATTAATTAAATGTGTAGTTGAAAGGTTTTCTCCCATTAAAGAGGGTTTGGGTGGTCCCCACCACTAGAATACAATTTGGGGGTTTTTAGTTCGGGTGGTCCCCACCTCCATAACCCATGTAGAGAGGTTTCAATAAATATAAAATAAATGTTATTTTTTATTATATTTTTATTTCCACAAAAAACACAAAAACTAACTTTCGCCCCGACCAACTACGGTCGAGGTGAAGGTCTCTATAAGAGAATATCGGCGCTTCTAGTTCAATGGTGTTCTTGGATTTCAATTCTGAGCACCGGTTCAAAAAATACAAAAACCCACTCACCTGTTTACTGAACTTAGATGATTTTTTTTTCAGAAATTCATTCTAGGTACACCGGGCCTCGGAATCATGCGCTGTCAATTTTTGCGGACTCGTATTATTCTCATTTAATAAATAATATTACATGGAATTTCCGAGTCATTAAATATGTCATGATTAAAAACATGAAAAAATGTGACATTAAAAATTATAAAAATAATGAAAAATGTAATTTCTAGAATCTTCTGATGATAAAGACTGTATGGGGAAGATTATGTAGCTTCCTATATAGTAGGAATGTAAGATGAATCACCTATGTAACTATCACGAAGGAAATTGAAAATTTTATAGGTGTAGAAAACAAGAATATAAAAAATCTAATTATTGATGAAAAATAAATAATTCAATTTAGGGAAGTGACATTCATCTTAATGTACCACGAATAGTTGAATTTAATATGTTTTATGAACATTGAAATTGTCTGAGTTATTTCCCTAATGAATGTACAATCTTTTTAAATAAAGAATGTTAAATGACATGTAAATCATTGAATTTGATCAAGATAGATAGTGAAAATTGATCCTCTACTCCATAATTAGGTATTTCATGTTGATTCTTGTAATAATGTTCTATATTTTAATATTAATACTCACCCATTAGTTCAATTGGATGTTAATATGATTGTAACGACCAAGGTATTTATAGATTAATAATTTTTTCTATATATTAATGTTTATGAATAAATAATTATTTTTATGTTAAGTGGAAACTTTGTTCGATATCATACTCAACACGCAACAATAGGTTTCATTGAAAAATTATGTTGCACACAACATTGAGTTCTTTCAAAAAATAATATAATAGTACTATTATTTTAAATGGTAGTTAACACCTAGCCATTATATAAAAATAAATTAATATAACTAAAAATAATATGATTAAATTTTTTTATAAATGTATTTACATTTATGCAGTAAATTTCAGAGGCTTAAAATAAGAAATAATTTAATTTTAAGCATGAAATTAAATAATATTCTTTAAAAGGCTGATTTACCACCTTTTAATGGAGAACCCTTTTTAAATATAGTTTTTCCCACATTAATATGTTATATTTGACAAAATAAAATTATTATTTAGAATCCGGAGATCAAAATTTACTTTGGGTAAAATTTTGGTATTTTTCTACTAAAGTTCATTTTTTAATGAATAGTGAAATATACTGCATTTTAATTCAAAACTGTCTTTTAATATAATTTTTTTAATTGGTTTTAAAGTGAAATTGGAATATATTTTTACAATTTAATCCAATTTTTGTCATTTTTAATAATTTCACTTTTAAATTGGACATAAACAAGTATCCATCTTTTGATAGTTATTATTTCTTAAAAACATGCTTTTTGGTTTTGAAAACTGGAATTGATTTTATAAAAATTTCTACAACTTATGTGTTTTGAATTTGGTAAAATTGATTCCATATTTAGAATCAGGAGGTCTAAATTGTGTAAATAGGTAACTGTTATTTTTAGACATTATGAATATTAACTTTAGTAAATATTTTATTTACCAGGTTTAAAGGGTAATCTCGTAAATAAGGGTAAAACATAATACTACAAAAATACTAAATTACCCTAACACGTGTCCTAACCCAATTGGTAGATACATTACCGACCATGGTCATTCTTTTTTTGATTTTATGACCTCATGGAGCCACTTGTGTGTGAAAATGACATTTAACGACTTTTAATTTAAACTTGAAGAAAATGTAACATAAACATATATCTTTTAGTATGACAATTTTTATATGGTGTTATATAAGAGATATTTCAGATTATAAATAGTCATTAGAAATAAATAAATATTTACTAAATCATGGTATTTTATTTATAAATTTCAGACATTAAATAAATAAAATTATTTATGACACAATGGTGATATAGTGATTACCTTATTAGTGAACGATTTAAATAAATGAAGGTATAAATATAAAAATAAACTTATTTTGGAAATTTTAATGCCACAAATGAATTTTATAGATACATATGAAATATTATGTTTTGGTAAATGAATTTTATTAGATGTAATAAAGTTTTTATGACAGTAACAAATATCATGTAATAAATAGTGTCCAAATTGACATAAATGAGTTCTTAAAAAAATATTATTTTATTAAATGATAAAAAAATCCTAAAAATATAATATTCTAAAAACTGACATATATGATGTTAAAAATGTCATTAATGATCTATATTTCGGTGTCATTACATTTTATAGTATATATATTAACCATATTGTATGAATATACAGAAGATATTATAAAAGTTAAATTAGTTAACTAAGTGAGGCTAAAATATATGGTTAATTTTATAACCTAAACTTGTCTAAAATCCATTGGATGAGATTATTTATATCTATCCTCATCTTATCTTTAATGTAACTAACTTTTGAGCCTATAGAAACCAAAAATTAATTTGTAATAAAATAGTGTTTCTAGAGTTTTGAAAAGTGCCCCTCCAACTCCTTAAACTCTCTCTATTCCATTATTTTATAACAAAAATAGTATCATAAATATACAAGGATGTTTTACAATGAGGATTCTAAAAACACATCAACACTCCTCCATCTAATGGTTACAAAGATATTGTTTCTATGGATGACAAACTATTGCCTCATGAAATGATGATTGTTCATTTATCTCCTACCACCTCTCATAGAGGACATTATAATGAAACTATATCTATATATGGTATATATTATATTTATATCTTCTCTATGATTCTATAATTTTTATTGAAATCCTAGCTTTATACTTTTCATGTTGTGTAATTATGATAATTTCATTTGAGGAAGTCCAGACTACCGACCCCCACAAGGAGATATGAATCGTTAATGCCTTACATGGAATGTATAAAGGATGGTGTTAATGAAATTATATATTATATTATACTGGATTTAAAATATACATATTTATCATTTTATTTATCATTCTTTTAAATGTAAAAGAAATGAAATCATCATTCATTTGTACGTACGACCTACCATTTCCAAGAATGGTGCATTTCATTTCTCATCTCCAAATACTATGGGTTACTATTATATATATTTATATATTATTTATGTGTTATTAAAATCATGAATATTATTCATTAAATGATTTAATTATAACAACATGTTTAATTCGAATAATAACTAGTTCATTTTTGACACAATTTCCGAACATCTATAAAACGTCTGATATGAACTAGAATAATTAACCAACTAGTATAATATATTAATAAGTGATATAAAAGGAATAATAAAAATTAAAAAGGTTCTGATGAAAGTATAAATTAACTTATTTTTTTTATTCAGGAAATTAAAGGACCAGTGAATCAAGTCGGACACGATGTAAGGGACTTCGTCTCAATCTCATTTTATTGGGGCAAACATTAATTTATACATGACTTTCCTTTATTCAATGTATAAACTCCTTTGACTTTTACATTCATTGAAAGGGAATATTTTTTCTTTAAAGAATTATATTAAATGACAAAAGGAATGTTTTTTAACGTATACGGAAAAAATGAACTCTCTGCCGGTGTAATCATTATTTGGATTCCTCTATAAGCCTTAAAGTTTTTTAAAAGAAAAAAAACCCCTTACACCATTTTTGTTTGTTTTTTTATTCAAAATTGTTTTTCAAATGGATTAACTATTTCAATATCTTGAAATTATTTCTTGTGATTTCAAATGAAATATTATTAGTGAAATGACAATATTTGCAATATTTTATGTGTTATGATTTTGTAATGGTACTTGGACATTTTAAGGGTGGTTATGTGATAAACCAAATGATGGGTGGTGTCTAGATAGACCAAAATGGGTGGTTACGTTATAACCTCCAATTCATTGGGTATGGAAGTTGGTTAAATGGTTTTTCCATTTAGTGATATGTGTCGAAGTCGAATGTATGGTTATTCCATTTAAGTATGTTTATGTCCCATGTTACCTTTATTTGTTATGTGTTCATTCTATGGGTTTTATGGTAATCTTTTGGTTACAAATGGGTAAGAAATTATAATTTATTTAGTGAATAGTATTTACTACTTCATAAGGGTAAAAATTATTACTTATGATAAATTATTCATGGTTTACTTTTTGTTTTGAAAAAAATAACCATTTCCCTTATTTGTGTATCCCTTACTAATCTTTTTATGCTCATTCCAAGTTATTGAAATTTTTTTCACCGGATATAAAGTAGAATAGGGTCAAGTATGGGATCAAGGAAAATTCATGATGATTAAAAAAATAACTAAACATGTTTATTTTCATTTAAGAGTTTTCAATTTTATGAAAAAATGGATACTAAGTAGAAGTGTCTATATGTATTATTCAAATTGTTATGTATATTTTATGAATTAATTATCTAAAGATCTAATCCTAAAAAGATCATTAATGTTAAATATTAAATTAATTCAAGATTATGTAATGTTTAAGGTTGGGTCCTTATAGTTGGTATCATAGTTCGGTTAAGATACCTTTAAAGGTTAGGGTGTTATTTAAGCATAAGTGATGTAACCATAGTGGTTAGCGTATTCGAAAGAGTCATGGTTATTTTAGAAAAAATAATTCGGATTAAGATAACATGAATAAGAATATAATAGTATTTACCCTCCTTAAAATATATTATATGATGATTTGACTGATATTCTCTCACTAACATTTTTTGGTTTTAGTAAATGGTTAGATCTAGCAGGAACCAAAGTAACAATTCCTGTGAAGGAAATTGTCATGTTTTCTGAATGAGTTACCGAATAAAATAGTATCTGTAATGAAAACTATGGTAGTTATTCTCAATCAACTATCTTGAGTTTTGATTGACCATCTAATCCTTGGTTATTTTTTAAGGTGTCAAATATGTGAGAAAGGAATCCCAATGGGAGTTCAGTTAATAACCATAAAGGTATGTATATTCAAAAACCTATGTCTCAAGGATGTGGAAGGAAACACCTAGGAAAATGCTTCAAAGGGATGGGAAGTTGTTCTGGATGAGGTAATAAAGGATATAAGGTAATATTCTGTTATGGATAAATGAATCATCCAGTTGACTTTGGGAAAGGGAATGAGGTTCTTTCTGAATGACAATTCAATGATTTAAATATGGGGTGCATGGCCATTATACAAATAGTAGTACATAAAAAAAGGTCCGGGATTGGGATCAGTAATATCACAAAAGTATAGGTTTCCCAATCCCTAATTCCATTCCAATTGAGGATGAGGAAACCGACAATGACCTATGAAAGTTATGGATTATTTCTAAAATGATGTTTTTACATTTTTTATTCTTAGGATATGATTCATGATTTTATTTGTAGGAAAGAAGTATCATGGAATAAGATGGAAATGAATTTTTAATGGATCTTAAAGAACATTTATTGAGTAATAAGTCTACATATAAGGGATTCAATAGTTATAGTATATTTTAGGATGATAAAATTCTTAAAAGTATAAAAGATCTTGTGTTGATGGGATTAATTTGTGAGACTTTTTATAGTATGTGTAACCCTAAAGTTTGATATGTGGAAATGTTATTAAAGGAATAATTATAATTTCTTTTGTGGATATAGTTAGAGAGAACAATTTGGGTTTATAAGATCCTTGAATTTGAGGCAATTATAGGTTATTACTTTTTGGGATGGGATTACATTTGTTTCAAAAATATGTTATGGTTATTTTTGTGGAATTTATCTAATTTTTGGGAATGCTATAAAAAATAAATAATTTTTTGAAAAGGATAACATTCAGATTGTTTAACAACCTGTCATGTCAGACAAAGCTGCGGGAATCGAACCCACAACCAAATTGCGATTGGGATTTATCGCCTACCACTGCACTACATGAATTCCTTGGTTAGTATGACTAATTATTTTTAGTTAAATGATTTTATGGATCAAGAATAAGTTGATTTTGGGATCTTATGTTTTATCAAATGGATATCATTAGTATATGAAAATGATTTGGTGATTAAGTGATAAAGGTTATTTTGGAAGATGTTTTCTCTTTTAGGGAAACACTATATGCGTAAGGAAAATAGAATACTATGGGATTTTATTTGTGGAGTAATGGTTGAATATTTTTTGGAAAAATCTTTGTTTTTATTGTGTACTAGTAGCGATTTGGGTTATTTATGGAAATTATTAACCAATCATAGAGAATATGTGATTAGTTTAATTACTTTTAATTACATGACTTTAAGAGTTTTCTATGTTGTTTGGAGATAAATATTATTATTTATTAACGAGGACTATGTGATTAAATTCCCATGATTTTTGGGTTTCCATCTTAGTTTGGATTATATTGAAGGATTTTAAGGAAAATTATTTATTTAATGGCATTTGATGAACTTTGGGTATTGTTAGTTCAATTTTGGGGATTTAAAGTAGTATTACTTTTTATAAAATATTATCCTTTTGGGGGATTATCTGATCTTTTGATAACCATTTTGGTTTTGGTTAATGTCTAAAGATAGGGGAAATTTATAGTTCATAATTTTTGGATCATGTGATTCTATTGATGTTTATTATAGTGCTTCAGATGTAACCATGTAATCTTGAATACTCATTTTTTGAAGAAAAATGAGTTTTTGGTAGAAACTTATTTAAGGATGAAACTTTACATGAAATGTATGTATATTTCCTAATGTTCTTAGTCAATCTCATTAATAAATTATACAAATTTATGAAAGTAAACCTAAAACAAAAAAAATTGTCCATTTACTTTTCATAATTGGAAATCAATGACCATTTAACCCATCACAAGTTTGTGCATTTCCTGTTTTTAACATTCTCATGATCATGTTTTCATCACTCCCCATCAGAACTTGATGGTTAGTTTTTCTTCAATATCAATGTTTTCCTACTTGAAATACTTGTACATGTTATCTCCGGTGACCTTTGTACTTATATTTCTTTCTTTTAATGTGATTATTTTATTGAATCTTTTTCTGATGTGGCACATTCAATGAAATTTCCAATCCCAATTTTAAAATTGTGAGGATGCAATTTTCAAAAGGGGGGAAGGATGTAACGAACCAAGTATTAATAGAATAATACCATTTCATATATATTAATATATAGGAATAAGAAATTAATTTTATTTTAAAGAGAAATATTTGTTTGATATCACACTCAACATGTAACAATAGGTTTTTTGAAATATTATGTTGCACAGAACATTGAGTTATACCAAAAAATAATATAATAATATTATTTTTTTAAATGGTAGTTTACACATAGCCATTATATTAACGGGAATAAGCAGAACTAACTATAAAATTATTACACATGTTTTTTAATTATTTATACATTTATCCAATAATTTTTAGAGTCTTAAAATAAGATAAAATCTCATTTTAAGCATGAAAAACACTAATATTCTTTAAAAGGCCGATTTACTGCCTTTTGATGGAGAACCTTTTTAAATCTAGTTTTTGTCAGTTTTATAGGTTCTATTTGACAAAATAAATTTCTTATTTAAAATCATGACATCAAAATTTACATTGGTTAAAATTTTGGTATTTTTCTGATAAAGTTCATTTTTTAATGAATTGTTAAAAATACTCCATTTAATTCAAAAAAAACTTTTCATATAATTTATTTATATGGATAGATTATATTTTAAATTCATTTAAAAGTGTAACTGGATTATATTTTTACCATTTAATTCAATTTTTGTCAATGGGAATAATTTCACAATGAAATTGGACATAAAAAAGTGTCAATCGTTTGATAGTTATTATTTCTAAAAAACAAGGTTTTTGGTTTCGACAACGACAATTGATTTTAAATTAATTTTTATAAATTTTGTGTTTTGAATTTGGTAAAATGGATTCCATATTTGGAGTTATGAGGTCCAAATTCTATAAATAGGTAAATTTTATTTTAAGTCATTATGAATTGTAACTTTAGGAAATATTTTATTTACCATGGTTAAAGGGTAAATCTGGTAAATAAGGGTAAAAATAATATAATAATAATAATAAATTACCCTAAAATGTTTCCTAACCATATTTTTTGATACATTTCAGAAAATTTTCATCCTTGGGTCTATTTGGGGACCTCATAGAGCCACTTTTGTGTGAAAATGACATTTATTTACTTTTAATTTAAAGTTAAGGAAAATGAAACCTAAACATTTGTCTTTTAGTAAATTAATTTATATATGAAATTATATAAGTAATATTTTAGAGTATAAATATTAATTATAAACATAAAAGTACTTCCTAATATATGGTATTATATTTATAATTTTTAGACATTAAATAAATAAAATTATTTATGACACAATGGTGATGTAGGGATTACCTTATTAATGAATGATTTAAATAAATGAGTGTATAAATATTAAAATAAATTTATTTTTGAACTTTTTATGCCATAAAAGAATTTTATATATACTTATTACATATTATATTTTTGTAAATTAATTTTATTAGAATAATTCAAGTTGTAATGACTTTAAAAGAAATCATGTACTAAATAGTGTCAATATTGACATAAATGAGTTTTTAAAACTAATATTATTTTATTAAATGATAAAATAATCCTAAAACTCTAAGACTCGGTCAGATGACATGTATGATTCTAAAAATTTCATTAATGATACATATTTGTGTATCCTGACATTTTATAGTAAATATATTAACCATATAGTATGAATATACAACAGGACATGGTAAAAGTAAAATTAGTTAACTAAGGGTTAAGGCTAAAAGGTAATATTGATTTTATGACCTAAACCTATATAAAACGTATTATTTGAGATTATTTCGATCCATCCTCATCTAATAATTGACTTGACTAACTTTGGAGCCTTTAGAAACCGAAAATGAATTTATAATAAAATAATGTTTCTAGAGTTTTCTAAAGTGCCCCTCATATCTCTTCTAAAAGGCCGCCACCTATAACCCATTACTCACACCTCTCAAGCCCCTTGTCTCATCCAACCTATACTACAATAATCTCCAAACATCAATATATTCCACCTTGAATCCTTACTTTGGGAGTAATTCAATTCAATAAATCCTTCTAGTTTAAACCAAAGGAATTTACTCGATTTAAAGGTAATGTTTTCTCTCAACTTCTTTTCTTTTATTCTCCTTCTCCATACCCTTAAAATCTCTTTATTCCATTATTTTATAACAAAAATTTTATATTAAATATAATAGTATTTTTTTACAAGGAGTATTCTATCAACGCATCCACACACCTACATCTAATGGATACGAACATATTGTTTCTGTGGATGAGGGACTAATGCCTCATGAAAAGATAATTGGTCATTTATCTCCAACCAGATCTCATGGTGGCCATTATGATGGAACTTTATTTATATATGATATATGTTCTATTTATATCTTCTCTGTGATTCTATATTTTTTTATTGAAATCGTACCATTATGCTTTTCATGTTGTGTATTTACGATAACTTCATTTAAGTGGAGACTACCGCCGCCTCAAAGTGATATGACTTGTTCATTCCATATGTTAAACATATAAAGGAAAGATTTAATGAGATTATATATTATATCATACTAGATTTGAAATATACATATGTATCATTTTATTTTCCATTGTTTTATTATGACAAAGAAATGAAATTTTCTTTCATGCGTACGTACGACATACCGTCTTCATAAACAGTGCATTTAATTTCTCATCTCCAAATACTATGAATATATATATATATATATATATTATTTATGTATTATTAAAATCATAAATATCATTTTTTAGATGACGTACTTATAACTACCAGGTTAATTACCATAATAACAATATCATTTTTTACTGAAGTTATGAACAACGAACAAATGTCCGATATGAACTATAATAATTAACAAACTGTTATAAGATGGTAATAAGTGATATAAAAAGAATAAGAAATGTTAAAAATGTTATAAATCAATTAGAAATTAACTTATGTTTATTATTCAATAAATTAACGAACGAGTGAGTCAAGTCAGACATGAGGTAAAGGACTTTGTCTCAATCTCTTTTAATTGAGGCATAGTATGATTTAAACATGAATTTACCCTATACGATGTATAAAACCCTTTGAATTTTAATTTCATTGAAAGGAAATCTTATTTCTAAAAAACAATTATGAGATGAAAAAAGGAATTTTTTTAACGTATTTGGCGACAATGAACTCTCTGCCACTGTAACTGTTATTTGGCTTCAATTATAAGCCTTAGTGTTTTAAGAATGAAAAAGAAGTCCCTTAGTCCCTTTTGGGGTGTTTTTTTTATTTAAAATGGTTTTTGAAATGGATTTATTATTTCAATATCTTGAAATGATTTCTTGTGATTACAAATGAAATGTTATTAGTGAAATATTGATATTTTAAATATTTTATGTTTTATGATTTTATAATGGTACTTGGACATTTTATGGGTTGTTAGATGATAAAAAAATGACGGGTGGTGTTATGATAAACCAGGACAGGTGGTTGAATTATAACCTCTAATGCATTGGGTATGGAAGTCAGTTGTGTGGTTATTCCAATTACTGATATGTGTGGAAGTCGACCATATAGTTATTCCATTTTAGTATGTTTATTTCCTAAGTTACCTTTATATGTTATGTGTGCTTTGTATGGGTTTTATAGTAATCTTTTGGTTAAAAATGGGTAGGATATGAACTTTTATTCAGTGAATTGTATTTACTACTTCATAAAGGTGAAAAGTATTACTTATGATAAAGTATTCATGGTTTACTTCTTGTTTTGAAAAAACTAACAGTTTCCCTTCTTTGTGTATCCCTTAATGTGATTTTTATGCTTATATCATGTTTTTCAAATGTTTTTCAGATGACATAATGTGGAATAGGGTCAGGGATAGGATCAAGGAAAATTCATGGTGATTAAAACATGGAACTAAACAATTTTATTTTCTTTTCAGTATTTTTAATTTTATGAAATAAAAATTGATGCTGAGTAGAAATGTCTATATGTAATATTCAAATTGTTATGTATATATTATGAAAAATTTATCTAAATCATTAAACATGGAAAGAACCTGAATTGGAATTATTAACTTAATTCAAGATTTTTTAATGTTTAAGGTCATGTCCTTACATTAGGATTTGATTACACCTCTAAATAAAGACCCCTTATATTTTTTTGAATAAATGAAGTCATATTTCATTTTACTAATTAACTTTTGATTCCATCTTGGTGTGAGGATTAATAAAAACATCCAATGGATATTACTTTTATTGAATGAGTCTTACAACCTTTTCATGAGAGCTATTTCTCTGAATCTGTTGATGAGAAACATAACATTAGAGATATACCAATTGTTCCAGAATATGATGATTTAGTTATGGAATAAATTTATATTATTCCCCTAAAGTATGATGTTATGTTTTTAATAGAACTCATAATTAGTGATATATAAATTTTCATGTCTCTATATAGAGTGGACCATATTGATTTAAAATAGTGATAGATGGAACTAAATAAGAATACTGTTAAGGGTATGATCTTCCTGAATATTTCACAATGTGGTGTACCTGTTAATTATGATAATAATAAATATAAATGGATGAATATTTTAAGTTATTATATATAACATAACAAGATCACTATTAAGAATAATTATCCTTTATCCCATATTGAATAAATATTTGACTAAGTACAAGAAGAAAACAACTTTCCTTGATTGACCATTATTTCCGACATATTTATTGAGGACAAAAAATTAGGATATATCTAAAACTATATTCCATATAAGGTATGGTCTTTTGTAATTAATATTAATACCATTTAGAAATATTAATTTTCCTACTATCATCAATGATTAATTGAAAATAATATATAAAAATTACCATGATTAGTTGTTTGTAGTTTTTATATACAATATTATTATATATTATTATTACAATGAAGACCCTGAAGAACACTAGAGGATTAAATTGATTACATTAATTATAGAGAATTTTTGTTCCAAATTAAAAAATTATAAATTCTTGAAGTATTCAACTTCATTATTGGGTCATATAATTTCAAATGAGGCTATATCACTTGATACTTCATTAAAAGATGTTATTAAAGAATTACCTAGAACATCCATGGTGGTTGATATCCATAGTACATATGGATTTGTTAGATACTACCAACACATTGGGAGATATTTCTCATGGATATATAATCTAATAAACAAAATTACATTTAATTGATAAAATTTAACAATAATAATGAATTTGATGAAAATTTTGTGCAATTAAAGAGAATATTGATCTGTGATACTATTTTCACATTTACCTACAGTAGACAAAGGATTGGGATTTTTAGTGATAAATCATTAAAGGGACTACGATTTATCCTTATTAAAAATGGTACGTTGAAAGCTTATACCTCAAACTAATTAATCATTCATGAGAAAAATTCCCCAATCCATGATTTGTTTTATGAATTATAATTTTAGGCATTAAAAATATGGTGGAATTGTTTTTATTGTGAAATGTGTAATATATATATATATATAAATTTGTGATTTATCTTTTCACATATAAATATTACAATATGTAAAATTATATACTATTATAGTAGATTAATGATTATGAATTTTTAATACATTACCACCCAAGGAAAGAGAACAAGATGGTTGATACTCTCATTTAGAATGATAGTACTTGTTTTGTCATGATGTAGATTGAAAGAGATATAATTCTATGGGATTTTAATAAGAAAGATCATGAATTTATGAGGAATGGGGATTGATCATATCATTCTCATATGAATGATCAACAATTCATCCATATGACGATTATGGAAGCCCAAAAAAAGATGAGAAAATAAAAAATAATTTCATAAAAGATTTTTTGTTCAGAAACTATTTTGATGGAATTATAGGGTCCATTAACTAAGTATGTGTCCCTTAAACACCAAATTTGAAGAAATAGTTTTCAAAAAAATCTAGTACTATATCATTCTTTATTTACCCATATGCACAAATATATTCAGAGCTCTAAAAGAGTATTATTTTTCGAAAACATGAAGATGGATATTCTATAGTATATATCTGAATTTCAATTATGTTAGTATTTTATGTCTTGGTGACAAAATTATATGGGGATGTTAGAATTATTTTCCAAAACGTAATGTAAATTGGAAAACATCACTATGGATATCATCGTCAGACTCTGAAAACATGTAATGGTCATAATTATATTTGGGTTTTACTCTATTTCCTTATTATGTAAGAAAATTTCATTGAAATCAAACAATATTTCTCTATTAATCAACTTTCTAAGATATAAAATATTTATGTGTTTAGGTTTTATATAGCACAAAATTTTAATATTTCTAATTGGGAAATGAATTTTAAATAAATGTTCTGGAGAATAATTTAATATTATATGAATACAATGTTCAGAATTATAAATTAATATAATAAATAGTTATGTAGCTAGTCTTAGAGGACTGTTAAAATACAAGATGATATTTTATGGTATTGTTCTATGGATTTCAAAGGAGGTTGGGATCAAGGCTGTCTAATTTTCCTAAAACAAATAACATCCACTCAATAATTTGGATGGATCCTTATGAAGACCATTATAGCATGATGTGTAGAACTCAAATCAGTAGATATTACCACAGTAATAAAAATTTATCAGGTTATAAGCTAGCTGAGAAAATTTTATAGAAGTTTAGATCCATTCAGAAACACTTTAGGGAATCTCAGAGTCATCAAAATATATAAACCGACAATATTCAGTGAGATACATTGGTTGATGTTGGTGATAAAAAAAATCTAAGTAATAATTCATTAGATTAAGCTTATTACATTTTAATAGATAGTAAAATGAGGCTTAGTTATATTTACCATATCAAAATTCATGATCATATGATAAATGTTTCTCATCTCTTTCCACATCTACCAAATCACTCATTGGTTCATGATGTGTTCCATTTATTATTCCAATGTATGTAAAAACATTTCCCATAACATATAGTAAACTCCATGGTCATACCACTACATAATTATCAATCATATGATGAAAAAATGGTTGACATTATTGAATTAAGAGAGAAAGTGTTGTGAAATAAGAAAACTAACCTAGAATATTCACGATCCATCCATACATAGGTTCCTTGGAATTATAGGTAATTAAAATCCTCCTTCTATAAATTGTTATGTATTTTGGATATCTCTACACTCAGGATAGATTAAAAGTAATACAGATGGTGATTTAATAGGTAACCCAAGACATTCTAGTTTTAGTTCAATTTTCGGAAATCATAATAGCGATGAAATGGGTTGTTTATATAGTCTATGTGGTTTAATTTCTTATCTCAATGTAGAAATAATTGTGATAATAAATCCTACTAAAATGTATATTAAATGAGTAGGAATTAACTTGTGGATAAAATTTGATTCTAAAACTATTGTGTAATCTTTTAGAAATATAATTATTCATCTTTCATAGATGATAATTTATAAATGAATGAAATTAATGAAATGTGTGGAATTTTTTTTTTCAAAAAATTTATCATCTTTCGTTATTTTAGGTAAGAAAAATATTTGGATGATGGTATTGATAAAAAATGTATTACCACTATAGATATCATTTGGTTCAATAACATAGCTGATGACCTTTCCTTTTTTGCAAAGTTATTTTTTGTAAAAATACTTGTTTTAGATTTATTTAACATTTTTTTAATCAATAAAGGTGGATTTTACTTTTTTATAATCCATTTTTATCTCTAAGAAAACATGTTATGTATTTGGTACCTTGATTTATATGAAACTATGTGTTTTAATAAACTATGATATTCTATTGAAATGTTATTATTTACTGTGAAAGTGAACATAAACACATTCGATTGGTGGGTAAGAATTGTACTAACTAAATTATGATAATTTATTTTTTATCCATTCTTACAACTAATTATTTGGTTACTAATAGGTTATATATGAATATAATTTCCTTTTATAGTAAAAAAATGTTGTTCATTCAAAAAAATAATTTGTATAGGCATAATGTTTAGTTATATTAAAATTTTAAATTAATCACAATTTATCATGTATTTTTATGAAATTTGAAGATACTATATTTATGAAAATATTTTAACTTTCATCTTACAGTTTTTACTTGGATATGGAGATGAATAAGTTTCTTTTTATGCTTAAAATTAGTTTTCACACAAATAGGGTTTTGTTTCATTTTTCCATCATATACTAAAATTATTTTTATCCACTTATAAAAATGGAAGCATTTAAAATTCCTTCAATATTTTTAATCATCCTAATTAATATAATTTTATATGTTCAGCTTAATATTTAGTTGTAATGAATTGTTACCGGATTAAAAATTATTATTATCATGGAAATGGTTAATATTGTTAAAATAGGTGTTATAGTAAGAGATACATTTTAAAATATCACTGAAAACATGATTTATTTATAATTATAACTTATCCTTCTAATCATCTATTATTTTTAATTTTTGTGACACTTCACTTGAGAAATGTATATATAATATAACAAATTATCATATATTCAAATATTTTCCCCACATCTAACTTTCAAAAGGGTACCTCATGTTCTCTATTTTCAATGCAAAATCGGTCTATTATCCTAACCAAGATCAATAAAAATAATTTCCTAACATCCTTATCCACTATATTGTGGTGATGGTCTTTTCAAATGGACCATCGAGGAAGAGTTAACAAACTTTTAATATGATATAAGAATATGATATATATGCTCTTACCGATCATTTTCATTTATTAATTCTTCTTAAACCACATAAAAATGTTATGAAACCATAATTACATGATTTAATATGTATCATAACTACACTTGGATGTTTTTACATTAATGGTGTATCCATTTTCAGCATATATTAAGGACTGTTATTCTTAATTATGAATGTGATATTACGAAACAATATAGTTTCATTCTCAAGATGGATTGTGATGATGATTAATTAAGGTTTATTATATGAATTTTATTTTATTCCAAAATGATATTCTATGATAAAAAATTAAATTTCTTTGAAACCCATTTCAATTTGATGGTTTTTTCAATGATGAAATGATGAATGTTTTTAGGAAATTGTTCCACACTGATGTTTCATTGTTAATATGTGATTGGTGGGTTTTAAGTTTTATATTTATCCATTTCATTGGGAAAACCATTAATATATCATGAGATAATGTTATCTATAATGGGGAGGGAACTGAGTTTATTAAGGGATTTTCTAATATGATTGCCTTGGGAGTGAACATAGACAATATAAATTATAGAACTTGGGTGAACCTAATCCACTATGATAAACATAGAAGTGAGTATTGAATAAAGAAATGATTTAATTTCCATATGTTCATTATATAAACCTATGTCTTATTAATATAATTTATTCTCATGTATCGTGATTTAATATTAATTATTCCACACCCTTAAGACTTATGTATTGTTTTATAACATATTCCAATACAATGATTCATAACTAAATTCCATTGAATATTTTGGTATGACTTCAAAAGATATGACCACGTTATAAAAACATTATTACAACATTATTCACACTTATGATCATTGATTTACATAACATATGTTGTCCTTTAATTTTCATATGTGTTAACCCTTTATTATATTTTTTCCCTAGGATGGGAGGAAATTTTTTATATAGCTTATGTTGAAGAGTACTAATATATGAGAAGAACATTATAGGGTATTTTGAAGTTAATTCGTGAAATAATATGACTATGTATCTTGTCCCCAAATACATTAAACCTTTATTGTTCTTTTTTATTTATTGTTATGAGATGTATTTAATATTTATCTAAAATGACGTAATTTTTATGTATAAAATACATGGGTCACTTTAATTCCCTTATGTGAGGAAGGATCAAATCATTGGGAAATAAAACAAAGAATAATCAGAAAATATTAAATCCCTTATTCACATATTTCCCCAATTGATAACTCATATAATCTATTGACCAAAAATGTCTGTGAATAATAAACATGTAACATGAAGAAACATATATAATAAATAGTAACACAAATATATCATCACCTTCAATAATCTGGAATAATATTGTTCCCCTTTCATGAATAACTATTTAATAGTGATATCTTGTAACATGTATAACTTTAATAATTTAAAAAATTTATAATATTTCATTCCAATATTATATAATCATCATGAATTGTCACACATTAAGGGTATACAAGCTTCAAGAAAAGATTTTCTCATGTATCAACCAAGGGTTTTTGATATCTCTATTAAAACCATATTACAAGAACATATTTTAAAAACAAAATTAAATTTTTTTTAAAAATTATTTCCTATTAATAAATCCTTTTAATAGTCATTCAACAACACACATACCCTATAAATAATAAAATATCATCAATTATTAAAGATTTTTTCCTTTTTAAATTAAAACGCCCACCTATATTGATTATAATTCATTAAATATATGAGTTACCTCCAGCATAATATGATTGAGTCCCAAAATACCTCTCTAAATTTTGTGCCTTCTTGAAGAGAGTGTGACATACATTTCATTAAGTATATCATGTTAATTGTATAAAAAACAAAATATTCGGGTATTCAACATTAGAAATATCATTTCTACCAAATGAAAATCAAGAGGAAATCTAATTTCTATTGAAATATAATTTTTTGATGGACATAATATAGTGTTAAGTACAATATAATTAGTTATTGAAAATAAAATATTAATTATTTATTTATAATTAAATGAAATATATTAAGAAATATGACTCATATCATTAATACTTGTAACTGAGGCAACGATCCATCAAATAGATGTAAGTGAAACAATTTGAAATTTGTTTGAAAACCTATCATACAGAAACCAAATGTTAATTTGAAGTATGATCATTTCCCTTTTCACCATGAATATGTTATGGTTTTAACTCCAAAATCTTCTGCGGTACGCTTCAAATTGAATAATACAGTATCGTGTGTTGTACGCAACTTCGAGTTATAACACACCACAACCAATCAAACTAGCCCATTATGAATCGTAATACACACTTTTTTAAATTTTATAAATTCTATCATTCAAAATGTACTTCATTTTTGGATTCAGAATATCGAAATTAGCTTAGGGTAAAATTTTGGTGCTTTTCAGATAACTTTCATATATTGATCAATAGTGAAAATTACTAAATTTTAATTAAAAAGAACTTTTTTAATTGAAATAATTAATAGTGATAAATTATGAGTTTGAGTGGTTTTAAAGTATATTTAGAATATATTTTTACCATTTAAAAGAATTTTGGTCATTGGACGTAATTTCACATTTAAACCAGACATAAATAAGTGTCAATCTTTTGATAGTTATTATTTCTTAAAAATATGCTATTTATTTTGACAACGAGAATTAATTTTAAAATTAATTAATGCAACTTATATGTTTTGAATTTGGTAAAATAGACATCATTTTTTAATTCATAATACCAAATATATATTAGGCCGATTTTTTAGTATTTTTCAAAAAACTTTCAATTTTTGATGAATAGTGAAAAATACTGAGTTATGGTTTAAAACCGAATTTTTATTTAAATAATTATTTGTTATATTTAACTTTAATTAATGTCAAAATAGATACATAATACCTATATAAGTTCAATTTAATTAATTAATTTTATTTTAGAATAATTTTAGATATATACAAATTTTATTGAACTTTTCACCGTCTTTTACCCACCTCCTAGGAGAATTTAGAAATTTACATAAAACCTATTTTTACCGCTTCTGTGAGTGGAATTTTGAAAATCCGAGATACATGGTTAATATCAAGGAGTAAAATGTGGTTCAATAAGATAAAAATAATTTTTGGTGAATAGAATCTTTTTACATTAATTTACCACAGTTAAAAGTAAATAGGTTAATTAGAGGTAAAAATGATATTAATATTACCCTAAAACATTTCCTACTTCTATTGGACAAGTTTATCATGACCAAAAACAACCTTAGGAATAAAATATTATCATTTAGGTACACTTTGATTAGATTAGGACATTTATTATTATTTAATTCAAAGAAGAGTTAAAAGAGTTAAAATCAATGTTTAATAACTAAAACATTTTTAATATAGGGTTTTACATAAGAAAAATTCGATTATAAATATTCAGTAGAAATCTAAAACTATTTTCTACATCATGGTATTTTATTTATAATTTTTAGACATTAAATAAATAAAATTATTTATGACACAATGATTATTCAGTAATTACCATATTCATGAAAGAATCAAATAAATGGTATTATAAATACTAAAATAAATATAATTTCAAAGTTTTTATGACATACATGAATTTTCTAGGTGAATATGACATGTCAGGATTGATTCATTGTATTTTTTTAAAGTAATAATGTTGTTATTATTAAAAAAAACAAATACCAAATAGTGTTAAAATTGACATAAAATAGTTTTTAAAACAAATATTATATTATTAATTGATATAATGGTCCTAAAATTATATGGTTCGGCCAAAAAACTTATATAATAATATATATGACATTAATAAACGAATTGGGGTTCGATTGTTAGTATATAGTATGTTTATTTACCATGTAGTGTAAGAATACATGAAGACATGGTAAAAGATAAATTATTTAACTTAGAGTTAAATCTAAATGATAAGGTTAAAATGGTAACCTAAACATGTCTAAAAACTATTGGTTGAGTTTTTTTCGACCTATAACTACCTTATACTTTAAATAATCAACTTTAGAGCCATTAAATACCGAATATGAATTTATTATAAAATAATATTTTAAGTTTTTCCTACGGTGCCCCTTACCCCTCTAATAAACGGGCACTCCCCCTTCTCTCTAATTCACACCTTCTAAGCCATTTGGCTCAGAGAACCCCTGCCAAAATACCCTCTAAAAAATCCTACATTCATCATAGAGGCATTAGTTTGGTCATAAATCGAACCTAAGGATACCTTTTGATCCAATCAAAAGGAAGATCCGGAAGAAGAGGTAATGATTTCACTACCCTCTTTCAAGTTCCTTTTTTCCTTCCACTTCCTTTTTCATTGTTGTTTCCATTATAAAATAATACCTCCAGTATATTATATATAATGTGATGTTATTATAATTATTTTACAACCAAATTCATTATTCTATCCACCCTTTGAATGACATGTCACCATACGTACATATATACGACTAACCGTCTTCAAGTCGTGGTGTAATTGTTATTCAATACATTATTATTTGGATGGGTATAATAATGATGTGTATTTGATTTAAATAATAAATATAAAATGATAATTATTCTTTATATATTATATACCATCCATTTATATATTATATTATTATCAAAAGAATGATATTTTCACTCATACGTACGTACGGATTACCGTCTCCACGATGCGATGAGATTCATTTCCAAGTTCCCCATTCATCGATGATTATAACAAATATATATTACTAATAAGTATGTAATATATGACATAATAATCCTACTGGATATATATATATATATATATTTATACATATAAGTATTTATGTGCTTACATATATCTTATTCACTTACTTCCGTTCAATACTAAATGAAAACAGAAACAATGTTTATGCGTTCGTACAGACTATCGTCTCCATAAATGGTGTTTTCCAATTCATATATATGTCTATTATAAATTTTTATATTCTAAATATATATTATAAATAAATCATGTTTTATATTCTGGAAGTATTTAAATCATTATCTAAGTGATACAATCAAGAGTAACAAGTTAAAACACGTACGATAAAGAAAGCGATTATTACCCGAACTATTAATATAACATGGAAATTATTATTAAATGGGTAGTATAAAGTCATAAATGAATAATGTATGATATAATAAATATTAATATGGTTATAATATATTTTAATAACATACTATTGTCTTCATACAGGAGGCTAAACGTACCCTCAACTAAAGGAAAGTGCAAGGTAAGGGGTTTTCATCTCACTATGTAATCTCGTGAGATTCATGCCATATTACCAATATTACCTTTTGTGTGGTGTATGTACTGCACATAATTGTATTCTTTGTGTATTACACTTTAATTTATATTTATTTACATATTCATTGTATGATACCTCATTCAAGGGTTGTATGTTTTGTAAGTTACCAAATTGGTAAGGGTTAATTTCACAATCTCTTTATTATCCGAGGTTGTTTTTACGTAAGTATACACTGGGACATATTTATTATCAATGTCCTTGTTTTATGAAGGATTTTTCAAAGGGATTTTTTTAAGGGATTTTTTTACTAAAACATCATTTCAAATGTTTTAAATATTAATTCTTCTAAATCTTTCTCATTAATGTCCATGTCTTCAAAATGGGTTTTAAGGATTTATTTATATGGACATGAATGTTTTTAAAATGTTAATTCCTTTCAAGTTTCAAAGTCGTATGGGACACATTGATTCAAAAATGTCTTTAAATGACTTCTTTTCTAAATTGTGTGACTGTTAAATGTTTTCATGAAAAAGGGGTATTTCTCTTAAAGAGTTTTACAAATCATTTTCATCCATGTAAAAATTATTTAATGTATTTTAAACTTGTTTTGAAGTTGATTTATCATGATACAAATCTTCCATATTGTGTTGAAGGTTTTGTGATATGTTTTACTGTGGATGTGTTATTTTTATACCATTCATGTCTTATGGGTAAAGTATTGACATTTCGTATGCTAGTTTTAATACGAATGTTTGTGTAATTTTTAGACCTTTTCATATGAGGAATGCATTGGACTTGATAAGTGACGGGTGGAGCCCACTATAACTCCTCGATGCATCGATAGGTCTAATGAGGAAAACTAGTGTCTTGGAATGAGTCCTTGACAAAATCTTATTTCTAGTCTTGGCACGATGCCTTGGCTATGTGGTTATGATAGTCTGGCATTATGCATTCCATCGTTATGAAAGTGGTTATTGATATTGCGTGTGATTATTCGAATAGTAGAATATCCATGTGAATAAGTAAATGACATTATTTCATTTTATATTTTCCATATTATGATGAAGTTCAAGTTTAAAAGGCTTTTGTTTTAGTTATACATTCCCTTAAATGTTAATTTTTATTTATGAAAGTTTCCACTATATTATTATCCTTACTGAGCATCTGAGTTCACCCCTTTCTATGTTTTATTTTTCCTAGGACTCCAAGAAGTGTATTGTGATTGATATGCAGGGTTAAGAAAAGGGAATAATGGCGTTCATAAAGGATTATTTAAGTTGTTTTGTATGTTATGAAGTGTAATATAACATTCATGTATGTAATCTATTTTCTAAGACTGTTAAACCGATCGGTCCTTCGGGACTTGATTCCTTGTAATCATGCCAATGTATTAAAATAATGCACCAACTCTGGGTAACTTGGGTCGGGGCATTACAGTTGGTATCAGAGGAAGTTTAGAAATAACCTTGGAAACCAGATTTATCTAAACTATGATTAGATCACATTACCCTAAGATAGACTTTGAGGATTATTATAGAAGAACTTCCATGAATTTTGGTATTGTAGAGATTTTGTGAGTTTTCCAAAACAATACATCCCTGTCTGGATACGAGCAGGTAAAGGTGGTTCTGGCACAGATGTACCTAGTGGTAAAACCTGAAAACACCGCTTTTATCTAGAATAAAACAGGAACTGGTGCATGACAACGGGCCTTGCTGCACTCTTGGTTACGACACTCCTGGGGGATATGCTTAGGATACTTCTCATTTTCTTTACAAATCGCTACGAAGGGTTTATAAGTATATACCTCCTCAAAGAAAACATTTTTGTGATTATGGATTATATCCATAAAATATTCAATTTATGTTAGGTTTTTTACAAGTTTAGAATTATGAATTGTGATTCATAAACTGACTAAGTGTATTCCATTGTTTAGAAATCGCCCCTAGTAGAAGGAATGTGAACTACAACAATATGTATGATCCAAAATTAAGAAGGCTCATATCATTCATGGTATTAAGACGACATTTAGAAAGGAAATAGTCTCCCACGTATTATCATCATATGAATAAATAGTATCAAAAGATCAGTAAAGAACTCTTTGAATCCTATGGCTTTGAAGGGAAGCCAGAGAAGAAAAGGATGGTATAAAGAAATATGGATAAAGGGAAGAAGGGAAAGAAGGATTTTCTAATATGTGATAAATGTGGAATGAATATCCTTGGTAAATGATTGAAGGTATTGGGAGTTTTTTTATAAGTGTGGAAAAAAAGGACACCAAATACATGATTTCAAGGGTAAGAAAATGTTTTCAAATGTACAATGCTTTATCTGCAAGGAGTTGGGACACTACGCAAACCAATGTCCAAATCATCAGAGTATGCACCAAATGATGCTATTGGATAATAATAAAGTTATGATACTACCACAGATGAAGAGGAATTACTAGTGTTCTTATGTTGTTATTAAAGAATTATTTCATTTTTGTGTTGTATCAACGATGTACTGGTTATATGAATTATGTAGATAAATAAGGATTGTACTGCAGTACTATTTCATTGAGGATTTGAGATATTAATGTACTATGAAAAGTGACTCAAAAGAAAGTCAATTGTTTTATAAAACACATGGTTGAAGGAAAGGTAATCCTTAATATGGTATTGATATTAAGCTAGTAATTTTTGAATAAGAGATGTTTTATTTGGATGAATTATATTGGATATTCTTGACTACCTTGGCACTGATTAATGGTTTTTTTATTTTATCATTGTTGGAATATTATATGTTTTTGGATATAAGGAATATATCTAATATTCTATAAGGAATAAGGGAGCATGAATGTAATCAATAAAGTTTTATGGTAATTCATGGTGTTACAATATTTTAAAAGAATACATGATGAAGGTGTTCACATGCTATTATGTGAAAAAAAGGATCTTTATTGTGTTTACCTACCTTATAAATTTTGGACTGTGAGTTTGGGGAGAAGTATTTTGGATAAGTCTAGTTTGAGATTATTTTTGGATTTCCATAAAAAGGACAACTCAGAGGTTGGGCGGCAATCCGTCGTGTCCGGTAAGGCCGCAATACTTGAACCCACAACTGAAGGGTGACAAGGGTGTATCACCTACTACTAGCCCACGTGATGTCCTTGATTGAATAATGTAGTTTTTTTAAAAGGTCTGATATGTGAATTAAAAATTAATTATTTTTGTAACCCTATATGATTAGGATAAATAGAATATACATATATATATATATATTAAATCTTTTAGAGTGAAAGATGAGTTTGTAATAGGAATTAGTTGAAGGATGAAACTCTACTTGTCAAGTATATATAAATACATATATATATATATATATATATCCTCTTATTTTAAGGATAAATTAATTATTAAACATTAGGGGAGGGATCTTAAAACCAAAAATGTGTTATCCTAATACCTTACATTTTGTTGAAAAGATGGTATTTTAAATCATCATAAATTGGTGGCTTTGAGGCCCACAATTCTAAAATTGTTTGTGATTGATGACCTCAATAACTCCCTATAAATATATATGTTTTTGTTCCAATTACATGTCTCTAATTTCCACCGATGTTCTCTTAATCGAGATTATAATTTGGTGGTGACCCTTCCATTTCTCTTTTCCTCTTATTAAGACTAAATTTTATTCACCCAATTTCAGATGTGGGTTTTCCCACAAAGATATTTTCTATTTTCATCCTTTTATTTTCGAAGAACAAATTAAAATTGTGAGGACACAATTTTTTGAAGGAGGAGAGAATGTAACACCCCAATCTTCCACGGTACGCTTCACTTTGAATAATATAGTAGCGTGTTTTGTACGCAACTTCGAGTTATAACACACCACAACCAATCAAACTAGCCGTTATGAATAGTAATACCCACTTTTTGAAATTTTAAAAAATTTATCATTCAAAATGGACTTCATTTTTGGATTCAGAATATTGAAATTAGCTTAGGATGAAATTTTGGTGCTTTTTGGATAACTTTCATTTTTTGATGAATAGTTCAAATTACTAAATTTTAATTAAAAACAAATTTTTTAATCGAAATAGTTAACAGTGATAAATTATGAATTTGAGTTTTTTAAAGTATATTTAGAATATATTTTTACAATTTAATAAAATTTTGGTCATTGTGTTGAATTTCACATTTAAACCAGACACAGACAAGTGTCAATCTTTTGATTGTTATTATTTCTTAAAAACACGCTATTTATTTTGACAACGAGAATTAATTATTAAATTAATTAATGCAACTTATATGTTTTGAATTTGGTAAAATAGACATCATTTTTGAATTCATAATATCAAATATATCATAGGCCGAATTTTTCATATCTTTCTGAAAACTTTCAATTTATTATGAATAGTGAAAAATACTAAGTTATAGTTTAAAACCGAATTTTTATTAAATAATTATTTAATTTATTTAAATTTAATTAAGGTCAAAATAGATACATAATACCTATATAAGTTCAATTTAATTAATTGAAGTTATTTTAGAATAATTTTAGATATATAAAAACATTATTGAACTTTTCACCGTCTTTTACCCACCTCCTATGAGAATTTGGAAATTTACATAAAACATAATTTTACCACTTCTGTGAGTGGAATTTCGAAAATCTGAGAGACATGGTTAATATCACGGAGTAAAATTTGGTTCAATAAGATAAAAATAATTTTTGGTGAATAGTAACTTTTTACTTTTATTTAGCACGGTTAAAAGCAAATATGGTAATTAAGGGTAAAAATGAAATTAATATTACCCTAACACATGTCCTAATCCTATTGGACAAGTGTATCTCGACCAAAAACAACCTTAGAAAAAAAATATTATCATTTAGGTCCACTTGGATTAGATTAGGACATTTATTATTATTTAATTCAAAAAATTGTTAAAAGAATTAAAATCAAAGTTTAATAACTAAAACATTTTTAATATAGGGTTTTACATAATATAAATTCGATTATAAATATTAATTAGAAATCTAAAAATATTACCTACATCATGGTATTTTATCTATAATTTTTAGACATTAAATAAATAAATTTATTTATGACACAATGATGATGGAGTAATTACCTTATTCATGAAAGAATCAAATAAATGGTATTATAAATATTAAAATGAATATAATTTCAAAGTTTTTATGACATCCACGAATTTTCGAGGTGAATATGACATATTAGGATTGATTCAATGTATTTTTTTTGAAGTAATCATGTGGTTATTATTATAACAAAAAAAATACCAAATAGTGTCCAAAATAAAATAAAAAAGTTTTTTAAAAAAATATTATATTATTAATTGATATAATGGCCCTAAAAATCTATGTATCGTTCATAAGACTTATATAATAATATATATGACATTAATGAACCAATTTAGGCTCGATTGGCAGTATATAGTATGTTTATTAACTATATAGTGTAAGAATACAAGAAGACACGGTAAAAGTTAAATTATTTAACTTAGAGTTAAATCTAAATGATAAGGTTCAAATGGTAACCTAAACTTGTCTGAAACCTATTGGATGAGTTTTTTAGACCTATCCCCACCTTAGACTTTAAATAATCAACATTTGACCCATTAGAAACCGAATATTAAATTAATATAAAATATTATTTTAAGTTTTTCCAAAGGTGCCCCTCACCCCTCTTATAAAAGGGCACTCCCCCTTCTCTCTAATTCACACCTTCTACGTCATTTATCATGGAGAACCCCTACCCAAATACCCTCTCAACTATCCTCCCTTAAACCTAGAGGCCTTAGTTTGATCAGAAATACATTCTAAGGAGCCCTTTTGATCAAATCAAAAGGAAGATCCTGAAGAAGAGGTAATGATTTCACCACTCTCTTTCAAGTTTCTTTCTTCTTCCACTTCCTTTTTCTTTATTGTTTCCATTATAAAATAATAACTCCAGTATATTCTATATACTGGGATGTTATTATAATTATGGTACAACCAAATTCATTATTCTATCCACCCTTTAAATGACATGTCACCATACGTGCGTACGTACGGCTTACCGTCTCCACGTCGTGGTGTGATTGTTATTCAATACATTGTCATTTGGATGGGTAAAATAATGATTTTTATTTTATGTAAATAATAAATATAACATGATAAGAATTCTGTATATATATTATATAACATCCAATTATATATTATATTAATATCAAAAGAATGATATTTTTTCTCGTGCGTACGTACGGATTACCGTCTCCACGACGTGATGAGATTCATTTCCAAGTTCCACATTCATCACCAATTATAAAAATATATATATTAATAATAAGTATGTAATATGTGACATAATAATCCTACTTTATATATATATATATATTTATATATATAAGTATTTATTTACTTACATATATCTTATTCACTTACTTCTGTTCAATACTATATGAAAATGGAAACAACATTTATGCGTATGTATGAACTTCCGTCTCCATAAATGGTGTTTTCCATTACATATATACATTTATTATAAATTTTTATATTCTAAATATATATGACAAATAAATCATGTTTTATATTCTGAATTTATTGAAATCATGATCTACGTGATACAATCAAGAGTAACAAGTTAAAACACATATGATATAGAAAGCGATTATTAACCGAATTATTAATATAACATGGAAATTATTATTAACTGGGTAGTATAAATTCGTAAATGAATAATGTATGATATCATGAATATTAACATGGTTCTGGTATAATTTAATAACATACTATAGTCTTCATACAGGATGTTAAACGTACCCTCGACTAAAGGAAAGTGCAAGGTAAGGGGTTTTCATCTCACTTCTTATTCCCGTGAGATTCATGCCATATTGCCACTATTATCTTTTGTGTGGTTATGTACTGCCCATAATTGTATTCTTTGTGTAATACACTTTAATTTTTGTGTATTTACATATTCATTGTATTATACCTCTTTCATGGGTTGTATGTTTCGTAAGTTACCAAATTGGTAAGGGTTAATTTCACAATCTCTTTATTATCCGAGGTTGTTTTTACGTAAGTATCTACTGGGAAATATTTATTATCCATGTCCATGTTTTATGAAAGATTTTTCAAAGGGATTTTTAAGGGATTTTTTTTACTAAAACATCATTTCAAATTTTTTAAATATTTATTCTTCTAAATCTTTCTCATTAATGTCCATGTCTTCAAAATGGGTTTTAAGGATTTATTTATATGGACATGAATGTTTTTAAAATGTTAATTCCTTTAAAAAGTTTCAAAGTGGTATGGGACTCTTTGATTCAAAAATATATTTAAATGAGTTCTTTTCTAAATTGTGTGACATTTAAATGTCTTCATGAAAAAGGGGTATTTCTCTCAAAGAGTTTTACAAATCATTTTCATCCATGTAAAAATTATTTAATGGATTTTAAACTTGTTTTGAAGTTGATTTATAATGATACAAATCTTCCATATTGTGTTGAAGGTTTTGTGATGTGTTTGACTGTGGATGTGTTATTTTTATACCATTCATGGTTTATGGTTAATGTATTGACATTTCGTATGATAGTTTTAATACGAATGTTTATGTTTTGTTTAGACCATTTTATATGAGGAATGCATTGGACTTAATAAGTGACGGGTGGAGCGAACTTTAGATCCTCGATGCATCGGTAGGTCTCATGAGACAAACTAGTGTCTTGGAACGAGGCCCTGACAAAATATTATTTGTTGTCTTGGAACGAGTCCTTGGATACGTGGTTATGATAGTCTGGCTTTATGCATTCCATCATTATGAAAGTGGTTATTGATATTTCAAGTGATTATTCGACTAGTAGAATATCCATGTGAATAATTAAATGGCATTATTTCGGTTTATCATTTCCATATTATGATGAATTTCAAGTTTAAAAGTCTTTTGTTTTGGCTATACATTGCCTTAAATGTTTATATTTATTTATGAATGTTTTCTCTTTATTATTATCCTTACTAAGCATCTGACCTCACCCCTTTCTATGTTTTATATTTCCCAAGATTTCAAGAAGTGTATTGTGATTGATATGTAGGGTTTAGACAAGGGAATAATGGCGTTCATAATGGATTATTTATGTTTTTTTGTATGTTATGAAGTGTAATGTAACATTCATGTATGTAATCTATTTTTCAAGACTACTAAACCGATCGGTCTTTCGGGAATTCATTCCTTGTAATCAAGCCAATGTATTAAAATAATGCACTGACTCTGGGTAACTAGGGTCGGGGCATTACAATTATTATAAAAATATATGATAATGAATAAGTGGAAGAGCGTAATATGATTATATATGTTTAACTTGGATAATCATCAACAAGAGAAGAAAAAAATACAATATATTAACTCAAAGAGATGTAAGGAATGATGTTATACATGGATAGAAGGTCATGAAAAATATAATGGGGTGAAATGGGAGAAAGAATAAAGTTAATTTGTGAAATTTCATAATTGAAAAATACCAAAAACTACCTCTTGCTACATACATGGTTTGATATCATGTTGTGTGAAACCATTCACCATCCGTGAAACAACCATTTCATTTTAGCGACTAACCAAGTAGGGATAGACAATACTATTACTCTAAACATTTTGTAACTTTTATTGGTGACATGGATATAGAACCATATATTTTATTATGTCAAATAGTTACATGAAACTATACACAACCCAGGGGACTCATTTATATCTATAAAAACACAATTGTGATTCAAATTCATGGTTTATATTATCAATAAAAATAATTTAATAGAAACTATTACTCATGAAAATTTATTATTAGATACATAGTTGCTCCTAATTTTGTGTCAACCATGTCCCATTCACATAACTAGTAATTTAACACATATTATTGCATTTTATTACTACTGTTGACCACTCAACGGTCATGTGATAACTATTAAACATAAAAAATTGTAAATAAAGGACCAATTTTCACCAAACTCTTAAATGTAATAAAATATAAATAAATAAATAAATAATTGTTTCATTATAGTGAGACAATGTTACCAAATATTTCAAATTTCTCCCTCTCTAATCTTAATATAAAATGTTTATCATGGAATGGATATCATTTATTCATTCTGAAAAGTACAAGAAATTTTAAAATGGTGGACTACAAACCAAGGTTATTCAATACAACACTGACATCATTATGGTGACTAAAAAACATTAAATTTCGTAATTGAAATGATTTACCATATCCTCAATAATTAAATAGAACTCATAATGTTATTTTTGGTAGGGTAATTATCTACCTCCTTCTATTAGTCTTACACTTATATGTTTACAAGGGACCATGGAAATGAACTAAGGTATTAAGTAAATATATATAGAATATCATATAAAAAGGTATCCCCACAATATTAAAACCCATAAAAAATAATCATTATCAAATAAATAAAATTATTCCTAATGATTCAATAAAAAATAAACCAAATAAAAGGATCACCAACCTGGTTTCCTTGTCCTAGTGTTGAGACACCACCATAAAATTTTCATATATTATATCACGTGGATTATATAGAACTATTATTATTATTAGAAATAATTTAATCACCCAATAAATATTATACCCACAAAAAAGTAACTTAACAAAATAAAATTGAGGACAAAACTATACAATATAATAAAAAACAGAATTTCATGTACAAAAATAAGTTGTTATATTGACCATATATACAATAGGATGATATTCAACACAATGAAATGGTGTCTAAATTATGTATCATTATTACATGATTTAAATATAAAATCCTATATATATTACATAACAAGACATAACTTTGGTAGTTTTTAGAAGAATCCTAACTTGGAGGTTTATTGAAGCATGGTTTACCATACTAATTACATTCCAGTGACATACAAAAAGAATATTTTCTTGATAAAAAATGGATATCTTATTAGTAAAACTAACCATCAAGTCTAACACAATATTCTTACTCATCCATTGGTTAAAATTCCCTTCTTCTAAACTAAGGGGTATCAAAAATATAACAAACTTGATGCATTACAAGAGTAACCACCCCAACATGAACATCCCATATATCCTCATTCGTTATGAGCATAATCTGATTAATGATGAATTAATTTAAAAATAAAAACATATATATCACCATTAATATAATGTTCTATTGAATAATCTATAACATTATCATGTGTATATGGTACTAGATCAATGATGTAATAGGTGCACCCCAAATATATAGGTCCCTCTACTCAATAATTTAAAAATCCATAACTATATGGATATTCATGGTTTTATTGAAGTATTATTGGATAAAAAATATCTCAAAAATTCATATTAATGATAATGTAATGGTTAATTCCAAATAATTGACTTCCACCCCTTCTAAATAGTAACTTAAAACAAAATCAATGTAAACATTAGATAAAGTGTTTTTAAAACCTCATAGTGGATGAAAATATTCTCATTATATTCTACCAATACTTAAATAAAAATAGAAACAAATTCCCCAATTAAAATATAAGGATCCAAATTAAAAATATCTTATACATAGTTTGTATGTAACGATAAAAAAATTATGCTTCCAAGCTGAAGGAGAGATAAATTCTTACAAAGGATAAATATAATCTATCATAGGCTTTGCATGATTATAATCATTGAAAAATACTTCATGAAATTACCAAATGATATATTGGGTGGATACAAAATGATAACTAGAAAAAAAAACACATTATTAGTAAGAATAATGATTCAATACAACAAAAAACTATGTTTAAAAAAATAAATATACCTGAAAATATATTATAAATCTCAAAAATATTTTCTTAAGAATATCTAAATAAAACATATTCTTGTTCATAACACTAAAAATACCTCAAGAAACCTAAAAATTAATTAAAACATTGAAACTTGTATTTTGAGAACTATTAAAAATTATAACACTTAAAGAAACTCAATGATATTTTATAATAAGCCTTGTTATAAATTTTTTTGGAAAATATCTAAAAAATCACATTCAAATTAAAAGTGGACTTCGATGTTTCCACATAATTTTACATAATGTTTTTAAAAAAATTAATATTATTTCAAATTTTCTCCTTTTAAGAAATACTAAACAATGGTTTTATGACTGAAAATTAACTTTTTTATTATCAAAACACTTTTAAGGGTAAATTGAGAAATAATGAGGTCTATCATAAACAACATAACAACCATTAAAGAAAATGACCTAGACAAAACTATAGAATTAGATCTTCACCAACATCTACATAATGATGACAAGTTTTCACCAAAGCATGACCCTTCAGCAGGCAGACCCATGTAGATGTGCGTATGCATGATACCGATGGAAAATCCATACCCTCTCAGCACCCAAACCCAAATGGGATTCTCCATAGAAGACTTTGTGCTCTAATACTCATCTAGAATGGATACAAGTAGAGTGTTGGTTGCATGACACCCAAATAAATAGATTCAAAAAAGACTAAATTGAGATAATAATAATCTTATTCCCTACACAATTTCCAGGATAAAGACGAATCTTGAATGTATGATACCTCTATCATTAGAATTTCAAACATAGAGGTCAGTTAGTCCCAATACTGTATGTACTCCTTCATACTAATATTCCATTTATTGAAACCCCATACAAAAATTAGATCCTACTTTTCAATCCATGGGTATTAATCCTCATTGAGAGACACTCTTAGGGACCTCCCTATCATTTCAGTTGCTTCCTCTTCAAATGCATTAAACACCAATACCTTCTCTGTTTATTCTTCTTTAGAACATAAAAACAAGTCAACAGAATGATCTCCCTGGTCCCTTGACTATATATGACTCAAATTCATATTGATTATATTATTTTCCTTTAAATCTTTGGTAGATAAAGTCTCTAAACGAGGTGATAATAAGGTGTAATCCTTCCTCCCCTTCCCCCTCCTAAAACTATTGTTACTCTCCAGTCATGAAACATCATCTTTTATATGGATGGGTTCACCCCCAATGGGTTCCTTCACACAAACCTCATCTTCCTCAACTAGGCTCAATCCTAACTCTCTAATCCAATCAAACTAGTTACTCATGTGGACTGGGTTCTAGAACAAAGAATCAGATACAACAAATAGTTTTATCATTAAACAACAAATGAATGTGGTCTGATTATTAATAATACTCTACATAAATATTATCTATTCATTATAAATTATTAATTTATATGAATATTTATAATTTATAATACCAATGCACCAAAAAATATATCTTCTATGAATTTCTTGGTCACATTTTTGGTAATTCTATATACTATCAAGGAATAATCTATTGTATGTCTCCTAGGATACGATTCCAATTTTATGACAATTTTCCTATAATTTGAAATTTTAATTTTCAACATAAGTTTCAGCCCATTTAATCCTAAAACTCATTATATATGTCAAATTAACACATTATTATAACATTAGATCATTAATACTAAAATAAAAAAATTTATCATCAGAAAATTGAGAAAAAATATCATATTTTGCACAAAAACATCTTAAAAATCCCAAGTAATTCAATTTTCTATATAATAATTGTTATTAAAAATATTTCTCTCGCTGAACCATTTGGATTATATAATATAATAACCTATATACCTTGAATTATATTAATAAAAATTTTACATTAATATAATTTTTTCACGTAAAATGTTTGACTAAACCTGGCCTAATATATGAGAAAGCCAAGAAATTTCTTTAACTACATTTGTGACCTCAATGTGTTGGAATCCGGTGATAGGGAATCATTGCATACATTACTGGGAATTCTTTTTCAAGATAAATTAGTAATTAAAGGGTGAATCAAACATGGGTGACCTAAATGACTGATCTATAATTTTGGATAACACATACATATATAAAAAAATTTAAAAATTTAAAAAAAAACAAATAATCCATAAGAATATAAAGATAACTCATCAAATAAAAATAAATCTATCTATTGTAACCAAAAAACTAAAATATAATTAAGGATTAAATTTAAATATATGAACTTCTAAACAATGGAAATTTAACAAAGGAATGAAATCTCATGTGGCTTGACAAAAAATATAAACTAAAAATGTTACTGAGAAAAATCCATAATGAATACTCTAACCATTATTTCCTTAAATTAAGTGAATCACTATCACATTCCACCTCCAGTAAGAATGAATTTAAAAGATAATTTACATCCATTATATCCACATTTAACCTTTACCAAATCATTAATATATTAAAAGTGAAAAAATATAATTCTTACTAACTATACTCTATTCACACCATGATGAGCCCTTAAAATTATAAATATTATATTTAACTATGAAATAAATCAAGTAATATAAACACTACATTTTAAATAAAACAAGTAACATGAGAATTTTACAAATATTTATTTTTCCAAATGATTTATTGATAAAAAATTTATCATAACATAGATTATATATATTAATGATAATATTTTATCTGATATATTGTAAACTGTTAAAAATATAATATTGAAAATAAAAAACCCATATGTATTTATTCTTTAAATATTGTAATCAATTTCAATTAATATGAGTTTCACAATGAAGGACAGTGTTTCTAATGAAACATATATTACAGTTTTTTAGACATTATTATTTATATAAAAGGATGGAATAATATAATATAATTTTAATTAAAAAAATTATTTTCCAGTACATAAAGGTAATTATGAATGTTAAAAAAATTAATTTTAGTTATCACAAAAATACTTATGATAGATAATAATTATTTAACCAAAAATATACTATAATTATAAAATATAAGATAAACAACATGTAAACACATAAGATCTCTAAATATAAACATAGGGAAAACAAAAATGGAATCCATCTATTTAGAGCCTGATGGGATTCAACAACCAAGCACTATGGTTATCCCAATCAAGCTAGAACATGAGAATAAATCCCATAATCAAGGAATGATCCATACTTGGGGACACTAAACACTCTAGAATCATAATAGTTATTTTTATTCATATATATATATATTTCATATATAGATACTCATGGAAAACCATATCACAAAATGGACCTGAGATATCAACCCGAAACATGAAGTGTCATATTGAATAAAAAATAATCATAAACCTCCCTCATCTATGATCACCCTTTAGAGAAGAATAATTTCATTGTGATTATCTATTTAATAATGATAACATCATATGATGGAAAATTTATAACTTTAATAAAATATAAATGTCATCTTCGATTTCATTATAATAAAAATTAAGGTGATAATACTAAGGCTGAAAAATAAGAAAGAAAATCATTTGTCCAATGAAATTAAGGAATTTTACTCACCCTTAGGCAATCCATGTTATCAGTAAATCACATAGAAACAAAACCATAAAAAACTTTGATAATCATTCTGAAAAATAAATTTATTTGAATTATCATATGAACACCAGCATGTCCACGTTAAAAGATAATATCCATAATTTAGTAAGATATTTATGTCAAAATCAAACACATATATAGTTTGAATAAAATTCATCGATGGAATGAGTTTTCACCTTCAGAAACTAGTTGAGTTTTAAAAAAAATTCATAGTCAAACATAATTTGAATGTTCTTATTAATAAAACATTAAAATCATTTAAATGATTATTACCATGAAACTAAAATTAAATAATTGAAAATGAAAAATCTCTTTTTTCCAAATTAAAACATTGAGGAATGATAATTTGTATTTACAATGAATATTATTTATACTTAATACTGATTTTAAAACATTTAATATAGGTATTGAAAAAAAAGTAAGAACGTATTATTTTTTATATAATAGAAACACATGGAGTAACCTACCTTAAATAATTAATATTCTATAAAAATATTTATAAATTATAAATAGAAAATAGAACCGTTTATATAACCATTTAAAACCCTAAAATTGGGAAACACCATTTCAGTAGTGTAACATCAAACCCTATGTCACCATGACAATCATACTGATATTGTAATTTATGAGAAGGGTAAATAGGAAGAGATAAAGATGAAAAAATAATTATACCTTGTTGAATCATTATTTCTAAAAGATGAAATCCAATGAAGAATCGTTTATATATTGGAGTAATGGGAGAGGATTTGTATTTCTACAAGCATCAAATAAAGAAGAAATGAAACAACATTTAGTTTTAATTAAGGACGTTTATAACATTATTATCATAACCATAAAAACTAGGTTTCTTGCATGATATAGTCACATAGTTTAGAAAATCTTGTTGCAACCATGTTTTAGAAACTATTTTTTTTCTATATACACTACATGGTTATATAATATATTTATTGTTAACATTTTTAAACTACTTTAGCTAACAAGAGTGGAACTCTTCCTATGATTTAGACACACAGTAGCACCCAACCTTGCCTAGCCTATTCTCTTCCTATAAAACAAGAAATTACCCATGTGTGATTCAATAATAAGGTTTATACTCATTGTATGGATGATTAATAAACATAATTACAACTTTCCATGTACAAAGAAGCTACAAAACTACACTTAACCATGAATTAATGATTATCCTCTCAGTTAACATGAAATTATAGAAGTAGTATTATGTTAAATAGTTTTTACTAACCATGTGATGACTGTGAAGTGATAGGTAAACACACAAAAATCCCAAATCATTGAAATGTTAATCCTTAAAAACATTTAGTTATATGAAAACAATACTTAAATACATTAAATAATTAAAAAATAAACATTGTGTGAGAATAAGCTAGTTTATTTTATATAATAAAAGGACTGATATTTTCTATATGGGATAGAACAAAATGCAATAATGTTTTATTCAATAGTATTAAAAAATAATATTAGGAATAAAATAAAAAATATATTCATTATATATTTTTAATAGAATATTTAATTAATAAATTAACTAATGAATATTATTTTAAATATATTTAATTTTATCTATAATTTTTAATAAAATTTTATATTATTGGGAATTTTGGTGAAACTGAAATTATGTGAATATATATTTTATTTAATAAAATAGTATTTCTAGAGACCTAGTTAGTTAATAAAAACATCATAGTATCAAAATATATACCATGAAATGATAATTGATATTTTGAAAAGGAAAAATTGAATATGATCTATAACCATACCCATGAAGAAATAAAAATTCATTTTTATAGTTAAATTTAAAGATAAAAACAAAATCATGTTAATAGTGGTTATAATTTTGACAAATATTTATTTGGGATGACTGGAAAAGGCCTAACAGAATGAAAACCATTATTTTATTCATGATTAAAATGAAATTTTATTCATATATGTACACATATTTTAAAGAAATTAAAATATTATATGAATTTTAGGACATGAATTTTATCATTGGAGAAATATAATTTCGAATTGAATCATTTATTGTTAATGTTCATAATGTTATAGAATTATTTACTACATTAAAATAGATATCCAAATCACAATTTTTTTGGAAACAGTTATTAAATGTTTTTTTATAATATTTAAAATATTTGGACATTAATTCCTAACCATTAAGTGTTATGAAACATATGGAACAGTTTTTATATAAATCAATTTTCCTTATATCTTAACCATAGTTATAAGTATACATGGAAAAGAAAGTGACATAAATCATTATGATAAAAATAGATCATGAAATATGAATATGGATAGATTGAGATAGAGCTAAAAATTTGATAGGTGGGATCAATGTGTAGAACACTGACCCAAATTATTCCATACAACACCCAAGTGATGATTCTATATGAAATATTGCATGCCTATCCATATATAATATTTTCTCAACTTGTGAGGAGGGACTAATGGTGAAATTGGAATGGTGTACCCTTAATAATGAGAAACATACAAGATAAAATTAATTAAATTATAAAAAACTGAGTTCAAATTGAAAAATAAATTAAAAATAGTGTAATACAAAATTTTACCCTTGTCACAAAAGTAAATAAACAAATTGCACAATGTTGAAACACAAATCATATTATATAATTTGTGTAGAATTAAATAATTAAACACCATGGAGTCCTCTATAGTTTGTCTTCATACTACCACAAAATATCTACTCCAAATATAAACAACTATTGTATGATCTTATGCCATACCTAAATCTGTGATCATGACATATATATGTGTAATAATATTCATATTTAGGCCGAGTTAATAATAACTAGTATGACACGACCAATGGATTCATAACTAATGTCTACAAGTTTAAATGGTATGTTCCATGGTAAAATTAAATGCCTGTGTAAGAATTATGAATCATATATTTAGATTATTTGTACTTGTAAAGAACCAATAATATCCGTGGAATTTGTTTTCTTAAATTCATGGGAATTTTAAGAGTCCGCGAAAATTTACGGCTTTTGATTCCAAGGCCCAGTGTGCCCGGAATCAATTTTTGATGTTTTGTTCAGGTCTTTTCAGTAAACGTACGAGCATCATTTTATAAATATTGAACCAGTGCTCGGAACTGAAATCTGAGGACACCGTTAAACTCATAGTGTCAGTGATTGCTTAGTGAGACCTTCACTGTAGTTGCGTTTCATCGAGAATGAAAGATAGTTTTTGGGCTTTTAAAATAAAATTTAATAAAAATATGGTGTGCTTATTTTTATTTGTTAGTTTTTAAAACGTCTTAAGGGAGGTTAGATGTAGGGCCCACCCACACAAAACCTCCCTTGGGAGGATATTATTTGGCGTGGCCCACCTAAAGTTAACACCCATTTAAATCAAAGAGGTGGGTCCCACATGGGCTATGAACCTTCTTTAACCCCCATTTATGTGGGGGGAAACTCTTGAGCTCCCTTCATTAAGGTACCACTTCAATAAATTAATTAATGGTTCTTTAATTAATTAGTTTGAATTCTTTTGAATTCTTTTTCGAAAAAAATAAATAATCGGATATCATAACCCATTATTTTTGGTTGGAAACTCTTTTTGTGGAACATTTGGGAGAGGAGGAGGAACTTGGAAGAACGATTCCTCCACCAATGAAGAACCTTCAGTCGAGGGACGAAACTGTTTCCCATGAAGAACGCCACTGCCGACGTCTTCGACTTTGACTACTCCGAACTCTTCTTCCACCGTCAACGAACGACAAGAGAGGTAGGGGAATTTGAATTGTTTTTGTACCCATTATTTGACGTTCAAGTTTTGGAATGTGAATCACTATTTTATATCACCATAGCGAGGAGGGCTCAGACCGCACGAACATGGCCTGATCCTCCCTCTATGTCCACCTCATTTGTTGACGATGGTAGTGACACAACGACGCCATCGGAAGGGAGTATCGCAGTGGAGCATCGACAGCCAGTGATGGCCCAATCGTGAGTAGAACTGGCGGCGCAAGGGGCACCCGGTCATTGGAAGAGCGCGGCGCAGTCGCGCCACGTGGAGGATCGGGTCGTGTCCAGGCGGACCGCGGTGGTGCCGGATGGGCGTGGTGTCGTCGCACCACGCTGGCGGAATAATCCGTGACCACGAAGGTTTCGGCGGTCAGACGGGATGGGAATGGCGCCGTCGTGCCGTGCCGGATAGAAACGGAAGTCAAAGGCCACGACAAACAAAGGAGGGCAGACGGCTGAGATGGTAGCAGGTAAGCACAATTCAGGCGGGACCCTTCGGGTCCCGCGGTCACCCGGTCGGTGCCCCGCGCCGGCCCTTACAGGAAGACGGGGGGCAATGACCACCCACCCCGCTCGCTCAGTCTGGGTGGGACCTATAAGGCATGACTAGCACTGGCTACGGCTGGTGGTCTACCTACCAGCCATGTGGGCCACCGCGCAAGCCGGGCAGCCTGTCGCAGGCTGGGCCGCCGCACAGGCTGCGCAGCCCGTCGCATGTCGGACCAGTTTTTGGTAGGCCAGGTTGGACGTCGGTCTAGAACTAGAACTAGGTTTTGTTGACCTGAACCAGGTGGGGTGGCCCACTTCGGGTCGGGTCGGGTCGGCCCGACTGGGCCGAACCGGACACGATCCTAGTTTGACCTATTTCACCTTTCTACCCATATCTTGGGCTACGGGTTTCTGATCGATGAACCGTCTCCGGAGACGAACATCTTAGAGAAAACGGATCTTTTGGAATACCCCACTGGAAGTTTGGACGCAGTTGGGGTACATTCGGGTTGGTTAGAACCTAAAACCCAACCGGGACCTTAGAACGAAAATGCCAATAACTCACAGATCGGGCGTCGGATTGACATGCCATCTGTCACATTGGGTTCCTTATGATGAGAAAGAACTATGGGATACATAAAATCAAAACTTCGTTGTAGTTGATGTATCTACACATGGCTTCAGGATCGAACCCTCCCCCGAAATCGAGTGTGCTGTGTACGGGAAACCCTATGGCTTGTTGCGACTGAGATGATAGGATCCTACATTGAACTACTACTGCACCATGATCCTTCTTGGGTTCAACAGCGATGATATTGTACCAGGATCCTCTATGGGTTTGGTAGTGATGGTACTGTACTGGGATCCTCGCTGGGTTTGATAGTGATGACTTCTATACCGGGATCCTCCGTGGGATCGACAGCACTGATACTATTCCAGGATCCTACGTGGGTTCGATTGAGGAGATGATTCAGTGGCTACAACTAATCATATCTACACCTCTACATGAGTTTTATACCTGTTTGAGCTGAGTATTGTCTTTCATTTTTTCTCATCAAGATGATTTACTTCACTTCCTTTATGGAATGGGTTGTGCTTTGGATCGATTGTTGGAGCCAAACAGTGATTGGTAACATAGGTATATGTATGGGCATATACCTAAGTAGGGATGGTTGATACTTTTTGATTGTATATTACTATTTTGGTTTATCGTTATAAGATTTTGGGAGACCTTCAGGGGTCTTGGGGTCCCCTACTGAGAATTGTTATACTCACCCCTGCTCAGGCATCACCCGCACCTTGTTGTGTTCTGTGCAGACGATGATCAGTAGTGATCGAGGTGGAGGGTGACAGACAGGAAGCTGCTCAGAGCTGGACTAGACGGGTCGTACCTCAGGGAAAAGTTTTTCGAGATCTGTACCTACCCTATAGGTAGTATTCCCAAGTGGATGATCCAGGAGATGTTTTCCCTTTTCACTTGTACTTGTACTTGTTGTTTAGTAGGGTTTGTATACTAGACCACTAAATTTTAGCACACATTTCTTTTCTATAATAGTACTTTTTGATTCTACTGCTTGTGTTCAAACTGTGTGTGTTACAGGTTTAAAGGCAATGACTTCCCTTTTTATCAGGGATTCGCCTTTTGGTGCTAGTCGCCATCCCCTGGCCCATGGAAGGCGGGCTTGGGGTAGTCATGGCATGGGCCCCGAGGACGGGTCATGACAAATTGGTATCAGAGGAGTCGGTTCTACCATAGAACGTAGACTTTGATTTTTTTTAATTGCAATAGTGTTAATTGTTTTAGGTGTGGTTATCAGTTTAGGGAAACCAGTGTTGGTGTGGCAACCAACGTATCCATACACTAGGACTCTGACTTCTGACTTCCGACTCAGAAAAAGAAAACACTGATTGTGTGTGTGTTTCCTTTGAAAAGGTTTCTTCCTGATTACTTAGTGATAGCTCTCCAGGTATATAGTTTTGACCATGGTGCACTTGTTTCTTTTCAGGATGGCCCCACGTTGGTAGCCAGCTAGGGTTCTGAGTTTTGTATGAGATGGTAGCCCACCGAGCGACGAGACCTCAGTGTAGGGCCCCATTACAGCGAATGTACCAGCGGTACCACTACTCGTTGAGACACTGATACCACCAGCTCTAGAAGTAGAGAGTGCAAACCGTCTGAGTGTGTTGCATGAGTTCTAGTGCCAGAGGCCACCAAGGTTCAGGGGAGAGATGGACCCACAGTCAACTATGGATTGTTTGGAGGATGTTGAGAGAGTTTTCATATTGGTAGGGACACAAGATGACCTCATGGTGATCCTTTCCACGAGTCTCCTACAGGCAGCAATTGGAAGATGGTGGAGCCTGATGCTCTAGGTTCATGATGAGGAATCAATAATCTAGCCAGACTTCAAGAGTCTCTTCGGGTCAGAGTTTGTTCCAGCCACCATTCTTGCGGTGCGGATTCAGGAGCTGCTTCATCTACAATAGGGTAGCATGGTGGTAGCTCAGTAATGAGTGAGGATCATCGACCACTCGTTCTACTCCACATATATGGTACAAGACCCTTTCTTCAGGGTCAGGCCCTTCGAGCAGAGACATAGGCATGAGATCAGGGCCTCGATGATCTCCCTCAGCATTCCAATGCAGGCGTGGGTGCTGGAGTGATCCCTTCTTGTGGAGATTTTTCTTGCTAAGTAGTCCCTAGCAACGAGACCCACCACTATGCGACACATAGCGGAGTCTTCTGTAGCCAGCAGTAGAAAGATATCACAGAGGTCCAAGCGGACTAGGGAATTATATGGGCGACCCTGGGATATAGGTTCGGTTGTGTGGGGAACACAAGACGGAGCCAGCCATATGAAGAGCAGACAGTGTTATGTGTGCGGCGGGCAGGGTCACGTGGCTCGTGAATGCCTGACCCTCCATTAAGATATGAAACAGACAGTAGAGGGACCTCCCAGGTAGATGAAGAGGTTCGATCATGGTGGTCCGTTGGGAGCAGGCGGACGTGGCAGATGAGCTGGCCGAGCAGTTGGTGGTGGACGATGTTTCGAGGTCCTACCACCACCACCACAAGGAGGTCCACCCCAACCAAAGGGAGCTGGCGGACAGAGGTGGGATCATCTCCAGGTAGCTGAGCCCTACGACCATGGCACTCCAGAGATTATTCGAGGTACGATATATGTCTACTCCACCTTAGCTGTAGTTCTTATAGACATAGTTTCCAGTCACTCTTTAATATCAATTTCCCTCCTTCGGAACTCGGATATTCTGATTGAGTCGTTGTATCGATCATTACAGCTATAGACTCTTACGAGAGTAGACTCGATGATTACGTACTGGTTCCAACGGTGTGATATTACTCTAGGAGATGAGATATTTTGCTGGGATCTCCTTGTAGTGGTTTCGAATCCTTACGATGTCATCTTGGGTATGGACTGGTTATCAATAGTTCATGCTCATATTGACAGCATTAGGATGAAAGTGTGGTGTGTCTGTGAGGATGGGATGAGTTTTACCTTCACTGGAATGAAGGGAGCCTTTGCAGCACAGGATGGAAATACATAGAAGAGGGGGAATCCGATCACACATCAGTTGGCTAGCCTCATTCTCAGAGCGGTTGATGTGTAGAGTCAAAGTTTTCCTGTTTGGTGGATTAGTACGCTGATATCTTCCCTGATGACGTTCCAGGACTACCTCCTCACATAGAGGTATAATTTTACAATGACATGTACCCCATGAAGACACTGATATCCACTCCAGCATATCGGATGGCTCCCGCGGTGCTTCATGAGCTTCGGGTATAGTTGGAGGACTTGCAGGGGAAGGGACTTATCTGACCTAGTGTTTCACCCTGGGAATCCCTAATTTTGTTCTCCAATAAGGTGGATGGGAGCTTTCGTCTTTGTGTTGATTATAAGTGCATCAACCAGGTGACTATTGAGAACAATTACCCACTCCCGAGGATTGATGACCTCTTTGATTAGCAGAAGGGAGCACGTTTTTTCTAGAAGATAGATGATTGATCGGGTTATCACCAGCTCAGAGTACGGGATGAGGATGTGCGGAAGATGGCCTTCAGATGCCGGTATGGCCACTACAAGTTCTTGGTTATTCCATTCGGTGTAACCAACACGCCAATAGTGTTCATGGGACTCATGAACAGGATCTTTCAGCCACACCTTTATCGCTTTGTGGTCGTCTTCATCGATGGCATTCTGATCTACTCAGATACCAAGGAGGAGCATGCCTACCATTTGTGGTTAGTACTGGACACACTCTGAGAGCACCATCTTTATGGTATTCTCTTGATGTGCCAGTTCTAGATCAGATAGGTACACTTTTTGGGACATGTCATCTCAGAGCCTGGATTTGTTGTGGATCCATCAAAGATCGAGGCAGTACTTTCATGGGAGCCACCTAGGAGTGTGACGGAGGTACGGAGTTTTCTGGGAATGGTTGGGTACTATTGTAGATTTGTGTCAGACTTCTCCATAGTTGCAGCACCACTTTCAGCATAGAAAGAGAAGGGGCAACCCTTCGTGTGGTCGGAGAGATGCCAGCAGAGCTTTTAGGAGATGAGGAAGAGGGTGACTATTGCCGCCATTTTGAGGCTTCTTGAGGAAGGAGTAGGGTACATAGTTTACTCTAACACATCATGGACTGGATTTGGGTGTGTTTTGATCCAGGAGTGAGCAGTGATCGCTTATAGTTCTCAGCAGTTGAGATAGCACAAGCAGAACTACGCTACCCATGACCTGGAATTAGCAGCAGTGGTCTTCGCCTTGAAGATGTGGTAGCACTATCTGGTGGGCGAGCGTTTTACAGTATACTCTAACCACTAGAGTCTCAGGTACATCTTCTCATAGAAGGACCTGAACTTCAGACAGCGGAGTTGGCTGGAGTTCCTCCAGGACTATTAATTTGAGATAGTCTATACTCATGGGAAGGGGAGCGTTGATGTAGATGCTCTCAGTAGGAGATCAGGAATTAAACATATAGGGGAGGTGACAGAGCAGCTGGATGAATTTTAGTTATCCTTTTTTGATTGATATGGAGTGGACTTTCTATAGTCTCTTGCAGTCTCACCTCCACTTCTTCAGAGATTCAAGGTGGCGCAACATGGGGATGTTGACTGCGATGCTCGACGTCCAGAGATATCCAAAGGGAAGGCACCTGATGGATTTTCTGTAGGTGGGGAGCTCATCATTCTCTTAATAGGACATATTATTCTACCAGTAGAACTTCAGGAGGAAGTGTTGAGGGAGTTACACACATCTCCTCTAGCTGTACAACCAGGTGTGGCGAAGATGTATCAGGACCTCTGATGATAGCACTGGTGGCCAGGTATGAAGAAGGCAGTAATAGATTTTTTCTCAAAATGCCTCACTTTTCAGCAAGTGAATGTGGAGCACCAGGTTCCTGTAGTTTTATTTCATCCCTTAAAGGTCCCAGAGTGGAAGTGGGATTGGATATCGATGGATTTCGTGATGGGACTTCCACATACATCCAGAGGACACGACTCTATATGGGTGATTGTGGACCGACTCACCAAGTCAGCCGACTTCCTACCAATTAGAGGACATGGATTAGTAGAGAGCATGGGATGCCTCTATGTACAGGTTTTCGTATGGCTTCATGGTGTTACATCGACGATTGTCTCCGTTCGAGATGCTCGTTTCACTTCCCGGCTATGGAAGGGCTTGCAGGAGGCTTTCAGGATGCAGCTTTGCTTGAGCACTGCCTTCCATCCTCAGACAGATGGTCAGAGTGAGAGGACCATTCAGACTCTTGAGGACATGCTTCGTGCATGCATCCTCGACTTCTTTCACGGCTGGGAGGATCACTTACCCTTGGTCGAGATTGCGTATAACAACAGCTACCACTCCACCATCATAATGGAACCTTTCGAGGCATTGTACGGCCGACCTTGTAGATCGCCTCTATGCTGGACCGACCGAGGGGAGTCAGCACTTTTGGGACCAGAGATTGTGCAGGATACGATGGAGATGGTGCAGATCATCCAGGAGCGGATGAATACTACATAGAGCAGGTAGAAGTCCTATGCTGATTGGAGACAGAGACCACTTGAGTTCGAGGATGGCGACCACGTCTTTCCACGGGTCTCACCTCAAAGAGGTCTACGAAGATTTGGTCGAGGTGGAAAGTTGTCTCTGTGACTCATCAGACCTTTCCAGGTCCTCAGCAAAGTAGGTGACGTGGCTTACCACTTATCTTTTCCTCCTCAGTTGCACAGGGTGCACGACGTCTTCCACATATCTCAGTTGAGGAGATATGTGCACGACCCTTCCCACATCATCGACCATGGAGGGTTGGACATCGATGATGGGGATACTTTCACAGAGGTTCCAGTAGTGATTGAGGATCGAAAAGAGTGGGTCCTTCGTGGACAGTCGATACCTCTGGTGCACATTTTCTAGAAGTACGAGAACCTCCAGGAGAGCACATGGGAGCGAGAGGCTCAGATGCATGCTCAGTAGCCCCATTTGTTTCCTTAGTGTGAGTTGTAGCTTATGGGTAAGTAAATCCCTGAGGTGGGGAGAATTTAAAGACCCAAAAATTCTATTGAAATTTTTTTCTTAAATTAATCAGAATTTTACGGGTCCGTGAAAATTTACGGCGTTTGATTTCGAGGCTCAGTGTGCCCGAAATCAATTTCTGAAGTTTTGTTACGGTACGTTCAGTATACATATGAGCAGGTTTTAATAACTTTTGAACTGGTGCATGGAACTGAAATATGAGGGCACCGTTGAACTCGCAGCGTCGGTGATTGATTACTATGATCTTCACCGTAGTTGTGTTCCGTCAAGAATGGAAGAGGGTTTTGGGGTTTTTAAATAAAATTTAATAAAAATAAGGTATTATTATTTTTATATGTTAGTGGTTAAAACCTCTAAGTGGAGGTTAGAGGTAGGGCCCACCCGCACATAACCTCCCTTGGGAGGATATTAATTGGTAGGGCCCACCCAAATTTAACACCTCTTGCAATCAAAGAGGTGGGGCCCAAATGGGCTTTGAACCCTCTTTAACAACATTTATTTGTGGGAAAACTCTTGAGATCCACTCATTAAGGTGACACTACAATAAATAAATTAATGGATCTTTAATTAATTTGTTTGAATTCTTTTTAATTATTTTTCCAACAAATTAAATAATGGGCTATCATAACCCATTATTTTTTGTTGAAAGCTCTTTTGGTGGAACCTTTCGGAGAGGAGGAGGAACTTGGAAGAAAACTTCATCCACCAACGAAGAACCTTCGGTCGAGGGATGAAACCGTCGCCCACGAAGAATGCTGTCGACGACATCTTTGACTTCGACTACTCAGAACTCTTCTTCCATCTTCAACAAACGACAAGAAAGGAAGGGGAATTTGAATTTTTTGTAGCTGTTCTACGTTGTTCATGTTTTAGAATATGAATCACCTATTTATATCACCATAACAAGGAGGGATCGGACCGCACAAACACGGACTGACCCTCCCTCTTTCTCATTCTCATTTGTTGAAGATGGAGGTAGCACAACGGCGCCACCGTAAGGGAGGATCACGGTGGAGAATCGACGGCCGGTGACAAACCGACCGTGATAAGAACCGGCAGCGCAAGGGCCTCCGGGTCACCAGAGGAGCGTGGAGCCGTCGCGCAACATAGAGGATTGAGTTGTGGCCAGGCGGGTCAGGGTGGTGCCAGAGGGGTGTGGGGCCGTCGCACTGTGCCGGAGGAAGAATTCGTGGACAAGAAGGCCGCGGCGGTCGGGCGGGATGGGCACGGTGCCATCATGCCGCACTGAAGAGAAACCATGGAAAAAATCCATGGAAGACGGAGGAGGGTGGCCGGGTGAGCTAGCTACCGGCGGGCGTACCACATGCAGGACCCTTCAGGTCCCAAGGTCACCGGGTCGGCGCCACGCGCAAGTCGTTACAGGAAGATGGGGGGCACTGACCACCCCCCCCCCCCCCCCCACCCACCCTTCGCTCAGTCAAGGCGGGTCTTGTGAGGCGCGGCGACCACTAGCTATAGCTGGCAGTCCGCCTCCTAGCCACGTGGGTTGCGCCACCAGTGGTTCAGGCTGCCGTACGGGCCTGGTGACCCATTGCAGGTCGAGATGATTTCTGGATGGCCACATTGGAACCCGGTTTGGATCTGGACTCGGGTTGGGTCGACCCGAACCGGGTCAGGTTGGCATAGTTCAGGTCAGGTCGCATCGGTCCAACTGGGTCGTACCAGACCCGGACCCATTTTGACATATTTCACTTTTTCACCCATATCTTGGGCTACGAGTGTCCGATCAACGAACCTTCTGCGGTGACTGAAATATTAGAGAAATATGGTTCTTTTGGAATACCCCAATTGAGTTTTGGATGATGTTGGGGTACAGCCGGGTTGGTTTGAACCTAAAAACCAACCAGGCCCTTGGAACAGAATTGTCAATAACTCACGGACCGGGAATCTGATTGATGCGTCGTATGTCGCGTTAGGATCTTTATGATGAGAAAGAACTATGGGATACATCAACCCGATAATTCATGGTAGTTGATGCATCGAAACATGGATGAAGGAGCGGACCCTCCTAGAATCAAGCATGTTGTGTGCGGGAACCCTATGTCTGGCTGCGACTGAGATGATAGGATCCTACGTTGGCCTAAAACTATACCAGGATCCTCCGTGGGTTCGACAATGATAATACTGTACTAGGATCCGTCGTGGGTTTGTCAGCGACAGTAGTGGATCGGGATCCTCTGTGGGTTCGATAGTGATGACTTCTATACCGGGATCCTCAGTTGCTTCGACAATGCTGATACTATTCAATGATCCTACGTGGGTTCGACAGAGGAGATGATTTAGTGGCTAAAACTAGTCATCTATACCCCTCTACTTGAGTTATATACCTGTGTGAGACGAGTCTTTTCTTTCAGGTTTTTCATCGAGATGATTGACTTTACTTCCTTTGTGGAATGGGTAGTGCTTTGGCTCAAGTGTTGGAGTCGAAAAATGATTGGTAACTTAGGTATATGTATGGTAGTATTCCAAAGTAGGGATGGTTGATACTTCGTGATTTTATCTTACTACTGTGGATTATCCGTAGTGGATTCTAGGAGACCTTTAGGGGTCTCGGGGTCCCCTACTGAGTATTGTTATACTCACCACTGCACGGGCTTCGCCCGCACCTTGTTGTGTTTTGTGCAGACGATGGTCAGCAGTGATCGAGGCTGAGGGTTGTGGGCGGGAGGATGATCAGAGCTGAACTACATGAGACATACCTCAGGGACAATTTGTTTGAGATCTCTACCTACCTATCATGTAGGATTCCTTGGTGGACGATCCAGGATCTGTTTTCCCTTTTCACTTGTACTTATACTTGTTGTTCAGTTGGGTTTGTATACTGGCCCACTTACTTTCAACACACCTATATTTTCTATACTAGTACGTGTTTCTTATACTGCTTGTGTTCAGAATGTGTGTGTTACAGTTTTAAAGGCAGTGCCTTCCCTTTTTATCAAGGATTCTCCTTTTGGTGCTAGTCGCCAGCCCCTAGCCTATGGAAGGTGGGCTTGGGGTAGTCACGACACGGGCCTCGAGGACTGGTTGTGACAGTACTAAAAATACCATGGTAACAAATTATCCTAAATACCTTATCTATGTGATGTAATTTTAATAAAAATAGATGTCTAAATCAATCAAATGATAGCCACAAGTAAATAAAACATTTTTATCGTAAGATTCTAATCATTGAGTTTGGTAACACTACATGATCATTCAATCCCATGCCCATAATGGGATAGGGGAGAACATTCACACCCTATAATTGTCATAGGTTAGGCCATATGGCTATCTAACCATATATATTCCCTATTTTATACTTCATAGTACCTCTAAAGCCATGGTAATTACACTAAATAGTGTTGATTATATAAAGGATAAATATGAAATACCATGAATAGAATCATAAATCACATAAAAGTACCTTTGATTAATATCAAACATGGTCTAACAAGCTACAAAAGTGTACTCTTGTAATCAAGCATCATACATAGTAATCATGGTACATGTATAGACACACATTAAATCTCTATGATGTGTGGTTGTAAAATACATAATTTCATGACCCGGCCATCACCAGACTATGAGCATACTCATATGACCCCGTCGGTCCTTTATAATACCTCTATTTCATTCCCATCACACCAATAGAACATACTCATTGGGTCCCTTACCCAACTAATTATTTCCCCCACAGGCCAACATGTGTTCTTTCAAGGTGTATTTTCCATAATCACACACACCTTAGGAAACATCCATTATTTTCACCCAACAAGATCACTACTCCTGGTCAAGCACGAATAATTGAAGATCTCTAATTTTGTTGGATCCTGAAAAAGTGTTTATCATTTTAACATGGGTAGTAAAATTTGGACATTAAAGTCTCAATTTTTAGAGGGTGTTACAATATCCACCACTTTAACTTACAATGCCCTCATTTTGAACCCCAAACCTCAAACCTATTATGTTCCTTTGCACTTCAAGATGGGTATTGTCTTTGATACAATTTTTCTGACCTGACCATCCCCAGACTATGAACCTAGTCATCTAATACCAGGGTTATCCTATAATAACATGGTTCCCTTCCCTAGACACCACAATATATTATACATAGGGGTCTCTTATCTGACAAATTACACTCCCCACAGGACAACACATGTTCATTAAGTATATTTTTCTTAACTCCCACACACCATGGTAAAATATCCAAAATGCCACCCATCATGATATCTACTATGAGACAAGAATTATTAGCTATATAATTCTAATCAGGTTGGCCCTTGAAAATAAAGGTTCACCTTGTTGACATGGATAGTACCATTTATCCTCTAAAGTCACAATTTAATATGGGTGTTACAAAAAAAATAAGAATCATATTTATCTACCAAGAATATAAAATAGACCCATATATAAATGAACTTCCTACTTTTACCACATCAAGGAAAAACACACATCTCACCAAGGAACGATACCAAACTCACACATGAACTCTAACTAGACCAACCCCCCATTAAGAATCCCTATAAGATTTTGAAAATCAAGGAAATAAAGGTTATTGAATGATATTTTTGAGGATTTAATTCCAATGTAGATGTTTATATAAAAAAGACCTCTAGAGATCCACTAAATATGGTATTATTTATATATATTAATGTTGTTACGTCTAGAAATCTAAATCCACCACTATTATAGAATCGATCGAAGAATTAATTGTAATATATTATTTAAATATATTCATCTGAAAATAATATTACAGATCTATGATTCGTCTCAAGGGAATAATGGTATATCATAATGAAATCTAAAGAACTAATCTTCAAGGATCGCATACCTTAAGTCCTAAATCATCAATGAACATTGATTCACTGGAATCAAGCATATATAGAGGGTAAATAATTAATGGATGGTTTTCTATCCCTGAAGTTTGACGCTGATTAATTTAGGATGTATAATTATAAAATATGGGTGATTAATTATAGTCAAACAATATTTTTTATCATTAATTAACATGAACACAACTTTTACATAGAATATTCCAAAAATGTTCAACAACCATCCGAGGCTTTGTTCCACTCCTAGGTTCGTACGTTGTTTGGTAGTGTGGTTTTAAAATTCTTCCACCAAGTTTAGTTCATTTAAATTTAATGTGTTTTATGATTTATATGATGATGCCACTTATTTTGATTAATTTTTCACCTTAATCATACTCTAACACATTTTCCACCTTTACTAGATGCACGGTTTCATGGATAATCGTTACAAATTGAGAAAACTATGATCAAAGCATGAACCTTAAAAAAGGCTTCCAAAACACTCTAAAATCAACTAAATATCACTGTAATGTTGCCAAAATAATTTAATGTTCAAAAACACAAAAATAATGGAAGAAATTAATAGTTATAGTACAATACAAATATGATTCCATTATAATATACCCATATAATGAAATCTTATCCTCGATAAGAATCATTAAGCTTCTTGATTAATAAAATTGATCCACGGAGCCAAAATAATTATCTCGTACTACCAAGATTCCTCCAGAATCCCTCTATAATACCATAGGACTAGAAAAAGTGTAACTTTATAAACTCTTAATACATTCTCACCTTGTTCTTAAATATACACTAGGAAGTCTATATATGACATGCCAGAATCTAGATCAACATCATCATATTTTGTGACCTTAATAGGATTGGGAATGTACCTTGGGAGTTGAGGAAGGTTTCATTGATTATACAAATCATGATACTATAACATAAGCATTAGCCATAAGAAAACTTTATCACCAATAGAAAATAGAAAGAGTTATCTCTTACAGTCATTATATGATCATTTCCTAATCATAGAAATGTTGAACCACTTATTTATAAGATACACTCTCTTATATGTCTCAATTGTGATTCTTGGAACAACCACACCATCCAAACCTACCTCATGCTAACATTTCGGTGAACGAAAAAACCAGCCATAGGGATCCTAAAAATGATCGATCTGAAAAGAGGTATGATATTTACTATAGTCTGTGAATTTAACCAAGAATAGATTATTATCCCATGAAACACCAATATCCATGATGAATTATCGTCGTATGTCCTCTAATATCTAGATGTTTCTCTCATATTAACCATTAGTATTCTGATGATATTTTGTACACAGTTTCATATTATTACACAAATTCGTCTATAATCCCTTCCAAAATAGTTTTTTCAAACATGTTTATCTATCCAAAACCATTGTTTTGGAAGCTCCATATAAGCAGTAAATCCCCCATACATATAGGTTTCCCAAATAATATACTGAGTGAGTCCCACTGATCTATAATAAATGAACAAAATTATTCAATATATCAACTATCATCGAAATTCATCTCAAATCCTAGGGTATGGTGGTTAACAAATAAATAATACAATCATCACACTATCATACTATCACATCAACTTCGAAACTCGCCGAATAATACAACTAGGACACTTATTCTAAACCTTTATCCTATGGAATGTAAGGTATTATGATACAAATTCAATGATTTTTCTCTTTATACTAGGACTTAATAACTGATTAAATATGTCATGTGACATATTTATTGACCCTATATGCACTAAAAAATGAAAGCTTGATTCTCTCATAGCATAATCTATCAAGGAGGCATGAATGATTATATTACAATGTATATTGGTCACGGATCATCATCTACTAACCACCACATTAGTCAGTCACTACATTCCAAAAATTCTTGAATCATGATACATTTAGTATCTAACTCGTTTACAAACACTAGAAAACCACATAATGAAGACATATTAACCAAATTTCAACATTTCATGACTCAAATATCCTTATAGGAATCCAAAATACATTCCATCATCAAAAAAATCAGTTTAAATTCATCTGATTAGTACCGCTCATTATGATCATATATGTCTATCACATTCTATATAAGATAATTTCAAATGAAATTATCTTTTCCTAGTAAATATTACAATTAATAGATTAATTTCTATAAAAAAATATACCAAATTCCTCTTCCTCAAATTCAAATCCAATTGATATAAGATATATAAGAGGATTTAGTGGTCCTTATAAATAAAAAACATCTCACTAATGTGATATGTCTCCTGGATTTTTATTAGTGGACTATAGCCTACTTATTTATGTTTTGGGTTATCCAATTCCACTCATGGGGACTTAATTATCATGGTTCATCTGTAACTACCTAATCCCCCTTCATCATTAAAACTTCTGACATATCACACGAGGTTTCACAATACATTTTGTGTCCTATCATAAGATTTAGAATCATTAATACTAGAGAAGTCACAAATCTCTTATTCATCTCAATAAAAACCTCATCATGCTAATAAGACCATAAAATGTCTCCACATTTTTGGAAATCCCCATCATTGATGTTTTCAGTGGTAGAAGTACTGAATGAACCATTGTTAATATACATCCAACTTGAAGATACTCAGGATTTTAAAATCATTCTATGGGTAAACCTAATATAGCACTATTTCGGCCTTATCTAGGATCAAGAAATTCCAAACTTATAGATAACAATACTAGTAAAAAATAATAGTTAGTTCCAATATTTACTCTTCTAAATCATCACTTATTGTTGATGTGCTCGATGTGTACAAAATAGGGTCTCCAGGTTTCTAACATGTAGCGTAGAAATATATGAATAAATTAGGATATAGTCAATAATGGTGGTGACAGGAGAGTCAAGATATAGATATAATTTATTGTTCGTGGGATACATTAACACTTGTTGGGAATTTGGGAAAATATTTTTCTTGAATAGGTACTCATATAAGAAATATATACTCTTAATTTAAAAATTTATAATATCATCCACTCTAAAATAAAATTCATGGTATCCTAATTGAAGGACAATCATGGAGAAAAACTAGGCTCCCCATATATACTCCAAGGCATTATCAATCATAGGTATAGGATACCTATTATTTATTCTCATATTATTCATATTCGTGTTGTCCAAATAGATTGGTAGACTACCATTTTCTTTATTAAATAATAATATAGGAGAAACCAAAGGTGATATTATTTTCTTAATGAATCTTGTAATCTCCTTATTCTTAATATCAATATTATGTTTACATAAATGAATTGATTCCATATGATAAGGCTTATTATAGATAGGATACGCTCTATACACAAGTTTATCTCAAACATTAAGTATTATTTTGGAGAAGAACAATATAAGTATTTGGGAATAATATATTGATAGTGATTGGAAGTAATATGAAAACAAGAGTTTGTATTGTAATATTATATTCTAAGAGATAATCCTAATACATTATCTATGACATCCCAAATTTAGCTCAAATATGGACATACTCTATCAGTTTCAACATCCCAATATATATTCATCACAAACATCCATCTCAGTAAAAATAAAGGATACCAACCTATGATAAAAGTTAACATGGGAATAAAAATATGTCAACTAGTACATTCAAAGGATTACCTCAAATATAGTTATAAAATTGATCAATAATTCCTACATATTATACAGATGGAAACCGTAATAGATATATATATGAACATATCTGGATATGTTCAACATTATTCCCAAAGTGTATGTTGAGAGAAATAAACTCAAAATAAAACATGATCGGTATATTAACCCGAAAAACAACTCAATAAAATATAAAATAATGTGAGTCCATAATATTAAAAAAAATATAAGAAAGAGAATATATGATCAATAAAATAACTTGAATGGTCAATTTTTCATCCCCATGGTCAGTCTAAACCTGCTTTACCACTTAAATTTGGTCTACCCCATCTCCATAATCCTAACCCTGACGACCATGTCTCCCAGAATAAATTTTCTGGGAACAATATAAACTTAATGCCAAAGGTCCAAAATATATCCCTTAATCATATTTCATGTAATCGTGTAACCATATGGAATTCTATTCTCAATTATTTATAATATAATTGTTATAGGTTTCCAATCATTCAAAAATTTGAACACAGGATCTATGGTGTTGTGATAAAACTATGATAATATATATCCTTCCCATATTTGAAGAACTCGGAAAATCCTCATGAGTGGGGTGTCAATGATAGTGTTTACAGAACCTATTAACCACATCCTACCTAAATGCCCTTGATATTCTTCTTCCTGAAACTAGAATATACAGTCACAATAAAAACATGAGTTCAACTTTCTCAAGTACTGAATGATCGAAGAAAAAAAGTACTCAATCTTTATCAAAACCCTTATTAATTGTATGGAACTTTATAAAAACCTCCATTTATATCATTAGGATAAAAATGAAAACCTTCAATATGATATATAGATAAAGACTTATCTCAATCCTATGGGCCATTTATTAATTACTTTCTTCTAAGATGGGACAAAATGAAGTAGTTCAATGAAAACTAATAGAGTGCCCAGAAACCAACATGGACCCTTTATATAGATATTTTAATTACTAGTTATTTTCCATATTTTTATTTTTTGAAAATGATTTTCTATGTAACTAGTTATCGAAAACATTATGAAAAAGAACCATACATTGTTCATCTTGTCACATGACACCACACCACCTCTTATCTGTTCCATGAAGCATAAATTTCACTAGTTTAACCTATTGTTTCTCTAGTTTAAAAAATAATATTAATATTTACTCATCCATTCTAATCCATACCTCATCATCATGAGGACCCCTAGTACCCTAGAATATTTAGCAATTCTACGGTGATATGTTTTTATCATAGTTAACCATAGTCCTTTGTACTCATCCTCTATGGAAAAGTACAACCTAAAAGAATTTTGGATATGGTAGATCGATGTCAAAAAAACATTGTGTAAGGTAAGGGAGCATTCCCAAGTTCACTCTATTATATATCTTATGGTGGAACTATTTCATCCTCTATATATGGAGCATTTAAGTTCCTCTAAGGCATCATTTTTTATGAAATTACAAATGTATATTTTGATTTCCCAAAACAACATTATTATAAATGAATCTTAATACATTATAATGTAATATTAAAGTATTTCTATTAAAATTCATAACCTAGTTGAACCCCACAAGTTATTAACCTTCCAGTTATAACCATCCCCGTTGACTGGTCCTCCTTACCATCACTTTAGTCGCAATAACATATATACAAATCATAATAATATGATAAAACCAAAATTTATAATGCCAAAAAATATTTATAATAATAGATTAATCATTCATTAATAAATATAATAAATAAACCAATTTAACTAATGATCTACTATGTATCAAACAATATTTTTATATTTTAAATGGGATTATATGTTCCTACTCATGATACATGAATGGGCTGAAATATCATAAATTGGTCATAACATTATTATCAGTTGTATATTACACATATATTACACATTACTTTTCTAGAAATAAGTAAACTTCTCTACCTTATATCAATACAACCTATCTTATTTCTACAACATTCTTGGATAATCCATAATAACGAATGAAAACTAACTGAGATTAAAATTTTGAACTTCCAAACCAGTATTTTCCCAAACACCACCCAAGTAGAAAATCATCACGATATAATGAATTCTTCCACCTGAAAAATAGGATATCGACTAGTGGTGGGGGTCTTAGAATGTAGTGTAGAGAAAATACATTTAGTAATCATAGCCATAAATGTCAAGAATAAATAAAATATAATAACCCAAATACAATGTTAATGATAATGTAGATATAGTGTAATGAAAAATGAAACCAACGTTATACAAGTAAATATTATTAGCTCATAATATTTAAATCCAAATGAGAACATACATAGTATAAGTAGAAAACTAATGAAACACCACAGAATCCTCCACCATTTTAATTATAAAAACACCATACTCATCAATGAATCTATCTTTCAATTTCCCCCATCCATTACATGGATCCCTAATCCAAATGTCTAGATGTGATTTGAGATTCCCATTCATGGTGTGAGTAATAAAATCCAATAGGATGCCACTAATGAATTATTAAAAGCTGGGTCAAAGTATAACAGGGGTATGAAATTACATATATAAATGTGTAGGAATTTATTAGTAATCATATGATGATTTAATGGATGTTAAAGAATCCAAAATGTGCCCCAACCGATCATACCACAACTCTATGCCAAAAAAATTATCAGAATAGATGCCAAAAGTGATCAAGATATAACCATAAGGCTGGTGAATATATGTCTCAGTAGTCACAGTTCATTGATTCAGATCGGGCCACACACAAAACTTATCCCACCTTCATCATGGGTTATGAAAGAAGACTGGAAAACCCAATATTGATCCCTTGTCAGATATCAAGTACATCACGCCCTATTTATACCTTAGTTAAGACCACCGTTTTTTAGTTCACTCGATGCTAGTTACTTGGATCTAGGAAAAAGGATTCCTTACCCTAACCTATATTATGATGCATTGTAGCCATCATTGAATGTCATGGGAACTCCTCTTCTATTGGATAACCATATCACGATGGTCCACCTCCCCTATGTAAAAAATGAATTACCAAAAATGTCATGCAAATTATAATCAATATGGTATGTAATATAAAGGAAAAAACATACCTTTTTCTCATGAGTCTAAATATTAATATACAAGTACATATGATCTATATCAAATATATTATCCGAAGTTATATATGCATACTCATGGAATAAATCATCATACACGAGTATCAAGCACTATACACATACACACATGTGATCACTATAAATATTGATAAAAATGCTATTATAAAACAAGAATCATATTAATGAGACAATAATATAAAAGGACCCATAATATCAAGGATCTTATTACCATTATCTTGATGACCAAAAACATTGAACCATTCATGGAACAAAAGCCGAGTAACATTAGAGCTCTAACCATATCGATCCTATTCATTTTGAATCCCAATTATTATCCCAATATGGTTATATATAATTCATATAATGTGATCGAAAAATATTATCATCCCATAGATAATGGTCTACACATACATAACTCGTTGAATCATCCAATTATTCCACAATTTAAATTGAAGAAATGAGTTTTTTGGACACCATATATCATCAACAATTCTAACAGTGATCTATTAATTAAATTTTAAATTGATTTGAAATATATAAATCAAAAATAGACTATTGCTTCTATGATTGATCTTATGAGAAGAATGGTATATCTAGAAGAAACCCAAAAAATAATGGTTTATTGATCATATAATTTAAGTCCACCTCATCAACAAATATAGATATATTGTAATTATGCTTGTATGGATTGTAAATCATGTAGGGATGTCTGTGTAATATTTGTTATTGAGGGAGATACATTTAGAAATAATCATTAGAAATGGCAAGTGATTAATATAGGATAAAGAGGATTTTCTAATCAATAGCTATCATGTACATGGTTTTGTCATAATGCTCTCAAAACATTGTGCCAACCATGCAATGATTCCTACCCCATATGGGAACCCACATGTTTTGTAACTTGTTTTTTCAAACCATGGATCAACCATAGTTCATTACAAATAAAAATATTTTCATGGGATATAAGTTGAGGATTTATGGTTTGATAAACTGTTCACCTAAACCATGATGCATGTTAAAACATGATATTTTATAAAATATTTATTTTAAATTAATTCAATTTCCTCAATATATAGAATTACATGGAATATAATTTTTTTAATATGTCCAACATACTATTAATATTATTATCTACGCATGACCACTATTACATATCCATAATACAAATAGGTTTGAATATTAATATTTATTTTTAAAATCTATATATAATGGTCTTAGAAAAATAAAATTTATAGATAAATAAGTACTTAATTTTTTGTTTCGTTTTTACATGAATTAAAAATACTTTTTTTTATCAAAAATTGATTTTTATTTCATGTTTCTGAAAATTTAATAAGAGATTATTTTCCAATATTCGATAATTTCTTTTAAATAATGAAATGTTTTTTGAACCAACATGTAAAAATTATAAGAGGGTAAATAATAGGGTTTTTTATTAAATTTCACTTTTACGATGAACTGGGAAAAATATATATGTTTTTAAACTACATATTATTAAAATCAATTACAAAGTTATATTTTTTCAGAATAGTTTAAAATTAAAATCTGTTTAATTATTTTACAATTAAACCTCTTTAGTTCATTGGAATTAATTTAATATTATATTTATCTATTAATTATTTATACTTATAAGCATTTCCTCTTTATAAAATTGTTTTTTCATCTCGTCTGCATGTTTAATTTTAAATTAAATTCTCACATTAAGGTGAATTTAATTGTATTAAATGAATTAAATACTTTTAATCAAATTAAGTAATTATATAATATATATTTAAATTAATTTATCATCATCAAAAATTGAAAATACAATAAATTTTATTTTATGTCGTTAGGGTTAAACCGAGTTTACCAGGGGCCAAAATAAAAATATAGATATTAAAATTATTATAAAACATGTACAATTATTATTATTTGACCATATTTAGACCTTATATTATATAACTTTCTATAATTATCCATTTTGGAGCTTACTTTAATTTTTAAAATGTGGGTATATGCTATTCCTTTCAAAAATTACATGTGTATCGTCTACCCAACATACAATAGGGTACCCCTATACTCACCTATTTACACATAATATTTATTATGGATAAACCTTGACCAAACCAAATCCCATCCATAATTTGATCCCCATTTCCTAGAGGCATTATTTAGATTAGAAACCCTATATATGAAGTCTTATGGTGGTATCCAAATGAGTTTTTCCGGAGAATAAGTATCATTCTTAACCAAGGATTTTATTTTATTTATTCTTCCACCTCACTCAAACCATATTAAAATATGATGATATAATGACCTAATTATATCTCATATTATTATATGTTATTATTTTAATGTAATAAGCCACATTTATATCATATTCTATAAAATATAAAATGAAACAGTCGATCATGTGTACTAAAGATTTTCATCTCATGAACCATTGTAATTCATCTTCCATCACTTCGTCTAATAGATGAATATAATGATGGATATAATATATATATATATATATATGTGGTATTAATGTAATAACTATAAATATTTATTTATAATATCTTCTATAAATTATTTCCCATCAATCTTTGGGAAAATAATTGTGTCGCTTGTGCGTATATATGGAATGTCACCTCTACAAAGTAGCATGATATGTTATTCATTTAATTTTGAAATGGATGGAAGTAGGATTATATTTTTTTAATATATATGATATATGTGATATTAAATTTAATATTTAAAATTTAATAAATATTTATATTTCTTTTCTTCCATCAGTTGTGAAAATGGAAATAGTGTTCTTGTGTACAAATAACCTAATGTATCATTGAGCAATGTAATTCAATATCCTATTTCAAAATTTTATAGGTTCTTATAAAAAATTATATAATGAGAGTTTATTATATTTTAACAAATATTAAAATAATTTTTATGATGAAACCATAATCCTTGTAAATGTATAAAAAATACTAATCCAAAATATATATGAAAAATGAAAAATTATTACCCAAAATGGGGTTTTAAAAAGGAATTGTTGTTAAACAGTTGATAAAGGGAACATGTAAATACAATTAGTTATCATATTTTTTATTATATTTTTTTAAGATATGTAAAATAAAAATATATTTATTTGACAATAGGTTAGAAATTTTATAAAAAAATTCGATATAATAAGAATGGGAATTTAGTCTCAATTGTCTTCTTTGGGAGATATGATATATTATTCATCTATCTTATTTTATGATTTTTAAATACAGAAAATATGAAAAGTTATATCATGCATCTTTTTATTTTCATTATATTTAATGTTCCATTTGACCTTATTCTTTCATTGGTCTTATGATTAAAATGTTACCAAAGTATGTAATGGATTTTCATCTGACTTTTATTTCTTGGAGACACATGAAAGATTCACCAATTATTTCTTTTGGGTTGAGTATATACATCCCATTTGTGTATTTAATTATCCTTATTAATAAAAATTTTGGTATTTACATATCCATAAAATATACATTCTTTCATTGGTCTTATGATTCAAATATTAACTATAAAGTAATGGTTATATGTTGCAATCTCATTGCCTGTTGGGATTGTTTATGAATCTACATATAATGAGGAGATATTATAATATATATATAAAGAAACTATTTTATTTTCATATCATAGGGTTTTTATAGATAATTCATGTTTCCCATTGATTTTCCACTATTTAAATAATCTAGACACTGAAATATTGTTTTCAATAAAAAGTAACTTTCTATATCTCTTCAGTTTAAAAAAATCATCCATATAAATGTTTCTAAAACAAATTAATTTTTTTAAAATATTTTAAATTATTGTTTATAAAAATTTTCACCCATGTTTTAATTTCAAAAAAGGGTTTAAAAGTAATATTCTATTTGTTTTCTAAATAAGGTAGTTCTGACTTCTTACAAAAAACTGTGGACAGAATCATTCTTTTATTGTGTATGGAAAGAACAGAATTTTCCACCATCATGAAAACTAAATTATTTTATGCTGAATTTATATGTTGTAAAGGTTTTATTAAATAAAATAATTACATTATATTGGGGTAATTTATTTATTTTAAATAATTAATTTCAAAATAGACAGTATATTTTCCAGAATTATTTTTAATGATTTAATTATTGTATTTTCATTCAACTATTAAAACAAAATTTGGTGTTAGTTCTGTTCTACCGGGGATATAATCCAATGATACCATCCTTACTATTTATCTAGGTGGTTTATTTTTATCATTTTTATGATAATAGTTTATTTAAATATGCTCATTTTCTACAAGTTATGATATGATGAAATGATGAAATGTTTATGAAACCCATTCCTTTTCCACATGAAATGACATTATGAAATGTTTGTAAAATAAATTTATTTTGATTTCTTATGATATAATGAATATTTTTTGATCTTTTACAATACATATATGTGATGGGTGGGACATGTCTATACCTCCAATTTATAAGGTAGTTATTGATATCTCATGAGATAAATCATAATGGAATGGGGAATAAACCATGTTTAGTAAGGGATATTTTCCACTATGAATGTCAAAGGATTGATCTTTTAATACTATGATAGAAGGGTTGTAAACCCAATATAATATGAAATAAATTGAAATGATCATTAACTAATATGAAAATGTTAAACTATTCATGTGTGTATACCTAAAATATATTTCTTATTATAATGTTATTAAATCATAGGTCAAGTTTATTATTTACTTTATGATTCATGTCAAATTAATTCCGTGATTTATACCATGACATGAGGTTATGTTCCATGATATGCATGATATTTTTTTTAATTTTTTTAATCATTTTCTTATACCCATATTTTCTTGTTATGTATATGTGATCATTTATATATCCATTTTTCACTCTTACTGATCATCAAAGCTTACCCTTTCTTAGATTTCCTTTTCCCATGGTATGAAAAAATCTTTTTTCAATGATATTTCTAAGAAAAGATCAAGGTATGAAGAATCAAAATGGTGATGATGTAGAGATCTTATGAACAAGTTGTTTAAGATTCCAAGTCTCTAAAGGCACTAAACCTATACAATTCAAGAACAGATCATTTTTTTATGTAACAAATATCTCCCTAGTAAGATGTGGCATATTAGTATTTTATTTCATTATATCTTAAGATATGTCTAATTATGTACTACAGATATGTTAAAGAATATGAAAATTTCATATATTTTTTTGTGAAGGATGTTGAAATCGGTTTAAAAGAAATTACATCCATGTTTGGATACTAAAAGTGGATGTGGTTGTGGAATAGTTTTACCTATGTGTAATAACTCCGAAAAGTGTGAATTGGGATTTGACTTGATCACCCTCTGTTATATGAAAAGTCGTCTTACTGAACAACTTTTTTCACTCTAAGGGGATACGGTTTGAAAATTGAAAAACTATTTATGAACTCTAATGAAGGATTTTTATAGATTAAGATCATGAATATACTAGGATAAACCGATGGTATCATAGATAAAGAATAATTTTTCATGATTTAGAAATTATATGATTGATTGATCACTCTAATCAATGATGATATGTATTTATTCTGGCCATTTTAGGTTTACTATGGGAATTAATATAGAACATTAAAGATGGAATGATGATATTTATGCTAAAAATTTAAGTATATTATTTGTTTTTTGTTTCATAAATTCCCCTATATCATGAAATTTAATTAGGAATATTTATTCATATCCCCAATGATAAGATGTTTTTTTAGTAGGGTAATTTCCAAATGGTAAGATGATCACATATCAAGTCTATGATTATTCACCTATTGATGTTGGTGGAATGTGATTATTATAAATATTTTTATTATACCTTAGTTTAAATTAATGTTAACTTATTCATGGATTCTATTTTTATAAATAATGCCCCTAAAAATTCTTAAGGAAGATAATTCATGTGTGATATTAAAAACCAACCTATGGACATCTGTTAGTTTACCAATAAATATAAACATATTATGGAAATACCTTCCTTTGTATGGGTAATGATTCCTTTTAAGAATGGGTTATTTGTCAGAGATGTTTTTAAATAAATTCAACATTGATTATATGACTATTTTAATGGGGGTTTATAATGAATTTATTAAAGAGTTTACTAGTCATCAACAAAAACATAATGTTTAATTCTTAAAAGAACTCATGTCAGGTACTTCCACTTTTTCAAAGACTCCATATAATATTTTCTTGATTGATTTATAGGAATGGAAGAAGAAACTCCAATGGATTCTTAAAAATGGATTCACATATAAAAGTGTGTCACCATAGGGTCAACCTAAACTTTTTATTATTATTTATGATGGGTAGATTAAAATTTTTCTTCACTATCGAGAACTAAAAAATATTAAAATGAATAAATGTTCTCCTATACTCCATATTGATGACTTATTTGATCAACTACATAAGGATAAATACTTTTCCTATATTGAACTTCATTCTTGATATCATCCATCAAGGGTTAACATAAGGGAAATATCCAATATTGTATTTTTTTAAAGTGAATAGACACAATCAATATATAGTGATTTCATTTTGGTCTTACTAATTATCCTAATATATTATTATATTTCATTAATATAATATTTTGAGAGTACCATGATCATTTTTTGGTAGTATATTTAAATGATATTAATATATATTCAATGATTTAGATGATATTGAAGGTCATTTAGTAATTGTGTTAAAGAGCCTAAGGAAGGATGAGTTTCATGAAAAATATACATTGTGTGCATTTTGGATACAAAAAGTTTCATTTTGGGTTAATTTGTTCTCAATATATTATAGATAAGTGGATATATAAAATATGGAGAACATTGAACATTTTCCTAGATTAACCACAACGACCATTTAAACAAACTTATTATTTCATGAATGATATTCAACATCTTCAATAAATATCTTCCCATTTAGTATCTTTAAAGTCATTCCTTTAAAAAAATATATAACCTAGGGAAATTAAACATATGAAAGGTTAATATTGGATACACAATTAGGTTAAATATGGAATATATCAATCGATGATCATATGAAAGAAAAAGATAAGTATAAAGGTTATGATATTATAAATGTAACTCAGAAAGTGCTTACCCAATCAGTCCTGGATGATAATACTGAGACCCAAAATAAAATAATATCATTTAAATTAAAATAAAACAAAAGAGTGAAAATAATCATAAATAAATCATAAACCATATATTCATTTCATATATGTTTCTCACTGATGCAAGAATAAAAAAAATTAATATTTTAATGTTAACATTTGTGACAACCAAATCATAATGTATTAAGAATTGAAACATATTTTCCCTTACATAGAGGAAATAGAATCATAAAAAGTTTCCTATAGTGGATTAAGAAAATATTCTTTTTTTTCATAGTGAATCATGCACATCAGCCTATTTTCAATAGTGCAACAATAAAATTGAGTAGTTTCCCATAATTTTATCATGTGATATAAATAATTACCTAGTGAATTGGAGGGAGATATAAGACCCACCCATCATTTAATAAATACATTTTTTTGAAAAAATATAATAAAACATTCATTATAACATAATACTTTAAAAAAATTGGGTTTTATAATTATTTCATCACAAAAAATCAATGGAAATGAAATGGGTTTCATAAAAAGTTCATCAATTTATAATATTACTTCTTATGGAAAAGAAACAAGTCTCGTAACAGTCAATTCATTATAAGCATACACCATCAAAATAAATAATTTTGACAGTACTATTATATTATATCCCCTATAAAATATTAGTAACACCAAAGGTTATTGTTGTTGATGATGAATATAAATTCCATAAAAGATTCAAAAACGTTCTTGAGGAATATTTCCTTTTCATTTGAAATGAATTCTTTAAAAACAAAAAATATCCCAAATATCCTAGAAACTTTTTCCATTGAAAAGAACCATGAAAATAAGTAACAGAATATTAAAATAGTTATGTTTTCTTGATGGAAGAATATCCGAATCTATATGTACACATTAAAAAATATTCCTTTCACATTTTCTGCATAAATTAAAATGGTTCCTTGTACGGAAAATGATAGGAATATTACATTTAAACAATTTTTTTAAAATTAGGACATGTGTAGAAAATTATTTATCAATAATTGGATATCAATATAAGCATTCATTAAATATTTTTCTGGAAATCATGGACTTGGGAGACAAAGAATTAAATCGAAGAGAGAAATAAAGTTGGTTTTTACTTATAAAAATTCTATCGGAATCATGGGTACATAAGGATAAGAAAATAAACATATAGAATTTATTTTCATCAAATAAACATAGGAGAAGAAAATTCATTACCTTATTGATATATATATTATAATATCTCACCATTGGAAACTTAATCATAATCAATCCTAGTAAACAATGACATTGTATCATAAGAAATTTTTCTACTTTGGTATATTTTGAATCATAAGCCCAAAAAAAGAACATTAGATGGATTTTTATACCACATAATTTCATGATAATAATCATATAAGTAATATATGGCCAGTACATACACCAAAAAAATGAAAAAAAAAATTATAAGTCACGTGTCCCATATAAATAAATGTGAGATACAAATCCCTTACATCCATTGGTAACATTTGAATCTTAATCCATACGTAATAATAACTTGAAATGAAAAATTAGATATCCCAATAATAAATAAAATATTGATATAACACATTAAATGGTATATATATATACCTTATAATACAATATATGTGAATAAAATGTTATATTCCCGAAGGAATACAATTTTAGATGTAATTCCCTTACCTTATGTCTTGACATAACTTCATACATGTTTAACCCTCATCTTCTATATAGACCCCCTTCGAGTTTACACATAAAGCATTCTTATGGGGGATTAATAATATATATAAGGTTTCCGGGGTATGTGTATTGATGTAAGAATACTATTTGGGATATGATTAGAAAAACCAAATGGTTTTGGATGTGTGAAAAGAAGTGGGAATGTGTTCCCTTTTATAAGTGAGACAAAGGACACATGTGTAATTTTTTTAAAATTTTTTTACCCACTTGTTTTATATTTTAAAGGACTCCAAAATTACATATTGTAGAACCTAATAGAATCTAGGTTCAATATATGTCCATAATATTATAATTAGACATGTTTTGAGTCATTATTAACCATTGTCTTTTTAGTTTAATCCCCTTGTAATTATATTTTTCTCGTAGCTGAGTTAATTAATTTTTAATGTTTTTAATATTAATTTTCTCCAAAAAAATATATAAACTTATTATATAATATTAATTATTCTTATTCCAAATACAGAATCCATTTTTCATTATTCCATTTATATGTGGGGAAAATTTTACTATATAATTAAACCAGTCATTGTGATAAAAAAATAGTTTTAAAAGGAGAAAGTTTTCATATGTATAGAATGTTTTAATATTAAAATTCAATATGAAATTGATTTAAATCATATAAATTGTATTAAAAAAATATAATATAAAAATAATTTTACTTTTAAAAAAACATTACCATTAAATATATCTTGTAATCCTTTAAATCAAAAATCCAGTTTTTAATAAAATTTAGTAATTCTACAATTCATTGTAAATTTATTATTTGTGGAAAATATCGAACCATTTACTAAAATATAATATTTACATTTGGATATAAAAAATTTATTATATTTTTCAAAATAAAATTTTCTAAAAGTTTAAAAAATAAATTCTATTATCTTTTCAAATATTGAAATAAAAATCATTTTTAAAAAATATATATTTATATCATATAAATATTTTACAAAAAATTAATTACTCATTTATAAATAAATTTTCATTCTTATAAAATATTTATATAGAATTTTGAAAATGTTATTATTCTTGTTCGGAAAATCATACTTAAAATATATTTTATAAATATTTTTTTGAAATAAAATTTTCAATAGTATATTCTGGTGTGTTAAAATTGGATGATTCATGTAACATAAGTTATCAAAAACTACTTTTTTTTGAAAAAAAAACATAAAATCTCAAGGAGTAACATTCTATACCACATAAAATGAATTTATTCTTATAAATACCTTATGTTTTTTAAGAAAAACAGATGATACCCTTTCCCCATTACATTCATGGGTTCTCTTGTAGCTTCCTCAAGGTGGTGGTTTCACCACAAAACATTGACCAAGTAAGTGGTCTTTATTTATCGAAAATTATCTATATGATTTAAAATCTGCATCATTTTTTCTACATTATAAATATATTACCCCTTTGGTATGACATTTGGGTTTAGTAAATTTTATAGATCAAGTATGTATTTCATTAAGAGCTATGAAACAAATTTTGTACATGGTATTTGTTTAGTAGAGGCCTCAAAAGATATGATATAGTCATGAAATTATCAATAATTTCAAATGGACCAATATACATAAGGAAGAGTTAGAAATTATTTCAAAATCTAATTTCATTCTTCCTTGGAAAAATTATTAGAAACATCTTGTCATTAACATTAAATTCCAGATCTCACAGGTGATTATTAGTATAACATTTCTACCATATTGTTGGGGCCATTAGTTTTTTCTAAATTGATAAATCCTTATCAAATATTTATTTAGGTACCTTTGGTCTCTATATATTTATTTTTCTATCATTATCCAAATAACTTTTATTTCTACACTTATTTTCATAGAAAACTTTATAAGGATCCATCTGATTGCTCGACTGAAAGATATTTTTTGTATGAGAACTGAACAAGGTGTAGGTATTGAATCCATCCATATTTAAAATCCAAAAAACATGATCTCAACATACCCTATATGGTTTTAATTATTATCTTATACTGATCATATATCTAATAATGAAACGTAGTGATGAAACTAAACTATGTTTTAAGATCTTTCATATGACTTTTCCAGAACATTAAGGTAAACCTTGAATCCTAATGTGATATAATAGAATGTAGTACTCCATGAAGAATTAAAAATGTAACACAAATAAATTTTATGATAAATATTCTTTTAATTTATTTTATGTCTCGTTTTTTATGCTAAAATATTATTATCTTGTTCTATACACAACATCGTATTAGCTTGTAGTATACATAACACTTTTCATGGCTTGTGTTACATACAATTTCATGTTCTTTTGATAGAATTCATTTCATGCGACACTGATTATAGATTTTGGTCAATGTATAAAATAACTATGTTTTCATTATGTTATAAACAACACCAAAGTAATATTTCACTAAATTTAACAATGACTTGTCTTTCATTACAGGAAAGAGCGACCTTCTATGATCGCTTGGGTTATATGCAATATAGAGTTTCACTAAACAATGTTACAATATTAAACTATTATTTAATGAGATATAAACTATATTTTATGAATATTATTAATCAAATTTTTAATTTTATAAAATTTAAAATCACCTTTTTTATTTTCTAAAACATGATATAAGAACAAATTTAATTTTTCCAATGAAAGAAGTATTTTTTTAAAATGTTGTTTTGCTGCCTTTTGATGGCACAAAATTCAAAATATAGTTTTTACGAATTTTGTATATTATATTTGAGATCAAAAACATCTAATTTGGAATTGGAACATAAAAATTTACTTTGGATTAGTTTTTTGAAATTTTAGGATAAAATTCAAATTTTAATGAATAGTGAAAAATACTGCATTTTAATTCAAAGTTGTCTTTTTAATCAATGTTGTTTATATTGTTATATAGGTAATTTAATTGGTTTTAAAGTATAATTGGAATATATTTTTATTATTTAATTCAATATTTTTCATTTTATGTAATTTCAATTTTAAAATGGACATAAACACATGTCAATCTTTCGATAGTTATTACTTTTATAAACCTATTTTTTTGTTTTTGAGAACGTGAAATAATTTTAAATTAATCACTGCAACTTCTGTGTTTTCTATTTGTAAAAATGGATTCCATATTTTTAATCATACATTTCAAATTGTGTAAATAATTATCTTTTATTTATTGAAATTATGAGTAGTAACATCACTAAATATTTTGTTTACCTTGGTTAAAGGGTAAATATGGTATATTATGGTAAACAAATAATATTATAATAATTTTAAACTACCCTAAAAATGTCCAAATTATATTATATGAGTTATCTACAACCATGGGAATCCATGGATCGATTTGTGGACCCCATGGAACCACTAGGATTTGAAAATGACATTTAATAAAAATTAAATTAAAGTTGAGAGAAATATGACATAAACTTGTATCTTATTAATAAATAATGTTTTATATTTTGTTATAAATAATATATATTCAACTATAAATAGTCGTTGAAATATTATAATATTTACTATATAATGGAATTTTATTTATAATTTTTACACACCAGATAAATAAATTTTTTTATGACACAATGGTGATGTAGTGATCGCCACATTAATGAATTAGTTAAATAAATGAGATTATAAATATTAAAATAAATTTATTTTGAGACTTTTTAATCCATCCAAGAATTTTATGGATGAGTATGACTTTTTATATTTGAATTAATAATGTTTGTTTTCAAATAATCATGTTATTATGGATATTTAAAAAGTAATGATATGAAATGTATAAAATTTTACATAATTTGTTTAAAAAAAATACTATTTAATTAAAAGATATAGTTGTCCAAAAAATATAAGATTCAGACCGATGATTTAAATAATTTTTAAATTTTCATTAATTAACGAATTGAGGTACGATTTTTATTTTATAGTAACTATATAAACCATATAGTATGAAAATACAAGAAGATAGGGTTAGAGTTAAATTAGTTAACTAAGGGTTAAAACTAAAATATAACGTTAAATTTGAGACATAAACTTGTCTAAAACATATTGGTTGAGAGTATTTCGATCCATCATCATCTTAGTCTCGAAATAAATTAATTTTTAGCAATTAGAAACCAAAATTCTATTTATAATAAATTAGTATTTTGATATTTTTCCTAATGTGCCCCTCGCCTCTCTTATAAAATGGAACCACCCTTTCTCTTTAACTCACACCTCTAAAGCATTTTGTTTTGGCCAAACCCTTCTCATTTCACCTCCTATCCTCCCAAAAATCATCCTTGTGAAATAACATTGGGCCTAGATCCATTTTATATATCCCTTTTGATAAAATAAAAATAAGAAACCTGAAGAAGAGGAGTTTTGGACTCATACGGACAGTATCTGACCTAAGGTAAGAGATAATTTTGCAATCCCATTTTTATCCCATATTATTTATACGTAAGTATTTTCTAGAGATATATTTATCATCTATGCCCATGTTTCTAATAATGTTATCAAAAATTGTTTATTATACTTCTATATATGTTTAAAGTCATTTTTACCCATTTTTGACTTTTAATACATGGTATGGAAAGAATCTTTCTTTTATTTACAATACTAGGTACTTTTTGACTATTATAGATAAAGTAAGAGGATAATGTTTGTTAACGTATACATAATGAATATATTTTTATGGTTTTATGACACCATATTTCCATAATTATTTATCTACCCTGTCTCAAGTTTATTTTCAATTAAATTATTTTATCTTAAATTTGTGTGGCATTTAGGGAAGACAAAAAAAATTTGAAGAACAATGGATATTTTCCACAAAAACTAAGTTCAAGGGTTTTTTCAAAATTATTTTACATATAATATGATTCTCTTAAATAAGGTTATGTTTATATCTCTATTTTTACTATAATTTTATTATGTTAAATATGGAATGATATTTTTATGGATTATGTTATGATGGAATGACATTTAAGAAACCCTTTTTTGGGTTATTCTATGATGAATGATTTATGTTTTGTAGCACATGTAAGAATGATTTCATTATGAGATGGGTGGGACCTATATCTACCTTCAATGCATTCTATAAAGATTTATGTCTCATGAGATAAACATGGATGGAACGAAAAGTAAATTTGATTCAGTAATACATTGATGGAATGGAAAGTAAACCTGATTCAGTAATGGAATTTGTCCATTGTGATGGTCTTTGTAGCAATGCCTTAGCTACTATGGAAATCATATTATGTTCTTATTAATTTTCTATAATTACATGTTTTATTTCAATTCTATTCTATCATGGTTAATGTTCCATTATAATTTATTCCTTACGTATGCCACGATTTATTACATGATTCAATATTTTGATGTTTAAGCTTTATGATCATGTTTTTACATTCAAATGTGTATGGTTCATTTTATGCTCTCCGTGTTTACCCTTACTGAGCATTTGATATCATCCTTTTTATGTTTTCTTTTCCCAAGGATATAAAGAAAGGTTTTAGGTATGAAAATTAAAGGGGAAGATTTTTGTGGGAGATATTGAAGATCTTTCACCATGTTCGAAGTTTATGATCCATGTTTCCAAAGTCACTGAACTAATATAGTCTTTCGATGTCTATTTTTTCATGTATTAAATATTCAGCAAAAAAATGTAATTTCCATGTACGTCAAGCTTGGTTCATTAGAGTTGGTATCAAAGATATGGCTTAGTCAACCTTTGGAAACTAGGATGCGAAAACATTAGTGAGATACCTAGAGATATTTCTAATGATATGTCTAGGGATGTCCTCAGGATAAGTAAAGTATAGGATAAAAACCTAGGTTTTTTTTGATAATCATGACTAACCAAGGGTTAACCTGAAGATATCATTGATTTAATATTATAAGTAATTTACCTTACTTATGTGTTCCTACTCTCTGATATTTATTTCTCACACTTTTCTTTCAGATCAGATTCACTAGCCAGAAATACATAGAACATTTTTAAACAGTGAATGGATCAGATGTGGAAATTATGGGAACTATGAAGATCAATTTTTGAAGAGGAAATATCATGAATAGAATCATGAAGATGGTATGAGTATTGGCCATACTACTAAGGATAATGGGATTGTAAATGATATATGAAAGGTATGTGATGTTCTTGTAGTGTTTTTGACATTAAACCTAAGTATCTTGAGGTTGAGAAATGATAATACATAATTCATATTTTATGAAATAAGAAGATGATGGGTCATGAGTAATGGTTTAAAAATAATGTCGGATTATTAAGGTTTATATGTTTCAGAATTAAAAGATTATGTAATATTAATAATGAAATATATAAGTGATTTCATTGTAAGGATTGAAAATGATATGATTAGTAGTTCTAAAGAGATCGAAAAGTGATTTAAGGGTAAGGTGATATACATGGAGAACACACGATTAAGGTTAAAATAAGCCTTAATATGTCCCTTAGGTTATGATAATTACATTTGGATAAAGATATATTGGATTTGAATAAGTAAATCGGATTATTATAGTTTCTAGAAATATAATTATGGAGTTATTGAGAGGAGGGTTATGCTATCATGGATAAAGTTTACAACTTTTTGGGACATAAGGAATATATCAAATAAGTTTTGGAATTAGGAAACATCCATCTTTTCAATAAGGATATCTGATAACTCAGGTTGTTACCATGACCCAATAGAATAAATGATTAAGGTATTAACATGTTTGGAATGTGACAACCAAGAACTGCCTTAAGAGATATGGGAGATAAATGTTTTGTCAACTTAGTTAACCTCTTTATAAGGTGGTATATTCTCAGTTTTTTGGATGGATTATAAGGTTATCCATTAATGGGTATTATATGTAACATTCCATTTCAATTTTGTTAGATTAATGTGTTATATCACTATATGTGGACTTATGCATATTTTATAATCTGTTCTAACCATTTTGTTGAGACCGATAGAATGACCTATCATTCTATCGAATGATCTTCTAACACTTTGAGAATTAAAAATTCAACTTAATTTTTTAAAATAAGAGATCAATTGATAATTTTTCAGGTAATGACTAATAGTTATATTGTATTTAAATCAAGTTAGTATTTCTCCTCCTAAAAAATTATTCATATTTAGGAAAAATAACTTCAAACCATACATGTTATCCTTTTACCTTCATACCCAATGAATCAAATGGTTTCTTAAATCATCACAGATTTATGGCTTTCTGGTTGTTAACATTCTCCAGACCTTATTCCCTATCACTATCCATCTGAATGTGATGGTTATATTTCTCTTCCATATCCTTGTTTTCACTTCCCACATATGTTCTCCAATGTGGAAGACTTGTGATGAGTTACATTGGGTAACCGTTTTGATTCTAACATTCTTTTAAAATGAATTATTAGTATTCCTTTTTATGATATGGGTTTCCATAAAATAAACATTCAAGTACTAAACCATTTATAACCCCGAAGATTTTTTTGGGATAAATTCATTTTAAGGGGGTAAAATGTAACACCCTAAAATTTTATGAAATAGATTCTTTTAATTTATTTCATGTCTTGTTTTGTATACTACACCAATATTAGCTTGATATATATGAAAAACTATATTATATTTTAGTATATGCAATAGTATTGTTGTCTTGTGTTACACACAATTTCAAGTTCTTTGGACATAATTCATTTCATGCAAAAATCCATATAGATTTTGTTCAATGAATAAAATAACTATTTTTTGATAATATTATAAACCACAACAAAGGATGTTCGTACTAAATGTAACACTAACTTGTCTTTCATTACACACAAGAGTGACCTTCCTCAATAGATTGTTTTGTATGCAATATTGAGTTTCACTAAACAAAAATACATTATTAAAATATTATATAATGGGATATAAACTAGCCGTTATGAATAGTAATAACCAAAATTTTAATTTTATAAAATTTAAATTCATATTATGTATTTTCTATAACATTATATAAGAACAAATTTAATTTTTCAGATAAAAGAAGTATTTTTTAAAAATCATGTTTTTCTGCCTTTTGGCGGCACACCAATTTTAAATCTAGTTTTTAACAATTTAATATATTTTATCTGACTAGATAAACATATAAATTTGAAGAAGAACATAAATATTTACTTCGGTAAAATATTTGGTACTTTTTTGATAAAAAACAATTTTTAATGAATAGTTAAAAATACACCATTTTAATTCAAAATTGCCTTTGCATTTAATTTATTTATATTTTCATATTATTATTTTAATTGGTTTAAAATAGTAATTGGATTATATTTTTATCATTTAATTAATTTTTTGGTCATTGGAAGTAATTTCACTTTTAAATTGGTCATAAACACATGTAAATATTTTGATAGTTATTAATTCATAAAAACTAGCTTTTGGGTTTTGACAATAGGGAATTAATTTTAAACTAATTATCAAAACATTATTGTTTTGAATTTTGAAAAATGGTTTCCGTATTTGGAATCAGAGGGTTCCAATTTTTTAAATTGGTATCTTTTATTTTTGGACATTATAAATAGTTACTTCATTAAATATTTTATTTACCATTGTTAAAGGGTAAATATAGTATATAATGTAAAAAATATTATAATAATATTAAACTACCCTAACACATGTCCTAATCATTTTTTATGAGACATATCCGACCATGGGAATCCTTTGGTCTATTTTGGGACCCCATGGAACCACTTGAATGTGAATATGACATTTTGTCAGAATTATTTTAAGGTAAAGAGAAATATGACATAAACTTGTATATTCTTAATAAAAAAAATTTAATATGGGGGTATACATAATATAAATTGGACTATAAATATTAATTAGAAGGGTTAAAAAATTTCCTACATCATGGTATTTTATTTATAATTTTTAGAGACCATGTAAATAAATTTATTTATGACAGAGTGATGATGTAGTGATTACCTAATTAATGAATAATTTAAATAAATGAGATTATATATATTAAAATAAATTTTTTTGAGACATTTTATGTATAAAAATAATTTTATGGATGATTATCACTTTTTAACTTTGAAATATTATAGTTTCATTGAAATAATAAAGTTATTCTAGATTTTTAAAAAGTAATGATATGAATAGTATATAAATTGAAATAAATGAGTTTTTAAAACAAATACTATTTTATTAAATGATATAATAGTTCTAAAGTATAATATTCCACCAAATGACATAAATATTGTTAAACATATCATTAATGAACCACTTGTGGTTTGATTGGAATTTTATAGTAACTATATTAACCCTAGAGTATGAATATACAAGAAGACATAATAAGAGTTAAATTAATTAACTAAGGGTTAAAGAAAAAAGATAACGTTATATTTGAGGCCTAAACCTGCCTAAAACCTATTGGTTGAGAGTATTTCGCTCCATACTCATCTTATCCTTTAAATAAATAAATTTGGAGCTATTATAAACCGAAAATATTTTTATAATAAATTAATATTTTAAGATTTTTCCTAAAGTTACCCCCACCTCTATTATAAAAGGGCACCTCCCTTTCTATTTAACTCACACCACTAAGGCCTTTTAGTTTGGCCAAAACATACCCCATTTCTCCTCCCAACCTCCCATACAGCATCATAGAGGAGTAACTTTGGGTATAGATCCATCATATTAATCCATTTTGTTTATATAAAAATAAAACACTTGAATAAGAGGATGTTTTGACTCATACGTAGAGTATGGGACCTAAGGTAAGGGATAATTTTGAAATCTCAATTTTATCAAAGATTGTATATACATAAGTATTTACCGGGGATATATTTCTCATTTATGTCCATATTTTCTAAAAAAACTTCATAAAATGTTTATTATTATTCTATATATGATTAAAGACATTTTTACCCATTTTTGAATTTTACTACATGGTATAGAAGAAATATTTCCTTAGTTTACCGTATGAGGAACTTTTTTCCTTTCCTAGAAAAAGAATGAGGAGAATGTTTTTTAACATATATGGCATGAATGAATTTATAGGGTTTCATGATTCCTTGTTTCCATTAACCTTCGTCTAAAATATCTCTATTTTATTTTCAACTAAATTTTTTTCTTTTAAATTTGTGCAGGATTTCACGAAAAGTTAAAAATTTGATGAAGAAAGGAAATTTTCTTCAAGAACTATGTTCAAGTGTTTTATAAAAATTATTTTTCATCTAAGATGGTGATCCCAAATAATGTTATTTTTTAATCCCGATTATTATTATGATTTTATTGCATTAATGGTGGAATGATATTTTTTATTTATTATGTCATGATGGAATGATATTTAAGAAACTCATTTTATTTCTTATGTTCTTCCATGTTGAATGAGTTAGGTTTTTTGGATAATGTAAGATTTATTTTATTATGAGATCGGTGGGACCTATATCTTCCTCCAATGTGTTGGTTAAATATTTATATCTCATGAGATAAACATGGATAGAACAAAAAATATATTTGGTTCAGTAATACATGGCTGGAAAGGAATGTAAACCTAGTTTAGTAATGTAATTTTTCCATCATGATGGTCTTAGCAGCAATGTCATGCCGGCTATGGAAATCATATTATGTGCTTCTTAATTTTCCACAATTACATGATTTATTCCAAGGATATTCTATCACGTTTAGCATTCCTTTATGATCTATTCCTTACATACTATCTATATTTATTTCATGACTCAATATTAGGATGTTTAAACATTATTATTATGTTTTTACCTTCAAATTTTTATGGTTTATTTTATTTTCTAAATTTATACCATTAATGTGAATTTGAGATCACCATTTTTATTTTTTCCTTTCCCTAGGATATAGAGAAAGGTTTTAGGTAGTAAACCAAAAGGGGAATATCTTTATGGGAGGTGTTGAAGATCATTCAGCAACTTATAATTTTATGTTCTAAGTTTCCAAATACACTAAACTAATATGGTCTTTGGGCATCGATTTTTGTCATGTATTAAGTATTCCAAAAAATAAATTTAATGTACATGTATGTCAATCTTTTGTCATTAGAACAAATTACTAAATCTGTATTATTACAAGATGACGAAGCGATAAATATTCTCTAATGGGGATTAGTTTTAATGACTTTTTATATCTATCAACAAGTACCCATATATCATTATACCCTTTTGATATTTTGGGAAGTCCAACGACAAATTCCTTTTGTATATTCTCCCAATTCTATTCAGGTTTGTGTAATGGTTTTAACATACTTTAACTCTATTGTATGTCAAGATTATCATGATCATATACCAAACATAGTGATAAAAAATCTACATTTAATATCTCCCGTTATTCCATCCCACTAGAAATAAACACTCGAATCTCTATAAATTTTTTTACTTCTAAGATGAATAAGGAATAATGAACTATAACAATCATCTAACAACACATTTTTTAAATATGTTATTAATGGAATACATAGAAGTTCCAAAATATTATCATTCTATCATGATAAAAGTTAAACTCATTGACATTTATCACCATCTTTTATAGATCCAAATCCACCTTTAATTCTTCTTTAATCCTAATATGTATATAATACTGAACACTTATTTGGGAAAGAAAATATCTATGTCATCCCATCATGATTTAAATATCAATCCTATAAAAACTAGTAAATAATGTATTTTTTTCCTCAATATAGTTAATTTAGTATGATCATTTATAATCAAAACCCGACACACCTTGTTATATTCCCTATTGTGGTAATTTATATTCATGTTATATTTATTTAACATATTTGACCATCTTCTCTGGAACAGATTCAACACCTATGTGAATATATAATATGAACAATTTAGATCAGAATATATATCCCAATTTTCTCTATAATGATAATTTCTCAACTTAATTATTTCAAAAATTAGCACATCTAACATGAAATTGTGTGTTGGTTAATTTTTCTCAATAACCATTAATTTCTATTGGGTATAAGAAATAACCATGTCATTTTACATGAGAATGATTCCTAATACCTTCTTAGATTCATGGACATATATTAGAAACCCTTATCCACTATAGATTAATGTAAGCATAGGAATGCTAACTAACCATCTATTCTGTTCCATGAAATTTCACTAAAATTCATTCATCCATATGAACATGTATCCCTTGTAAGTGAAATTTTAGATATTATTACATATTGAAGAGAAATTATCATAAAAATCACCAATAATATCTAGAAAATCCATTACAAATTTGGATCCATAGTTACATGAGTTGGTCTAGGATAATTTTCATTAGCCTATGTTTTTTATGGATCCACTAATATATCCCTGCTTTAGATTTTTGACCCAAACATAAAAACATTTGTTTCCAAATTCACACATTGTAAAATTATCATATAATTTATCTTTCTTTATGGTTTTAATACAATTATGAATATATATGAAGGATATTCCTTGAACATTGAGTAAATGATAATTTCATCTATAATGACTACCACAAACCGGTCCAAGTAATCTATTAATACTCGATTATTTAAAACAATAATGATAACATGGGATTTCTTAAGAAAACATTTCATATCTATATATTCATACTGTTCTTACCATATCTGGAATGTTTCCTTGGGTATATCCCCTTATTCACCCTCAATTTACAGTTTCCAAAATGAAGGTCAATTAGGGAAAATTTTTGGGATCCACAAAATTGATAAGACAAGTCATCAATATGGGTCAGAGGATATATTTTATTGATTGTGATATATTTTAGACCCTCATAATTAGTTTAGAGTCTCATTAATCCATTTATATTTTTTTTAAAAATTAATAGGTGCAACCAAAGGTGACACACTTGGACGAATGAATCCATTATTAAGGTTCTTAGAGAGTTTCATTTTTAATTTGTACAAATGTATTACGGCCATTCTGTACGAAGTCATTAAAATAGGTATGGAACTACGTATGATTTCAATTGATAACTCAGTTTTAATTTTTATTCAAATACTAGGAAACTATTCTATAAATAAATCAAAAAATCTCATTAAATAGGAATATCATTTATGTTGAGTTTCTCCCCATCCATCTTGTTAAAACACACTTTTCAATGTGAATCAGGAACTAATCGATGGCTTAAATTTCGAATGGATGTTAATATTTATCATCACATTGTAATACAACCATAGGTTGGCTTTAAATATCTAGTGTGACTTCCTGTATTTGGAAATTGATGTGGGATTTATGTATATAAATCCAATCCATGCATATAATAACATCAATTTAAACAAAAAGTAGAATAATAATATTTTTAGGAAGCACATCTGCATAAAAATCAACTGGATAAGAATGATATAGATGAGACACAATCATCCTTACATTAGGGGTATTAAATTAAAATATATTATATAATCAATGATGATAAGAATTAACATTATGAGATATTTTTGATGATATAATGAAATACATATAACATATGACAAAAATATTACTTAAATATTTCAACATACCAATTACAACATAACCTTCATCATTTTATCTCAAATACCTTGTTAAAACAAAAATTGTTAGCCTGACTATTATTCATATTCTGTCAAAGTCATCAATCATGAAAGATAATTCATGTAATATCCAAATCATGACATTTTATTCTCAATCTATGGAACCTTAGGTTTAACATAGGTCATTCATGATTATCATATAATAAAATCATTCATGGTGGATAATAATTATTTTCAAAATTTCTAAAAAATATATCCTAAGAGTGTCAAATGAGGTGTAATTTAGTAGCCATTGTCTTCCACTAGGTGAATTTTGAGTCCAGCTCAATGCAGCCTTTACAGAGTTATTACCCCTAGGTAAAATCTTTCTAAATCAACATCCACATGTATTATAAATAATGGGATGTAACTGCTCTAAAATAAATATATGTATCCTTCACAAAAATTCCAAGAGATATCATTATATGTTGGAATACACATAGACTTATCATAACAAATATCCCTGAGAAATTTCGTTATAAATATCCCTATGGGTCTCAAAAAAGTTTTCCCATCCTTTTTTAGATAGGTTTACTAAGACTTTTCTCTAATACTAACTATAATTAATATGTACTTTCATACATAAAAATTTAATATTTTTAGTTTATCATTTAATACATTTCAAAAATACATCCTTGAGGATCATAATGGTTTATTTTAGAAGTTACAAGTCAAAAAATGTTCTTATTTTATGAAATAACATCAATATATCCCACAAAGATCATCCCATTTAGTATTCTAAATATAAATCCTCAAAATAAAAATTTATTCATTATCTAGGGAAAGTAAACATAAGAATGGGTGAGTTTAGATGTTTATTTTGGGTTAATATATAAGTTATAAATCAATGATCACATGAAATCATAATATAACCATAAAGTTATGATATTATATATATAACTTACAATGTTCATACAAAATCTATTATGGATCGTAAGTATGTTCCATGGATTCAACATTAAAATTTTAGAATAAATGAACTATAATAGGGAAGAATCATCATAAATCAATAATAATACACAAGTTCATGTTATATATTTGTAGAACAATCATTAGTATATAAGCCATTCCACAATTCAATATTAATATCTGATCTCTTGAAATCATATATAATTAGGAATCAACACATTTTTTCCTTTTAGACATGATTAGGAATCATAACCAATTTCAAATGGTGGATCAATCACCTCACCATTTTTTCTATACTAGATCAAGCACAATGGCCTATTTTCCATTGTGTGTCATGAACATTGTAAGGTTTCAGATCATTTTTTCATAAGATATATGACTTTACCCAATGCATTAGAGGCATATATAGGTCCCACCCATCACTTAATACATACATTTTTATTCCAAACGATCATAAAAAATTCATCATATAAATCCCCCTGAAAAAGGAAATTTTATTCAAAATCATTTCATCATATATTATCACATGGAAAAGAAATGGTTTTCATAATCATTTTACCAATTCATCAAGTCATAACCTATAGAAGTGTAACATGTTTGATAAACATCTATTAATTTGAAACATAAACCATCCAAGAAAATAATAAGGATTTTACCATTGGATTATATATTTTATAATACATAAAAACAACAAGGGTTGTTGTTGATGATTAATTGAAATTCCATAAAACCGTAGGCCATTTTATAGGGTTATATTATTTTCATTTGAAATATCTTCTTTAAAATAAAAAAATGTCAAAATATTAAGCAAAACATCATCCTTGGATATAAACATGAATATATTAAGGTATTCTTAAAATAATTGAGTGTTTATGATGATAAAAAAAATTATTCATGTTTTATAAATTAAGAACTTCCTTTTATATTTTGAGTAAAAAGTTAAAAATTACCTTATTCAGAAAATAAAAGGAATATTTCTTTTAAAAAAATTAATTTTTTTTAAAAAAATGATTAATAAATCAATGCAGATCTATAAAATCTTTATTTAAAACATTTTTAGAAGACATAGACAAGGAATAAAATGGGTTTTTGATGGAATAGAGATATAAATTTAGTTTTTCATCAGATACATTATTTATGAATCTTAAATATATAAGATGGATAAAATGAATGAAGAAAACGAATTTTAATGAAACAACACGAGGAGAAGAAACACCATGATTTTATTGAGAGATATATAAAAACATTTCTTCATCATAATCTTATTCAAAATAATCCCAATAAGCATTGAGGTTGTGTCATAAAAACGTTTTCTACTTTTTAATCCTTTGAATCATAAGTTGCAACAATGAATGAACATTATATGTATATTTATATCAGATAATTTCTTGATAATATTAATAAAAGGATTTTAAAGGAATTATATAAACAACCAAAATAAGTATATTTTGTATATGTAATTTTTCCCATATAAATAAATGTGAGATGAAAATCCCTTACATTCTTTAGTAAATTTAAATAATTATCAACAAGAATGAATAAAAGTAAATGAAACATTACATATCATGAGAATAAATAAATTTTTTATATACCCGTAAAAGGGGGTGTATATAAACCACATAAGTGAATAATGGTTCATGACATTAATATGTTTGAATAAATATAGTTTGAGACAAAATTATATTAATGTGAGTCTTGACTTTATTTGTACATTTTTTAGCATCCTAATATTTGGAGAACCCCATTAGGTTAACAAATAAATTTATCTTTTTGGGGTCTTATTTTTTAATTGTTTGGGGACAAATGTTCATTTTATTATTAAAGCAAAGAAAATACCTCTTTTTACTTTATAGAGGGAGGCCCATTACATAGCCCGAAGGCCCAGTGGGAATGTGGCCCATTACATGGCCTGTAGGCCAAATTTTTGGCTCAAGGCCCATTCTGTGAATTGTATTGCTAGACTACCCACCTGCTAGATTACCTTCCATTTTTATAGTGTCTGATGCTGCTATAGTTCCCACCGATGATATAGTGTTTGTCGATGCAATAGTTCCTGTTGATACTATAGTGTCGCTGCTTCTAGAATACTGTTATATTACCTACTCCCTGTGGGTTTTGAACCCCAATTTTTCATGTAGAATTACGGGGTACTTACCACTAATCCCAACCCCAACTACCTCTTCATGGGGTTCGATAATTAAACTATATACTATAATATAAGATGAGGAAAGTAGGAAAAAGATTTTGGTAGGTATTTACTGAACAAAATAATGTTCGAAATGAGAAGAGAACTATATAAGGAACTCCCTTTTATAAGTAAGGGAAAGGGAACATAAGGAATTCTTGAAAATAAAAAAGTGTAGCACCATTTTCAATGCCAAAAGGCTCCAAAATATACCATTATAGAACCATGGAAGATTTATGGTTGGAATATATCCATCCAATAGTAATTTTTTTGGGTTATTTGTATCCCTTGTCTTTCTAGTTTAACCCTATGTGAATTTTCTTTCACAATAACCACAATATTTAATTTTCACTTTTTTTTATTATTTATTTTTTAAAAATAATTCTCACTTATTATATAAAATTATTTTTGGTTATTATATATATGGCATCTATTTTTCCAAATTCCATACGCATACGTGTAGAAATAAAATTTATAATTAAACGCGTATATGCGATACAATAGAATTATCCAAAGTCGATTTTTTTATTATTATATAATATTTAAATATCAAAATTCATTATCTAATAGATTCCAACAAAATAAATTGCATTAAGATATATAATTGATTTAACATAACTTTTAAAACCAATTTAAAATAAATTGGATCATGAAAATGCTTTGAACAAGACTATATTTTTTTAAAATTAATTTTTTATTATTATTCATAAAAAATTAACATGTGCAGAAAATTATCCATAATTAACTAAAATATTATTTTTACATCTGAATCTCACAAATGAGGTTCAATTCAAAATTTTAAGTTTCTAAAATTATCAAAAATTAATTTTATTATTTCTTCACAAAAATTATTACCACGCATTTTTTTAGAAAAAATAATTTTCAAAGCATTTAAAAACTTCATTAAAATAATGTACTTGTTTATAAATATATTTTATTTATCAAAAAAATCATACATAATTTTAAAAATGTTGTTATTTCTATCCATCCATCCAAATTTAATGTCTAGATTATAATGGTCACATTTATATAATAACATTTATAGTATATTGTGGTCTGTTAAAACAAGGTGTTGTACGTAATACAAATGATTGATGAAATTATTATTATTTGACCAAATAGATTTGATAAAATCCTAGGGAGTTATAGTCAGCATAAATATTCTTACACTAACCTTATTTATAGAAGAGTTTGTGATATATAATGATGCATAAAAGAAGTGGCTAGGGTGAATCCTCATGCTAAAAGATATTGGGTGAGCTTATGCCTCATAGAAGTTGAATGTTCATAAGAATAATTACCAAACTCCTCATTTTAAGCTAGCTATAATAATTATTGAATTAAATATATGAATTAATAATATTTTTAGATAATGGTGGGTTATATATAGTAATAAAAAATAATAATGTATATATTCACATAGAAGGAGTCCAATATTCACAAGAGAAGATGTTTAGAACTAATTATGATGGATCAACACATTACCACCCTAAGATAGAGAACAAGGTGGTTGATTCTTTTTGTTGAAATGATCATCCTATATTATCCATGATTAGGTTAAAAAATCCAATAGTTATATATTTTAGATGGATGGATATGAAAATTCTAAGGGAATGGTAGAAATAATATCTTTATGAAATAAGTGTCCATCCATCAACAAATGTAGAGATTAAAGTGGAGTAGAAGAAATACATAGATCTAAAGAATAATTTAATATATATTTAAGAATTTATCCTCGATTATGTTAGTATTATATAGTTCTAGAACTATTTATTTTTCTCTTCCATGCCAAATTTGAATAACTTGCTATTATATTTGTAGGAAAAAGGTTCTTACTTGTGGTATGGATCATTCCTTTTTATTTCATAATTATGATAATGGGGGAAAGTAGATCGAGGGGCTCGCTAAAGGCCTATTACACAATGTGAATGGGAACTACAAGTCGTGAAATTATTGGTACACACCTTTTATGGAAGGATAAACACCATGTAATCTTGGTACGCGACCGTGTAATGGTTTGGACAGAAGTTGTACAGACATGGAGTATAGTCACAAGTACATGCATGTAGTTTTTTTAATTGATTCAAATCAGACAATAGCATCATATTTTTAAAAACCTATAAGAATGAACCGTCGTTGATGAGCAGTATGCTAAGGAAATACGAACACAATTTTGCCACTTGTTTCGTCGTCTGATCTCTAATTCGAACACCGTCAGATGTGTTGGATTCCCCAGGGTGGGCTCTCGATTTCTATTGAAAATTTCACCCAAATTTCTTATCTAGATATTTTTTTAAGGTCGATCATGTATACCCATTTTGAAGATATACTCCATTATAGTGAGAATTAGAGACTGAAGCTAGATGAGGAGAGTCATATAAGTACATGGTAGGTGGTCTTGTGCCTTTTGGAAAATTTTCTGATTTTTATATATGTCAGAGTGTCTATCACTATCTTTTTTGGGTTTTTTTATTGAATAATGATACCCATTATTTACTATTTATGATTAAGTAATTAATTAGATCATTGAAAGCATGTTTATGGTTGTGAACCGAGATTTAAGGCCACCCCATTGTTGTGTTTCCCTTGGATTGTCATTTGGCAGAGAATGCCTATTAGGCTTGACTTGAATTCACATTCTTAGGTTCTTAAAATTTTATTTCTCATTATATGATTTCCCTACATAAGATACTTTTTTGTTAAGCATTGTAATTTCTTGAATTTTATTGTATTTTTTTATATGTTTTTTCTATGGGAGTTATCTATGTTTGACAATGAAATAGTTCAATTTATATGAGTTGATTATTATGTAAATGGATACCATGTGAGTTGATTATGTTAAATCCTTGTGATATTTTATTTCTCATGTATTTCTTTTGCTATGGAATGTGTAATTGAATTTAATGATAAAAATAGGTAATTATCAATGGGTGATCCCAAGTATCGGTAAAAAGACAATGTTAGGCTCTTGTTACTAATTGCACCTTATATACATTGGGTGAACTATGGTCTCGGTTAAAAGACATTGGATGGGATTAAGAGGTTAATTATGTAAAGTTCGTGGGTGAGCCATATATATGGTGTTTGGGCTCATTGATTCTTCTTTAAAATGTCAATAAAACCTAGGATCCATTGAGGGATACCCAAGCCTGACACTATTTTCAAATTATTAAATGATTACATTGTTATTATGTCACGAGTTTATGGTTATTTTTATAAGGGGGTTATTCAAGCCTATGTTGGACCATGAGGCATTATATAATTCATGGAATATGAATAATAAAATAGATGAATTATGATGCATCTACCAAGACAAATCACAATCTTGGATTCAATCTTTATATATACCTATTTACATTGATTTTGAAGGCATTTTTTGTTTTGGTTTTGAGTAATCATAGTTTACTGCTTTCACTATTGTAAATTTCTAGTTATATATATCCAGAGACATATTGGAAATCACATTTTGTGGTTTCTTACTGGGATTTAGTCTCACATCCAATTTTGGTCATGCTCTTGGGCCCAAATAAATTATATGATTACAGGTGTTGATTAGGGAAAGAACCTTTCCACAGGTACATGATGTGCTTCTTAGGAGTTGGAGAGATTGGGACCGAGCTAAGGATTGCGATGCTTCCGAGTCCCATTATTCTTTTTTGTTTTTGATACATATATTGTGTATTACTAAAGTGTAATTTTTGGTTGCTTTCCTAGAACATGTGACATGCTACATCATATTTTGTATCGAATGATTCTTGGTTATTTCTCTAATTAGTCATCCGCTATTTATTTCATTATTATGTTGTTTACTACTTTCTCTATTGTATATTATTATTCCTCTATGTTACACTATTAAAATGAGGTCATGGTTTCCCAACTATTACACCCTAGGCCCTCACTTCTAGTCAACAGCCTCTGGTGTTTGGAAAAATACGCTTGAGACCATGTGGCACATGAGACACGGGGCACCATTTAGTGGCACCCTGATTTGAGACATTATAAAGTTGTATCAGAGTATTCATTTCCACCATTTCTTAAATTTTTTGGTGATTATAAAAATGAAATGGAATTTATTAATTATATGATCTTGGGAGTAGTTACCCCGTCTACAGGGGAAACACAAATTACCTTAAAGAAATTTTATATTTTCTTATTTTGAGATAATATAGTTGATTCGATTTCACCATTGGGTGACACACTTGTTTTTTCTATAATAATTGATTATTTTATTGTTCTATATTGTTGCAACTAGATGAGATGAGGGTATGTCATCTCATGCATCATATAGTCACTTATTACAAATCACATTCCATATATTCTTTTCATTCCATTTAGAAAGCATTATTGATTTCATGAGGTTAATATTGATGTTATATTAGATATGCATGATGTTTTGATATGTATCGTGATTGATATGCCTATTTTTTTTATTGGTGAATTGGTATGTGTTATGGTTTAATTCGATGGATGCCAAAGTTTGTTCCCTAAGGTGTATGTGCCCTCTTGGATCACAATTTTGTGGATCAAATTTCATCCATGGGTTATAGATTTTGTTTTTATGTGTTGTATATGGATTCCAAGATTTTTTTTTTGGGTATTATGGGCCCCCACAGATCGTAATTTGGCAAACAATTGCCTTATTTTGTAAAAACGGGGGTTCCATGGAAGTTTTTGTGGATTAATGTTTAGAAACCTAGACAACATGGCATGTGGTCCTTTAAACACACACCATATGTTCTTCTATTAGGGAATAAAGGTGATTTTAAGAACACGTCATGTACTCTGAGTATACTCCATGTGGTTTTTGACTGTGTGAGCGACCATGTGAGAGAGAACACGGGTTGTTGAGTTTTGATCAAAACACATTGTGTACCCTATGTACACCACATGTAGTTTTACATTAGAAGACCCGTATGGCTATGTCCACTTAAAAGTACATAGATTGGATGGAAGACTCGAGTAGACACAATGTGTAATCCTGACGTGCTATGTACCTAGGAAGTTTACATGACCAAGGCATGAAGAGTTACATGACCTTGAAAAAGAATAAATATACACGCCATGCATTGTTCCTATATGTCGTGCACCATTGATGTTTACAAGCCTAAGATGACAAGAGTACATTCCAACATGATAGTTAAAGGGGACAGACCATGTTTAGATTTTACATGTCGGGTACTCAGATTTTGTGATTTTTTGAGGCTTTCCTTCTCCTTTTTAGTTCATGTTCTCTTGAACAATGTACCTTGATGAACAATCTTATACAATGGTGTATGTGGTGGATGTTATAGAGAAATTCCCACATGATGACCTTTAGTAGTACACCAGGAGGGTGCCAATGATCAATCCCCAGAGTTGGTAGGCCATTGGCTACGAGTGGACCATCGAGTTGTGCCAATTGTTCCACAAAATATTATACCGGACGTAGGTGATGATGCACTTTTCCATTAAGGATTTATGAGGTTCTTGAAAACATTTCAGGGAGCACCACAACCTTCCACACCTATAGAAGAACTATTACGAGTCTTCCATCATCATCATCTGCCCACATTTTCTGGGGAAGGTGGGCCACAGGCTACAGATTCATCACTTGAGGCCATGTTACTGATCTTAGATAATATTGAGATGCCACATGAGAGGAGGGTAATTCTCGTGACTTATATATTGCGTAATTATGCCAAGGGGTGGGGGGATGTTACCACATATAGAGAGAGTCAGTGGGACATGGAATGGGGTGGTTTTCTGATAGTATTCTATGACTACTGCTATCCTAAAATGCTGAGGTCTGACAAAGCCTATGACTTTATGCATTTGAATCATGGTTATCTATCAGTTATATATTACTCTTCCTTCTTTTCCGTGCTCCAATGATTCCCACTTATTCTTATGGGTGATGATCTGTCAAATGGTAGATGATCAAAGAATGGCCTTAGGTATAATATATGCTCGTATGTGAATATCTTCCAGATAAATACTATCTCTCTTATAGTGATTCAAGAAGTGATTAGCAAGGGAAATCGTATGGAATTAGGAGGTGAAATCCCAGGCGGTTCGTCACCATGATCTGGTTCTATTTCGATAGGTATTAGTAAGAATCATCTGTAGCATACATGCGGTGATTCTAGTAATCAGAACATATGTCATGGTAGCTAGGTGAGGTTCTTCATATGTGAATTAATTGGGAATACTACACTTGAGTACCCAATAGAATCATTCAAGTGATGATTTAAGGAAAGATGGTCCACTTACAGTGTTTCTTTAGGACTTTCCCACCTGCATATAATGATAGAGGCTCTACTCTAACTCCACGTTTAGGATCAGGGTCAGCAGCTTCACAGCAGTCAGGGAATTGGAATTCGTCAGGCTATTCAGGCTTAGGTAGTGGTCATGGACATAGTATCCAGACCCTAGGATCTCAATGACAGATGGGAGGGATATATTAGGGTATATAGGAAGTGTATTAGGGCCACGATATAGGCCAAAATTTTTTAGTGCAACAAACTAGGAGGGAGTAGGATCACAGACCTTATACTGTCAGATGTACTGTTCTAGACACCTCTATTTATTCTTTTTTACTCTTTGATACAGGGTATTGACATATTTTTATATTTTTACCCATTGTAGAGATCATGTGGATCTGTGTTTTTGTTTCTGATGTTGTTATGAAACTAGACAGTCTGTTAGGTATTAGAATTGAAGGTGTGGGACATTTCTAGGAGTTCCCCTTGAAATTGTAAGGTGTCACTTTGTTTGGGATATCTATTTTCTAGAGATAAAACTCATTGATTTCATACTCAAAATGGACTGGTTATTATCCTTTTAAGCCTTTGTCAATTGTTATCACTACAAGGAGAGTTTTACATCACCATAAGGAGGATATTTTCAATACAAGGGAGAGTGGGATGTCTAAGCAAGCCGAGCTAGATCCAAGAATCATGGTTTTATTGGGATGTCCAGGCTAGCCGAGCTGGATCCAAGATTCATGGTTTGATTGGGATGATAGAAACGATTTCCAGTTTATATCTGGATGGCCATGGGATACATCAAATGGACATTCCACTTGTGGTTTATTATTTCAGGGACATCTTCCTGAACTACGTTTCAGGTTTACCTCTCTAAAGAGAGGTAGAGTTCTCTATTGAGCTAGTAAAAAGAGCTTCACTAGTATACATTTCTCCTTATTGAAAGTAAATGACAGAGATGCAAGATATCGAGAGGCATCTAAATGATATGGTGGGAAAGGGGTTTATCAGACCCAGTAATTCTCTATGGTTTTTGTTGGTCCTTTTTTATAAAAAGGTGGATGATACCCTTAGACTATGCATGTATTATCACAAATTGAACAAGTTAATGGTAAAAAACATGTATCCTCTTCCACAAACAGATGATCTATCTTATCATCTCTAAAGAGATCGGGTATTCTCTAAGATTTATCTAAGATCTAGTTATCATCATGTTCATTTTAGATCATCATACATAAATCACAAATCATTCAGAAGCAGATTTATTTTGTACGAGTATGTGGTTATGTCGTTCAGTCTCACAAATTCTCCAGTGGTGTTCATGGCACTAATGAACTATGTGTTCCATCACTATCTTGATTTTTTTGTGATTTTCATAGATTATATCACTATGTATTATCATAATCAACAGGACCACACCACACATATTGATATAATTTTATGTACCCTAAGAGAGAATCAGTTATATGATAAGCTATCAAAGTGTCACTTCTGGATGGATCAGATTCACTTCCTGGGTCACGTCATATCAGAGACATGATTATCAGTGGAACCAAAGAAGGTGAGAAAATTATTTACTTGGGAACATTTCTATAATGTATTTCTAGTGCGGAATTTTTTAGGGTTGTCTGGTTAATATAGGAATTTCATATAGGACATCTAATGCTTAGCAGCACTGATGGTGGGCTTGACAAAAAAGGGTGTGTGGTATGTATGGTCAGATTCTTTCTAGACAACCTTTTAAGAGCTACAAGGGAGATTAACATTTTCCCTGATACTGAATTTATCAAAGTTGGGTAAGAGTTATACTATGTACTGCGATGCATAAGGTATATGGCTAGGAGTAGTGCTTATGTAGTAGGATAAAGTCTTTGTGTACGGGTCTTCGAAATTGAGGCCACATTAGAGGAACATCTTGAAATGTGATCTTATGTTAGCCATGGTTTTTTATTCCTTATTCCATTGGAGACAATACTTCTTGGGTTAGCATTTTGTGGTGTACATAGACCATAAAGTACTCGTGTACATATTTACTCAGCATGATATGAATTTGAGGTAGTGAATGTGGGTGTAATAACATCAGTATTTGAACATATATCTTACCTACATGCTTTAGAAATTCAATTTAATGGATGATGCACTGAGTAGGAGGACTCAGATACAAGGATTATAGTATTGTAGTAGCGAGTGGCACTTGATGGCATTGTTCTCTAAGATGCTTATGGAGGTGCAAGACATGCATGGGTAGACTTTTTTACATCCTTATCTATTACATCTAACTTACTGGATAGACTAACGATGAGTTAGCTATCATATTTCAAATGCATATTTGTACAAGAGAGTATGTTAGGAGAGGACCCTCCTCCTAGTTGGACCATACGCAAGGATGAGGTTCTGCAGTTATATGGTTGCTTCTAGTTTTCAGTATACATACTTCAGGAGTTGATGTAAAATTTTCATCCTTAAGTTTGGCAGTGCATCTAGGTGTCACCAAGATGTACTTGGATTTTCATCATCAGTATTGGTGGCTAGGATTAGAGGGAAACATAGCTGGTTTTGTCATGATATGTTCCACCTATTAGAAGGTGAAGTCAGAACACCAAATACCAGCAAGAATTCTGCATCAGCTACCCAATCATGATTGGAAATATAAATATTCCATGATGGATTTAATGATGGGATTACCAAGGTAACCCAAAGGTAATGATGTAGTATGGGTTGTGGTTTACATGATTACAAAGGTTTCAAATTTCATACCAATAAAGTAAACCTTCAATGTTGATGAGATTTGGAGGTTATTCATTTCGGAGATTGTACGACTACATGGGGTTCCCCATTCTATTATTTATGATAGGGAAACCCTCTGTAGTTATCATTTCTAGACAAAGGCTATAGATTGATTTGGTAACACATGTGATTCTGATCATATCTTAACACCCCCAGATAGATGTCCAGTCAGAGCTCAATATTCAAGTGCTAGAGGACATGCTTTGGGCTTGCATCCTAGATTTTGGGGGTTCTAGGGAGACACACCTACCCCTTATAGAGTTCAAATGCAATAATATCTTCTATACTACTATTTAGATGGTTCCAAATGACACTTTGTAGGGCAAGTCATTTCGATCACACCTATGTTGGGTGAAGATATGAGAGGTATGGATATTGGTACATCATCTTTTCTAGGAAACCACTGAGCAGGTTTAGTTGATACGGAAGCAGATAGCTACTATGCATTCTCATCAAAAATTGTACGCTGATCACCACATAAAACCTTTGGAGTTAAAAGTTGCAGACTGAGTTTTCATAAATGTATCCCCAAGGCTGGGACATAAGAGGGTCCAGAGATAGGGTATGCTTTCACCAGTACACGTCAGTCCATTTGAGATTCTTGAGAGGGTCGGCTGGATTGCCTTTCTATTATAGTTACATCAAAGGTAAAGGACTATGCATGACATCATCCACATTTATCATTTGCAATGTTACATTTTGGACCTGTCCCGTACCTTTTAGACAGATGAAGTGGAGTTGTAGGAAGATTCTTTTTTTAAGAGCATCTTGTTCGTATTGTGGATCATAGCACGATAGTTCTCGGTGGACAGCTTGTTCCTTTGGTACAAGTGCTATGGAATCATTGTTGATTGCTAGATGAGACATGGGATAGGGAGGTTGATTTATGATCTTAATGTCTGGATTTATTCTCTGATTCTCCTTCACCACCCTTGGAAGGGAAGTTCAGGTAAAAATTTCTATAAGGTGGGAAATTTGTATAAACTCGGTTCTTCCTTGAGGTATGGATCATTACTTTTTAGTTCATACTTAAGAAAATGTGTGAAATTGGTATAGGGGCTAGATGTAGGCCTATTACATGATGTGCCTGGGAACTACACATTGTGTACTTATGGGTACACTCTGTTTTTAGAAGGCTACACACTAAGTAATCCCTTTACATTTCTATGCAATGGTCATGAAATAATTTGTACAGACACGACATGAAGTCTCAAGTACATGCCATGTAATATTTTAATTGATTAAATATGAAATTAGATTCATTTTTGTAAATTTATATAGGAATTAACCCCTTTGATGAGAAGCGAGACCGAGAAATCCAAACAGGATTTTGACTCATATTTTGTTACCTAATCTCTGATTCGAACACTGTCAAATGTGTTGGATTCCCCTTAGTGAGCACTCAATTCTGCTTGAGCCTTTCTTCCTGATTTATTCTCAAAATATTTCTATTTAAGGTAAATAATTTATACCTATTTTGTAGATCTACTTTGTTCCAAGTTGAATTTGAACTTGACAATGGATGACAAGAGTCAAACGAGTATCAAGTAGGTGGTATGGTGCCTTTAGAAAATTTTCCTGATGTTTATGTATGTCGTAGTGTTGTGCGCCCAATTTTAGAGTTTCAATTGAGTAAATAATGAAACCTTTTATTTCCTATTTATGATTAGGTAGTTTATTAGATGATTGAAAGCATTTTAAGGCTTCTGAGCCTTGATTTATGGCCACCCCATGGATATGTTTCCCTTAGATGGTTGTTTGAACGAAAATACCCATGAGGCTTGACTTGAATTCCCATTCATGGGTTCTTAAAATAAAATTGCTCATTATATGATTTTCCCAAAAAAGATACTTATTTTTTATGCCTTTTAATTGTTTAAAATTCATAATAGGGTTGTTATATGTTTTTTCCCATGTGAGTTATCTTTATTTGACCATGTAATAGTTTAATTAACATGTCTTTGTTTTTATGTAAACTGAGCCGGCGTGAGTTGATTATGTTTAATCCGTTTGATAGGTTAATTCACATGTGTTTCTTTTGAGGTGGAATGTGTAATTGAATTAAATGATAAAAACGTGGTAATTAGCAATGGGTGAGCCATTGTATCGTTAAAAATACAAGGTCGGCCTCATGTGACTAATGGTAACTTATATACCTTTGGAAAACCATTGTCTCGATTAAAAGAAAATGGAAGGGCTCAAGATGTTAATTATGTGAAGTCAATGGGTGAGACACTAAAATTGTGGATTGGATTATTGAGTCTTTTTTAAAATGTTGAGAGAACCTAGGATCTATTAAGGTATATCCAGACTGAGATTTATAATAAAATGATTATATGATTATATGATTATTATGTCATGAGTTGATGGTTACTTTTATACAGGGGGTCATCGGGCCTAGGCCAGACCATGATTCTTTGTATAAATCATGAAACTTTAATAATGAAATAGATTACTTCTGACATGTTTACCAATCCAAAGAACAATCTTTGATTCGATCTTCACATATACCCATTTACATTATTCTATGAGACATCTTATTTTCTTGTTTTGAGTACTCATAGTTTACTACTTTCGTTATTGTAAACTACCTATTATATATATCCACTGACAGATTGGCATAGATGATTGGTGGTTACCTATTGGGATTTAGTCTCACACCCTATTTTGGTCATGCTTTTTGGGGAAAATTGATTATTTGATTACAGTTGTTGATCAGGGAAAGCGCCCTACTACAGGTACATGATGTGCTTCTTAAAAGTAAAAGAGAATGGCACCAAGGAAATTCTTTCAATGCTTCCTAGTCCCTATTGGATTCTTTTCTTCTTTTGAGACATATATTGTGTATTTCTATTGTGTACCTATTTGGCTGCCATCCTGGAACATGTGACATGCTGCATCATCTTTTGTATTGAATGGTTCTTGGTTATTTATCTTATCAGTATTGAGATCTTTATTTCAGTTGTATGTTGTTTACTGCTTCTGCTATTGAATATTATAATTTCATTCTGTTACACTCTACCGATGATGGAATAGTTTCTCCACTATCACACCCTATTCCTTCGCTTATAGTTAGCAGCCTCTAGAGTTTGGGGAAATTTGCTTAAGGCCAACTGGGTATAGGGAACAAGTTGAGTGGAACCTAGATTTGGGATGTTTCAATTTGTATCTAATATTTCCCCATTTCCTATTCATCCTAGAATTAAAAAGATGTATAGATATTTGAAAGATCATTTCTAGTGGGGCAGAATAAAGAGATATACAATAGATTTTGTATCTCAGTTCATGATATGTCAAAAAGAAGAGGTTGTGAGAAAAGAGTTTATGTGTTTGTTTCAACCGTTACCAATACCAGAATAGAAATGGTTAAACATCATTATTGATTTTGTTGTCGAACTCCTCAAAACTACTAAACCGGAATATTCTATATAGTTGGTACTTTATTGTTTTGTGAAAACCACACACTTCATTGTTATCAGAGAATATTTATATATGTATTAAATTTATAAGATATAAATTAATTAAGAAGAATGTTTATATAGATTATATCATTCTATTATAAATGATCTTAAACTATGGATTATAATGAAGTAAAGATGAAGTAATTAGAAATATATTGATATAAAATTGAGTTTCAGAAATATATGCCATTCTAAAATAAGTGATTAGCACGAGGGAACAATTCAAGAACTATATGATATGTTGATATATTTTTATAAGTATTTTAATGGTTTTTAGGATCAACACATACATTTCGTAAAGCTTTCTTACTATAATATAATTAACTCAAGCATTCAGATGGCTTCCTGTAAAGCCCTATAAACAAATAAGTGTACAAAACAAACATAATGTGATAAATTTGTAGAATTGAGATATTGGGGCCTAATATAGTTAGAGGAACTATTTTGAAAACTGATAATATTCAATATCATATAAATGTAGCTTAGAGTCGAAATAAACATTATGCTTACAATCCACCACTGTGATTTGATGTTTAATGTTGGAAAGAGTGTTTTAAAATGAATTCATCCATGTATGAATTCATTGATATTTGTGAAGAAATTATATAATATCCCAAATCATATTATTCCATTCGATATTTCTAATCTATTAGGGATGTTATCTTGTCACTTGATGCTCCAACCAAACCTCTATCGATTCCAGGATGTGTTCCCAATATCTCTTGTAAGGGTTTACATAGAGAATCATTCACATATAATGAAAACATTGGTCATAAATCAATATCATGTACATTAATATGAGGAATATATAGTGTAAATTCAAAATCATAGAGATAATATTTTACTAAATAATACCACTCACCATGTCATGGATTTATGGAAAACCCACCATTATAAGAATGCTAAATGGGAACCTAAGTATATAATTTAGCATAAGTATCATCAATTTTTTCTATTACAGTGATGAAACTTCCAAGTATAAATTCATTTTCAGGGGTTATAATTTAACACCTTCAGATTTTTGAAAATATTTTTTATAATTAAATTTAATTTCATTGAGAGCTTTCATTACATGCAGTATCATGTTTTAACGAACTATAATATAATATTAATATAATTATTTAAACATGATTATAATTATTGAGAAATAAATCATGGTGTTATTAATTATAATAAACATATTTTTTATAATTAATTATAAATTTTTTACATTAAAAATATATTGATAAAAAGTAATGAATTTTTGGAAAACTCTTCACTTGCTTCATAAATGCATTTTTTTTAAAAATCATTTTTAATTATTTTTTTTAACAAATTATTCCATTAAAAGTATAAATATTTTGAAATTTAATTTGAAAATATGAATATAATTTTTTCAATCATCGTATAAAAAATATCTTAGGGTGAATTTTTGAAATTATTATGAAAATTTTAAATTTTAAATGAATAATAAAAATTACTCAATTTTATTGAAAGATTAATTATGTTTTAAATAATTTACCAAGCTATATTTTTTGTTAAAATATAAAAATTAAAAATATTAATTATTTTATTGTTATTAAAAAAATTAATTTGAATCAAATTTATTTTTAATTTTTATATTAGAAGGATTTTTTATTATGGAAATTTCAACATTGTAAGATCACTTGTCATTCGTTTCTGAAGGTTTAATTTTAAATAATATTCTTCTACTTGATTGAATTAAATTAAAAAAGTATATTCCATATATTAATTATTAATAATTAATATTATATAAAAAATTTAGCTTAATGTTTTGTAATAATGAATAGTAAAAATAGTAAAAATTATTTTTCACAATTAAGGTTAAAACATGTTTATTAGGGGTTAAACTAAATATATAAGAGATCAAATGATATAAAATATTTTACACTTCCAATTTTATGTAAATATTTCAAAATTAAATCATTTATGATAATTACATATTTTTTATCCCTATGGAAGGGTTAAAATGTTGGTATACCATTTTCTTCCATAAAAATCCATATGTTTCATCTCCCCTACTTGTAATAGGGAACCCCATCTCCTATCATCTTTACACATCAAATGATTTTTATATCATCCAATACTTACTCAAATATCTTCCTTAATTACCTCCCAATGACATAGAGTTATTATTTTTAGTTTTAAACACTTCTATAAATGCTTTTGGTGAAAAGGAAGGGTGGTTGTCCAAATAAGAGGCATCGTTATTAACATATATTATTTTATTTTTTCTTCCACGTCATTATAATAATCATAAACTATGATAATATAATAACATAATTATCTTCCATATGCATATAATTTACTGTGTTAATGTAATAACCCACATTTATATACTCTTCCATCAAATGGGAAATAAAACTTTTGATTGTGTATACAATGGATTATCACCTCACGGACCGATGTAAATTACTCCCTCCAACTGATGAATATAATGAGTTTTTTATAGTTTATATATATAATTAATTAATTAATTTTATTTTTATAGTTATAATATAATGTCTATATTCTTACCTTCATGTTCGTTCAAAAACAATAATGTTGCTTGTGTGTATGTGAAGATTACTGCCTCAATGAAGCAATGTGATTCGTTATTCGTTTAATTTTTACATGGATGGTAATAAGGATATATTTAATGAATATATATGAGTTAAAAATTATTCTACAATGTTTATTTATTAGTTAAATTTCTTTTATTCCATCAGTTAAGAAATTGGAAACCACATTCATGAGTATGTACGACATACCGTCTCCATGAACAATGTAAATCATTTCCCTATCTCAAACAAAAATTGATGAATATAAAAATATATATATTTATTATATTTTATATTTATATCATCATTTAAATTATTTATATTAATAATCAAGAGAAAAATTTAAGATTAATAAAAATTATGATCCAAAACATATATGAAAAATAAAACAATTTTTACCTATAACATGATTTTAACATGGAATTTTTAATTAATAGGTGACAAAAGGGTATTGGTAAATCATATATGGTATCATAAATATTATTTTATTTCTATCATTGATTTATAATGAACCAATATTTATTATATAGTATTTTGATACATGAATAATGAAAGTAGATACTTTAGGTATGGGAATTTCATATCTAATTGTCCTCTTTGGGTCATATGTTACGTTATGAAACTATATTATATAATGAAAGGTATATATAGGCCCTTTGACATGTCATATCATATAATTATTAATTCTTATTATATTGGAAGTTTTATTCAATTTTATTCTTTCATGGGACTTATGATTCAAAATTTACTAAAGCTGGTAAGAGATTTTCATTTCACATTAATTTCTGTGAGACACATTTTATACTCACCACTTGTTTCATTTGTGTTGTGTATACACTGACCATAAATTAATTTTATAATTATTCATTTTAAAATTACTGAGAGATAAATATCCATGTATAATCCTTTATTTCATCGGGCTTATGATTTTAACATTTCTAAAGTGTTAAATGATTTAGATTTCAGTCACATTATTTTTTTAAATGATTAGGATTATGCATATAATGATTTAATATTTTGATATATCTACCAAGAAAGTAATTTATTTTCGTCTTCTCTATTTATTTATATAGAAGGATGTTTCCCTTTTGTTTCTATCTCTTTATTAACTCAATAGACCGAAATATTTGTTTTAATAAAAATCCACATTATTTCACCCTTTAGTCAAAAATCGTTTTTCCATAACTAGGTTCTTTAAAAAAATTGATATTATCTAGTTATTTCATAAATTTTTTTTACCTATGTTTTATTTTTTTAAAAATGGTATAAAAGGTATCTTATTTCTATTTTCCGAATAAGTTAATTTTGATGTTTTACAAAAAATGATAAATGTGATCTAATTAAAATGTATACAGAATGAACATAATTTTTCACCATTCTGAATGATAAATTATATAAAATGTACATTACAAGTAATCATGATTATTTTAAATTAATTTTTTTCCATAATATTTGGGAAATTTATATATTTTATTTAAAAATAGAATGGATATTTTCCTCACAAATGTCTCAATGAGTTTTTTAATTGTATTTACTATCAGCAACGACAACAACCTTTGGTGTTTCATATGTTTTACTTGGTGTATGTCCTAATTATACTATTCTTATGCTTTCTATATAATTTTTTATGTTTATTATGATAATATTTTTATGAAACTCTTTTTTTCAGTTGTTTATTCTATTTTTGTAAAGATGAAATGTTTATGAAAGCTATTTTTTCAGCTTTTTATTCCATAGTGAATTTTTTTTGAAACTTTTTCCTCTTTAGAAGTTCCAATATAATGAATATTTTGTTATATTTTGTTTCACATATGTACGATTTTAATTTTTTATGGGTGGGCCTATATCTTCCTCCAATTTAATGGGTAAAGATTATTATGCTATTATGTATATCAGTCTAAAATGGAGAGTCAAACCAGTTTAGTATAGAACTCTTTCATCTTTGATTGTATTTGGAGTGAACCTTGACTACAAGGATTGTTTTGGGTTAAACCAAATAAACTATTAGATCCTTTTAAATGAGCCTTTACTACTAAAGAAATTATTTTTATGACTTATATAGTGCCACAAATCTATTTCTTCTACCAATGTTATAATATCATGGATCATGTTCATTGATTCCTTTATTATTTATGTCTTAATAACTACTATGATTTATTATATGACTCAATATTATGAAATTTTTTATATAGTGTGTGGTTTTCAAATGTTATTTTCACATTCTCATACCCTTATTCTCATGTAATTCATATTTGATCCTTAATATATCCCTCGATTACCCTTTCTAGGAAAAAAATCATTCTCATTATGGTTTATTCATTACCAAGGGTATGAATAATGGTTTTATGTATGCTATATATAAGAAGGGTTGTATTTATGAAAATATATAATGAATATGATGCAAAAATGTTATAAATAGGTTCTTTATTTATCTATGTTTTTAATGGATCTAGACATATATGAATTTGGAAGGAATTATTTATTATGTAATGAATATTATATTATTAAGATATTATATTTAGGTATGAAAATTTTGGGTAGTTATACGCCCTTGAAATTTCCAATTCTTCTATCTTTATAGATTCATGGAGGATCATAATGGTTTTTGAAAAAAAATCTCAAATATTTCACCATGAAAATTTACTCTAAATCACACTAAACCCAACCAAAAAAACATGAAATTTATCAATAAAAATTGATTGTTAAAAAATATATTTATAATGGAAGAAATTAACCTTCAATTCACTACAATCATCAGAGCTTATTTAATAAGAAATATATTCTAATTAAAAAAATAAATAGTATTTTAAGAACTTCTTATATTATTTTTATAATAATATCTTTTTGTATCATTAAATAGAAACATTATTCATTGAGATAATTATATGAATATGCACACCAATGTTGTTTTTTATATATTACACACATATATTTTATCAATTTATAACTCTTAATAAAATATTTTTTTAGAATCCTTTCATGATGTAGTGAGTGATGTATGAGAAAAGTTTTCTTCCCCAAATGATCTAAACTAAATTATTTTAAATTAAAATTAGTGTAGTTGTTGATTTTTTATATTTTGGGATTTCCAATTTGATTATAATGGGATAATAATATCTTCATTAGAGAGTTAACCTAGTAAAGTATCTATATCCATGGTATTGGTATTTAATAATATTATATATATATATAATATGAAATTTTTTAAAGAATAATAAATTCAATACATGAGTTATGAAACCTTAATTCACACCCTTCATTAGTTTTAGGTGATGCAATTAAAATAAAATAAAATAATTATTTTTTTATCATGGAAAAATAATTTATTCATTTTTATGATATTATTTCCTATGAAATGAATAAAAATTAATAGTTTTCCCTATTCAAATAATAGGATTATGATAATTTATATGATATAAGATATTTCATAAGGAATATTAAAGATAATTATATAAGTATAAATGATATAAATTCATGTTTTGTAAAATAGGAAATATGATGGAATATATTGATGATTAGTAGAATAAAATACTATATACATTATAACAGAATTCAAATTTTAATTGGTTGAGAGTAACATATTATTTGGAGGATATTATTTATTATTACCTAAAAATGAAAATAAAAATAAACATCAATATAACATATGTTAAATCTCTGAAAAATATTACCCTTTTTAATGTCAAAAATTGAATTTTTTTATATCAACAATATATCATAGATTTCAACACAATTTTCACTCTTTATAAATCATCAAGTTAGAAAAGTAAATTTAAAAAAGTAAATTATAAAATTTAATCAAAATATTAAAAAACATCATGATATCTTATGATAATTTTGAAATAATATCAAAATAATTTTTTACATTAATGATACCGAAAATATATAGATATTTGTTTCTAACAGTTTAATATTTATTCTAGAAAATAAGACACTTTTATGGAGAATTGTTTACAATAAAACAATGAATAAAAATACATACATAAAATTATTGGAATGTTAATATTTTTTATACATATATATATATATACTGGTATAAATAAATTATTTAAATATTTAATAACGCCTTAATAACGTATGTTCATGATCTAATGATATATGAATAAAGGTCATTGGATAAAATTAACTTGAATTAAAAAGTTTAATGATTAGAAAGTGACCCTAGTTGATATTGTTTTAGTGGAATTTCGAGACCAACATCACAATAATCATTAAATTTATATATTTATAAAACATGAATTAAAAATAAAATTTATTAAATAATATACATATTCATATTTATATTGAAGGTAAATATATAATTACTCAATAAATAATACCTAATATTGGTTTAATGATAGTGACATATGTTTATTAGCCAATGAATATGGCATTATTCATTATCTATGGAAGTTATCAAAAATAATGATAATTAGTAGAATTTTTGACATGAGGGTTGATTTGGTATTTAAAAAGAAAATACACCCAACCAACAATAATATTATATGTACCTTTGTACAATATTGATGAAGAAGTTGTAATATCTAAAATAGAGAATATTATAAGAATATTTGTTACCTGAAAATTGAATAACATAAAAAACATCTATTACAAATTTTAGGGAATGTACATTAAAAATTTATGGTAAATATTGATATGTTATATAAAATAATATAAAAATATTTAAAGATATTAAAATAGAAAACATGTGATATGTAGTGAGCCACCCCAAGTCAACCTAACCCATCACCTGAGCCAACAAACACATTGATTAATGTGCACTCCCAATGACCATGGGTTGGTGACAAGGGTTCTTAGTATAAATTATGTACTGAACCATTGGAAATTCTACTAATTAATCACTATGTATGAAACTTTTGGTTTCCTCTAGGAATAATGCTATGACTTTTTATGAGCGTGCGAAGTCCTTCTATACCATACCTGAGTACCAAAAGGCAATGATTATGTTCCATAGGTGTAATTATCTATGTCATCTTTAGAAATTCTATAAGTCCATCTTTTATGGGACTGTATTAGTTCTGAATTTAATAAGGGTTCACTAGTACTGTTAGATGCTTCTAATGGCACATGAGCCTGAGACTAGTTGGTGAGGTATCCTTATGTGTATCTTCAAGACCCAGGTTCAAAACCAGGCAGAGGAATATTTCCAGGGGTACTATAGCAGTACAGTAGTAGGTACTGTAGCAGAATTGTACAATGTGTAGGTACCATAGTAGGCACCATAGTGGTTACTGTAGTAGGTACTACTCAGTATTGTAGCATCTAGAACTATTCACCTTGGGCACCGATTTGGGCTTGTAGTCATTTAGGATTTCGGGAAACCCTGGCCTTCGGGTCAGTAAGGCTTTTGGGCCACCATTAAGGCGTTCGGGCCACCTCATGGCCTTAGGGCCACATGCACATTCCCTAGACAGACTTTACAAAAAAAAGGAGCAACCCCAGAAGATGATTCAGAGTAGGTGCACTCACCATAATATAGCCAAATGGATTTATTAGAATTAGAGGGTAAGATTGTGCCATTAGTACCAGCATGTGATTACACGGGAAGCCTAGCCAGACGGCCATGAGAAGGTGGAGATCTAATATCATGATACAGATGCTGGGGAGGGGTAGTTCCTTGTAGATAGTCTGGTTGAATTCCCTAAGACCTTCAGGTCATGTAATCTCCTAAGCCTACGGGCCAAGTAATCTCTGAACCTACGGGACTTGTAAGGGTTCCCCCTCATCCCTTGAAAGGGGGATTATGAAAAATCAATAAAAATAGAGGAATTTGGGCCATTCGAGTGGGTTAGATGCTTCTAAAGATATGACATCATTCCATTAGTTTAAAATTTATTTTAGGCCAAATAATAAGGCTCATGTTGGTCCTCTGTTATGAATCCTCCATATAATAGATACGAAACCTACGGACCTAAAATCTAGCATTATCCTCATGATATATAAAATGTTTATTTTTTAAATATATATATATATATATATATATATTTGATGAAGGTGTTTCCAATACATTTATATCAATAATGATTCAATATTTTTTGGGAATGTGAGTATAGAAGATTCCATTTCTGATGTGTCACTTTTTAATGTATAACAAGGAGCTAGTGTGTGGAATCACCATTTTGGACCCAGAAATTTATAACCTCATCATCAGTTTATGTTATATTATCAGTTTCAAATCTAAAAATGACTTTTATAATCATAGGGTTTTGTCTTCATCTCTTTACTTGAGTAGTCACATCTTTTTGGGTGAGTAAGATTGTAGGGTAGGGAGGGAGATACCCTTTACTCTTGGTGTGGGATCTATTTTGAGTTAGTTTTCAATTATGTTCATGGATTATATGGATTAAGGTTTAGCTTAATGGCTCCTGGTGATGATAGATAAATTCCATGAGGAATTTAATGATAATTTTTATTGGTTTCTAGTGCAATTATAGGTCAAGTTATCTATCATCTTACTCCCCATGTTGACCCCATAGCTTTTTCATCGGATGAGATTTCTCCTACAATATAGTTTGAGTTAAATTTTGTGTTGGAACACCTTGAAATTTATAAATTAATTAATCCATATGTGTCACTAGCGTAGTCACCAATGATTTTTACAAAGAATGAGGATATGATTCTCTAATATTGCATGGACTATCATGAGATTAATTATGTGATATTTAAGAAACAATTATCATATACTAAAATTAATTATCTTTTTTACCAACACAGGGTAGCCTAGTTTTTTGAAAAATTGATTTACGGTCAATGAATCACCAACTGAGGGTCGATGAGTATAATGTTTTAAGACCACTTTTAGAAGATAGTATGTTAATTTTTCTTATCTAGATATTTTTTAAAAAATTAAATAATCATAAGGTATTTATGAAATTTATGAAATTTATTTTTCATTACATTTCAAAATCATATGTTTCCATGTTTTTTATGAAATATTTTTGTAATCCAAGACAAATGGAGACCATCGAGACCATTGATTGTTGTATCTGGAAAATTAATGAAGTGTATCCTATATGGATCGATTTCCAAATATTATTTCATAATACAAAATGGAATTTTTTTTCACCAATATAATTATCTATAAGAAAACCCAATAATTTTTTAATGATATGATTCATTTCAGGAATGTCTAGATATTACAGGCACATTATTGTGTACATATTCTAAATAGATTATCCATTTATATAATTGACTTGAAAATGGGAGATGTTTTAGTGGAATGAGATATACATGAATTATTTTTTGGTTTGTTAGGTTTATTTTGAATCATCTATAATTTTTATTCATCCTGATCCAAGGAAGGGAAAGGATGTTTACTATGAAACATTAGGTGTGGGGTTGGGGTGTTTTATAGTGCTGGGTTAAAGAAAGGTTTGATATGGATCTCATAATCTCTTAAGAAATGAGAGGAATGATCCAAACATGAACAAGATAAGGATGTTGTTATGAATGTATTTAAGAATGTTAGTCATTACCTCATTGAGTAATGGTTTATAGTTTATTTGGATCATAAGAGCCTGAATCATATCTTCACTGAGTGGGACAAGAACCCTTGTTAGATAAAATGGATATAGTATCATTGAAGGATTTGTTTTTATATCCTTTATACACTTATCTAGGGTAATTTTGTCAAAGATTCATTAATAATATTGTTATATATCCTTCAATTTAATGATTAAGTAGATAATTGGAGTTTAATGTATTTCTTTGATGATGTGTGTTTCGATTAACTAGAGAATGAAGATCTGGTGTCCATGAATGGTTCTATTTTCACATATCATATTTTTTATTGGTTTTAGTCTGATATGGAATGTTACACTAACTATAAGAATGATAGTATAGTTCTAAATGATGGGTAGACCATGGTTTATTGTCTTCAGTATCCTTATGGTAACCACATCTTCTCTAAGAATATGGTGGTTCCTTCAAACATGATGTAGGAGTGGATGTATGTGGTGAATTATTCTTAGGGTTTCAACCATGTATGGTATACCAATATTTTTTTAACAAAGTGGAATAAGTAATGGTGCCGACATGAGATGATTAATTAAGTATTTTATATCTTGGTGTTATGATTTCCATAGGATAAAAACTGAACATTAGAGGTCATTCAGTTTCCTTCTACATTATCACATTCCATTGAAGAAGTGTGGTTACATATCCATATACATATTTATTGTTTTATCTCGTTATGATAGTGGGGAATATTATATTGGGGTGATTATAAATCAGTTGAATAAGTTATCCCATGTTTATCCCATTAGGTAGTTGATAAAAGTAGAGGATATTGGGAACCGGTATATATGGAAACTTTTTGGGATTGATATGTTTTCATAGTTATATTTTTGGGTTGGTATACTTATTTAACTTCATATGTTGGGAGGATTATAAATGATTTCATAGCTACCCAATTTAATTGGATCAAAAAATATCAACAAAAGAAGTACAATCAAACTGGGTTGGCCATCCATATTTTTTGGGATGTAGTTTGTAAATGTGTACTTAACATCGATGGTTCGTGAGAAAATAACATTTCATTGTTATTCATTAAAAAAATAGATATCATCCTTTGATAATGATGTCCCCTTTCAATGTGTTGTGTAGGAAATTATGGAAGTCCAAATCTTGTTTGGATAAGTGGGTGACCATTCCATATTAAGACCATGTCTAATCTAACATAATAAAAATAAAGTATATTTGACATGGAAGAGGATAGAAACTAAAAAAATCAATAAAAATAATACTTCTATAATTTTTATTTTTCACTATAGCATGAGGTTGGTGATCAATTGTAATGGCCCGGTCTTCTCCGGCCTATTCCTTTATCGAAAAGAAGGTCATGAAGTGTTCTGGATGGTAGAATGGACTTTTCCCACACTTTTCTGAATTTTATAACTACATGCCATGTAGTGTGAGTACACGCTGTGTACCACCTTGCCGAGTATCCCCCATGTTGAAGTTGTAGCCTTGCTGTGTGAAATAAATAAGTACATGCCGTGTAGCCCATCCTACACGCCGTGTAGTTTCTCCCTGCGTACACGTTACCCTCAAATTGTGTGTTGACCAGTAAACGGTCATGTGCCGTGTTGAAGTCATGTACTTTCCGGGTGAAATAAATAAGTACACGCCGTGTATCCCATCCTTCATGCCATGTAGTTTCTCCCCATGTACGTGTTACCATCAAACCTTGTGTTGACCAGTCAACGGCCATGTGCCGCGTTGAATGCCGTGTTAGAAGCCGCGTGGTGACCATGTGGAATGGCCGAGTACACACCGTGTACTTTAGTTTTTCTCTCCTATAAAAGGTGGGGGCCTCTCCTCCTTTTCAGATCATTCCTCACCTCCCCATTCCTTTGAGCAAATCCCTCCTGAGAGACTCCAAAGCTCCTTTCTTCCATAACTTCTTCGTCCGAGATCTGATTTATGATCCGTCAGCGGCCACGAGATCGTAACGACGAGGAGGAACTTTTGAGATTGGATCTGTTGTTTTTCCATTGTCCTTGCCTTCCCAGCTTCCACCCAAGGAGGTTTTTTCCGGGTTTTGACAGAAGCGACGGACGTCTTCAAAAGTTGATCTGGGGGAGCGTTGTGATCAGAACCTATTGAGGTAGGGATTTTACATTCATCTCTCTAAGTTGTGCATCATGCAGGATGGGTGTCCTATTGCTTTTATGATACATAGTTGAACCATTTTAATGAAGATAATAACTGGCTTAAGGAACGGGGATGGGGAAGTTGTTATGTTTATCATGCTTATCCTTTGTTTATGTTTTGAATTGAATAGGCTTATGCCTGCTGAAAATCATTGTCGTTGGGGGCCTTTTCTTTCACAATTAAATGTTTCCCTACCATTATAGACCATTTTTGGGTGGAAAATTGGTGGAATATGGAAATTGGTTAATCACATAATGTTGGATGATTAAATGAATATATGGAACCCTTGTGTGATCACCCCGGTTGAACAAAATAGAATAATGAACATGTGGGTGTTGGTTTGGTTACGTGGTGTGTGAAAAGGTGGGGGGTGAATCATGGGTTATTACAAATAGGATGGGCAGAGGGGATACGGTAAATGATATTAAAGGGGAAATGATGTGGCACAAGCCTTGTTTTGTGATACGGTTGTGGAGATTTGGTTATACTGGCAGCAAGGCTGCAGTAATGGGTTGTGATAATAAAAAAAAGTGGAAAGTTGATAAATGAACTGTGGGGAACGGTAATGAATTAAATGTGGGGATAATCAATGGGGATTGATTGATGATAAAAAGGTTGGTTTTGTGTTGCTTCTGTTCTATATAACTTGATTTTTGGTTGGCAGGGATTTTTTTCAACGAAACGCTTGATCTGGTTTGATAATTGCCCAGTAGTTAAGGAAGTAATAAACTAAATACTATTGAAACATGAAAACCTAAATGGGGTTGGGTATTTTTGTTGGATACTTTCTTCGTAGTAGCAGTGTCGAGGGACGTGCTCAGTTTCTCTATTTAGAAGCCATAGGTTGGGGTGTGTGTTTGGTATAAATATATGTATCTGTATCCTTATGTTTTTTCACACCCCACCCATGTTGAGCACTTTATGCCAAACATTCCCATTTCATGGGAAAGTGTGTTTTCCCCTCAGTTACTAGCTCCTTCCTGCTCTGTTTTCCATAGGCTGTGATGACTTGAGGCAAAATTACACCTAAGACTCTTCAGGTAGGTTTCGATTGGTGTGATTTTAGCCGAAGAATCTTCAGGCAGGTTTACTATTCCCAATAATCTTCAGGATCGGGCCCAACTGTGTTTGGGAAGGGATGTGATTGTGGTTTGTTAGTCCAAGGTGTGTGCGGGCGGGATATGTGGTTTGTGAGGCCCAGGTGTGTGCGGGTGCGATGTGTGGTTTTTGGGGCCCAGGTGTGTTCGGTCAAAAAGAGTGTGCTAGCGTCAGGACTTTCTCCGTTAGGGAGAGAAGCTAGCTAGTGGTGGGGGGAAATGGTGCGGGGTACCCAATACTATTGATCTTATATACTACTACCTGTTGTTTTGTTTTTTTGGTGAGTTTGGCTGGTGAGGTTGGGTGGATAGAATTCCTTTCTTGGTTTTGGTTTCTTCTATTGTTCTCATGGTACATTAGGATGTCTCCCAACCTGTGCACGAGGACTTTAGGTTTCCCTACTATGTATACTTGTATGCTCACCCTACGTTTACATTCAGGTTTCCAGGAGGACTACCAGGACCGTGCGGGACCCTACTAGTCGGGACAGTTGAAGTTATTTCAGTTTTTTGTGCTCTTGTTTCTTTTGGTATTGTACATTTGAGTTTTCTTGTACTTGTACTTTGTTTCATAATTTTTTAAACATGCATGTGGGATTGGTTTGGGTTTATTTTAATTTACTTGTTCCTTTTTCTTTTGGTGTCTGACTCATCCTATTTCCCAGTCTTAAATAATAAAAAGGGTAATGCCTCCAAAATTTGTGAAAACTCATACCCTTGGTTCTAGTCGGCACTCTAAGGCCTACTGGAGGCAGGACTCGGGGGTCATTATCTCTGTTTCACTATTTTCATCTTAGATGGGGCATATTTGGTGGGAGGGGGTCATGACAGAATGGTATCAGAGGTGATGGTTGAGATATAGGATGGAGTCTGGATTAGACATAGTAAGGATTGCATGGGATGGTAGGGCAATAGTGTTAGGTGATCCTGGTTCCTGACATAGGCCAAGGAAGACCGGCTAAGACACGGGATTTTAGGGCCCCCTATGATCCGATGCATGGACTTTGAGCCTACCGAATGACCAATTGAGACTACATTGATTTCAGGGTAGAGACCCTAGGGAAGGTACATGCATCATCATTTTTGTTTTTTACTTGATTTTGGTGTTCTTGGAATGAAATTGAAATAAATTGATTAAATGAAACCTTGAGAAATTACCTTGCTACTTGGGCTTAGGTGATCTTTTCTTACCGTACAGCTATGGCACTTGGACATCGTCCCTGGGTGAGTCAGACAGTCGAGTCCCTTCAATCAGTTGAGGATTGACCGAGAGGAGGAAGATGATCAGTGGTAGAAGACTTTTTGTTCTTTCTAATGACAAACCCTCAAGAAGTACGAGGGTAGTACTTCGAATATGGAGATGGAGGGGTGTCTTGAGGAGCTAGGGATCTCATTTACTTTGATCAGTGCACCAAGGGTGTACTAGGTTTCCCTAGAAGTCAGTCAGCTAAGAGGTGTAGAGCGTCAGTGGTGGATGCTCTACCTCGGGGAGAGGTCATAGGTAGAGGTTTTGTGGGATGACTTTGAGAAGGAGTTCCGAGAGGAATTCCTTTCTTCCATGATCAAGGAAGAGAAGTGGCAGGAGTTACTCTCCCTCCATCAAGGGAGTATGTCAGTACGAGAATTGGGGATCATGTTCAAGGGCCTCCTACACATTTCTTCTGATATCTTTCTGAATGAAGATTCTCGGGTGAGACATTTGGAGGAGGCAATTCATCCTTCACTCCAGTATGTTGTCAACCACTTCACCCTTCCGACGTACTTGGCAGTACAGATGAAGGCAGAGGTTGTAGAGAGGATGCACTCACAGGGAGGTGCACCACGAGAGGGGATCCAGTCGGGTTCGTCGAAGGGGAAGGCAGTCAACCGCAGGTCTCCTGCTACAGAACCTTCCAGATTCAGGCCAGTAAAGGGTAGGCCCCAGCAGTTCCAGTTTAGATATTCAGGTCCTTGTCCCTTTTTCACAAGCCCAGGACTGAAGTGTTTCTCCTGCGGAGTTCTTGGGCACATTCAGAGTCGTTGCCCGACCCGAGCTCAGTACGGTGGAGGTGGGTAGGTTCAACACCGGCCTTAGCAGCACCAGTTGCCGGTGAGGCCCTTCCAACTACAGTTGGACCCTGATCCTCCGTGAGCAGACTTTGCAGGAGGAGGCAGACATCAGGGTGCTCCTCAGGGACCTAAACCAGGGCGTGGTTGGGGAGGTGGTCGACATCAGAGAGGCAGAGGAGCTGGGAGTGGAAAGATTCACGCAGTAGAGTTGGCAGCTCCGGCATGACCAGAGGTGGTGCAAGGTACGATTTGTTTGTTCAACACTCTCGTTTATACTTTGTTCTATTCCGGACCTTCGCACTCCTTTTTTCACCTGGTCTAGCCCATGCTTTGGGTCTAGACGTATAGAGACTTCCCGTACCCATGGTGATGGGTACACCAGTTGGAGGTCAGACCAGCGTATCTTGTGTTTTCCAAGGATGTGGGATGACGTTGGGACCACATCAATCTAGTGGGGATATTCTTTTTCTACAGATGAAGTCATACGATTTCATTCTAGGAATCGACTAGTTGTTTTTTGTTAGTTTTGTTATCGACTACTTCCGAAGAAGAGTCGTGTTCTCCTACGTGGATGGGAATCGTGTAGCTTTTGTTGGCGAGAGGAGATATCAGGTGGGAAGCTGGCATGTGAAGCCTCTCCTTTCCATGTTAGGAGGGTTATAAGTGGTTTCAGCTGATACATAGATGATGGATGTTCCAGATGTTGTTGGGGACTTCTTTGATGTTTTTCCTGAGGAGGTTGTGACTCTACCCCCCCCCCCCCCCCACGTGACGTTGAGTTCGGGATAGACTTACAGCCTGGTGCCCGTCTGATTTCGATGGCCCCTTATCGGATGGAACCTTCAGAGATGCGGGAGTTGTGGATTAAGATTGAAAATATGATGGAGAAGGGTTTTGTTCGACCCAACGTGTCACCATGGGGTGCTCCATTTTTTCGTGAAGAAGGAAGATGGTGGTCTCAGGCTATGCATAGACTACCGAAGGTTGAATCAGGTAACGGTCAAGAACCTTTACCCCCATCCAAGGATAGATGATCTCTTCGGCCAGCTGAGGGGTGCAGGTTGGTTTTCTAAGATTGATCTATGATCTGAATTTCATCAGCTAAGTGTAAAGGACAGTGACATCTCGAAGACGGCTTTCAGGTGCAGGTATGGTCACTTCGATTTTCTAGTGATGTTGTTTGGAGTTACGAATGCACCAGCTGTGTTCATGGGACTTATGAACTTTGTCTTCTGAAAGATTTTGGACCGGTTTGTTGTTGTGGTTATAGATGACATCCTGATCTACTCAAGATTAGAGGAGGAGCACGTTGAGAATCTCAGGGCAGTCTTGGAAGTCCTTCGACACCATCAGATTTATGGGAAATTATCGAAGTGTAAGTTCTTGACACAAGAAGTATACTTCCTTGGGCATGTTGTGTCTCAACATGGAGTGTCAGTGGACCCATCGAAGGTAGAGGCAGTCATTTCTTAGGTGGAACCCAAGAGCATGGTAGAAGTTCGTAGTTTCCTGGGGTTGGCAGGTTATTATCAGAGGTTCGTTTCGGACTTCTCTCGAGTTGCTGCTCCATTGACAGCTTTGACTAGAAAGGACCAGGTCTTTCTATGGAGCGAGCAGTTCCAGAAATCTTTTGACTACCTGAAGGAGAAGTTGTTCAGTGCTCCAGTACTCAGGTTTCTAGAGGAATGTTTGTTTTATGAAGTGTTTTTTGATGCTTCTGGCCTTGGTTTGGGGTGCGTACTGATATAGAAGAAGGGTGGGATCTATTATGGGTCTAGGTTGTTGCTCCCTCACGAGCGTAACTATGCCACCCATGACCTAGAGCTTGGAGCAGTAGTGTTCGCACTGAAGTTTTGGCGACGTTACCTCTTTGGGGAGCACTACGTGGTCTCCTAAGATCACAAGAGCTTATGTTATATCTTCTACCTGCGTGACCTGAACTTACGACATCGGAGATGGGTTGAGTTTCTATAAGACTTTGACTTCGAGATCTCTTACACTGAAGGTAAGGGAAACGTTGTGGCTGATGACCTGAGCAGGAAGTCTCTTAAGGAAGTGGTTCAGGAATCCGCTGATGCTTGGAAATCAATAAGAGAGTTGGCTGCCTTGCACTTGGATGCAAGGGTAGAGGGTGTTAGAGTTTGTTTGTTTCAGATGATGGTGCAGTCCTCCTTGTTGCAGACGGTGGAAGAGTATCATTGGGGAGACTCCGAGGTGAAATTAATGTGGGATCGTATCGATTAGGGAAACGCTCCAGAATGATGGTCAGAGGACAGTCGACATCAGATTCTTTTTCATGGAAGGTTGTTTTTTCCGGATGCGATGTGCGAGGGAGTTCTCCGTGAGTTCCATAGATCATCCTTGGTGGTACATCCAGGCATTTCAAAAATGTACCGAGGCCTGAAGGAACAGTTTTGGTGGCCCGGGGTGAAACGGGCAGTGGCAGAGTTTGTGGCTAAGTGCCTAGTGTGTCAGCAAGTAAAGGTTGAACACCGTGTTCCCAGTGGTTTGTTACATCCTTTAGATGCCCCCAAGTGGAAATGGGATGGCATCTCAATGGACTTCGTCAGAGGAATACCCAGAGCTCAGGGTGGTTATGATGTTATCTGGGTATTGGTGGATCAACTGACAAAATCAGCTCACTTCTTAGCAATTAAGTAGTCGGTCCTAGTGAGTACCATAGCACAGAGGTACGTAGACGAGGTGGTGCATTTGCATGGAGTTACAAAGACTATCGTCTCAGACCGGGATACTCGGTTTACCTCACGAGTTTGGAGTGTGTTACAGCATGCTTTTGGCACCCAGCTACGCCTTTGCACTGCTTTCCACCCCCAGACCGATGGGCAGACAGAGCGGACTATCCAGACATTGGAGGACATGCTGCGAGCATGCGTTCTGGATTTCGGAGGATCATGGGTGCGACACTTGCCTTTAGTAGATTTTTCTTTCAACAAAAACTTACACTTTACTATTGGCATGGCACCATTTGAGGCTTTGTATGGAATACCATGTCTTTCACACATTTGTTGGGAAGAGGTTGGTGAGACATGTGCTCTTGGGCCAGAGGTAGTACAGAGCACCACAGAAAAAGTCCAGCTTGTGCGTGAGAGGATGAAAGAGGATCAAGACCGACATAAGTCTTATGCTGATCATCAGAGGAGGCCCTTGGAGTTCGAGGTGGGAGATCATGTGTTCTTGAAGGTTTCCTCTTGACGGGGGAAACGGTGGTTTGGGAAGGGGAGTAAGCTCTCCCCTAGGTTCATCGGACCATTCAAGGTGCTGAGGCGAGTCGGCGAGGTGGAATATCAGCTAGCCCTACCACCTCAGTTTGAGAAGGTTCATGATGTCTTCCACATCTCCCAGCTTCATTAGTACTTACACGATGACTCTCACATTATCTACTGGGGAGAGTTAGATATGGGGGACGACGCGACCTTTGAGGAACGACCAGTAAAAATCAAGGATCGTCAAGATAAGGTGCTCCGTGGATGAACCATCTCCTTGGTTCGTGTGTTGTGGAGGCATGGAGACCTCGAGGAGAGAACTTGAGAGTGGGAGGCTCATATGCATGTTCAATACCCAGAGTTGTTTTGATTTGTGTTTTTCTTTGATCTTCTGAGGTTTTTTTTGATGTCATACTATGTACCTTTGATATATGGAATTCTTGGCTTGTCGATTGTGGGATTTTTTGTTTCCTTGTTCTCTAGAAGTGTGTAACATGTCCAGATGTGTGGGGAAAGGGAAAAACCATATCCTTAATCGAGACACATTAATGCGGATGCGATTGAACCCATGTGGGTGATTCAGTGCCGCCTAAAGCAGATAATATCTTGACATGGGAGAAGGAATTCGCCAAGCCATGTGTTCGGGCAGTTTGTTTGTTGTACAGTGTTGGGGGCAGTGTAAGTTAAAAAATCCTAATATATGGAAGTGGGAAGACCCAATTCTTAATTAAGACACATTAATGCTGATGCTATTAAACCAGTGCAGGTGAGTCAGTGCCGCCTAAAGCAGATAATATCTCAACATAGGAGAAGGAATTCCTAACACATATGATTAGGGTTGTTGGTTGGGTTCCTGTTATAATGAGATCCCTAAGAGGTTTCTTGTTGGGTTCCTCTAGGTTGGTTTTTTAATTCTCGGGGACGATAATGTTTTAATAGGTATCAGATGTAATGTCCCAGACCTCTCCGGCCCATTCCTTTTTTGAAAAGAAGGTCATGAAGTGTTCTGGAGGGTAGAATGGACTTTTCCCACACTTATCAAAATTTTGTAACTACACGCCATGTAGTGTGAGTAAACGCCGTGTACCTCCTTGTTGGGTATACCCCGTGTTGAAGTTATTGCCTTGCCTCATTAAATAAATAAGTACATGCCATGTAGCCCATCCTACACACCGTGTAGTTTCTCCTCGCGTACCTGTTACCCTCAAACCGTGTGTTGACCAGTCAACGGTTGTGTGCCGTGTTGAAGACGTGTACTTGCCGCATGAAATAAATAAGTACACGTCATGTAGCCCTTCCTACACGCTGTGTAGTTTCTCCCAGCGTACGCGTTACCCTCAAACCGTGTGTTGACCAATCAATAGTCGTATGCCACGTTTAATGTCATGTTGGAAGCCGCGTGGTGACCGTGTAGAGTGGCCGAGTACATGCCGTGTACTAGGAATTACATGATATGTACTTTAGTTTTTATTTCCTATAAAAGGATTAAGCCTCTCCTCCTTTTCATATCATTTCTCACCTCCCCATTCCTTCGAGAAGATCCCTCCCATGGGACTCCAAAGCTCCTTTCTCCCATAACTTCATCGTCCGAGCTCCGATTTACGATCCGTCAGCGGTCACGAGATTGGAACAATGAGGCAAAACTTATGAGATTGGATCTGTTGTTTTCCCTTCAGCCTTTCCTTCCCAACTTCCACCCAAGAGGGGTTTTTTTGGGTTTTCACAGAAGCGACGGACGCCGACGGACGTCTTCTAAAGTTGATTTGGGGGAGCATTGTGATCATAACCTGTTGAGGTAGGGATTTTACCTTCTTCTATCTAATTTGTGTATCATGCAAGATGGGTGTCCTCTTGCTTTTATGAGACATAGTTGAACCAGTTTAATGAAGATAATAACTGGATTAAAGAATGGGGATGGGGAAGTTGTTATGTTTATCATGCTTATCCTTGGATTATGTGGTGAATTTAATAGGCTTATGCCTACTGAAAATCACGGTCGTTGGGGGCCTTTTCTTGCACAATTAAATGATTCCCTACCTTTCTAGACCGTTTTGTGGGTGGAAACTTCTTGGAATATGGTAATTGGTTAATCACGAAAATTTGGATGATTAAATGAATATCTGGAACCCTTGTGTGATCACCCCGGTTGAACAAAATGGAATAATGAACATGTGGGTGTTAGTTAAGTTACGTGGTGTGTGAAAGGGGGGGGGTGAATCCTGGGTTATTATGAATAGGATGGGCAGCGGGGCTGTGGTAAATGATATTAAAGGGTCAATGATGTGGCACGAGCCTTGTTCTGTGATACGGTTGTGGAGATGTGGTTATACTGGAAGCAGGGCTGCAGTAATGGGTTGTGATATTAAAAGAAAGTGGAAAGATGATAAATGAACTGTGGGGAATGGTAATGAATTAGACGTGGGAACAATCGATGGGTATTTATTGATGATAAAAAGGTTGGTTTTGTGTTTCTTGTGTTCTATCTAACTTGATTTGTGGTTGGCAAGGATTTTTTTCTAAGAAACGCTTGATCTGGTTTGATAATTTCCCAGCATTTAAGGAACTAATGAACTAAATACTGTTGAAACATGAAAACCTAAATTGGTTTGGGTTTGTCTGTTGGATGCATGCTTTGTATTAGTAGTTCTGAGGCACGTGCTCAGTTTCTCTGTTTAGAAGCCATAGGTTGGGCTGTGTGTTTGGTATACATATTTGTATCTTTATCTTTATGTTTTGTCGCACCATACCCATGTTGATAACTTAGTGTCAAACACTCCCATTTCATGGGAGAGGGTGTTTTTCCCGTAGTTACTAGCTCCTTCCTGCTCCTTCTTCAATATGTTGTGATAGCTTGAGGCGACCTTACATATAAGACTCTTCGGGTAGGTTTTTATTGGTGTGATTTTAGACCAAGTCTCTTCGGGCAGGTTTACTGTTCCCAAGAATCTTTGGGATGAGGCCCAGGTGTGTTCGGGTGGGGATGTGATTGTGGTTTGTGAGGACCAGTTGTGTGCTGGAGGGATATGTGGTTTGTGAATCACAGGTGTGTGCAGGCGGGATGTGTGGTTTTTGAGGCCCAGGTGTGTGCAAGCAGGAAGAGTGTGGTAGCGTCAGGACATTCGTCGTTAGGGAGAGAAGGTAGCTAGTGGGGGGGGGGATGGTGCGGGGTACCCAATACTCTTGTTTTTATATTCTACTAACTGTTGTTTTGTGTTTTTTGGTGAGCGTGGCTAGGTTTTGGTTTCTTCTGTTGTTCTCACGGGACATTAGGATGTCTCCCCACCTCTGCACAAGAGCTTTAGGATTCTTTACTAGTAAACATGTATGATCACCCTACATTTACTTTCCGGTTTCTAGGAGGACTAACAGGGTCGTGCGAGACCCTACTAGTAGGTATAGTTGGAGTTGTTGCAGTTTGTTGTACTCTTGTTTCTTTTGGTATTGTATGTTTGAGTTTTCTTGTCCTTTTACTTCTTTTTAGAATTGTTTAAACATGCATGTGGGATTGGTTTGGGTTTTTTTTCATTTACTTGTTCCTTTTTCTTTTGGTTTTTGACTCATCATATTTCCCGATCTTAAATTATAAAAAGTTCAATGGCTCCCATATTTTTGAAAACTCATACCCTTGGTGATAGTCATCTCTCTAGGGCCTATTGAAGACAGGAATCGGGGTTCATTATCTCCCTTTTACCATTGTCAGCTCAGAAGGGGCATCTTTGGTGGGAGGGGGTCATGACATCAATTGTTCCTTTGGTTGTATATTTGATTGGGTCATCATCTCTTGTGAAATAAAAAGATATATCTTCTACCAAATTCCATGCCATTCAATATTGTAGAGGCTCATTGGAATGTAGATAATTTGTAGGATCAGGCATCATGGATATCCTTGATCAAGGATTTTTTACTTGTATAACAGTGGAAAATGTCCTTTCAAGACCAATATCATGTGATAATGTGGGAATATTTAGAGTTTGATCCACACTCCTCTATTATTGATTATCATATCCATATATTGGGCTATCATAGTAATGTGTTCTATGGTAATTCAATCTCATTAGTTAGTATTCATTACCATCACAGTTAAAATATCTCTAAACCTTGATATTGGAATGTTTTATCAAGGTGGAAGTGGTCTCGGTTATTTTAATCTAATTAGACTTGAGGACTTTTTTGGGAAATAAAGTGGTATGGTGTGGAGAAATATGACACCCTCCAATTATCTAGGATGTTATATGATGAGATTTATTTATTTATTTATTATGGTTTTGTAGTTGTTTTATACTAAGATCCATGGATTTTAATAATGAAATCCCTAGATCATGGTTGGGAAAATATTATATAAATCATTTATCTAACCATGTGAGAAATATTTTCAGCGGAATGTATGGTTTTTTGTAGCTTGAGAATACTATTTGAATACCTATGATGAAATGACATAGTATTCAAAAATTCAGATCTAGTTCCTACATTATTACATTGGAATTGCTAAAAAGGGTCAAATACCAAATAAAAAATTGGTTTAGAAGTTTTTTAAAACGAAATAAAAACATGATACTCATTTTACATTGATAAAATAAAATAAAATATAACAAAATATTTTCCTAAGTGTACATAAAAGTAATTTAAATGATTCTTATGCATAACCTGGTGAAACAAAACAATACTTAGGTGAGATTCAATGCTCAATTTAGGATTTGTATAATATAATATATTATGAATCAATAAGAATATTTTACATTGAAACAAAATTAACTAAAAATAAATGTCAATTAATTAATAACATGTGAATAAAAAAGGTATAATTAATATGGAAATGTAACTAATTGAACAGCCATTTCATTTAATTAATTTACTAAGAATGAAAATCATACAAGGATAATGTAAATGTGAAAATATAATTCATAATAAAAATAAATAAATTATCAATAATGTAAATTATTTATTATAGGACATCATGATCTCAGTCATCATGAGACATCTTCTTTCAAGACCATTCAAAAGAAAGTTTAAAACTGTTGGTGAAAACTCACCTTACTGGAAAAATGATTTTTCTCGTGAGACCTATTGATGCCTCAAAGCGATATCTATGATAAATCCCTGCCCACTACTAAATTTACAAATAATTTTTTATATATCTAATAATCAATTTAACTCATGAATTATTCATTTTTATCACCAAATATCTATATTGATTAAAGGATAATCGTTTATCAATATTTCCTTATTTAATAAAATAAATTTAAATAAAATACCAAATGTAAAAAATTTATAAAAATGTTGAAATAATAATATACATCATAAAAATATGAATATTTAATATAATTTTAATTTCGAATGAAAAATGACCCCAGAGAAGTATTTGTTTCAAGAGAAAGTAAACAATCAGAAAATAAAATGTGATTCTATAATAATTTTTACCTCTTTGGTAACTTTTAAAATGTAAACCCTTGAAGTTTAAATTGGAAACAAAATTCATCAATAATCATGCATAAATATTTACTCATGTTATATACATTGACTGTGAAGGATATACATCACATAGAAGTAAATTGGTGTGTATTAACACACATGTCTCATTGAAATGGAAATGTAGATGAAGTCCTTTACTACTTGGTAAAATTATTCTATAATACCATTGTATGAAACAATTCAAATAAAAACTGCAAATAACATTAATTATTAATTTTTTTATTATATTACCAATAAAAAGGTAAATATATACACCATATAAAAAAATGAGGTGCACAACATTAAAATTGCCTCTATGAAAGGAAATTTTGATGAAGTCACTTACCTCATGATTTAATTTAGTTAAATGTGATTTAAACTGTGTTAAAATTATTTTAATAAAGTTGTTAGTTTATAATATATAGATAATAATATTTATAATATCATATATTACCCTCTTATAACATTTTAAAACCAATTTATTACTAATATTTCAATATTTTAATTGTTTTTGGAGATAATTACCTTTTTTTCTTAGACGTGTTTGGTCATGAAATATATCATTACTATAAATAGTATATAAATTCATCATATATAGAAATATTATAATGTTATTAATATAATTTTTACTCATTATATATATTATTTAAACCATTATTTAATGTTGGGAATGAAAATTGAGTTGCATCGCTTCGTTGAAGCATTAGGTCTTACATTTGCATGAGAGATTATACCATTACATTATTGGTTGAAAGGGAATGAGTGATTATGATATATTAATTTCAAAGAATTTATATAATTTCATATATATCCCAAATATTTATTACATTAATCTTTATTAACTTCCTCATAAAGCGTATGAGAAAAATGAATCACATCGCTACGTTAAGCGGTAGTCCTCTGGACACACATGGGAGGTTATCATATTTTAAAAAGAATAGAAATTTATAAGGTATAAGAGATATTATATATATAAGTATAATTATATCATAAATAGTATATATAAATATTAATTCCATCATTATACCTGACAGTGAGTTGTGTTTATGGAAAACTAGTCACATTAGTTCACGAGACGGTATTCCGCCGTATACACGGTCGATGATTTTGATCCCCATTTGATAGGAGTGGGGATGGATATAAAGTATTACTTTAACATAATAACAAATCCATATATTTTAGATAATGAGAACAATATTTCAAAAATGTGTAAGGAGAAATGTAATATAAACAATCGTTTAATAACATTTACTCTTCTTTGAATGATCTCTTTTTGATTCTCCAAAATCCTTACAAAGATGGATTTATGATCACTACAAGAGATATATTATAATTTTAGTGTAGTAGTTATGTGATTCGGGTTGTTCATTTCCAAAAAAAATGTCTTCATATGTGTGAGGTGCAGAGGATAGGGTTGACCATTTATAAGTTGATGAGAGGACACACATGAAATTATTGAAAAGAATTAATTACACCCACGATTTTAACTTTCAAAATGCCTCTAAAATGGGCAATTATTGAAAATTAAAGGTCATAATATCTTAATTGTTCTATAAAATTATTTTTCAAAAAAAATTTAGTCCATTTTAATCTTTATCTTTTTATTTTATCCCACCAATATATTAGATTTTACCTTAACCACAATAATTAATGTTTATTGATTTTCTATAAAAACTGGTAAAAAATAAGTTAAACTTACTAAATAATATAAATTTTTCTTGTTAAAAATATGGAATAAATTTTTTAAAATTTATTTGACATATCTACCATAATAAAAATTAATCTTATTCTTGAAGAAGAGGTTAAAAATTGGGTTCCCAAAGAAAATATTCTTATAATTATAAACATTTTTAATAACAAAATTCTATGTGAAATTGATTAAAATTACTTAAATTTTTTTATTATAATATTATCTTTCGAGTTTTTCTTTAACAAAAATTAATATATATTTTTAATTTTAACATAATTTAAACAAGATGGTGGATTTGATAAAATTTCTTTTTTTCCATAATCATTGAAGAATAAAACTCTACAGAAAAATTCATAAAATTTAACCTAAAAAATTTGGATATTATGAATAAAAAAATAATGGGAATTTTATAAAATTTGGTTTCTAAAATTTGAAAAATAATTTCTCTCATAAGTGTTCTAGAACAGATGGAACATTTTTCTTTTAAAAAATATATATTTTTTAGAAAACATTTCTCTTACCTTCAATTGATTCTTATTTTTATTTACAAATAATAAATAACCATTGAAAGTTTGTAAACAATATATTTTTGCATAATTTAGTTATTCATATATGTACCCTATAATATAACAGCTAGGTTATAATGGTCATGTTTATATAATATTTTAATATAGTATATATTTTTTTTAAACTCGATATTGCGTGAATCACATGTTATCAAGTATATTGAATTTATTTATAATTGGATAATTAATAAAGTATCAAGGTATTACATTCTTCCCCCCTAAAATAATTTCATCCTCAATTTTTTTAGATATTAAATTCTATTCAAATGAGAGTTGGTTTCCTTCATAACATCATCTGGTTCTCATGTTTATTCCTCCATTTTTTTGATTTCTGTAAAGTACTTTTACTATTAAATTCATCTGATTACTAAATACTTCCTATCTAGTATCATTAATCTAGATGGATTATTAAAATAAAGATATATCATGTGACAATTCAATTTCGTCATAGTAGGGAACATGTATTTTGTTAGGCATTTACTTCCTTAATAATGATATATAAAACACATCATTTACTTTAAAGAGACATTGTGTCATTATGAGTTTTATAAAATAGCTCCAATTCAATAAAGGATTTTAAAGTATCTGATGTACATAGAGATCATTTTCCCTCATAACAGAACCTTATAACACCCTTCCATGGATATACATTCAAGAAAACATAATCTATCACATGTAATTATGAATCATTCCTTCAATTGTCAACATAACATGTTTCCCTACTTTTAGATTCTTTAATTTGATCTTGAATAGTCATTACAGTTTTTTTGTCTCTTCAACATGTTCGGGGACTACAATTTTTCCATTTAACATCATCATCTCAACATGTTTGTGTATGATATCTATTTTTAGATAATTCATTATATGATTCCATTTGAATAATTGAATGGATATTTTTGATAAGGGAAAAATCTACCAAAGGTATAAATTGATCTCACATGTATTTAAATTAGAGAGAGATATAGAGAGAAATACCTAAACATGTCTTCTAATGATTGAATAGTCATTTTGGATAGTCCACTAGTTTTAGGATGGTAGGCAGTGCTCATATAAATATCAATGTCAAGAGACTTATCAATAATATTATTTAATATATAGGTAAAATGGGGATCACGATTACACATGAAATAAATAGGTTCACCATGAATTCACAAAAGATTATTAGTATAGATCACTAAGAGGTTACAAAGAGGTAACTCTCCTATTATTGTGAGGAAATGTGTAGATTTTATTAGGTGATAAAAAATAAATCATATTTCATCATTCATACTAAGAGACATTTTTAGTCATATGACCAATGTCATACTAATGTCATCACATTTTCACATAGTAATAATAATGGGATACATGAAACCCCTATGATCATGTCTCTCGTCCTTGAAATATTGTAAAACTAGGAAGTTTGATATATTCTCTTTAATCCTTGAGTATCATGAGCCATTTAATTTGTCTCATATTTATCTCTTTATGTTAAAAGATTTAATTATGGATTTTATGATTCGTGTATATCTCACATAATTCATGATATGGATTATGTCTCTATAAAATCAATGAAAATATTACAGTTGCCAAATCATGGTGTTGGATTGCAATGTTCTTCCCATGAGTTATTAATTTTCATGATTCTTGTGCAATAAATTTATAATATTTCTTTAACACATGACCAATTAACTTCTTCGATATATCACTATATATCAAAAACCCATAATTTCTATAGAGTAGATTCAAAATTAGGAAATTGAAAAATATAGTATTCAAATCATCAAAAATTATTCAAATTCCTTTTTGAAAATGAACTTAACAACTTTATATGTATTCTTGGGTAACGGGTTATCCAATCAGGAATATTTGGAATGAATTTCTAGTAGTAACTTTCCAAACCAATGATACTACATACCTTATTCATCTTAGATTTTTTAGGATATTCCCTCACTAGATTTTTTTATTGATCAACTAATATTAAATCCTTGGAGGTAATTGTTTCATGAAAATTAAATTCTTGTTGATTGATATCACACTTATTAAATTTCTTGTATACCACTTTCATTTTATGAGTCTCTAGAAAAATGTGCATGTGATTATAGTGGTCCTCAATGATTTTAGAATACAAAAACATATCATTAATAAATATTGAAAAAATCGTCTTGATATTTTTTGAATACACTATTCATTATGTCTATTAAAATAATGTGTTAATTAGTTAATCCAAATGGCATTACTATAAATCTAAAATGTCCATTCCTCTTTTTGAATTCTATCTTAAGATTGTCTCCTTATTTACTCTAGATTTATGATACCAAGATAAAATTAATACAATTGAAAAACATTGGTCTCCATGGATTTGATTTGATAAATAATGAATTTGAGGTAGAGAATACTTCTTCATTGTTATAATATCATTTATTTCCATATAATAAATGAAGAACCTCATGGATTCATATTTCAATATAATGAAGAGAAAAATGAGTCCCCCTATCGAAACACAAAGGAGAATAAATTCCTTATCTCCCAACTCCTATAGTTATTTTTTACGCAAATAAATTCATGGTTTCCATTCTATAGGTAGAATTTGATACTGGTCTTACAACAAGGATTAAATTAAAGGATAACTAAATATAATTCTCTTGTGTATTTCCACATAATTCCATGAAAATATATCAATGTATTCCTATGAAATAAGAATGTCCCCAATTTTATAGTTACCCTCTCCATCAACATATTGTTTTTTATTCTTCCCAAATATTCTCACTTAGAAGATAAACTTGTTGTCGATCTATAAATGACTTGGATTATTAACTATCTTTTCAATATATTAGAAATTGTACATATTCATCATGAACCAGAATTTTTTTCTTCTTGCAATTATTTTTTTAAATTGAAATCCAATCCATTCCAAGGATTATATCAATGTAAAGAATATGTATTATAATATGGTATGAAAATAAAGCATGTTTATGTTTCATAATGGGGAGTTACTAATATATCCTTATTATAGTGAGGCTTCCACTATGTGTTTTGGGTAACAACTACCTTCTTAATGTTAGAGGCAAATATCATATTTTCATGGATATCATTGAATAAAAAAAGAGTCTGAGGATCTAGAATCAAATAAATAACTAGATAAATTTGAGACTATGATTAATGTACCTACCACCACATAATTGGGTACTTACACCTCAGTTATAGTGATCTCATAATCTTTTCCTTCTCCCCTAATCATCTTTTATTATAGATTTCATTAACGCTTGGGGAATTTTTTGGGAATTTCACCTTATACTTTCTTTTGAAACACATAATAATTATGTTTTCTTTCTTACCTCTTCATTTGTTGGAAATATTAACCTTATCCCCATACTTATAACAAAATCTCCATCCCTTCAACCATTTCCCATGATTATTCTTTACACGGTTCTCACAAGATGAATATTTCTATGTTCTCATGTTCTTATTTTACACATTCAATTTTTGCTGGTTTAGATTCGACCTATTTTTTTAATATTTCAATTGAATATAAAGGTTCTTTTATATTAATTCTCTATTTTTATGGAACATAATACTATTTCATCGTATGATGAAATTTTTTTATAGACTGCTGCCTTTAGAGACATTCCTTAATACATTCAATGAAATGGTAAGTATTTTACTCTATGAAGTGTATTTAATACATATTATACCTATATAACATTTTAAAGGTATTATCATACTCAGAAACACTTTTTTTTCATTTCTCAATTAGAAATCTAACATTTTTCTCATTTTAGTTTCTTTCCCATAAGGAAAATATTTTTTGAATAATGTCTGTAAAAAAATATATCCATTCCACTAGTTCTATATCTATATCCTCACTAGTAATCATGATAAATGACCACCATTGAACATTATCTCCTTTTATAAAATACACTAAAATTGTATCATTTTCCTTATAATTCATCCTAAGTCCACAAATACCTCCTTAAGAGACAAAATCCATTGCTCATCTAGAATTTCATTAGTAGTCTGACCAAATGATGGGGGATTCTATCATAATAATAAATCTATCATAGTTGAATCACACTATGGGAAAATTTATTACTCCATATAGATATACTAATTTTTTATAACCCTATTATTCTACCATGATATAGCTATGATCTTCATAGTTTCAATTCCCTCTATATTGGATTTCTTAGTAGGGAAATATCTATATTGACCTTATGTGTTGATACCCTTATTCTATTGAAGAACCATTTTTTGAAATAGGAATATAATAGGTTATCTCAAAAAATTATGAATTTTAAATTATAATGTATATTTATAAATATATTGTAACACATTAGATATATTTAAAATTTATGAGATGTTAATCTCATAATCATAAAAATTGTTTCTTTGTGGACATATTTATTTTCACATTCAAATATTTATTTGTTAAGAAAATTACCATATGTATATCCCCTAGTATTGTCAAAATAGGTGAACTATAAGATATATTTTCTTATAATAGGTAATTCTCAATTCAAGTAAAACAAAAAAATGGGATATATTACCCATAGGCAGATCTGTTCGAGAACCATGTCAACTTTTATTCTATATACAGGTATGTATTAATAATAAATAAAACATTATCCCATCATAAAAAATATTATGATGTTTTTATATAATTATACTTAAATTCTATCATAGGTTTATATTCCCTAATATATTGATTCCTTAATCTTGTTAACTAGGATTATACTAATATTTCTATGATACCAACTATAATGAACCGAACCCTAGAAACCCAGAGTTTCTGCCTACTTTATTTCATTGGAAAATATTCCATGGGTAAAATCCCATCATACTAATCAGTTTAAAAAATTTATTGAAATATAAATATATATGATAGATGTTTTACAATGGGAAATTAAAATAATACACAAAAAATTAAAATTATCATAATCCTTGAAACTCATTCAAAGGATTCATCTTCATAATATGGGGAAAGAAAATAAAATAAGGGTGATCTCAAATTCTTAGTAAGGGCTATGAAAAGTAGAAGCTATCATGAATCAAAAATAATCTTCAATATTATATAGTAAGTTACCAAAAAATAATTCCATTTAATCATTAAAATTATCATGAAACAAGGCCTAACAAATATTTAATGGAAACTAATTGAACACCCATGTTAATTTAATCAGAAAATTGAGAATGAAACACATTGAGAGATAAAATTAATGTGATAATATAATGGATAAAAATAACATAATTCACAATGAAGAAAATGATTAATTAGTATACATCATGCTCTTTAACATATTGATTCCTCTAATGCCAATACTTTTCACGAGAGAGTTTAAAACTACCTAAAATACAACATCTTATGTGGACAAATGATTTATCTCAGGAGACATGTCAATGCATAGAGGGACTATATATAATCAGGACTCGCACATAAATACATTTCCAAATAATTCCTCGTATATATAATAATCAGTCTATTTAATGATCCAATATTCATTATCATTGAATATCTTTATTGGGGAATGGATAAATTTTTCTCAAAATTTCCCTAGTTAATCAAATAAATTTCAAAAATAAACACTAAATCTAAAAATGGCATATGGTTTAGAAAAAAAAATATCCATTATACAAGAATATTGTTATTTAAAATTAATTTATTTTATAATAAAATATTTTGACAAAAATGTGATTTTTTCAAGAGAATGTAAAGAATCACACATTAAAATAATCATGTACAATAATTTTTACCACTTTAGTAACTTTCAAGTTGTAATCTTGGGAAGAATAACCTTGGAATAAATCATTAATTATCATTAATATACATTTATTCAGGTAATATTCATCAAATGGTCTATATAAACTTCACAAAAAAATTAATATGTTCATATTAACAAATTTGTCTCAACATAATGTAAATTTAGATGGAATATCTTACCACTTGGTAACGTTATTGAAAAATCCCATTATATGGGGTAATTATAATTGAAAATTAAAATACCATAAATTATGAATAATTCATGATTTCACATTTAAATAGGGTATGTAACATCCCAGGTAAATAAAGAATAAAGAATTTTCATATTTATTAATATTTACGAATTAAATATTAATTTTACTTTAAAGGGGTTGCTATGATCGATAGCGTACTCGATACGCAACAAGAGTTTCTTTGAAATCTTACGTTGCACACTAGTAATAAAATAATATTTTTTTAAATGGTAGTTAACATGTAGACGTTGTATTGGAAGGAATGAATATAAATAACTAAAATATGATTATATATGTTTTTCAAATTTTTTTACATTTATCCAATAAAAGATAAGGGCTTAAAATACGAAAAGAATTCAATTTTAAGCATATATACTCTAACATTCACTAAAGGTTGACTTATCGCCTTTTGATGGAGAACCATCTATAAATATAGATTTGGTCACTGTTATACATTATATTGGACCAAATAAAATTCTTCTTTAGAATCGGGACATCAACATTTACTTTGTGTAAATTTTTGGTATTTTTCTGAAAAAGTTCATTTTTTAATGAATAGTGAAAATTGTTGTATTTTAATTCAAAACCACTTTTTAATAAAATTTATTTATATGATTATATTACCTTTTTAATTGGTTTTAAAGTGAAATTAGAATATATTTTTACCATTTAATCCAATAGTGATCGTTAGAATTAATATCACTTTGAAATTGGACTTAAACTAGTGTCAATCTTTTGATATATATTGTTTCATAAAAACACGCTATTTATTCTGACAGCGGGAATTAATTATTAAATTTATTGTTATATGTTTTGAATTTTTTAAAATATAAATCATTTTTGAATTCAGAATATCAAATATAGCTTAGGGTGATGTTTTGGTATTTTTCTAAAAAACATCAATTTTTGATGAATAGTGAAACCACTAAGTGGTACTTAAAAAACTAATTTTTCATTTAAAATAAATTTTACCACCTATGTGTTTTGAATTTCAAAAATCCAAAATACATGGTTTTCATTAGGAAGTAAAATTTGGTTCAATGGGATTAAAATAATTTTTTGGTGGAATAGTAACTTTTATGTTTTTAATCGCGATTAAAGGTAATTAGTGTGATATAAGGTAATAATGATATTATAATAAAATGAAAATATCTTGACACTTTTCCTAACCCTATTGGATGAGTCATGTCCAACCAAGACAACCCATGGTTTGATTTTTGGGACCCCATGGAGCCACTTGGGTAAGATAATGACATTATTGCCTTTTATTTAAAGTAAAAGTAAAAATGACACAAACATGTATTTTTTTACTAAAAAGATTACATGGGGTTATACAAGTCATATTTTTTACTATAAATAGTCATTGGAAAGCTAAAAAAAATTCATAAATAATAGTATTTTTTTATGATTTGTAGGCATTAAATAAATTAAATTATTTATGACATCATGATGATGCAGCGATTACCTCATTATTTAAAGATTTAAATAAAATAAAAAGATAATGTAAAATCTAATACCTAAACGTGTTAAAAACCTATTTGATGAGTATATTTCAAACCCTTATCACCTTATCCTCAAAATTAATCAATTCGGGACCTTTAAAATCCGAAAATCGTTTGAAAATAAAGTAACATTTTATACCTGTCCAAGCGTTCCCCTCCTCTCCTCTTATAAAAGGCCCCCACCTCTACCTCCTTACCCACACCTCTCTAGCCTTTTTCTCGGCCAAGCTCTGAGAATTTTGTCTCTCCACATCCCTCTCCTCATCCTATAATCCTTACCTTAGGTAGAAATATCTTCAAGAAACCCTTTTGGTTCAAACCAAAGTGAGTTACCTGATTTTAAGGTAATGTCTTCACTTGTGTTCTTTTGTTTTATTTTGCTTATCCAACCCCATGAACTCTTTTTATTAATTTATTTTGTAACAACTACAGTATCTTAAATATAATACGATGTTTTTATAAGAAGGATTCGAGCTAAACTTACACACACCTACATCTAATGGTTAAAGAATATACTGTTTCTATGGATGGTGAATGTCTGCCTCACGAAACGATGATTGTTCAATATTCTTTTAACACCATCAAAGGTGGCCATTAAGATGTCACTATATTTATATATGATATATAATATGTATATATTTTTCATAAGCTTCTGTATTTTTCATTTATGGAATACCTTTATGGTTTCCATTATGGGTAAATGAGATATCTTCATTTTAGGAAGTGCGGACTACCGCCCCCTTAAAGTGATTTGATTCGTTAATTCCATATGTGGTACGTATAAAGGATATATTTAATGATATTATATATGATATTATACTGGAATTATAATATACCTTTATATAATAATTTTTTCTTTCCATTGAAGTATGAGATTGAAATGAAAGTAGCATTCATGCGTACGTACGGCTTACCGTCTCCATGAATGGTGCATTTCATTTCTTATCCCCAAAGGTAATGTATTATTATAAGTACATATATATAATGGATATATATGATGTATGTTACATATAAATGTTGAATATAATTCTAGAAATAAAATATACATATCTCTCATTTAGTTTTAATTCCATTAATATGACATAGAAATGAAAGTAGCGTTCATGCGTACGTACGGCTTACCGTCTCCATGAATGGTGCATTTCATTTCTTACCTCTAAATGATTATGTAATATTATAAATTCATGTATATACAGGATATATATGATATATATGTCATCTACATCATGAATATCATTCTTGAGATAATGGATATTTGACTACGTGAACAACTTGTAAATATAAGAAGGTCACTTTTGACTCAAGTACCAAATATCAAAAAAACGACCGTTATTAACTTAAATGATTACATAATGTTCATAACATGGTAATAAGTGATATAAAAGGAATAATGAACTTGAAAAAGTTTCTTAAGAAAGTAGAAATTAACTCCATTTTATTATTCAGTACATTAAAGAACGATCGATTCAAGTCGGACCCGAGGTATGGGACTTCGTCTCAATCTCCTTTCATTGAGGCATATTTTGTTTTATACACAACCTTCTTTCATACGGTGTATAAACCCCTTTGACTTTTAAATTTATCCAAAAGAAATATTTTTTATACGAAGCATTTTACTGAACGACAAAAGGGAATGTTTTTGTCGTACGTATGTGGCGACAACGACTTTTCCGCCACCGTGACCATTATTTGAGTTTCGGCTTCCTCTACAAGCCATACCTTTTTTCTAAATGAAAAATAAATACCATGGTTTTATTTTCTTTTATTTTATTATTGAAAATGGTTTTCATAATGATTTTATTATATCAATGTGTTGTATTGATATCTTGTGATTGAAATGTGGAAATGTTATGTTTCCTTTATGCATGTTTTATGTGATACGGTTATGTTATGGTTCTTGGGAATTGTTACGAAGACGGGTTGTTCCATGATAAAAAAAGGTTTGGTGATCCCGATATATCTCTCCAATGCATTGGGTAACGCGAAGGGGTTAAACGTTAAGGTTTCTCATAAGAGATTTAGGTAATATACTGTGATGGGTATTCCAAACGTAACCAAGAGGGTTACTCCCTACGTAAGAATGTTTTGAATGCCTAAAGTTACCTTTATGACTTATGATTTCTATGTTTTATTCGTGATTTGATGAGGTATGTTAAATTGATTATGTTTTATGAGTAAAGTATGATTTCATTGATTCTTATGTATACATGTACTCATGTTTCCTTTCCATATTTTTATATCCCTTACTGAGATTTTTATGCTCATACCAAGTTTTTTAAAATGTTTTTCACAGTTCAAGGGAAATTTACATGATGTGATGATAGTGTCAAGGAAGTTTCAAGAAATAATCCATGTTTTATTTTAAATATGTTTCTGTTGATGGGAAAAATGAGTACTATCTTTTATGTAACCAGTTTTTTTAAATGTGGAATGTGATGAATGTTTTATGATCTAATTCACTAAAACTCTAAACCTGAAAAGATCCTCAATGTGAATTATTAATTTAATTCAAGATTAAGTAATGTTTAAGGTTGGGGCCTTATAGGGTAGTATTCAGACAATAGAAAAGAAATTGTGCACATAATAATAATGTATTCCTCAATAAATTGAAATTGAGATAAAGTCATTTACCTCATATATTTCTTTAGTTGAATATGAATTAACCGCATTTATAATTGTATTGATAATGTTATTAATATATACCATAACCATAATAAAATTTATGATACCATATATGATCTTCTTATATAATTTTACCACCTATTTATTAATAATATTTCATTATTTTTATTATTTCATGTTTTAATTCTCTTGTTTTCTCATGAATATATTTTATGAATTTTCTGGTTAGTATACAAAGGATATAAATAAATGATCTCAAAAAATATAATAATTTTATAAATATCATATTTACTCATTTGAAATGATATTATATCCATTCCTGATTGTTCAACATTGAAAATGAGTTGCATCGCATCAGAGATAATGTATGTCGTAAGTGCGCATTAGAGACGTGTCACTCCCTTAACTGGTGAAAGGTAATGGGAGTTTATGATGTATTTATTTTCTAAAAAATTATATCATGTCCTATATATCCCATGTATTTGTTAAATTTATCATTATTACCTTCCATATAAATATTATGTTAATAATGATTCATGCCACTTCGTGAGGTGGTAGCCAGCTATACACACAAGTTACATTATAATTTTTTTTAGAGAATGAAATTTTTGAATATATATGTGATACTATAATTATAGAAATACAATTATATCATAAATATTATATATAGATTTTAAATCCATTATTATATCATAATATGATAGGTGTTGAAGGAAAATGAGTTATACCAGTTGGTGAGGTGGTAGTCTGTTGTACACATGATCAACCATTTATTTTCAGATTTTATGGAATTATCAATACCCCCAAATGGCCTGAAGGCCTTATTTTTTTATTTTATGGAATTATAGATAGATATAGAATATTACAATAACATAACAATATCTAAGTATACATTATAAACTGGTGTTATTATACTATCATTACTTAATAAAATTTTATGAGGTGGAAGAAGAAATAAAATATAAACGATCATTTAAGATCATTATCTCTTCTTCAAATGAACTCTTTATGTTTGCACGAAAAGAATTCCTAGAATGGATTAATGATGAAAAAAGGATATATATATTTTTTAGTTTTATTAAAAAAATTATTTTTTTAGTTATTAACATAACCAAATACATTTATACATGTGAATAGTGGATAAGAGTAGGTGGTATTTTATATGTGAGGGAGAGGAAACACATGGTTATTTTTAAAATAATCAATTACACTAATGATTTTATATTGAAAAAAGGATAACAAGGGACATTATTGACACTTATTATATATAATGTCTACATATCTCCATTTAATTGGTGTTGGAAATGTTGTAAGTCCATTTTCACACTTCACTTTTTAGTTTTACCTCTCGGTATAGTGTTTTTTTAAATTAAATAGTGTAATTAATTTTTACTCATTTTACTATTAATAATGGTAAAAATTATTTTTAAATTATTATATAATATAAATTAGAATAATTCTATATATTGATTTTATTTTTTCAAATAAAATTCAAATAATTGGGTGAATCAAATAAAAAATATACCCACATTCAGAATGAAAAAGTGGGTTTGAAATGATTAAATTCACATAACTATCAAAGGTTTTAATTTCAAAATTAAATATAAAACTAATTAAAATTAACTAAATTTAAACTATTTTATGAATAAATTAATTTTAAATTAAAAATAAATAAATTATAATCTAACATTGTAAATAATTTAAATGGAAAGGCAGTTTTCAATAAAAATAAGTATTTTCACTATTAATTGAAAAATTAAAATTTTAGAAAAAAATATAAAAAAAATTAATTCTAATATATAAGAATATATAAAAAATTAATTTTATTCATCAAATATATTTTACAAAAGTTTCCTATTTTATTTTATCATAGATGTACATGAAGTGACGAAACCATTTTCTTTGAAAAGGCATAGGTTTATAGAAAACATTTATTCAATTTCAAACTAAATATTATTTTTATATCAAATAATTAGATAACCAATTATCATGTGTTAACTACACATTTTTCATAATTTTTTTAGTCTTATTCATACCCACAAACAAAATAGTTTGGTTATTATGGTCAGGTTTCAAAATTATTTTAATTGAGTATCTCATTTTGTTTTAACCTGATGTTGCATGAATCAAAAGATATCAATGATATAGAATATATTTAAAATGAAATAAATACTAAAGTATCAGGTTGTTAATGGTAAGAATATCCAAAAAAATTTGCAGGTTTTGTTTTGGGGGGATAGTGGATCACAAAATATTAGTCTATGGGTTGTTTGACCATGCAGAGAATTGTATTTGATTGATCATTTAAATTATCTGTTTTCTAATAAATCCTTTTTAATGAATCTTAATATGTATGTTTTCTTAATATGACCTTTATCTTATGATTAAGAATTGGATAAAAAACTTTAATTTATATTTGTATGTTTTCCTTTACTAAACATTTGAATTCACCACATTCTTATTTTTTTATTCTCTACATTATCCATATGATTATAACCAATTAGGTGTCTAAAAGGGGATCTAATATGGTGAAACAATAGAGTAATTATAAAAAATATGTAAACTAAAAATTTTATGTATATAATATCTCAAGACACTACAACATTACAGATCATTTATTTTGTGAGTATTTTATTATGTAATGTATAAAATATGCTTGTATATGTATGTTTGTGTTTGGTTATTTCATTTTGTATCAAAGCCTTTGTGAAATTATTTTTTTTTTCATTGGTTTAGGGGGTGTAAGATTTGGGTAATCTCATTTATATTGAATTTCCATGATCTAAATTTTGTTAACTAGAATAATAAATATCATTCCTTGTATTTAAATTAATCATTACGGTCACATTCCAATGATCTTCTCCAACAAAATTTGGGAATTGAATCTTTTTCACTATCTCTCATTACATTTAATAATTAGGGATTTTATCAAACTAAATTATTCAAAATTATTTATAAAATATAAATTAAAAACACATTATAATTATTTCAGTTAATTTATCATTACCTTAATAAGAAAATCCACTCATATGGTATTTGGTTTGTAAGAGTAATTTAAAAATGAAAATTATATCTTTGTATTAGTTTTAAAAAATTATTATCATCCTCAGAGGAGTACTTTATCTTTGCCAATACCCTTATATATTATACTAATTTTAAAATTAATATGTTTTCCTAGGTGATATTATTTTATGGAATCATCAATATACTTATTTTGTTTTATTTAACTTTCTGTATTTGAAAAATGGTTATATATCCCATTTTATTTTCATATACCATTATTGAATAATGGATTTATTTTCAATTTCAGCCACAAATAAGTTTGTTTTATCATTATGTAATTGGTGGGATATTGATTATATATACCTTTCATTAATTTGGTAGAGATTTTATCTGATGATATGTTAGGTTATATACCAAAGGATATATCCTAGTCCTCTATTTTATGGGATATCTTTGTACATTTTTTATGATGAATTCTCTAGAGAGAATTGACATAAAATATATTTCTCAATGATTATATATCTTCCATATTTTTATGTTACAACATAAATTTATATAATAACTCATGTAAAGTGACATTTTTAATACACCATTGGGAATTATTTCATGATAATTTTATCATAAATAAATGCTTTTATGATTACAATATAATGGTATTTCATTTTGATGACCTATAATTGAGTTATTTTTTTCTTTAATATTTTTCCATTATCCTAGAATAAGAACTCAACCATTTTATTATTATTAACATTACATAGGAATTGAAAATTTTAATAGTGAATTATATGTAAATATATTGGTCTATTATGATTTATTTTATGGAGAAAATGTGCACTTTGTTTCAAAATAGGAATGTTATATGACTATATTTGATAACACTATGAAATTTAATTATAGTGTTGTGATTTTTCTATTAGTTTTAGTAGATAATAAAGTATAATGATTTAATATGTAGGTATGTTATATTAGGTTCATCCTTTTTCATACCAATGTTTTCCTTAGTAAATTTTTAGGATTATTTCATGAATAATTAGATAATAAAATATAATGTTTCCTAGGGTGATCCCAAAGTGTAATTAGTTGAAATGACGGTGTGATAGTTCATATCATATATATATATATTATACTGAAATCTGAATTTTATTACTATAGATATTATTGTTCAATACCAACCCATTTATTTTCTTTTATAGAAAATAGCTTGAAAAAGGAGGAACAAAATTTAAAAAATATGTCTGATGTAAAATTCATTGATGGTCCTAATAAACTACCGAACATGAACATAGTTGATTTGAACATAATCATGTTTATTCTTACCTTTATATATTAAAAATTATACAATGTACTTAACCATGTAGAAATATATATATATATATATGCACCAAATAAGGACAAAATTTTTATTGTATCTATCATAAGTAAATGAATTGCGTTATGTAGTGGGTATTGTGGTAAAATAATTTCAATGAAAAAATTTATTATACTAGAAATGAAATTTTTTTGTTTTATGTGTTCAAATAATTAAAAGGTGGTACTAGATATTTATCATGTTGAAGGAAATGTAGTTCACAAGTGGAAATAAATAATTAAAATTTGGTAAAAAGAATAAATTTTCTATTTTGGATAAGGGGAGTTTATGAAAATAATTATGAAATATATTTTCCTTCAAAATAATACATCAAAAATCAGAGATAATTTTTTGAGGAGAAAAAAAATGTATAAATCCATTATATCCTATGTGAAACAAATAACTACATTACAATGATAGACCACCAAGTGTATAGTTGTCCAGTAAAGTAATATTTTTTGATTTTTTAGTAGATTAAGGCCATGAATCTAGAGGTAATTGGTTGAAAGTGATATTAGAAGTGGTAATAAAAAATTTCAATGAGATCTTATGTAGGATTTAAAATATTAATACATAATTTATTCTTCACTTTTGTAAAATTTGATTAAAATAAAGATACATGAAAACACGTACGATAGATTTCATGGATGAAGGAAGATAAAACATCATATAAGACAATTTGTGGGATAATGAACAATCGAAATTAAATCAATGTATAAGGATTGTAGTTCATGTTTGAAATCGAATAGAATTATTCCCTTTAATATTAAAGAGACAATAATTCACTGGTCAATAAAATTGAATAAATGATAGTTATGCCTAATTTAATACCTGCACACTAATTTTAATCGTATATGATGTTTATAAATTATATATACCACTAGTAAAATCCAAGGGATATTGTGTAATACCATCATAAATAACCTAAAAATCCATGGGATAAAGTGGAAGTTTCTATTATCCCTACGAATGTAGTGGATCATGAAAAATAAATTGTTATAGGTAAAAATATAATCCACTTAAGAACTAATATTTTATTTGATGACCCAATTTCATGATCAATATTTTATATTTACATTCATTTTCCTTAGAAATTTATGAAGAATTTTTTCTATATTCTACATTGTAATTACATACTATTATAAAGATCTATGATAATTATTTGTCTATAAAAAATAAGAAATATTATATTTGAAGATCAGTGAATTTTGGGAAATGAAAAAATAGAAAATGTGATAAAAAAAATTGGTAATCCAATGACCAAGTACAATAGAATATCCAATGAACATATTGATACTAAAAGTGATTAATAATGTCTTTATTGGGTTTTCATGAGAATAATAACCAAAGTAATAGAAGTGTTTGGTCCTACATTGTCACACCCATGACTTTTTTTAAATTCATTATTCATTTAATTTCCATTCCTGATTTGTTTTGGGGGTTTACCACTCATTTTGTTGAAAATGGTGGGTTTTGAAAATTTGGGCCAAACCCTGAGCCCAAATCCAGATTTAAAAACAAATTTTTATTCTTCTATAACTCCTTAAATTTTTACTATTTTATACTCATTCCACTTCCCAATTGGCATACCCTAATATATTAAAATCACCATATCCCTTTGAACCACATAGAAATCCCAAATCATGATGGATTTGGGTTTTTAATTAAGGTAATGGGCCTGCCCGTAAGCCCATTTCCTGCTTTAAATTGTTTTTTTAAAATTTCAATATCGCATTTGTTTTTTACTGTTTTTCGGTGATTCTACCTCCCAATCGAAGAAAAAAACCTCATACTCACTCCCTGTATCGCGTTTTCCTCTTTGGAGCTCCAATAACCCGCGGAGTTGGATGATCTTTCTCAATCTTTCACAAATCGACCAGATTTGATGAGGTGAAATGAATCTTTCATAACTCCTTCAATTTTCATCCTTTTCACCCCCTTTCAGTCCCCACATGACCTAATATGACTCCTTCGGACCTCCATATCAGTTTTGGGTACTTGGAGATTCATATATTGGTGGATTGGGGCTGATTTCTTCAAGATATTTCAAGTAAGGGAATTCCTTCTTGGTTCCTTCCATCCTCTTTTAGTTTTATTTCCTATTTCTTGAAGTTCCTCATGTCCAGAAGTTAGGGTTATATCCTAAGGTCTGATTTGGTATCTTTTGGGTCAATTTTTGGTGGTCTAGGTCTGGATTTATATTCCTTGTGGTGCGGCGGTGGTGCGCTTAAGGTTTCGCACCAAGTTTTGAGGGTTTCGACTCAAAAGGTAGGTGATTCCATGTGTAACCATTTTATGATAAGTTAGCTTGCTTGTTTTATTAATTTAGTATGTTTATAATCTGTCTTGTGTGGTTTGAAAACTGTTTTTGATGAATTTGGTTAAACATTTAATTTTTAGTTGTATTTTAGCTTGAAATTGGGTACTTTTCATGTGTGACTCTTGGGGTAATGTTTGGATTTAGTTTATAACATATGAAAGTGATTTATTAGTCTTGAAAGGGGCTACAAATTCTATTTTTTTAATTCATTATTATCATGTGGGCCTCGAAAAGAGGTTTTTTGAATGAGTTTAAGTTGTAAAACCGTGTTGTACTTTTTGAAGGAGATTTATGAAAACGTGTGTTTTTCATGTGTATCATTGTGGTATTATTTGATGTATTTTTATAACATTTGGGGGTGCTTTAATAATTGTTTTAGGGCTGAAAATTATGTTTTGGATTGTTATTGTTATGATTTTGGTTTTGAATGAGGGGTTTGAAATGGGTTTAGAGTGCAAACAATGGTTATACCTCTTGGGTTTGTTTTATAAAAATTGAAAATGTTTTATTTTGTTAAACAAAGTTGGGAAAGGGTGTATATGTACTGTTTGGGTGAGTGTGTTCACCTAATGTGGGTTTTTGAATGGTAAAGTGGTGATTTGAGATGTCAGACATTTTTAGAATGTTTTATAAATTGCCGAAATGTTTTACTAAATTGTGTTTTGTGTGTGAAACACGGGTGTGGGATGTTTCGTGTGAGTTTATTGATAAAATGAATTGTGAAGGTGAGAAGGGTATTATGTGACATGTGTGTGGGCTGTTTTGTGAGTTGAATATCTTGTGATGGTTTTATAAAATCATTTAAAGGATTTGTGTAAGTGTTAAAGAAATGTGAAAAGTGTTGTAGGGAATTTTGGTGTGAGTTTGATTTCAAAATGCATTTGAATGAATAGTGGAATTTGTGACTTGTGTGATGTAAATGGGGCTGTTTGGTTAATGTGTGATGTGGAATTGATATTTGCATGTGAAAAATATACTTCTTGGATTGTTGAACTTGTTTGAGCACAAAGGAAAAACCCGGGTATCTAGGTGGGTGGACGTGTACTAGTATGCTAGTGAATCCGTGGGGTTTGGCCTCAGTTTCACTTAGCAAGATTGACGCTTACAACTCTAACTAAACAATGATGATGATGATTGGGGACCACTAGGTTATGGGTATGATCCCTACTAGTGGATCATGCACGAGAATGGATATTTTTTGTGGTTACTCTCACCAAGATACGATGTACCTGGGACCCACAGCTAGCTAGTGCCTAGGGGTTATTTCCTATTACTTGTGCTCATTAGATCCTTTGTACTTACCGTCAGTATACGGTATTGTAGGCTGGAAAATTCAGTAGCTTTGTCATTTATTTTAAAATTGTTGTTCCTTTAAAATTATCTCACATGAAAACTGTTTTCATTTATTATTTCATCCTTTAGAAAATTGTAACTAGCATTTATTATTTACAAAACATGCAATGCTTTTTGTCATGAAATGTTTATCACATGGAATCTCATAGAGGTGGTATCCTACTGGGCTTTCGCTCACACCCTACTTACACCTTTGGGTGTAAGTAGACTTGCTTATTTTATGTCACAGGTTTGGGTACAGGTTTTATGCCTTTGGTTCGGGTTTTTAGCGGTCCATCGTGATGGAGTGTCGTGGAGATGGCTTGAGGGAGGTGCCTCTTTCCATGTGGAGGTTCTTGGGCTTTATTTTCTTGGGTTTGTACCTTTGTAATGGTCTTTAAAAATTGTTTAAAATTGTGTAATTCAGTTCTGAATTTTTGAAAAAGATTATTTGGTTTAAAAAAAATCCAGATTCGTTTCATTGGATTCTTTTGTCGTTTTAAGTTTATAAACTCGGGTACTTCGTTCCCAATTATCATTTTATGATACCCGGGCACTTGTGCCAGCCCGTGGGGATCGGGAACGCCCTTATGGACTTGTCACGGTCTGGGTTTGGTGCCGGTTTTGGCGGCGTCCAGATTCGGTTCGTGACAAAATGGTATCAGAGGAGGTTCGCTCCATTGGAGTCATGTTATTTGGGAAATAGTCGGGATAGTCTAGAGTTAGGATTGTTGGGACATGGAATTCTAGTTATGGGTAGTGTGCTTGATAACCACACCTCATTTCCGGATTCAAGTCACTAGGGGAAGTTGGGATTTGTCAAGGTCTTTTGGTTTTCTTGGTTTGATGATGATTAGGGGAAATGAAAAGAGAGTTGGGTTAATGGTCTCAATGATCTCACAGGGTCTGGCAAGCCATGTGGAGCCGGGGATATTCCCTAGAACACTCTCTGTGACAGTGAAGTGATTGGAATATGGCCGCCAACCATATTTCCAAGTCACCCACTGAAACTAGTTTCCTCTCGCATTGTCTGGTGTTCTTTAGTTTTGAAATCTTGGAACTTTGGTTTTAAAGTGACTTGGTTTTAGGAAGTGTAATGTTTTTGTGAAATGATTTTCAAATAAATATGGAATGGTTTGATTTATGAAATGGAAGAACTGAATATTCAGAATTATTTTGAAATGGAAAATTGTGTTCTTACACCTATTTTGAAAGCAGAAACTATATTTAAGTTGGTTTTGAAAAAGTGTTCCCATTAGAGTTTTCTAAACTATTAAAATTTTTTTTAATGGGATGAGATGTTTTGAAATTGATTTAAATAAATTGAATGTGAGTTTTCATTGGAGCGATTGTGCCTTTCTGAAAAGTTTTTTTTAATGCGGTAATTTGGGTTCGACCTCCTGGTTAGCGGTTTTGATAAGAATGATGTGTTGGTTGACCGTTTTGGTTTTGAAAAGTTGAAAGAAATCAGTGCATTGACCTTTGGTATTTCCATGAGTGACCACATGCATGGGGTTATATGGGATGATAGATGGTTGATGTCATGAATGGATGAGTTCCAGGACGGATATGAGGAGGGTGCCTGGTGTGGCACAAAAACATGCATGTGTGAGGCCCATGGGGTACCATTGTTGGATACGCTCACCGATGAACCATTTTTTTCAGAAATGGTTTTAAAGAAAAACATGTTTTCTTGATGAATAGTTTGGGATGGTTTTTATTATGGGTTTTTGAAAATGATGATGTTGTGGGATGTTTTGAGTCCAAGAACCCCTTCTGTTCGAACTGTTTTTTTTGGGTTTGTGTTTGGTCGGAAAGCGGGGTAAAAAGGTCTGGTTAGTAGTCTCCTATGATATATGTTTCGGGATACCATTAAGATGGTTCCATTAATGAGTTTGGATCTTTTTTGTTTGATGTTTTTACCAATGAACCAGCTTGGTTGGGTCATTGGGTTCTCTCATTGGATAAGTTGCTCCCCCATTAAGATTTAGTACACAACTGAAGTGCAACACGGATTGTTTTGCCATTGGAAAATCCTCCAGTTGATCAATGTAAGGAATCTTTTCATGAGATTTGTAGAATGATTCTACACCATTTACTTTCTTGGTTTTTTTTCGGATCCTCTTGTTGCGTAAGAGTGCTTGTGGATGGTTCAAAGAGACCTTAGTTTCTTAAGCTACCTAATTCGTCGAAGGTGAAGTTGTACAATATTATGTGAGTCTATTTTTTTTTTCAAAACTGTTTTTCCTTTTGGGAGATCTCAACATCCTCTATTTTAGAGGAATGTGTTTATATGTGTCCTTTATTTCTGTTGTTTCTCACCAGAAGAAGCAGGGTGTGATGTGAGTGCATCCTCTAAACCCTTATTTCAGTGAATTTAAAAGTTAGGGTAAAGTGAGTTCTGGAGTGTGTTATGTCTGGGTGAACCCATCTGGGATTGCGTGTAGTTGTTTGTAGAATCATAAGAAGAAATTCTATTTGGGGGTTTCCAAATCCTAACTACGAGGCCGAAGATGCTTCAATCATTCCAGCTCCAGCCATAGGTCCCAGAGAGAAGCTGGCACGTAGTCAGAGGAAATACCAGGGCATTTTTTAACCTTGAACAAATAAATTTTCTTAGTATGAGAGAATAGAATAGTTTAAACATTTGTTGTTTTCATCTTGCTTCATTTGTTCACGTTCGGTGGAAAGAGGTGGCGGGCCTCATCCCCATGTTATCTCCCAATGACTTTCTTTTCCCCTTTGGTTCCCTTTGGGTTTGGGGGAAAGGTTTTAGATATTTCTAGACATGTTGAGTGAACACTTATTAGTAACCGTTCCCTAGAAAACCATGTAGGTATAAGGATCCACATGGTTAGCACATAGTTTCCCAAACTGTGCGGGCTAACCGTGTTGTCGTCCCAACTCTTTATGTTTTGGGGTTTTTCTATGCCGGCCCATATTGGTCAGTTAAGATGGTTGGTTCTTATGGTGGGGAGAACCACTATGAGTTTCATGTATATTATTTTGAAAATTACTAATGGGATTCTACCCATTGTACTAGGGAGTTTGTTCGGGGCTCCCCTTTTAGTGTCTTGATTCTTCTCGAAAAAAAAATAAGTTGTCTCTTATGGTTGGGGAGCCCATTTGTGTATCCTTGTACCAGTAACTCACTTTTGTACTTGGTCTTGGATTGGATGTGGGTAGTCTCATTCAGACCTATATAACCACATACATATTCCTTGAGTAAACGTTGGGATTGGAGATTTCCCAATTGTTTAGTTATATCAAGGTAAGTGTAACCTTGTTCGATGTTCTTGTTTGTTTGGGTAAATTTCTTGAGCCTTGTTCTGATAGTGTTTGGGGAGTTTTGTTTTAGGATAAATCTTGAATGTGCTTGATAATTTCAGTAATGAGATTTATTTTTTGGTTGTGAATTATTTCTTCCTTAATTGATCACTGGAGGTGTTTTGACCTTTGGGGGCGAAGCTTAGCAAATGAGTCTATTTATGCCTTTCGGTTGGGTTTGGTTTTTGCTTTATCCGTGATGTGGAATTCTGAGGGCGGAAAGTTTTATGGTGGGGAGAATTGTCACACCCATGAATTTTTTTAAATTCATTATTCATTTAATTTCCATTCCTGATTTGTTTTTGGGGTTTACCACTCATTTTGTTGAAAATAGTGGGTTTTGAAAATTTGGGCCAAACCCTGAGCCCAAATCCAGATTTAAAAAAAAATATTCTTCTATAACTCCTTAAATTTTTACTATTTTATACCCATTCCACTTCCCAATTGGCATACCCTAATATATTAAAATCACCATATCCCTTTGAACCACATAGAAATCCCAAATCATGATGGATTTGGGTTTTTAATTAAGGTAATGGGCCTGCCCGTAAGCCCATTTCCTGCTTTAAATTATTTTTTTAAAATTTCAATATCTCATTTGTTGTTTACTGTTTTTTGGTGTTTCCACCTCCCAATCGAAGACAAAAACCTCAGCCTCACTCCCTGTATCGTGTTTTCCTCTTTGGATCTCAAATACCCCTAGGAGTGGGACGAGCTTTCTCAATCTTTCTCAAATCGACCAGATTTGATGAGGTGAAATGAATCTTTCATAACTCCTTCAATTTTCATCCTTTTCACCCCATTTCAGTCCCCACATGACCTAATATGACTCCTTCGGACCTCCATATTAGTTTTGGGTACTTGGAGATTCATATATTGGTGGATTGGGGCTGATTTCTTCAAGATATTTCAAGTAAGGGAATTCCTTCTTGGTTCCTTCCATCCTCTTTTAGTTTTATTTCCTATTTCTTGAAGTTCCTCATGTCCAAAAGTTAGGGTTATATACTAAGGTCTGATTTGGTATCTTTTGGGTCAATTTTTGGTGGTCTAGGTCTGGATTTATATTCCTTGTGGTGCGGCGGTGGTGCGCTTAAGGTTTCGCACCAAGTTTTGAGGGTTTCGACTCAAAAGGTAGGTGATTCCATGTGTAACCATTTTATGATAAGTTATCTTGCTTGTTTTATTAATTTAGTATGTTTACAATCTGTCTGGTGTGGTTTGAAAACTGTTTTTGATGAATTTGGTTAAACATTTAATTTTTAGTTGTATTTTAGCTTGAAATTGGGTACTTTTCATGTGTGACTCTTGGGGTAATGTTTGGATTTAGTTTATAACATATGAAAGTGATTTATTAGTCTTGAAAGGGGCTTCCAATTCTGTTTTGTAAATTCCTTATTATCATGTGGGCCTTGAAAAGAGGTTTTTTGAATGAGTTTAAGTTGTAAAACCGTGTTGTACTTTTTGAAGGAGATTTATGAAAACGTGTGTTTTTCATGTGTATCATTGTGGTATTATTTGATGTATTTTTATAACATTTGGGGGTGCTTTAATAATTGTTTTAGGGCTGAAAATTATGTTTTGGATTGTTATTGTTATGATTTTGGTTTTGAATGAGGGGTTTGAAATGGGTTTAGAGTGTAAACAATGGTTATACCTCTTGGGATTGTTTTATAAAAATTGCAAATGTTTTATTTTGTTAAACAAAGTTGGGAAAGGGTGTATATGTACTGTTTGGGTGAGTGTGTTCACCTAATGTGGGTTTTTGAATGGTAAAGTGGTGATTTGAGATGTCAGACATTTTTAGAATGTTTTATAAATTGCCGAAATGTTTTACTAAATTGTGTTTTGTGTGTGAAACACGGGTGTGGGATGTTTCGTGTGAGTTTATTGATAAAATGAATTGTGAAGGTGAGAAGGGTATTATGTGACATGTGTGTGGGCTGTTTTGTGAGTTGAATATCTTGTGATGGTTTTATAAAATCATTTAAAGGATTTGTGTAAGTGTTAAAGAAATGTGAAAAGTGTTGTAGGGAATTTTGGTGTGAGTTTGATTTCAAAATGCATTTGAATGAATAGTGGAATTTGTGACTTGTGTGATGTACATGGGGCTGTTTGGTTAATGTGTGATGTGGAATTGATATTTTCATGTGAAAACTATACTTCTTGGATTGTTGAACTTGTTTGAGCACAAAGGAAAAACCCGGGTATCTAGGTGGGTGGACGTGTACTAGTATGCTAGTGAATCCGTGGGGTTTGGCCTCAGTTTCACTTAGCAAGATTGATGCTTACAACTCTAACTAAACAATGATGATGATGATTGGGGACCAATAGGTTATGGGTATGATCCCTGCTAGTGGCTCATGCACGAGAATGGATATTTTTTTTGTGGTTACTCTCACCGATATACGAGGTACCTGGGACCCACAGCTAGCTAGTGCCTAGGGGTTATTTCCTATTACTTGTGCTCATTAGATCCTTTGTACTTACCGTCGGTATACGGTATTGTTGGCTGGAAAATTCAGTAGCTTTCTCATTTATTTTAAAATTGTTGTTCCTTTAAAATTATCTCACATGAAAACTGTTTTCATTTATTATTTCATCCTTTAGAAAATTGTAACTAGCATTTATTATTTACAAAACATGCAATGCTTTTTGTCATGAAATGTTTATCACATGGAATCTCATAGAGGTGGTATCCTACTAGGCTTTCGCTCACACCCTACTTACACCTTTGGGTGTAAGTAGACTTGCTTATTTTATGTCACAGGTTTGGGTACAGGTTTTATGCCTTTGGTTCGGGTTTTTAGCGGTCCATCGTGATGGAGTGTCGTGGAGATGGCTTGAGGGCAGTGCCTCTTTCCATGTGGAGGTTCTTGGGATGTATTTTCTTGGGTTTTTACCTTTGTAATGGCCTTTAAAAATTGTTTAAAATTGTGTAATTCAGTTCTAAATTTTTGAAAAATATTATTTGGTTTAAAAAAAAACCAGATTCGTTTCATTGGATTCTTTTGTCGTTTTAAGTTTATAAACTTGGGTAATTCGTTCCCAATTATCATTTTATGATACCCGGGCACTTGTGCCAGCCCGTGGGGATCGGGAATGCCCTTCGAGACTTGTCACGGTCTGGGTTTGGTGCTAGTTTTGGCGGCGTCCAGATTCGGTTCGTGACATAGATGAAGATAAAATATCTAGTATAGGGTAGCACTAGATATGTAAGGTACATAGGTCATGGTATTAGAGTTATTTTAGGGAGGAAAGGTTAAACCGTGGCTCATACTATGTAATACAGATTCTAAAATACCATGTGAATTTTATAGGTTATATGATAATTTATTGGAAATTTTTATGTGAAAGTGAAGCGTATGAGGTAATGTAAATTTTTATTATATCATACCTTCTTCATTTTGTTTCTAGGTATATTATTAAGTGTCTTATATAGTGTCCCACCATACATTCTATATCACATATTACTTGGTCCACTCTAGGAGATGACGAGGGAGATCATATTCATCAATGTGAAGATGAGGATTTCTATGGAAGTACCATTAGAGCATTATGTTATGTCATTGGCAGTTGAGAAAGACCAGCATGTAAGTAAAATTTTATGTGTATTGTAACCATTTAGTGATTATGTATTCAATTCCAGAGCCTATGTTTTATATACAATACCTTGTCAAACATATATATTATATATTAATATATGAATATTCATTACATAACTTAATGATCCATGTTAGAACCATATGTGTCCAGTATCTTTGGAAACATAGATAGACAATAAAATAGTTTATAAGTGAATGAAATAAAATCACACTTTGTTCCATATAATTATCCTTCTTAGGGATATCATAATTAATAATGATCATTATAACCAGGGAAAAGAGACATAATAAATGGTTATATCAAAAGATAATTAATAGTAAACAAGGGAGATATAGATGGTAACAACATCGTAACATGAGCATAACAATAATAGAAAATTATAACGAAATTTCAATACCATATCATGCCTATCATAGATCATAACTTGATTCAGGGAATAAATCTTGGATGTTCATAAGAAATAAATAATAAGGGAATCAAAGAACATGAGATATGAGAGCATAAGATTGGTATAAGACATAGAATTGTGTCATATACAGAAAAATATAAAATAATATGACAAGGTTAACCACTAAGTCATTAAAAATGTTAGTCTTGGTCAAACCACCAATGTACCATCATTGGGTCTTGGATAACCTCACATGCACCCTAATTTGGGATTTGGATAACCTCCCATATACCCTATTGTTTTAATCTTGGGATAACCTCCCATGTAATCCCTTATTTAGTGCTTTGGATAACCTTCTTTGAACCCTCTTATTATAGGATTGGTATAACCTCCCAAGTACCATCTTCTTTTAGTATTGGGATAACGTTGTTTTTACCCTCATTTTATGGCTTGGGACAACCTCACATGTACCATTTGAACTCATAGAAAATTAATCAATTCCAAATGCATTATAAGGATATATAGGACCCACCTATTATAACACGTGAAAGGATAATGGATTTAATAATCATTTCATTATAGTATAACTTGCGATAAAGAGATGGGTTTCTTAAATTTTTTTGAATTATAATCATAAACCATCAATAAAAAAATAAGGATGGTATAATTAGATCATATCACATATAAAGCATAATCAATATCAAAGGATGTTATCTTAGATGGAAAATAATTTTGAAGGGACACTTGTAACATTTATTGAGTAAAATATACCTTCCAAATTGAAATTACTTATTTAAAATCAAAATAAATATCAAATATTATAGATCACATTTTATTAAAAATAAACATAGAGACCTGTAATGTTATTATTAAACCATTGTGTGGTCTTGATGGAAGAACATATTGTTCATGTTGTAAAAGTTAAAACTATGGTTCTATTCAAATTGTTTTCTAAAATTTAAAAGTTCCTCATTTGGAAAATGATAAGAAAATTTCATTTAACAATTCCTTAGAATTGTAAAAAAATAATAAAAAATAATATAAAAATCATTTTAGATTAAAAAAAATTATTTAATGTTTTTTGTAGGACATGGTTATTGAATAAAAATAATTTTCGACCGAAGAGATAAATAAATTGGTTCTTATTAAAATCATTAGAGCCTGGAGTATGTAAATAGATTAAAATGATAGGTTGAAAAAAATTTATTTATTAAATAACTAGATTAGACTAATATTAATGGGTTTATTTTGAGTTTGATCATAAGATTAAAACATCATAATCTTCATTATAAATAATCCTGGTAAACAATGAGACTATAATATAGAACATTTACCACATTTGTAACTTTTAATCATAATACTCATAAATGAATATAAAAATTGAAATATTAAATTTAATGAGAATAAAAAATTCATGATATATATTATACAATGTTCTATATATACACCTAAAAAAGATTGGTTTATGACATTACATATGTCCCAAAGAAGACAATTTGGAACAATAATCCTTCAAAATATTCAAAACATTTGAATCATTAGACCTTTTAAAAAATAAATATAATGAAATATTAAATATCAGTAAAATAAGAATATTAATGACGTAAATAATCAATGGGAAAATATATTAACCACAAAAAAAATAATCAACTGCTATACATGGAATATGTTTCCCAGTAATAAAAGGGAGACTAGAAATCCATAACCTTAAGTCTCAACATACTTCATACACGTTCAAAAATTCTATATAATAAATATTGGATTATTATATATCTATTACAGAACCATAATTATATGTTTAATACCATAGATAATTTACTTTATACTTTTTATTACCCATTTTTTAATAATTTCATGTTAAACTCAATTTATAGGTAGTAACTGCATTGTATTCAAATATATATTAGTATAATATATTATATCCTTTTACATTGACCATGGTTCCTTAACATTTATAATGTTAACCATAATATAAAAATAATATATATTCATTATATATGTCTTTATATTTATCTATAAAAATTATATATAGAATTTGAACTCAATTAGTCATTGATATGGTAGGTCCTACTTATTTACGAACATTTCTTCCATTTTCTCAATTAATGGGACGAAAGAATGTGAAATAATACATCAAAAGTAAAATCTTGGATATATGTTATCTATATAATATATATATATATATATATTGATTAAATATATCATTATTAACACCCCTATTAAAATAAAATGAAAATTTATCGCATGGATTCATGTAGAAGGTAGTCCACATGTATGCATGAGTAATATAATCATTTTCTAATGGATTTTTAGGTAAGAATGTATATGTGATATTATAATTAAATAATTATAATTATTTCATGAAAATATTATAAATATGATTAATCCATCATTAATTCGTTCATTGATAGGTGGTAATGGAAAATTAATTAATCGGTTCGCAAGACGGTAGTCCACCGTACACACAATCTATGCATTCATTTCTGATTAGATGGAAGTGGAGATGGTTGTAAATTATTACACTAAAAAAATATCTTATAGGTATATTTTAGATACCAATGTTATAATATAATAATGGTTGTTTTGACCTGAGATTACTTGTCTGGGGTGATGACCAAACAGTCCGATGAGAATCATCAATCGTCTCTTTTTATAGAGACGGTTTCACATCAAATTCAACATTTTTTTGTTTCAACCAATTCTGCATCATTATCCTTTAAAGGAGTGATAGATTAACCCTGTGGGAACTCGTATGTTTATCCCTTCTATATTGCGAGGGAGATTCCATAGTCATATGGTCCCAGTATAAGATTTCATGAGGTCAAGTACTTGTGCAATCGATCCTCCTAGGATATAATTTCCTCATATGGTCTCCAACATGTTTATTAGTGGAGCCTCATACACCCAAATCCCCTGGTATCCATGATTTATGGACCTTATTTCTTAAGGCCAGAACTCATTGGAAAATTGTTTGGCCAACAACACTTAAAGACTCCATTGGTCGAGAGGATGGGAAGTCAGGATCACTACTCCCCTTTGGGGAGGGGGGGGGATTATTTCCTATCCCAAGACTCTCTTATAAATTTAAGTTATGTACATATGTTCATGAATCCTTGGATAATTCCAAAAGAGAGTGTCTGTGTGTTAACCCTAGTTTGCAGGATCGTCGCAGGCATACATGGATTTGATGATATAGAGGTAATGTTGAATTAAGCCATAAAATAAGGAACTCTGGAGTTTTTCATCATCTAATGAGGATGGAAGGTGACTTGATGTTGGGATCAGACCCATAATATGGGTTTCCTATGTATCATTGGGAGGGGAATTATAACCCATATAGTTTTGAATGTCGGGGATTATGCATGGAATCTGCCCTTTTTAGGGGACATTGTTGGGTGGACCCTCTTGGAAGGGCACCCTTTTGAGATCATCCCTTCAAGAAGGTTTCCTAAATATCATAGTTTGACTAGAATAATAGTTCTTATAGTATATAATTGTGTGGATTTTGTAATCATCACAAAGATCTGATCCCACATGATTCATTATTGATGTTAGAAACAAGAAGATGTGAGATATCCAACAAACCCCACACCTCCTCTCCTGCTGATGGGAGAGGGAGAGCCTACGTTGGAAGAGGCATGGGCGATGGTGGGTGAGAGCACGGAGCAATGAACCCTTTAATGTGAGATTCCATTAAAGGTCATGCAGATCGTCCTTTGAAATATTGGGGACTTAACTCTGTGGGAGTGCCTCGGAACGTGTTCTGGGAAATGGGGAGGAGTGTCATCCTTGTCATAAGGGGAATAGAACATAACCCCTTCAACTGATCATCATTCCTCATTTAAAGGAAAATTTGGTGATCACCATTAATCCCTAGAATGGGAATGTTCATGTTAGCATCCCATGGTTGGACTCTAGGTTACCATGGGAATGTAGACTTATGAACATCCCTGGATTCCGAACCATTGTGTGGATAGCTTTCGTGACCCCACTTAACATTGGTATATATACTCAAAGTGGAACTCTAATGCACCCCATGGTCTGAACATATGGGATCAGTGGCTTTGGAGGAGGATTTTTCCTGATGTCAGGGGACTCGTTCATGGAGGGACTAAGTAGGATAGGATAGTAATGGAGGGAATAGATTGGAACAGGAGGGAAAAATACCTAAAATACCCCATTCCATGAACTATTTTCTTGTGCATGATGGGGGGAGCTCCGCACACCATAGTGGTATGCGGGAAGAGGGGTCATCTGCATACCAGAGTAGTACACTGGATGGGGAAAGGAAACCATGTACCACAGTGCTAAGAGGTCCTAAATATAGTCTTTCATGCCTCTTTGGGTTCCATCTGTGTACTAATATAGTACGCAGGGCCACATTAAATCTGCATAGCGATACATTACATGGAACACCATATTGAAGGAGGGTCATGGGGACTATCATTTATGGGGAGTTCCTCTACGGGAATATCTTGTTCGTGATTTCATGAATTAGTTTCATGGTTCTCTTATTATTATTATGTTTCCTAGTTTTATGGTTCACGACTGGTTGTACCCACAGAAACGTTGTTTTCAATTCGGGGTTTGTTGATGATTCATGACTAAATCTAGAATCTTCTTTGAATTCATTCTTCTAACCTTTGGGTCCCCCTTCGATCTTACTTCATTTGTCCCTTCTCAATGCCTTTTGTGATCCTTTTATAGAGCATTGGGGAATGGTATCTATGGACATACAACGCTATTTGAGGAAGCCCATGATGTGTTATCTTGACCCGTAGAAGACTCGATCAACTAGGGTTTGTAGAGGCTACAGTTTGTGAGTCGTGCTTCATGAAACCATGCTTATTTGATTCATCTGAAAACTTATAATTTCATGTGATGGTATGCGTATGGCATTCATGAACTTGATTCCTTTAATGACATGGTTCACGGTCCACTTGTTTTTTTGGCCATCACTTTTTGGTCCAATACCTCATAGGTCGTTTCGCATAACGGTGGTTCGTGGTTCATGCGTTCTGCGAACCCTTCCCAGTGATGGTAAGTGTGTCACTTAAAATTCTTGAAAAACATTATTTCCTTCAAGTTTCATCTAAAGTTGGAAACTCAATTTGAATCTATTCACTTTACTAGACTTGTAGGAATACTTTCTTCCTTCTTCAAAGTGATTTTGGGAGTATTTTCTTCCTTTGGAAAAATTTTTCAGGACCCTATAAATCCCCCCATCAGAATGTGGTCCGTTCAGAACGAAGAGGAGACTATTTCGATCTAGAAGCGGTCCTGATCTGAAATTCATCATGCTAGAATAGATAGGTCTAGTAGGAGGGCGGAACACCTATATATAGGGGACCATTCAATATATATTTCACAATTTCTCATGATTAAATGTTATCTCAAATCACCTTCAGATTAATCTTTCTTCTCGTACCATTTATTTTGAAAAAACTATACCCTAGAACCACTTCGTACATTCCAAAAACTAAAATTTTTTCCATTACATCATCCCATGAGCCGATTTTTGATTTTCGTGAATGGCGTTTTTGAATTTTAAACTAAAATATGGTCTTCTGTGTAGAAGAAAGCTATGATACATGTGAATCAGTGCAATGAGCTTGAACCGGAAAACTGAAATCTAAACCATTATAATATGAACTTTAAACATTTAAAGTAAAATATTTTAAAATAAACATGATGAGGACTTGGTTCGCAGTATCCACCTTTCTTGAAACCTTCTATTCCCTGGCCAATGCTCTATAGGCCAATGCCTCACTGGTGTTTTTCATACCATGGTGGTATGAGGTATTATTCTTCCTTATACAGTAGCAGTATGTAAGGATTTCTTCTGTGTATCATGCAGCGCGCGGGTAATGGCTACCGCATATCAGGCAGCATGAGGGCAATGGAAACCACATATCATGCAACACATTGGTAATCGCTACCACCTATCATGTATCACTCAGGTAATGTATACCGCATACCATTTCCTAGAACAGTATGTGGAGACCCATGTGGACATACTTTTATTTCATTTTATCCATCTTTTCATGACCATTATCCAACAATTTTTTTGGGACTAACTTTTTCTAGGCTTCTGGATCTTCCAAAACAGGAAATATTGGCTCTTTCACAAGTTTCTGCTGACATCACTACTCCTTCTGAGGCTACTCCTACTGCCCCTCTTTTATTGGAGGATGAAAGATCAAGTAACACAACGTCTTTGGTTGATGAAAAAATTTCATTCAATCCATTTCACCAATCTATAACGAATCTGCATACGGCGAGTCAATGGGAGTATCCAGCTTCAGAGAGGCTTCTTTATTATGGGTTGGTCTATTGTCCAATACATCGATCCTAGTGCAAAATATGACTGATTAGCCCTCTTCCTAGATAACAAACACCTCTATCCCAAAGGCCTCTGTTTCTTCCAATGGTTGATATATTTAGAGATATATTGTCTCTTCGTCCTTACTGAGCTATACACCATAGAAATTAGAGGAGGTATAGTGGATGCTTTACAAGATGTCCCACTTTGACAAGATCATTTCATGAAAATATATGGTGAATGAGCAACATGGTTGGTTATCTAGGTGGGGTATTCACTATGAAGACTCATTTGGCTTAGATATGGGGTGGTCTTTCTGGGTTCTCTAGAGTTTTGAATAATTTTGAACCGAACTACAGATGATGGGGCTGTATAAGAAATATTGGTTATCTTAGATATACACTCACTTTCCCACTTCCCTTATTTCACAGATCCTGAGTAGGTGGAGCCCAGACACCAATACCTTCCATTTGACCCATGGGGAGGTTGGAATTAGTATTTGGGACATCCGGTTAATCTCTATTTTCCCCATTGTTATGGATATGTAGGATGAATCACTCCCTCCCTCCACTATTTGGGATGAAGATGAAAGAACCCCACCATTATCCAAGAAACTAATTGCTCAAGTGAAGGCACTTTTGAAAAAAATTGATCCTTTTCCCAAGAAGGGTGTTCCTTTTGATGAGTGATTTTGTTATTTTGTAAAGTATTCTGGTATAGATCCCAATATATGGAGACCTAGGGCATGTACTACCAAAACATCTAGGTGGCGAGTGGGTACTTATTGGCCCACCCTGGAAGAGGGGAAGTTTCATGAGTGGGGATGGGGGCTCACCCCTGACATTGATCAATCTTTTTTATTTCCTGCTTTCTTGTCGATGTTTCTAATCAGGTGGATCTTACCATTGTGGGAATTTGGTGGTGTAAGAGCCACAACCTTCATCATATCCACTCATTTGTACATTGTATGATGTATCAATTTAGCTATCCCAGTTTTGGCATAGATTTACCACATACTAGGTCAGATCAGCGAGGGGGAAACCTTACTGGAAGATTGGGCACTTCCAAATTCTTTAGGGCTAGATGGGAGCCCACATAGGTGGTTATACCTTTATCAATTCCTTACTAATTTTTCATTCCAACCTCTGACTATATATTCGATGTACCAGTGGGGTTATGCCGACTACATGAGCCTCATAGGATAAGTGAGAGGATAAAACTGAAAATAATGAGCAAGACTTCATGACTCATCTCATTGTCTATGAACATTTCTCTTATCATCATTATGATTCCCCTAATTCTTCTATTATGAACAATGCATTTGAATACTTTTTCAGTTGAGGTTACTTATTCTCGTTGAGAGAAAGCATCCCAGTTGCTTGTATCACAGGGGAGCCTATTTTTGAAAAATATGCACCCTACAGATTTAGTATTCAATTGAACTGTGTCCAAAAGTTGTGTTCTCCTACTCTCAAGAGTGCTCATCAAGAGAATTCTCTGATGATAGCCTGTCAACTAGTGCTGATTTTTACCCAGTAGGACTCCCAGTTCCAGGCCACACTTCAATATTTTGGGTATTTTGTACCCTTCCTTACCAAAATCATTGTTGAGGCATTGGTTAAAGCATATGTTGATGGCTAATTCGCTAATCTGGTTCCTATCATGACAACTTCAATGTTATCTAGGGAAATGGTAAAGGAAAATAAAAAAGGGGTTTTTTTGAAAAATCTCGGCCAAGAATGGTCCTCTAAAGGCCGCATGGTCCCCCTAAGGAAAATTGGGAAAGATGGGGTCGTGGCCTCATGAGCAGCCGAACGAGTGGTCGAACGAGCTATTGTAGCTACTTCTGGGTGTCCACCATCCATTCCACCCAATAATTATTTTCCAGTGGCTAGGTGGTAATGAGACATTTTGAAAGGTCATTCATCTACTCACAACCAGTCCCCTCATGATTTATGGAAACTCCTCAGAACTTGGGAGGTTGGTCTTACTGGAATTGGTTATGTTTCAGCACTGGAAGACATTTCTTTTGATGAGGATCCTGAGAATGTGGGTCATTACCTTGAGGATCTCGATACCCACATCCATTACAAAATCGGTCACTAAAAATACTCACGTCTAGTAGTTTCCATGCTGTGACGAGAGAACTATGATGAGGATAACGACGAAATTAGACCTCCTATTGCAGCTACCATGGAAAAAGATTCTTACTAGCTCCCAGCGGCTCGTAAACGTTCATCTTATTGAGGACCTATGTTTTCAAGGACACCCATTAAACATTTATAGTTTTCAAAACCCACTCCTATTTTTGGCACCAACCCTCCAAAAATGGACATCCAAATTACTGCTGCATTTCCACACGCCTAGAGATTCTAAGATAAACTGAGGGAGAGCACTTAAAATGAAGACATCTAGATGCTTCTTCAGGAAGGATGTTTGGGCCTTCCATGTTTTGGGGCAGCCATTTACCCTACTATTTTTTTGGCGAAAAATACCTTGATGAGGAGGCTTCCTACTTGAATGAAATATACAAGTGTCTCCACTTCCCTGTAGACAAGCACTACTGGACAGGCCGCATGCCTTGATGGTAGTATACCCACAGTTGATGGGAGAGGTTTTTTCGGAACATCTAGCCTTAAATTCTTTTGATGTAGAGATGGTAAAGGTCCCCCCTCCCCTTTTTATTTTTCAGGGTCTTGAGAAACATCTCTTTCCACAATATATTCCACTGGAGTCACCGCAGCTAGGGAGTGCACCCTACCGATGGTAGGGGCACTGAGAAAGGATCCCTCGGAGCTCACAAACACATGGAAGTGGTCATCGCAGACCCCTCCAGGGAATTTCCCCATATAACTCCTCTAGGTTCTCTTATTCAGGAGACATCTCTACAATAATCAAATAAATGCAAGTAGGACTCCCAACTATCAAAGGCATCAGGAGGGGAATCACAAGTAACTATATGGTCACCCGGTGGTCTAACCGAGTACCCTTATCATTTTTTCTCACTAGATAATGTGTGTATTTTGACATAGTGTCTATCAGCAACTAGACAACAATAACTCAAGAATCTATGGCTCATGTCCCATTTATGTAATATGAAGAGTCGCAATCCATTATGGTTGACCAAAGTATGTGATCAGGGCCACCCAAGGAGACCAGGGTTACTATTAACCCTTCAGGTGGGCTTGACCGTGCACGAATGATATTAGCCTAAATAGTGGATGAACATCCAGAAATTGGGGGCTCCTTTAACCGTGTTGAGATGGAACTCATGGAGATGGATAGGGGGACCCTTATGGCAGGGATGAATCTATTAGCGAGCCCCAAACCCTACTGAACTTAAGAGTGGCTTCAAATACTAAGGAACCAATCAATCTTGATCGAACATGATTTACCCCTATGGAGGGAATCACTTTAGATATTTATATTCCACCTACTCACACTGGCTCTACAAGAGTCACAATCATCGAGTAAGCTAATTTTATGGCCTTTGAAAATTTTGGGCAGGCCATTATACCCTTCGTTCCAATTCTTATAGAAGTTGGGTTTTCTTCACCCAGAAACCTGAGACTAGTACCCTTCTCCAGGCTAACTATCCCTATAGGCCTTATATCAACAAGTGAACTTTTGAGGGCTACCTTAGGGATTACTATCATGGATGGGTATGGCCTTGGGTCTTTAGTACTCATAAGTGGCCACGGAGCACAACTGATGATTGAAGACGTGGCTCCACCTGTTTTAAATAGCAGTATTGTTACGGGTTTGGGAGGTACCAAACTTTTCTTCCCTCTATTCTCAAAATTGTAACCTCAATCATTAGAAATAGAGGCAGATTCCCCCACTCTATCCTCCATTGAAACTACCAGAGGTGACACCATTGCAAGACTGAGTCATGCTGTTGCTGCTGAATCAAGCCCCTCTCTTGTGATGTTAATTCATGACTAAATTTTTTCATCAGGGAGTGACTCCAAGACTGATCTAGAAGGCTTGGTCAATCATCATCCCATCCATCGAAAGGCATTGAGAGACATTGGGAGATTAATTTCTCAGACCCCATTGGTTGGGATTCCAGTGATGTTTCCAAACATGCACTACCAGTTAGTGGTCCTAGGTTTTTGTGGGTTTTACAATTGTGATATTCATGATATATTAAAGTAGGTGGTAACTACTCAGGAAGAAACTAGTTTGTTGGAGTATCAACTTTATGTAGCAGAGTGGACATCTCATCTTGTTGTTGTGTGGAAAATTCATATTAACGAAGCTACCAACCACACTGGAGTGGTTACAGGGTTGAAAAAACACTCATGAAAGAAGAGACCTTGATAGAACAACTCAACCAAGAAGTGGAAGAACATAGTGATAATCTTGAGTGAAATAAATAAGATCGATCTTGTGCCATGATCTTCATTGAGGAAGGGTGGTAGAAAATGATAGAGGGAGAAAGGACCGGCCTCAAAGCCTTGAGGGATGTGAAGGAACCGCGGGAAGTGTGGAGGATCGGACTGAGAATTGATTAAAGCTTTGCCGATCCATTGAGGAGTCTCATCAATCATTTATGAAACTCTACAACTCTGTCAAATATCTCTTACAAATAAGATGTCTTTCTTACACGGAGAGGATTTGCCCAATGGATTCCCACCATATATTTTTATGAATTTTTATGGAACCAATTTTCCTTCTAATTCATCTTCTTTGACTCTTCCTATCAAATCAATTGATCCAAATCAATCATATAAACATCATTTCGACCAGGTATTTACTTTAAACCATGACTAAAACCCATTAAATTGAAATAATTTACTTGGTCTCAAATGATTTACTGAGATGTGGGACCCAATGAGCATATTTTGACTATTTATAAGGTTTTATGGAACACCTCATGAACTTTTCTGTCTCTTTCATTGTTACCCAAATGTTTTCCTAAGCTTTCTTGACACGGGCTTAGCAGTTATAACATTGATTTTTCATAGATCACCCTTTACAGGTTTTTTACCTAATAATCATTAAATTTCTTTTTATAGATTGAAAATTTTTTCTCTTTAAACCATAAATGGTGTAGGTTTAACAAAATGATAATTGACTTTTACCCTGAGGTGCCTTCTGCAGATTTTCACCATGGAATGTATGACATCTTTTTCACTGGCAGTTTTTAGTCCTTCCAATCGAAATTATTTCTAATATTTTAGGTTGAATATATTTGACCAAACATTATGGGGTTGAGGCCCATATTTGGGATTCATCATCCAGGAATGCCTGTCTTTCATACATGAATGAGTGATTTTTCATGACCCCAAATTTGTGAATTTTGGGCATGCATGGGGATTTGGAGCCATTTTAGGTGTACGGAGGTAGGAGAGGACCCTCCTGTGGAAACATTTCCCATTTATTAATGATCGTTTGTAGGAAACATATGTAGAGCCACTGGGCCATGATGTGCATATTCAAACAAGGGTGTATGTGGTACACTGGTCTTCCATTTCTAATGGCCTGGTAGGATTTGCAACATATGGAATTTATTTTGATGGTTGGAGCCATAGTGGGTGGCCGGTCTGAGCGATTGTGTCCCAAAATATTAAGGACATTCATATCATCATTGAGTGGTAAACTGTTCCCACATTATTCTTACTTGTGTAAGGGAGAGCTGGTGAATGGTCTGTTCAATTAGAAATCCTTTTCATACCGAGGAATTCAAAAAGGGGAGGATATGTGAGCCGTTATCCGAAGGGGTTTTCCAAATATGGGGGGTGATATGGGACATGGATGTCCTATTAGCATATAGAAATTGGAGAGGACTCTCGAGAGGACAAATTCTCTTTTTATTAACACTCATATTGTAGGCATCTTATGCAGAGTCTTCAAGACATTTTGTGCATAGTCAGACAATGGTGTCTGCAGGACACTGGCCTTCCCTCTATGATGGCTATAAAGGATTATTGATATTGGGATCTTTATAAACAATGTATATGACCTTTAACAAGAGGTTCCCCTAAACATGAAAAGGGACTTTTCTATTTGCTGAACTCTTCCGGGGAACACAGTAATAAGTGGGGACATTTTTGTATGTGGATCAACTTCACACATATGGATGGGGTATCTTTATCTTATAGAAAAATCAATGGAGACCAGAGATGAATCAGGACAAAATGTTCTGATATATCCATGATGTGGGTAGGAAGGAGAATTTAAAACATGACTTTGAGGGCCCTTGAATCAAGAGGGAGGTCACAAGGCTTGGATGTTGTGGGACGTACTATGATAGAAGATAAATATAATGAGGGCGAATTTTCCTTTGATAGATGGTTATATAGTAATTTCCATATGTAGAGACAATAGGGCATGATATGCATAGTCAAACAAAGGTGTCTGTGGGAAAGTGGCCTTCCATCTCTGATGGACATTGAAGATTAAGGGGATTCAAGATTGTTCGGAGCAAGTAGTTTGAAGTATGGAAGAAGTGTATATAGATACATTTGATAGATTTGGGAAATGATTCCCTCATGGAATTAGGTATCCCTCATATAGATATTACTCATATTCTGAGTGAGGCATTCTTCCCATCGTTGGGGTACCCTGTAGTTTAATTTCATATAGCCAGGACATGGGATTCCTTACGGGGAAGGGAACTGTAACATGCCTTTTAGGCTCATGCAGCTAGGACCAAATTCCTAGATAGTTTTTACATAATACCATGGTGGTTCTCTCACTAATATCCCTAATATAACATGAGATATTATTTGTGTGTGAATCAAGGGATTATGTGGATTCTGTCTCACTGCCTAAGAATAGAAAACTCATCATCAAATAGCACTTTAGGCTTAAACAGATTCTATATAGTTTAACGTCATAAAAAAGGATGATTCTGAAAATACAGTTTTACATTGATTTTATTAGGACATGATACTGTACAGTTTAGAGTAATGCAGTGAGGACATCATTCTGTGTAAATAGGGTAATGCAGTGATGAAGATTTTGGCCTTGCAGTTTAATGTCGTGCAATGAGGACATTATACAGTGAATCTTAGAGTCATTTAGCAAGGATGATTTTTTTTACTTGTAGTTTAACATTGTCCTATGAAGACATTGTACTATTTACTTTAGAGTCATGTAGCGAGGATGATTTTTTCCTTGCGGTTTAACGTCGTGAGATGAGGACATTATACTGTGTAGTTTGGAGTCATACAGTGAGGACATTTTGCTGCCATAAAGATCAGTCATATCTTGAGTTAATCATGATCAGGATTTTCAGGCATTCCATGGAAATCAGTGATTATATAAGGTGTAAAACATAGTCTCAGGGGACACTTGGATCAAGAGGGATAACATGGGGCTTGGAATCCATCATGCATACCGAGGTAGGAAATGACTCTCCTGAGGATGAATTTGTCTTTGTTCGATGGTTGTTTTGTAGAATACATATGCAAAGCCACCATGTCCTGATGTACATAGCCAAACAAATGTGTTTTCTAGGCACTTACCTTCCATTGCAGATGGCCATGAATTTTTATGGGGATCCAGGTTTTCTTGGGGTTTATAGTTTAAAAAATGAAAAGGATGTGTATGGGAATGTAAAAAATAGCCAAAATGTGATTGTCTATGAACTACATGAGCTTCTACATAGATAAAATTCATAATTAGGTGGAAGTACAATCTTTTTATTTCTTAAATTGTTGGAATTCATACTGGTAATTTCTATCAAATCGTTTAATTATTTGTGTAGGAAATTGGGGGCTTTTTCGGGATGTCGTCACATTGAGAATCGGGTTGCACCTATCTCCTGAGGAATCTCACAATTTCATGTCATGTGGTTAGGACCATTCATGGACTCCCTGTATAAGTATGGACTATGCATGAAGGAAGGGAATTTTTTTTTAAATGGAGGCTAGGTCATGATTCCAAATTCAGGCATCACTACATATCCTACAAGGGTAGGAATCAAGCCATAAGTAGTTCTGAACGTTCGCTATAAATGTTTGATCCATGTTTAGGGATATGAGAGGGCATTTTTTGAGTCTAGGCTGGGATTTGAAATCCAAGTGTCACTGATTATCCAATAAAAACACATATTTTTATTACATTTTAATGGTATTAAATTTTCATTTTGTATCTTATGGGCATGAGTTAGTGGATTTTAATTTTGAACATTCATTCTCATCATTTGTACACTTCATGCCTAATATGAACCAATTTTGGCCCAATGTTTCATCTGATTTTAAATAATGTAATTATCCATATTTTAATTTGATATTTTGGGAAATGGATATAAACTTAAATATTAACATTTTTCATTCAAGGATCAATGGATGATTCTTAAAGGACGATGGAGATATTTGGCGATGAAAGGAAACAATTCTGGAGAAGGCAGATTGGATATCATCCCACTGATGAGAATGTGGGGTCCACAATACAGGCCCACTAAATCCCAAATGTCATGGGAGGATATAATACATATATAGGAACAAATAAGTCTACTGGGTCCAGTGCTAATTAATCTTACATTGTTGTGATTAAGGGGGCCCAAATTGAAGATGCAATTCTGGTCCAGATTCTGCGGCCCAGAAAAATATCCCACCATTTAAATCATATCTCGTGAACAGCTTCGTATTTTGGGATTTAATTTTACAGGATATTTGGGGACATCCGATGATTCATTTGATTATTCTATGGCCCACTCCAATTCGGCATTCTAGAAGGTTATGTCGGAGCTTCTGTTCGGTGGATGCATGATGGCTCCCACTTCGAGGCAAGAATTGAAAAGTCTCATATGCATTAAAAGTCCACCCTACTTGGCCAACAATAATTAATTAAAGAAACTTGGGAAGGGGTGGCTTGACCAAAGGCTCCCTTATTTCCTATTAAGTTAGTTTTTGTGGAGGATTTAGGGATCTTTTATTCTTTTTTTCATTGTAATGTTTTGTTGTCCATTTGATGTTGTAATTGTTCTTCATTCTCATGTAAGTTGTTTGAATCACATTAGTTCTTAATAAAAGTTATTCATTTTCACTTTTTCTATTCTTCATCTTATCACTTTGATACCTTTTCTTTCAGGTGTGAATTTATTCACACCGGTACTTGTGAATTTATTCACACAGCGGTGGCGTGATCATTTTTGTGGTTGTTGTTTTTTCTTCTTCAATTCCGCCCCTATGAGTCTGCTTTCCTCTTGCTTTGAGATCATAGAATCAATGGAGGGCTAAAACTTTATGGGTAGGTCCTAGGGAGTTTCATGGGGAATATTGGATGTTATTTTATGATCTTAATTTCTGTAATCATTTCATTATTTTAATATTTCTATTTGATGTTTTATTTTCTTCTTCATCTTTACCAACTTTAACAATGACACATTTGGAGTGCTAGTACGATCCAATTCCTTGGAGTGATCATTAAATTGATCCTCTAAGTGCATTAGGTATTAGGCTTGGAATGGTGTAGGGATTAAATTTCTGAATGATGTTGAGGAATTATATCATTTTTTGGATACATCTTGAATTAGTGAAACGAATGTTATAAGAAAATAAATACATCCAATCAAACCCCATTAACAACTTAGGATTAACTCATCTCCATTAATTGTTTTAGAATAAGTAATTTTATGTTTTAATTTATTTTATTTAGGGTAAATCAGTAGTTATTCAAATCAAATAAATCCAAATAGTTGGCCACTCCAGAGCCAAAAATCCATCTCTTTTCATTGAGTGTCTAAAGGTTCTTCTTAGGTATCTAGGGATTCGACAACCCAAGCTACACTGCAAGCGACTGATTTAACCATAAAAATTGGGAAAATTTGGGTGACACCAATTTTTTGCACCGTTGCTGGGGACCCAAGTAAGTATCCTGAAACGAATCATCCTTTTCTCACCCCACGTTCTCTATTATCACCCCCATCTCTCTAATCTTTACCCCTTTCTGTTTGTGTGTGTCCTAAGAATCTAGAATCCAACTTTCTCTCTTCTCAAATGGAGTATCTTCCAAATTACCATGTCACAAACTCATGCTGAAATCAAATGGAAAATCATTATCGGGAAGTCCATAAATTAGAAAATTTCTTTGATCAACCCTTGATTAATTACCCAACACCCGATGAGATGTATAATCAATGGGATAATGAATGCTTAAAGGATCAATTTTCTGCCATTTCAATGATGATTGAAGAGTCCAATCTTAGTGAAGTACATAATGTTCAATGTACCATCCTTTCTATTACTCAATCATTTCATGAACAACTATGTAATCAAATGGAGATAATGAATTTTGAGGTTTCATCTTTGATGTTAGAACTAGAAAACATTAAAAAATGTGAAGAACCAACTTTAGAGTCTAGGAAATCAGAGTTAGATAATGATGTGAATTGGTCAAGTAATGTTGAAAGTCAATTTGAATAGTGTTTAAATCATGATGAAATTTATTTTTTGATTTCAAAATATAATAACTTGACATCATTGATGGAGTTTCCTGAACATGGCTCCATTAGTAAATTGTTAGGACCACAATCACTAAAAAATAGGGAGAAATCCAAAACATTGAGCCCATACCTACTCCAAGAATTCAAATGGACACTTTTCGGGATAAAAATTATTTTTATAAGGAACCAATTAATTCTAATGTTTTTATAGAAGAAACCGATTTTCATTCAAATTACCAATCTTCATTAAGAAATTTCAATCAACCTGAACTCAAAATCATTGCCCTTCCTTCCCCACTCGAGTATCCCATCATTTGCGATAGGAAAGATCTTGGGGTTTTCATTCATTCATCTCATGAAACCCAAAAAGGGGGGTTGATCTTTGATTTATTAGGAAGGACTAAAGAAGAAAAAATGTCAACCATTTCTCATACTCCTTGCATTCTCCCAATAATTTTATAAAATTTGATTGTTCATGAATCAAATTCAAAACCTTATTACCAATCACAAGGGAGAATCATTCTCAATCATTTTGAAGTTGAGAAATATGGGGTCCTTAAAATATTGAATGTTGGTATTGGGTAAGTTAGGGGTCTATGTCGAGCTAGCGATGTTAAAAAAAAGTGTTGCACAGGAGGCAACCCATGGTTTTGATGTTTTATTTTATTTAATTAGTACTTGATCATATTGACATGTTATTCTTTTATGAATAAGGATGGGTATGAAAGGGGAGCACCATATTCATCCATGTCATGCGGTGTGATCCCTGAGTAATACCTTACCCAAAAAAATATAAAGAATAAAATGTATCATCAGTTTATTTTATATAATTTTATGTTTTTGAAGGTATTTAATAAAATATATTATTGAATTGTTCTTCTTTTATAAGTAAGGATGGGTATGAAAGGGGAGAACCATATTCACCCATGTCACGTGGTGTGATCCCTGAGTAATACCTTACCCAGAAATTTAAGAGAAGACAATGTATCATCAGTTTGTTTTATATTATTTATGTTTTCGTTAGTTTAAAAAAATAGATTGTTGACCTGTTCTTATTTTATGAGTAAGGATGGCTATTAAAGGGGAGCACCGTATTCATCTATGTCACGTGGTGTGACCCCTGAGTAATACCTTACCCATAAAATATAAAAAAGACAATTTATCATCATTTTATTTTATTTTATTTTATGTTTTTGTAGGTATTTCAAAAAAAATAGATTGTTGGCTTGTTCTTTCTTTTTTTGAGAAAGGATGAGTGTGAAAGGGGAGCACCGTATTCATCTATGTCACTCGGTGTGATCCCTGAGTAATACCTTACCCAGAAATTTAAGAGAAGACAATGTATCATCGGTTTATGTTATATTTATGCTTTTAGGTAAAAAACATACAAAAATATATATATATATTAAAAAAAATTAAGGCATGTCAAAGGTTATTGGGAAAAGCTGGTCACAACCGTCCAAGCCATTGGGACTCAATCCAGAACTGAAGGGAGACAGGGGAATGCATTTTCAACATCAACCACCAGGTGACTTCATTCCAAAATTTTCTTTTTCAATGTCTTCATTGACCTTCTATCCTATCGCTTCTATGTTTCAATTCTTTAAACACTGGGGACAGTGTTATTATAAGTTGGGGGGAGATGAAAATGTGTGGAAGGAAAAATTTCATTAACCTTGAACATGATAACACACGTTCCAAACTCTGAAATTGGATATCAAATAATTTTGCATTCCTTGAATCTGATTTTAATGCAAGTTTATGTTCATTTTCATAGATATTAGAAAGTGCGGTTGTCCGATGTGATTTTTCACTGTTTATATTTTCATCCAATTATTTAAAAAACACAATGAAAATCCTCTAGATTTTGGGGTTTTAGTTTGATTTCTAGAGGACCCATAATAAATAGCATAGGATTGGCGATCATTTTAATTTTAACATGAGTATTAAAAAAACAATTTGCGCGTAGAGAAATGGATTGACCTAATGTGGGGATTTCGGAACTTGGGGATTGTGACTCCATAGTTTTCTGGCTTGGAGTTGTGCATTTTATCTCTATTTGTGGTAATTTTAATTTTTTTTTGATTGAGTTAACTCGAGATGATTCCCGAGTATGTGAGCTTCACTTGGTTCCCTAAGGTCTTTCAGCCTGGGAGTCATCAGCAAAGTATTGCTAAATGGGTTGAATCGATTGAGTTCAATTTCAATTACCATGGAAAATTTTCAAAAATAAACCATAAAAACAAAAAAATAAAAAAAATGAGTACTCATCTTATTATTCAAATTTTATTTCTCCCAGCGCTTCCATATTTTCTCCCTCAAATGAAAATGAACCCCCATGTCTATTGTGACGCAAAACACTTCATCATGCTTAATTGAATTTGGATGAAATATGGCGATGAATTTAAACAAAGGAATGATCTTGGTATTGAGATATTCCTATATAAATGTCTTGTTTTAAATGATTTTGATGGGTTTCATAATTTTTTGCTATGAGATCTTTGGGTGAGAAATGTGTATTAAAATGTTTTTGGAAAAGATCATTCGAATTTCATTTTTGTGAGATATATTTTGCTCGAGACTAGAAAAAAACAAGTTGGGGGTGTGATTAACTAATAAAAACATATATTTTGATTACATTTTAATGGTATTAAATGTTAATTTTTTATCTTATAGGCCTGAGTTAGTGGATTTTAATTTTGAACATTCATTCTCATCATTTGTGCACTTCATGCCTAATATGCACCAATTTTGGCCTAATATTTCATCTGATTTTAAAGAATGTAATTATCCATATTTAATATGATATTTTGGGAAATGGATTTAAACTTAAATATGAACATTTTCATTCTTGTATCAATGGATTATTCATAAATGATGATGGGGATATTTGGCGATGAAAGGAAACAATTCTGGAGAAGGAAGATTGGATATCATCCCACTGATGAAAATGTGGGGCCCACAATACAGGCCCATTGAAGCCCAAATTTCATTGGAGACTAGACGAGATATATTGGAAAAAATAATTCTTCTGGATCTAGTGATAATTCGTCTTACATGGTGGAGATTAAGTCATCCCAAGTTGAAGATGCAATTCTGGGCCAGATTCTACGACCCAGAAAAATAGTCCACCTTTTAAATCATATCTCGCGAAAGGATTTGTATTTTGGGCTGACATTTTACATAACATTAGGGGAAATCTAGGGATTCATTTAAGTCTTATATGGACCACTCCAATTCAGCTCTCTAGAAGGTGATTTTGGCACTTCTCTTCAGTGGATGCATGATGGCTCCCACTTCGAGGAAAGAATTGAAAAGTCTCCTATGCATTAAATTTCCACCCAACTTGGCCAACCATAATTAATTAAAGACACTTGGGAAGGGGTGGCTCGACCAAAGGCTCCCTTATTTCCAATTAAGTCAGTTTTCTTGGAGGATTTAGGGATCTTTGATGCTTTGATTCATTGTAATGTTTTTTGTCCATTTGATGTTGTAATTGTTCTTCATTCTCATGTAAGTTGTTTGAATCACATTATTTATTAATAAAAGTTCTTCATTTTCTCTTTTTCTATTCTTCTTCTTATAACTTTGATACCGTTTCTTTATGATGTGAATTTATTCACACCAGTACTTGTGAATTTATTCACACAATGGTGGAGTGATCATTTTTGTTGTTGTTGTTTTTGCTTCTTCAATTCCGCCCCTATGAGTCTATTTTCCGCTTCCTTTGAGATCATAGAATCAATGGATGGATAAAACCTTATGGGTTGGTCCTAGGGAGTTACTTGGGGTAGATTGGATGTTATTTTATGATCTTAATTTCTATAATCATTTCATTATTTTATGATTTCTATTTGATGATTGATTTTCTTCTTCGTCTTCGCCAACTTTAACAATGACACGTTTAGAGTGCTAGTACGATCCAATTCCTTGGAGTGATCATTAAATTGATCCTCTAAGTGAATTGGTGATTAGACTTGGAATGGTGTAGGGATTAAATTGGTGAATTATGTTGAGGAATTATATCATTTTTTGGATACATCTTGAATTAGTGAAATGAATGTTATAAGAAAATAAATACATCCAATCGAACTCTAGTAACAACTTAGGATCAACACATCTCCATTAATTGTTTTAGACTAATTAATTGTATGTTTTAATTTATTTTATTTATATTAAATCAGTAGTTATTCAAATCAAATCAATCCAAATATTTGGCCACTCCATAGCCAAACATCCATCTCTTTTCATTGAGTGTCTAAAGGTTATTCTTAGGTATCTGAGGAATCGACCACCCAAGTTGCACTGAAAGTGACCGCTTTAACCTTAGAACTTGGGTAAATTTGGGAGACACTAGTCAATACATATCTTGTAAGGGAATAAATCAAGTCTTATGTATTTCGGAATGATCATTGCACTGATCTGGCTCACACATAGGAGTAGGGGATTTTTTTTACATCTTCAATGGACGTCAGGTCCACCATATTTCTCAATAGTTTGTTTGTGTAAGGGAATACTTACCACTGATACTATGCTCACAAGAGTTGTACTCGATGTGAGAAACATTGACTGATAAGTGTTTCCCTCATAAATATAGTGAGATAGAGGATATAATACAGAAATTTTTTAAATATTGGGTGTTGGGACATGATCGAGGATCGAGGCGTCGCTGTGTATCCCACAAGGGAAGGAACCAAGTCATATGTAGTTCTCTAAGAGATTATGAAGTTTATCTTTAGGCGATTAGGATGAATTGTGCTATGAAGTTTAATGTCTTGCTTCTTGAATTCTATGTTGTGCAGATTATAGTTATGAAGCGAGGACTTGGGTCACAATCTAATTTCATGTTTCAGGGACAAGTTCCATAAAGTTTAATGTCATGTTGATAGGAATGTAACTCATAGTTTAGGGTCATATATTTTGGATTGTGGGGATAATAATGTAAATTTTAATTTCATGTTGGTCAGGATAATAACTCATATTTTAGGGGCATAGATTTTGGAATGTGGATGGGTGTTTCTATTACGTGATGTACTTCTTCAGAAATTTTGCATTTGTGGAAGTCGTGATGAGTTGTTCGTCCATTGATATCAGGGAATATGCTCCATTGTAATAGACCATATGTATGACATATGTTCCCTCCCACAATAGTTCATGCTCTGGGGGATTCTTTCTGAGTATCATCGAGAATCTAAGGAATACCAGCATCCCTCCTTAAAGGATAGATCGAAGGCGAACCTTTTTGATGAGGGTTTGTGTGATCTGATTTAGATAGATTTCAAAATGGTGCAAATTGTGCATCCTTTTCAAATATTGCTGCTCCAACTCATCAAACCATCTCTGGGATTTGTCATCCATGGATAGTTTATCCAAATGGAAAGAAAAAGAGACGGAAATTAAATTTATATAGGCAAAACCGCCTCTTACCCATATACGAGTGAGTACAGGGTCACCTGGGTGAAAGTGTGGGTCATGGTCTCATAAGACCACAAGGCATGAAGGATCTTTTCTGGACTTGAATTCTTATCTTTATCTACCATCTTTTATAGTATTTTGGGAAGAGTCTTGTTGAAAACCTATATCTAGCCATTGGCCACCGCGTGGTACTGGGATGAACGGTTTGCTTTGATTCGATAATCCTTGTATAATTTTTCCAACTTGGAAGAGTATATGTTGGTGTCATTGTCAGTCAGTATTGTATGAGGGACACCAAATTTGGTAATAATTTTGTCCTTCACAAATCTAATGATGCTTTTCGCCCCAACTTCTTTAAGGGGTATGGATTCAGCCCATTTGGAAAATAAGTTGGTTTTTGTGAGTGTGAACATGAATTTTCTGGCTATGGAAGGGAGATATAGTCCAACAACATCCATCCCCTAGGAAGATAATGGCCAGGAGTACTTATCTATAGAAGTAACTATGAGGGTCAGTGAATAAAATTGGCTTTAACATGGTAGGAATGAAAATTATTGGTGAACATGGAAAAATCCTCTATCATAGTGGTCCAGTAATACCCAGGTCTTCAAATTTGATGAGAGAGCTTGGTTTCTGATTTGTGCACTCAACAAGCCCTGGTGAGCACTTCTTTCAGGAGGGAAGCGGTCTCTTCTCCATAAATTTCCCTGATAAGAACCTTTTCAAGGCCTTGTTTTTAGAGAACATTTTCTTGGTTTACACCATTTTACAAGACAATGTTGACTACTCATCTTCAGACATGATCCCTTCCAACCCTATCGGGTGTGAGTCCCCTTCCGAAGGTAATTTGCAATGGGAGTCATCAAGCCGGGGGTGTGACTAAAAGGCTCAAAAACTGGGATAATTTCATCAATCTCCTCCATATTGTTATGGATAAATGGAAAGGCCATCTGGAGATGTGAAATTCTAGTAACTATTTTATCCCTATCTGGATCGACCATGGTTGTGGTTGCATTTCCCAAAGCATCAGCTTAAACATTTTGGGCCTAGGGGAAATAGTATAGTGTTGGTTATGATGGGAATTCCATTATCATCCCTAGAACATGGTTCATCAAGGGGGCCAATACCTCTTTATTAATTACATGTTCACTATTGACCAACATGATGAGTAGCTCTGAATCACCTTTTATCTTTAGTTTTTTGGCTTGTCCATGAAGTTCCAGCTCTAGGCTCATAATGAGGGCTCGGTATACTGCTTCATTATTTGTGCATCCCTTAGAATAATGTAAAGAGTACGTAAAGACCACATTTTTTGGGGGATAAAGGTATAACTCCCATCTCTAATTTGATAAACTTGGGATCATGTATCCTTTTCCCAATATGGCTTCTGGAAGCACCATTGAAGTACATTTTCCTTGTATGTGGGTCCCCATGGATAGAGAACACTTTTTCATTTGGAATTTCAGTATCCAACAGTGTTGTTTCTTCTAAGGGGTGCTCCTCCATGAATTCTGCAAATTCCTAGCCTTTGATGGAGTTCAGGGGTACATACCGTATGATAAACAATTTTAGGATGACTTCCCATTGTGATAGGTGTCTAGTTAGGATGGGATGATTGAGGATATATTTGAGTGGGAAGTCATGGGAGACCAGGTGGACCTCATGGTTATATAGGTAATACTTGAGTTTCTAAACCGTGAATATTAGTGATAATAATTTCTTTTCAATTTTTGAATATCAAGTCTCAGTATCAATCATTGTTTGGCTAAGGTAATAGAGGTTGTTACCAATGTCGGCATCATTCTTCTGCATGAGGAAGGAACCTAATGACAGTTCTAGGGAAGTTACATAAAACATTAGTGGTCTCCCCTCAACTGGTGGAATCAGTACTAGTTGGATCCAGAGATATATTTTGATATTTTTGAATGATTAATGGAAATAATTATCCCACTCATACTTAACCCCTTTCTTCATTAATCTGGTGAAAGGTAAACATTTACCTGCTGGGTTCGCTATGAAGCACCAGATGTAGGCCAGGTTCCCCTGTAGACCTCTCAACTCAATAAGGGTGCGAGGTTGGGGCATGACAAGGATATATTTTTTCTTCTTAGGGTTTAATTTGATGATGTGATGTCATAGGAAAAAGATGAGGAATTTCCCTAAGGTAACTCCAAATGAACACTTTATGGGGTTCTTCTTAAAACAATGGTGTTAGAGTTTGTTAAATATAGTTTCAAGATCTTCTAGGTTGTTTGAGCACTGTTGTGATTCAACGACAAGATTATCGACATAGAACTCGATTAATTATCCTAGGAAGGGATTGAAAATGTGATGCTTGGTGCACTGATATGTAGAACCAATATTTTGTAGACCAATGGTAATCACCATATAACATAACACTCCCTAAGGGGCCCTAAAAGTAGTATATTCTTCATCTCATTAGGCCATTTGGATCAGGTTTTATCAAGAATAGTCATCCATAAAATAGAGGGAATCATATTTGGTGGTTGAATCGATCAACAATTCTGTGATCAATACGAGGAAGTCCTCTTTTGGGAAATTCCAATTGAGGTACCTGAATTCGATAAAAATTCTATTTTGTTTGTTCTTCATTTTTATAGGGATTGTATTTGCTACCCAGATCTGATATTGTACTTCCCTTATGAATTTTTCCTTAATCAGCTTGTCAACTTCAACCTCTATTTTGGTAGCATGCATTGGGTGGGTCCTTTTGGATTCTTATTTATAGCCCTAGTGATCTTATAGAAAACCTAGATGATGAGTGGAGACCTCAGGATTGAGGCATGGTATTTCTATGTTGATTCAGGAAAAAACATCTCGATTCATCTTTAGGAAGGAGGTATATGTCTCCTGCTCCTCAATAGGCATGTCCATACTAATCAGATTGGCCCACATGTTGTCTTTGATTCATAGGTTTATCTCCCTAAGTTCATCAATTATGGCGGAGACACCTTCTTCAAATGTGGGAGTGTAATCATTGAGTTCTTCTTCTCCTTCATCTTTTTCCTCTTTATCTTCCTCTTCATCATCTTCTTCCTCTTCTGATGGAGAGAGGATTCTTGAGAAAAACTCTACAATGTTGGGTGAGAAATCATCTTTTTCCTTAGTGAGTAAGATAGGGGCAGTTTGGGCTTCCAAGGACGGTTTAGAAGAATCCTTCGTAGTTATTTTCTTATCATTATAGGATTCATCCCATTCACTTGTATATGTGTACTTGGTGACCACAACGAAAATCATGCAGAAAATTGAGTCTACATCTGGTCTTGAACCTGTGCATTCCACTTCGATGATGGTTAATACATACTCTTCCCCAAGCTAATGGAAGGGGTCGGCGAGAGCCATTTCCAATCCATTCAAGGAAGTGATACAATCAATGTCGTAATCCAAAGTCTACTTCTCTTCTGGTTCATAGAAACCTGCATCGATATAATGCATCTTAGAGGAATCAAATGTGGATTTAACGGTGTGAAATGCCTACTTTTTTCATGAGTGCACTATTTGACGCACTGATGGTATGATGACAGAATTATACTATGCTGATGTATCCATGGCCTCCATAATAGGATGATGAAGGCCATACTTTGACTTCATACTGGGAACTCGATATCATACAATAGGTCCCCAATCCATGTTTTATGATTGATCCATCCCAACGTATTTTTCTCTCTTTATTCATATTCCAGCAAAATTATGGTGAAGGGTGTCAAAATGCATTCATCATAGACCAACCGATGAAGTATTCGCAGTAGGAGGAGGCTTACATCATAGCCGTTGTTGATGAAAATCCACTAGACATCAATTCCATTTATCTTTCTAGACACAAATAAGGGTTTGATGTGCCCTTGCATGATGGTCTATTAATCCCTGCCTGTTAGAGAGATGATGGCGTTACATTCTTAGAGATAGTTCTATAACTTATAGACTTTAGTTTCTACAACTTTGGCCTTGAAATCCTGGGGACTTAGTAAGTCTTTGATGAGCACCTCCCTAAGGTCTTCATTCATACTCAAAGCATCCAGGATTGATAGATTTTTTGGTATTGAATCTAGCTACTTTATAATATCATATTTTTGTTCTAAAGGACAGAACTTCCCGAATCAGGTTTTCCCTTTCATATACACATTAGGGCCTGAGTTTTGGGCATAGATGGTCCGACCTATGTGACAGGAGATGGTGTCTCTACCTTCATTTCTAGGTTCATCCAAACTGGTTCGCCTGTATGCCTTGGGTGATTTGATATTTTCCCTTCCTCTAATGGATACTCCATGATAACTCATATTGTATTTATTCTAGTGGGGTGGAGGATCTTTCTATTTCCCAATTGTGCCTATCGGATGGTCCTTTTGAATGTATTCGTGATGTTAACTATTTGCACTGTTGTGTGGTCGGGAATTTTACTCCTTCCATGATCATTCCTTCTAAGAAACCTTCATCCTCTCCAGCCTCTTATTCTGGATCTCTGGATGGGCATAGGGAATTCAGGTTTGTGTCCATAGTCTCCATAGGATATGGGGTCCATCAATTGAATGACATTAATGGAGCAAAAGATCAGTTCATGATCTGACAATGTTTTTTTTCTAACTGTCTCCTTCTAATGGTGTTGTTTGGCGAGGTGGTGCCCGTTGTACCATTTTCTAGGGCATTTCCTATTGTACCAAGTCTATTGGTATGAAGTATGAAAGTGTCAACACTGGATTCAGATTCAGTGTCAGCCCATAAATTTTCTCCTTATTTCTACCCTTCTGGCCCTTATAGGCATATAGGGATGAGGATGACGACTAAGTTGCATCATAAGATTTTGGGGGCACAGTTGGTTGTTTCAACTGCTCTTGGAGGATTACATGAACTTCGTTTACTATTCCAGGTCATCCAATTGTCATAAAAATTTCCCTTCTTACTATTGACTATTTTTCATTCCTCTTCCTCTCTTTATTATGATATAGAGATATACACCGCTTCTGCTAGAGGCAGGCCCAACTTCACTTTCCAGGATTCCACTATCTTTTATAGGAGAACCTTGTAGAAAAATCAATCCTATATGGTGTGTCCTTGTATCCAATGATATGGATAATAATTTGGAAGGTTGTTGAGATCCATTACATCAACTATATTTAGATCTAGTGGATGGAGCATGTTGCAATTCATAACAGCTATAAAATAGTCATGAACCTGATCATCTCAGAACGAGTAGAAATTATTTCTTCTTTCTTTAAACAAATTTATTTTATCATACTTCCTCTTATCTTTTTGGGGTAGTGGTGGTTTTTGGAATCCAGGTAGTCTTGCATGGTTCGATGGAGGCCTCGCCACTGGACTTATTGTCAGGGGTGGCTTAAGCGTGAAAAAAGTCACTTCATCTTTTCATTCCATTTTTCTTAGGGCTGATGGGGCCACTCAGGAATTGAGATTGGTCCGCTGCAAGGATTATTTTGTCTTTTGGGAAATAGAAGAGAAATCTCAAAACTCACTTATTTAATTCACTGGGATGGGTGGTGTTTATAATTCATCATAAATATTGTCGATCCATATAGTAAGAATTTCATCCGGGTGGAGCTACCAGTTTAGGGAATAGTTAAAGACATTCCATCTAGAAATGAAGTTGGAGACTCTTTCATTCTCTTGTTTCTTATAGTTCATGAGATCACTAACTGTTGTATTAGGAAACTTTTAACTAAACTAGAAGAGAAAATAACACTGGAGGTCCTCCCAGTTAGTGATTGATTTAGATGGTAATCTAGTTTACAATACAAAGGTCGATCCCTACACAGTTCTCACGAAGCATTGGTGTTTTATTGCTTCTTTCTGCTCTATAGTTCCCATCATGGTGTCACAAAAATAGGTGTAGTGCATTAGATGTTGTTCTGGGTCTCCCAACCCATTTTACACTAGGAATGCAAGGTTTTTGAATTTTGGTGGTGGTGGAACATTTCTCACCCAATCAATGTTGGGTTTTCACTCTACTTTTATCAGAGCATGCCTCCCCTCCATGGATTCTAGTCAAGTTTTTAGTTACTCGACTGTATTCAAGTTCCCTTGATGCACATTTTGTCGGGCTAGAGCTTTGGATCGTGTTGCAGCTGCTATTGCTGGGCGTGTTGGCACTACTGGAATTTGGGTTGGATACCCAGATGGGGGTATCCTTTGTGGGTTTACCTGAATATATTTTGGCTTCCTTCCAGTGGGGGGAAGTCTTGATGTCCTTCTAGGGTTGGGTTTAAGTAGGTTGATGGTCCCTATGCCAAGTTGGATGGGCCTATGAGAATTACTTCATTAACCAGGATGAGTTCCTATGGTAAGGGAACCTCTTCTGGGAATATCTATTGATGTTCCATAGGGGTAACACATTTAGCATGGTAGATCCCTCTACACTACTCGACATTAATTCGCGTGCACTCTTTTATTTCATCCTTCTAATTAGAAAATCATTCCTCAAGAGTGAGGGACACATTCTTAGGTGGAGGAGAAGATGGTTCATATAAGACCTTGGATTTATTATTCACATTTTTTGGGTTTCGTGAGGGAGTCAATGATTGAATAACAGAGGGGGTGCCCAAATTTAAGACTGAACTCAGGTTCTGGGAATGCACGCCATCAGGCTCAGTGTGAGATGCCTCTCAGAGGAAACCATCATCCCTTGCATCCTCTCCCTCTATTTCATTTCCTATGAGATCTGTGGAGTTTATTTTTACCATGTTCACTGACGCATCCACATTGTGGGTGGTGCACCTAGTGTCAAATGGTGGGAAGGATTTCTGGATCCTTTTTTGGATTCTCTCCATACATTCTACGGTATTCTTTAGTTTTCTTGGTGAATATTGATCTGATGGGAGCCCTGATCTAGACATGTAATTCACCTTCTTCCTAGAGGGTATGATCCATGATACGATGTGGAATAGGTGACTTTTCTACTCATCATTCTTCCTGGATGGGAGAATGAAGATGTCTGCTATGTGGGAGCTTAATGTAAAAATGAATCCAGCCATGTGGGCTAGGGTTGTTCCGGTTCTTATATTAATGTGTTGTGTCCTAGAGTTTTTGCTCTTATGGGGGAATTTTGATTTAAAAATTCCCCCTGCCCTATGGGCTAGGGTTGTTCCTACATTTTGGAGGTAGTCTCTACTATTTCCACCTTATCGATTTCATGCCCTCTCGCATAGGTGTTATCTGAGTATGGCGTTGAACCTTCATGGAGTCTATGAGTTTTTTGAGACCTGATCACTACTTATTGGTTGGCTTCCCTTAGGCAATAAGCCTGCTAGATGTTCTCAGTTTCCTGACTGAGAAGATCTTTGATGGATTGATCTCTTCTGTCCTACCACTTTTGATATTTACTTTGGGACTGCTTTTTTAGTATCCTTGCTTTCCTAAGTAGGGGTTTCATTTTATTACTACCTTTGGGTAATGACATTACATGATTTCATTTACAATTCATTTTGTTGTACATGATGTGGGTGAAGTGTATGGATCCAAGTTATCCCCATCCCCGAATATGAACTCCAATCAAGTCGATGCCAATGAGGTGACAGAACTTGTGCAGTGCATGGAGGCCAGCTAGTTCAAGTTTTTTCTTTTCCTTTATGATTGTGTTTGTCATGAGAATGATAGAGATTATAGGTCTATTAGATAGTGAAACTCCCCTAACATGTTGACATGGTATGCATACCCTTTGTAGGAAATGAATTTTTATTTTAGTTGGCGAAGAGTCATCTATATATTAAGGTGAATTTCATGCATACATTCATCAAAAAACACCCCTAGTATATTGAAGTGAGAAGTGGTATTAGGCCAATACATAACTAGTATATTATCCTTAGAAGGTTGCCTTCTCATGAGAAACATATCCTATTATTGTTCTTCTAGGGTCTCTTATGCTTGATATTCCCATATTGACTGCTTCTTAATAATTTCCTTCCAATCAGCTGGGCTAGTGGGGGACTCATAGATATGTGAATGGTGTTTGGGAGGCTCCAGAGATGGGTGTGGCCCCACACCTTCCTATGGTTGAGAAAGGATATCACTTTTCATATATAGGTTCCCTGGCATGTTTGACTCCATCTTTTCTTGTGCCTCAATGTAGGAGGTTTTTCTCACATTGTTTTCAGTAATGGGAGGGCCTTCTTGCCAGTATGAATTTTGGTTGTAGGTAGGACATTCTCAATTGGTGCTGCAATGATGAGGGATACCATGGAAACTTGATTCCCAACTGCGAGAATCTTCTTTATGGTGTATACCCTAGGGAGGACCTTCAGGGTGGGCTATATTGAGGGGAAGACCTTCTTGAGGATTGATTTCACAGAGGGTAATACCTTCTCGATGACTTCTCTAATGGAGAGGAATACTATCACAGCATGATACCTGGCTGCAGGGAGTATTTTTGCAGTGTACATCATGAGGAGGTCCTTCAGGATATCCTACAATGAGTGGAGGACCTTATCGTTGATTGATGTTACTATGGGGAGCACCTTCACAGCAAATTCTATTGTCGGGATGACTTTCGTAATGACTATCATCATAGCAAGGACTACCATCATGACTCGATGTCTGACTATAGGTAGAAGCATATCTAAAATGTATACCCTAGGGAGGACGATCCAGGTGGATGACATAAAGGGGTGTAAATTCTTGTTTTCTAATCCTTAGGTCAAGGGGAGGCTTACCCTAACACGTATCAAGAGATAAGCTCTCTTGATCGATCATTCCTAGCCTATAGAGTGATCCCCTGTGGGTGCTCTGGGGAGGAACTTCAGAGCTGTTGGTAGTGGTATTGTGGGTGGATCCTTCGAAAATTCTGCTGACACTTCCATAATTTAGTAATATACTAACAGGTTATTGAGAAATTATTGATATATGCTCGAGGGAGTCAAGAACCCCAGATTTCAGTAGAGAATGATCATGTATGTACCCTTATTTTTCTGGTTACCTTTGGCACATTTTATTTTTATGTTAAATCTTGTGGGTAATAGGGGCCACCTGCTATTGGTAACTACCTTCATATATAGGTACTTCTCTTTATGGGTCCTATGATGCTTCCTAGAAATTCCAACGTACATCTTGAGTTTTGGAAGGGATATATGTCTTCCCTAGAGCAGCCACCACGTTGGACTGGTGTCCCCCAAGTAGAAAGGGTATTTGTTCTCAATCAAGTTATATTTGTGTTATTAGATATCACCATCGACCCTCCAGGATCAGAGTAGGGATACATAACTGATCTAGAGTGATGGTCCCATTTTTAGATTATGTCATTTCATTCAAGGAAACTGTGTCGTGGTCTTGGTTTCTCACCTTTTTCGCCGATACAATAATATCTTGGAAGGAATTGATGATATGGTTTGGGATCAATTAATGATCTTCTATCATTGTCATGATGTGATAAGATACATCTTTTATAGAATGGGTATGAAGGCCCATTCCGATATCATAGCAGGAGTTTTTGTCTGCTCCGGTCCTCCATGGGTTTCCAGTAGATGATGGCAGTTCTCTTGTGTCGGGATAGAGGAACGAGTCAGCTGCCATTTTTCTTCACCCGGTTCCACCTATTTGACTGGTGGGATTCATATTCACGAGCATGGATTTTCATCTTCACTATTGTCCTTGTATTGGTATCACAGGGTTTTAAGCATCCACAGTAACTTGACCCTGCATATAGCTGGTTTCCGCCCTATTTGGATAACGGGCTTGATACGCGTCAGCAGGTATTTGTGCCAGCATGTAGTTGGTATCCACCCTATATATATGACAGTCTTGGTATGCATTAGCAGGTATTTTTTCCTACATATAGCTGGTTTCCACCCTATTTGGTAGACGGGCTTGATGCTCATTAGAAAGTATTTATGCCAACATGTAGCTGATTGCCGCCCTATTTAAATGATGGACTTTATACGCATTAATAGATATTTGTTCCTATGTGTAGATGGTTTCTTCACTATTTAGATTATTGGCTTGATACGAATCACTAGGTATTTGGGCTTGTATATAGCTGGTTGCTGCACTATTTGGTTGATGGGCTTCTTGTGCATCAAAAAATGTATGCATCTTCCTGTAGTTTTCCACTCTATCTGCACAGTGTGACCAGTGAGAACTTTTAGGAATTTTAACATGCTCATATTGTGACACACTATTTCTATGGTGGTCTTGAGTGGAGGGGACAAAGTTCTATGTATGCCTTTTGAATGTCGTTGTGTTGGTATGGTCAAGTTTCTCCTCATGAACTAGGGTGATAGTGTGTTCCTAATTATATATTTTCCTCCCTTGGTGGGTATCTTGAGGGTCCCTAGTCTCCTAGACTTCAATAGGTTCCCTTCAGCATAAGGTCCTCTTCAGTGTGAGGAGGCCTGGTTACCCGGTGTTGGCGGTGATGCTCTCTAGTAGGGGCCCATGTGTAAGACACATGTGCAGTTAAGATGAAGTTGTCAGCATTGACTTCATATGCCTCCCTAAGATAATGGAGGTACTCGTTGTCATGGTCTAGGGATCTTGAAGCTATTTGAGATGACCACTGAGGTATCCTTGTGTAGGGGGGGTGCCGCGACCGAGGAGGCGAATGGAAAGCCATCCTAGGCCGGAGGGCTTATCTCGCAACCTCCACCATGGGGAGGGTAACTTTTCAGTGGTACTCTTGGATCAATGTTTTGGATACCCAGTTTTGAAGATGTTGGGTAGGCGAGGGGGTCCTGCACTTCATTGGGGCCCTGGCCACCTATGGTATCACTGATGTGTGTGTCTTCATTGGTTGTCAGGATGTCATTTGGATTGAAGTTTTCTCTACGGGAACCTTCAATACACATATATGATATACGGACCACAAAACCCCATCAAAGTAGAAATCTTTTGAACATATAAATATTTTAAAATTCAACTTGTCCTCCTCCCCCTATTTTTTTATTTATAGAAGGGGCTTGAGTGGGGTTAAAATAGCCACCTTGGTTAATGATTTGTGTTGGGTTCACAATTTTTGTTTCGACATGAGGAGGTGCTTTTGAGTTGATAACCAAATGGTCCGACGAGAATCATCACGTGTCTCTTTTTATGGAGAATGTTTCATGTCAAAATTCACCATTTCTTTTGCTTTAACCCATTATACATAATTATCTCTTAAAGTAGGGTTGGATTAACCCCATAAGAACTGGGAAATTTATCCCTTATATATTGCGAGGGAGACTCCACAGTCATATGGTCCCAGCGGGTAATTGCATGGGGTCAAGTACTTGTGAAATCAGTCTTCCCAGGATGTAACTTCCTCGAATGGTCTCCAACAGGTTTAATCTTAGAGCCAGAAAAATCCAATGACCCTAGTATCCACGATTCATGGACCATCTTTCCAATGTTAGGCACTCGTTGGACAATGATTTGGATAATGACACTTAAAGACACCATCGGTTGAGAGGATGGGAATTTTGTCTCACCACTCCCCTTAGAGGGGGGAATTGTTTCCTATTTAGGGACTCTCTTATAGATTTAATTCATGTTCATAAATCCATGGTTCATTCTTGAAGGGTGTGTCCATGGGCTACCCCTAGTTTTTAGGATCATCGTAGGCATACATGGATTTGATTCTACATAGATAATAATGACTTAAGCCATACAACAAGGAACTCTGGAGTTTGTGGTCATCCAGGGAGGACGGAAGGTGACTAGATGTTGGGATCAGACCGATAGGATGGGTTTCATACGTATCCTCAGGAGAGGAATCAGAACCCACATGGTTCATAATGTTGGGTCATACATGTGGAATCTTCCCATTTGAGGGATATTGTTAAGTGTTCCCACATGGAAGGGCACCCATTTTGAGACCGAGCCATCAAACAGGCATCTTACGTATCCTGGTGTAACCATGAATCAGAGTTATCATAGATTAGAATTGTGTGGATGTTGTAATTGGAAGAAACCTCTAATCCCATGTGATTCATGATTGGTAAGATTAACAAGAGGATGTGAGATATCCAACCAACCACATGCCTCCTCTCCTGCTGATGGGAGAGGGAGATCCTATGGCAGAATAGGTTGGGGCGACGGGGGTAGAGGGCATGGAGCAACAAACCTTTTAATGTTAGATGACATTAAAGGTTATGCGATTCGAACTTCGTAATATTGGGTATGACCTCAGTGGGAATTCAATAGAATGAATTCTCGGAAAAGGGGAGGAGTTCCATCCTCGTGACAAGTGGAAGTGAACATAACCTCTTTGACCGATCACCATTCCTCATTGAATGGAAAAGCATGTGACCAACCTAAATCCCTAGAATAGGGATGTTCACATTTTCATCCCAAGGTTGGACTCCCGGTTACCATGGGAATGTATACTTACAGACATCCTTGGATTTTGAACTATTGCAGGGAGAGCCTTCCTGACCCCACTTACGATGGGTATGTAGACACAAAGGGGAATGCCGATGCACCCGATGGTCTGATCATATGAGTCAGGTGGCTTTGGAGGAAGCCTTGGCCTAATGTTGGGGGACTGGTTCACAGAGGGACTATGGGGGACTAGACGGTAACAGAGGGGAGAGATTGGAACTGGAGGGAACAATACATGAAAACACCCCATTACACGTACTGTTTTTTATGGGGGATAGGGGGAGCTCTGCATACCATAGTGGTATATGGGTAGAGGATTCGTATGCAAACCCAAGTAGTACGTAGGATGGGGAAAGGACTACCGCACACCATAGTGGTATGAGGTCCTCAATACAGTCTTTCATGCCAATTTGGGTTCTATCCATGTACTAATGCAGTACGCGGAGTTGGGTTAAATCCGCATAGCGATACACTACATGGAACACCAAATTGAAGGAGGTTACTGGGGACTATCATCTGTGGGGAGTTCTCCTATGATTAATATGGGGTTTCCAATTTCACTAATTAGGTTTTTTTTTCTCTTATTATTTTTATGTTCCCTTATTTTATGGTTCATGGCTGGTTGTACCTATAGAAAATGAGGATTGCAATTTGTGCTTTACTGTTGACTCAAGACTAAATCCAGAAAATTTTCTGAATTCATTTTTCCATCCTCTGGTTTCCCCTTTTAGTTTTCTTCATTTTTCCCTTCACAATTCCTTTTATCTTCATTTTGTACATCTTTGGTCAAATTATATTTATGGGCAGGTGGCACCATTTGAAAAATCCCATGAAGAGATATCATGACCAGTGGAATACTTAGTCAATTGTGGTTTGTAGATTCTACGGTTCATGATAAATGGTTTGAAAAACCTTTCTTATTTGATACATCTGCGAATAGATGAGTTCACGAGATGGTATGTGGATGGCCTTTACAGGCTTGATTCCTTCAGCGACGTGGTTCGCAGTCCACTGGGTCTTTTAGTCATCGTTCCGTAGGCCAATGCCTCGTGGTTTGTTTTGTGTACCAGTGGTTCGCGATTCATGCACTCTACGAAACCTTCTCGGTGATGGTACGTGGGTCACTTAAAATTATTTGAAAACATTAATTCCTTCAAGTTTCTCTCGATGTTGACAACTCAATTTGAGTCCATTCTCTTTACAAAACTTATTAAAATACTTGCTTCCTTCTACAAAGTGATTGCGGGAATATTTTATTCCTTTGGAAAAAAATTTCAGGACCCTACAATGGTTTAATAATTTTTTATAGAGGTGGAAGATGAAACATAAAATAAAGCTTTGTTTGTAGTTATACCTCTTCTTTAGAGAGCCTCTTTATCTTTAAATTTAAAGCCTTCATATGACTGTTTCCAAAAATACTAAGTCCTATTAAAAATTAAAAGGTAAGTCGGGAATGTTCATTTTCTATTTCATGAACTAAATGACTTCTGGGCTTGTTAATAGGGGAGGATAGGGGTTTTCCTTTTATATGTTGGAAAAGGAACCAACTTGGAAACTAGTTGAAAATTTCATAGATGAATCCAAGATAATAAAGTCCTACCCAAGAAAATTCTCCCAAATGAAAGTATATTATAACTAAATATAGGATACTGTTTTAATATGTAATTTTTATAGGATTTATAAAAGTTTTATTTTAGAGGAAACACTAACCTTTGTGTTTAATCCTCAGAAAACCCGTTTCAACCATAATCACGGTAATTAATTTATACTATTTTTTAAATTCATCACCACCATAAATTATATTTCTATTATTACCTAATGTTAATTTCAATAACATAAAATTTTGAATAAATGTTTTCAAATTCAATTAATAGAAGTTGAATAATTTAATTTAATATTAAAGTTTTCAATTTTATGCAAAAGTGGTTTCACAAAAATAAAATTTTCAAATGAATCAAGAGTTTTTATATCAAATTTCTACATAGAAATTATTAAAATAAACAAACATGACTTAATAATAAATTATTTGAACATTTTATAATTTTAAACTATCATAGAACAAAATATAAATTTTTAAAATATTTAAATAAAAAGGTTGTTTTTAATTAAATTAATTATTTCACTATTTGATAAAAAATAAATATTTCAAAAAATACAAAACATTTAACCATAATAAAATTTTAACATGTTTATCCAAAAAAATTAATTTTGATTTTTCTGATAGATTTTATAAAATTGGGAAAAATTAATTGTACTATTTCATAAAAATAAAAAGAAAACATTTTTCTATGAAAAATTTATTTTCAAAACATATAATGATAAGTCTGATAATTATGTATTTATTTATTTATGTATTTTTTCATATAAATCCGTTTTAATTTATTTTTAATACATAATTATTTATATTCATACCTCCAAGTTTAATGACTAAGTTATAGTGGTCATGTTTAAATAATAATAATATTTTATCACGATTCATTAATAATCAATGTCACATGTTGTCCATGATATCAGAGAAATTGAATTTATTTGAAAAAATATATATTTAACAAAATATAAGAGTGTTAAATTCTACAGACCAAAAAATTAATTTTCCCTCAAAATTACATCACTCTAATACAAATAATAGAATATACTTCCTTTTCATCATTTCCTTAGGATCCCATATAGTTTAACCAATTGGTTTTTTTACCACAAAATCGTGACCAGGTGAATGGTCATGTTTAGGAGAAATTTATATCTATAATAAAAAATTTCCTCATGTTTTTCTTCATATGAATGAAATTTCTCTAGTTCTAGAACATATATTTTCATCACATGTGATGGATTTGTTATGTAATTTATCATGATATATACAATTAACGCATTGTGAACTTGAGAGAAGTTCCACTGAACTTCCAAGAGATAATTTATCATCCCTACTCAATAAAGAATATTTAAGGGGATAATATACATAGGGTTTCGCTTTATATTCATTCTAAATATCATAACCTTTATCCTTAGATAAATTCATAAAAATTTATCACCAACTTGAAATTTTAGATAGCATCGATGATTATCATCATATATTTTTATTGTAATTTGTGTTTCCATTATGTGTTATTGAATGGATTTAACCTTATTTTCCTTATATTTATCTATCTATATTTCTAATATCATTATTTATCCAACTTCAACCCAAAACATTTGAGTTCTACCATTTTTCTATAAAGGGATTAATAAGGATCCATATGAATGTCGATTTAAATCTATTTTAGTAAGATAACATGACTAGAGGAGGGTGTTGATCCCAACCACCTTTAAAATAAATAAAACAATATTTCATCATATCCACTAGTGTTTTAATCTATCTATATAACTAACCATTAATCTATGTATTATAAAAAATTTTGAAACACAATTCTATATCAAGAGCTACTAGAAGACCTCACCAGAACATCGACAAAAACATTGGATCCCAATGAGATACAATATAATGTGTTACTCCATGAAACTATAACACCTCTTTAATGTATATTATTTAAAGATTATCTATATTTAAATCATATAAGATATTAATTTTATACACTAATATGGTATGGTGATCGACTACAACCCATATATCATTATTCCTTTTAGAGGTTTTGGGGATTCTGACGACACAATCTATAGTGATGTTTTTTTATTTCCATTCTAGTTTTGTTAATGGTTATAATATTCCCTTAAATTTTTTTATCAAAGAATTAACTTATGGAAATACCAAGGACCAATATGTAAACACTCTAATAAATCTCTTAAATTTTTCCCTACTAAAATACACTTTAATATGTCTAAACATTTTCTTACTTACGCTATGAATAGAGAATGATGAATTATGATATTACTCCAAATACACATTAAAATATATTCTATAAGAGACATATAAATGGTTCCTAAATCTAATAATTCAATCATAGTAATGACTAAACACAGGAACATTTCTAATCTTCTTCTATAGCTCTACATCTTCCTTATGTGTCTCTTTAATCTTCATCTAGATAGATGGTTGAATATTTATTTTAGAAAGATAATATTTTACTCTACCATCCACAATTTCAGGATCTATTCATTGAAAATCCATTAATATTGGATATTTTTTATCCACATCATATATAATCTATCAATATCATTTCGACTTAAATCATTGACCACCTTGTCTTTTTTCCCAGGGTGGTAATGTATTGAGAAGTTATAATATTTAATTAGCTCCAAACATATTCTCTAGAACTTGTTGAACTCTTTCAATGTGAATATATATATTAAAATCTTATAATGATTATATATATCAAAACATTATCCATACAGATAAGTATTCTATATCATTAATTCAAAAATTTCAACATCTTACTCATAAATCAAGAATTTGGTAATTTGTCTAAAAAACAATAATTTTTCATGTGGAGTAATATATCACTATATCACTCGGTATGAGGAATAATCCACAAGGCCTCATGAAAATTGATGGTTTATGATAAACCACTTCTTTGATGTATTACTATAGACTAAAAACCCTTCTTCGCTATAGGGTATTGTAATACCAAATTTAGTAACTAAACATATCTTTATTTTCTTGAACTTTTACTCACTCAAAATTCATCTAAACAATCTAGTAACCATGCGGAGTTAACTGATTGATGGTGTTTGATATCCATGATAAATTCTCCAAAAACTGTCAATAATATCAAGAAAAACCAAGAAAATATCTGACCTTAGTCAAAGTGTATGGTCTAACCCAGTGATCCATAGACCCCGTATTTGATGGACCCACATATATAACCTATTTTTAGATTCTATAATCCATAAATGAGACTTTTTGTAGGTTTCATTTTCTAAAAAAATTATGCATACAGATTCTCCTTTTATAGGGTCTTCAGAATAATCCAAAAATAAATAGCATGATCTTCCTTTCTCTTTGATTATATAATAATTCCATTTATAAATACTACAACAAACTGATATAGATAATCCCTAAATAAAATATTCATTAAAAACACCATGATTGATAGGGAATTAATAAGAAAAAATGGCATCAATATATACTCATAGTGTATATACCATGTATGTAATTTTCCACTAGTTATATCCTCCTACCTAACCGTCAATTGATGAAATCAGGAATGAAGGTCAATCTTGTAAAGGAATTGATCTCCATTTAGTTGATCAAAAAAATCATCAATATATAGAATAGGATAGTTTTTATTGATTTATATCTTATTAATATCTTAATAATCCATGTTTAGTTTCATCATTCCAACCTTCATCATAATAAAAAGAATAGGTTTTCCCCATAGTGACACAGTTGAAAAAATGAATTTCTCTTCAATATTCTCCTAGAGTTTCTTCTTACATTACTCTCACTCAATAAGAGTAAGTCTATATGGATTTGTTGAAATAGTTATAGAACTATATATGAGTTTTATTGAGAACTTAAATTAACAGTTTAGTGGAATAATATGAAACTCTTCCACAAATATGTCCGCAAACTCTCTTAAAATAACCATATAATTGATATTGGGTTTCCCCCATCCATCAGAGATAAACCTACATTATTCTTAAGAATTGATACATATAAAAATGATGTGATCTACATTATAAGATTATTCCTATCTTCTTACTAATATATGATCATAGGTTGGTTTGAAATATCAAATATGACATCTCTATAATTGAAAAAGAAGTATTCTTTTTATAGAGAGTGCTAATAGATTACTACAATGAAATTAAATTCAACAAGAGGAAGGATATTATGATTCACAAGAAGATAATTCCCACAAAATATAACTAGGAAGGAATTTAATACATATGGTTTAATCATCATACCATTTTTCATTCTCACTTTTATTTCAAAATCTAATCATCTGTGAAGTATATGCATACCCTTATAAAAGTTTCAGATATAAATGAGTGGGTGTAAAAAAAATAAATTATTAGTTCTATAGTGGATGGTATGTGTACGTTTAACCATTTTGTTATTATACATCACATTTTAAATATTTATTGCATGATATTTCAATTTCTCTACCAACATAAGAGGTTCCTGAAGATAAGAATCGTCATTAAACAACATATTTGAGAACTGGTTACCATAATTCCCATTCTCATTTCACATAAAACATTGGAGTGTGGGTGGTTAATTTGATGGATCTATCTCCCTATTCCCATTATTGTATAACGTTTTCACATCACAATAATATTCATATTCTTTATGACCTCCCTTTCCACAAAATAATATTTTTTTCCCATAAACAATTTTTCTCTATGTTTCATTCCACACATTGAGCTTGAAGGAAATCTCATCTTCATCTCCCCATGTTTTTTAGATTTTCCATTTAATTCTATAATTGTTTTGTTATCAAAACCATTAGATTTATGGGTAAAAAGAATCTACATTTCCACCATGATAGCACATAGAATTAATATTTACAAATATATGAAGTCCCTAATGTTTAATTCACATTATAGACTTGGTTTTCATCTACTAAAGAGTGAATAAACCTTAATTTCAGGTTGCATGATAATACCAAAAGAGTAACTTGCATGTAATGTAAAATTTTCATCATATGTATGAATAGATTAATCATTATTCTTCTTAATCTAGATGAATTCTCTCACCACTATTGTATGAAGAATATGAGAAATGTTCTTATTGAAAAATCAGGTCTTAGACTCATCTCACACCATGGATTCAAAATTCTCTTATTACATTGTAGTCTTGATAAGAGTACACCATTGATACATTCCACCTTTAAAATGACAGATGAACAAAATGAATTTTTCATGATCCAAACACTAAATAATAGAAAATAACTTTTAAATGGTATTAATCCTGTAACACCCGAGACTTTTATGTTATATAAAATCATCAAAGGAATCTTTTTCTACACAACACTTGCTTGGCTTTCTTTACACGCAATCGCGACCTTCCTCGATAGCTTGCGTCGTACGCAATACCGAGTTTCACTAAACAACAATATGCTATTAAAACTAGCCGTTATGAATAGTAATAACCACTTTTTGAAATTTTATAAATTTTATTTTTCAAAATGGACTTCATTTTTGGACTCAGAATATCGAAATTAGCCTAGGGTGAAATTTTGGTATTTTTCTGAAAACTTTCAATTTTTGATGAATAGTGAAACCACTAAGTGGTAGGTTAAAAACTGAATTTTGCATAAAACTTAATTTTACCGCTTCTGTGAATGGAATTTCGAAAATCCGAGAGACACGGTTAATATCAAGGACTAAAATGTGGTTCAATGAGATGAAAATAATTTTTTGGTGAATAGTAACTTTTTACTTTTTTTACCGCGGTTAATAGTAAATAGGATAACTAAGGGTAAATATGATATTACTATTACCCTAACACATGTCCTAATTCTATTGGACAAGTGTAATTCGACCAAAAACAAACTTAGGAATAAAATATGACCATTTAGGCCCACTTGGATTAGATTAGGACATTTATTATTAATTTATTTAAAGAAGGGTTAAAATAGTTAAAATCAAAGTTTAATAAGTAAATCATTTTTAATATGGGGTTATACATAAGATAAATTCGATTGTAAATATTCATTAGAAAGATAAAATGATTTCCTACATGATGGTATTTTATTTGTAATTTTTAGACATCAAATAATTTAATTTATTTATGACACAAAGATGATGCAGTAATTATCTTATTAATGAAATATTGACAAAATTGATAATATAAATACCAAAATAAATGTAATTTAAGACTTTTTATGAATTCCACTAATTTTATAGGTTACTATGATATATTATTGTTGATTTAATCAACTTGGTTCAAACATATAATTCTGTTATGACTTTCACAAAAATCATATATCAAATAGTGTCAAAATTGACACAAAATAGTTTTTAAATCAAATATTATATTATTAATTGTTATTTTATTCCTAAAAATCTAAGGTTCGGCCAAATGACTTAGATAAGGATATATATATTAATAATAAACAATTTGGGGTTCGTTTGGCATGTTATAGTAAGTGTATTAACCATATAGTGAAAGAAAACAAAAAGACACGGTAAAAGTTAAATTAATTAACTTAGAGTTAAATCTAATTGATAAGGTTAAAATAATACCCTAAACTTGTCTAAATCCTATTGGTTGATAAGAGTTCGACCCATCCCCACTTTAGCTTCGAAATAATACCCTTTGGAACCATTATAAACCGATTTTGACTTTAATATAAAATAATATTTTGAGATATTCCTAAGGTGCCCCTCTCCTCCCTTATAAAAGGGCACCTCCTCCCCCTCCTCCTCACACCAAATTGAGCACTCAATCTCGGCCAACCCCTGCCATTTTCTCCTCTCCACTTCCCTAGAATAGTCCTAGAGGTCCTGGTCTTCTCCAAAGACCACTCTTAGTTCCTTAAGTGGATGATTCAAAGAGGCGTTCCAAAGAAGAGGTAATATCCATTATCGATCTTTTCAATTTCTTTCTTCTTCAACTTCTTCTTCTTTAGTTGTTTCATGATAAAGTAATAACATCAGTATTACTTACATACTGATATGTTATTATAAATATGAAACAACCCTAATTCATCTTCTATCCATCCTACGGAAAAATGAAATCACCGCGCGTGCGTACGTACGGAATACCGTCTCCACGCCGTGGTGTAATCTATTTTCCACCATCACCTTACAAGGATGGGTATAATGGTGTAATGAGTAACTATATATGATTATTATGAAGTAATACTGATACTGAAATAATATATATATACTCAAATACAATTCCACGATCATAGGAACGATATCATCACTCGTGCGTACGTACGGAATACCGTCTCCACGATGTGATGCGACTCGTTCTACATGATCTTCATTTCATAATGATTATATAAATGAATTGAATGAATGAATATGGTATATACTACACTAATACCATTCTATAAATGAATTATCTATAACCTAAAGATAAGAATAATAATTTATTCGACAAAACACGCATAAGAACAAAAAGTTATAAAGACCCGAGAAACAAGTAACAATGAAATATTACTAACAAGAAGCTAATAATATGACCATATATGATATCATATAAATATGTATGATTCTGGAATAAGTCAATAACATTATTTAAACCATTATACAGGAGCTTCGGACACGAACAAAGCAAATTGGACCTAAGGTAAGGGAAATATCACAATCTCATTTTTATCCGAGATTGTTTATTCGTAAGTATTTACTGGGGTGTATTTTATCATCAACATCCATGTTTACTCAATATGTAATATTATTTCCATCCACCTAAAATTGTTTAAATCCATTTTTACCCTTCGGTGAGTTTTTAGTAATACGTATGAAAGGAATCTTTTGTCGTTTTTCGTACGAGGTACTTTTTGACTTTTCCGACAAAAGTACGAAGAATGTTTTTTTTAACTTATACGGCACGAACGGATTTCTACTGTTTTATAAAGCGTTATTTTAATGAATCTTCCTCTAAAAGATTTCATGACTATTTTCAATAAAATCTCTTTCTTTTAAAATTGAATGATGTTTTGTGAAAAGAAATTGATTTTGAAGAAGAAAGGATATTTTCCTCAAGAATTCAATTCAAGTGTTTTATCAAAATTATTTTCCATCTAAGATAATAAAGGGTTCTGTTTCTATCCATATTTTTACATTGATTTGACTATGTTGTGATGGAATTATGTTTATGAATTCCTTTATCTTATATGAATTGATTTATGATGTCATGATGTTTCAAGAATGCCATTTTTGTTACATGTGTTATGCGATGATGTATGTGTTATGATTATGTGGCACACATAAGAAAGGATTCATTATAAGATGGGTGGGACCTATATCTCCCTCCAATGCATTGGGTAATGATTTTATATCTCATGAGATAGACATGGCTGGAACGGAAGGTTATTTCGGTTCAGTGATACAGGACTGAAACGAGGAGTGAACTCGGTTTAGAAAGGGACTTTGTCCACTAAGATAGTCTTGGCAATGAGTCATGACTAACAAGAAATGATTTTCCATGATTATGTGTGCATGCCACAAAGTTTCAAGTTTTATGTTATGGGGATCTCATTTTCACTTCTATGATTTATTCCATGTTAAGATATTATGATCTCTTTTGCAGGTTTTGATTTTCATAAGGATATGATATGATTTTTATTTCCTTTATTTGCCCTTGCTGAGCATTTGAGCTCACCCTTTTATGTTTTCTTTTCCCCAGGTCAGGAAGATGGATATTAAGTAGAATATGCTAAAAGGGACCCTAGATATGATGAAATAAATGGGAGACACTATAGAAGATTTATGAACCAGTTGTTTATGTTTCCCAGTTTCTAAAGACACTATACCTATACGGTCCTTTGTGGTTTTGTCATATGTTGTAATAAGTGTGCTTCAATTTTGAAGTATTAACAATGTATGTAAAGTGTGGGTCGTTATAGTTGGTATCAGAGGAAAGGTATAGTCAACCTTCGGAAACTAGGATGTGAAAGCCTTAGTAAGAACCCTAAGGATAAGTCTAAGCATAGAACACAATCTTAGTGTTTTAGAGATGGCCTTGAATAACCTAGGATAAGACCTTAAGCATGAAAATTTTATTCTTGAATTATGTGGTTTCCTATTATAATTAGTGTTGCTCACACTATTCTTCTTGGTTTTAGTCAATGGCTGGAACCCGAAGGAACCGTGTTAATGCGGAATGCGATGGGCAATGCAATGATTGTCCCCCTGAGCAACCAAACGATATGGGAGCTGGAATGAAAAATCTTGTAGCCATGATCACACAACTTTCTCAAGCTATGAATCATGCAGGATTTCCAAACGAACAAAGGAGGGAGCAACATTCTGTTGAGTGCTTCATGAGGCAGCGTCCACCTTCTTTCAGCGGGTCTACTGATCCATTAGTTGCTGAACAATGGATTAGTACTACTGAAAAGATATTTTCAGTTCTTCAATGTTCTGAGCATGATAAAGTCATCCTAGCAGTGTATCGTTTGGAAGGAGATGTTGATCAATGGTGGAATCTTGTTAAGAATACAAGGCAAAGAGATGAAATTGAGTCCATGGAATGGGACGAGTTCAAGAACTTGTTTTTCAATAAGTACTTCCCTCGTATTCTCCGAACAAAGATGGAGAAAGAGTTTCTTGAACTCAAGCAAAGGGATGATGAATCTGTTAGTACCTATGAAGCAAATTTTACAAGACTTGCAAGGTACGCTTCTGGTATTATTATCCAACCTGAGAGTAAGATCGATCGATTCTTTAGTGGCTTAAAGCCAAGTCTTCGAAGGGCGTTAGCCATAAGGGACTTCAATAGCTACGAGGAAATCGTTCGATGTGCTCTCAAAGTCGAGATGGAGATTGGAGTAACCCATCAGTCACATGGGTTTGATAAGAAGAGGAAGATGGAATTCAAAGAAAAATCTAAAGAGCACACGGAAAAGAAGATGAACTTTCCCTTATGCTCAAAGTGTGGAAAGAAACATGGAGGGAGTTGTCTTAAAGGGACAAGTAAATGTTTTAAATGTGGAAAGGAAGGTCATCGGGCATTTGAATGCCGTGATAATGGGAAGAAGATGTCTAATGATGCAAACAAAGGAAGGGATACACAGAATGAACCTGCTACACTTCAATGTTTCAAGTGCAAGGAGATGGGGCATTATGCCAATCAATGCCCAAATCCAAGGGTTGATGATGATGGTCAACGTCAACAAAATCTTAAGGCTAAAGACAAAGGAAAGTCACATGCAATTTCTATCAGCGATGTGGAGTACGATAACGAAGTGGTGAAAGGTACACTTACCATCCACTCTAAAGTAGCAAATGTTTTATTTGATTCTGGATCCACTCTTTTATTTCTAAAGAATTTTCTAAGGGTATCACCGTATTACCTCAACAATTAGATGTTGAGTTAGCTGTGACAACACCTAATGGAACAACAGTCGCATCAAAAGTTTATAATTCTTCTCCGATCGAAGTTTGTGGGAAAGTGCTTCCTGCAAATCTTGTGATCCTTCCTTTAGTGGAATTTGATGTGATTCTTGGCATGGATTGGCTTTCTCTACATGGAGCTCATATCAATTGCCAAAGAAGGGAAGTCACATTTCATATTCCCGATCAATCTACGATCGTCTATCAATGCAAGGATGAACATAACCTTCCAGTGGAAATTTCTTCCATCTTATGGGTATTGATTCCACTAAATGAAGGTTATTTATCTCAAATGGTTGGTGAGAAACTCACGATTAAGAATATGCCCATTGTACGGGAGTTTGATGATGTCTTTCCGGAGGAATTGCCGGGTCTTCCACCAAATCGTGAAGTTGAGTTTTCAATAGAACTCGTACCGGGTGCTTTGCCTATTTCAAAGACACCTTATAGAATGGCCCCAATTGAGTTGCAGGAATTGAAGAAGCAACTCCAAGAGAATCTTGATAAGGGATTCATACGCCCTAGTGTGTCACCTTGGGGAGCACCTGTTCTATTTGTTAAGAAGAAAGATGGATCAATGAGACTCTGCATTGATTATCGAGAACTTAACAAGATCACTATCAAGAACAAATATCCTCTCCCACGCATTGATGACTTATTTGACCAACTACGCGGAGCTCAATACTTTTCCAAGATTGATCTTCATTCAGGGTATCATCAATTAAGGGTCAAAAGGGAGGATATACCAAAGACGGCTTTCCGTACAAGGTATGGACACTATGAATTTATAGTGATGCCATTTGGTCTTACTAATGCCCCTGCTATCTTCATGGATCTAATGAATAGAGTCTTTAGAGACTATCTTGATCAATTTGTGGTAGTCTTTATAGACGATATTCTTGTCTATTCAAAGAGCAAGGAAGAGCATGAAGATCACTTGAGAATTATATTGAAGACCCTGAGAAAGGAGAAGCTTTATTCCAAATTTACCAAGTGTGAATTTTGGCTTCAAAAAGTTGCATTTTTGGGTCATATAATCTCAAAAGAGGGGATATCTGTGGATCCAGCAAAAACAGAGGTTATAGAAAGATGGTCAAGACCAACAACAGTAACTGAGATCCGAAGTTTTCTTGGTTTGGCTGGTTATTATCGACGTTTTGTAAAAGATTTTTCACGATTATCTAATCCACTCACCAAGTTGACTCGGAAAGGAGTTAAGTTTGTCTGGACAGAGGAATGTGAAGAGAATTTCAAGGAGTTGAAAAGAAGGTTATCCAGTGCACCTGTGCTCACACTGCCTTGTAGTGGAGAAAGGTTTGTGATCTACAGTGATGCATCCAAGAAGGGATTGGGGTGTGTTCTTATGCAAAATGATATGGTAATAGCTTATGACTCACGACAGTTGAAAATCCATGAGCAAAATTACCCAACACATGATTTGGAGTTGGCTGCGGTAATCTTTGCATTAAAGATTTGGAGGCATTACCTTTATGGTGAAAGGTGTGATATTTATACTGATCATAAAAGTTTAAAGTATATTTTCACACAAAAGGAGTTGAATATGCGTCAAAGAAGATGGTTGGAGCTGATTAAGGATTATGACTGCTCAATCCATTACCACCCTGGGAAAGCAAACAAGGTGGCAGATGCATTAAGTCGACAAGACCATGCTAGTTTATCCATGATGAGGATCACAAAAGATCCATTATTTATGGATTTACAAAGGATGGATCTTGGAATTATAATGGAAGGGGAAAAATCTTATCTTTCTCAAATGAATGTTCAACCATCTATACATGTGAAGATTAAAGAGGCACAGAAAGAAGATGTCGAGTTACAAAAGAAGGTGAGAAATGTTCCTGAATTCAACCTTGATTGTGATGGGATAATAAAGTTCAGGAATCGGGTTTGTGTTCCTCCCATCCCCGAATTAAAGAAAGAGCTGCTGGATGAGGCTCATAGTTCTTCATTCTCTATTCATCCTGGAAGCACGAAGATGTATAGGGACCTGAAAGAGTACTTCTGGTGGGATGGCATGAAAAGAGATGTTGCTGAATATGTCTCTCGATGCTTGGTTTGTCAACAAGTTAAAGCTGAGAGACAGAAGTCTAAGGGGATGTTACAACCATTACCCATACCCGAATGGAAATGGGAAAACATCACTATGGACTTTGTCACAGGACTTCCTAAAACATCCAAAGGCAATAATGTTATCTGGGTTATAGTTGATCGTCTTACAAAGTCTGCACACTTCATTGCTATTAGAGAGGATTTCTCTCTAGATCAGCTTGCCAGGATATATGTAAAGGAAGTGGTAAGATTGCATGGAGTACCACTTTCTATAATATCTGATCGAGATCCGAGATTTACCTCGAAGTTCTGGCGAAGTCTTCAGCATACTCTGGATACAGAGTTGAGTTTCAGCACTGCTTATCATCCTCAGACAGACGGTCAGTCTGAGAGAACAATTCAAACCCTAGAAGATATGTTGAGAGCTTGCTCTATGGATTTCAAAGGAGGTTGGGATCAACACCTACCTTTGGTGGAATTTTCTTATAATAATAGCTTTCACTCCAGTATTCAGATGGCTCCTTATGAAGCTCTCTATGGAAAGAAATGCAGGACTCCAACTTGCTGGGATGAAGTTGGGGAAAGAAAGCTATTAGGACCTGACCTCGTTGATGAAATGGAAGAAAAGGTTAGATCTATTCAACAACACATAAGAGCAGCTCAGAGTCGACAGAAAAGTTATGCCGACAACCGAAGAAAAGATCTAGAGTTTGAAGTGGGCGATAAAGTGTTCTTACGAATATCTCCCTGGAAGAGGGTTATGAGATTTGGAAAGAAGGGGAAGTTGAGCCCTAGATATATCGGTCCTTTTGAAATACTGGATCGTGTTGGGAAGGTAGCTTACCGATTGGCGCTTCCACCGAATCTCTCTCAAGTTCACGATGTGTTCCACGTATCTCTCCTGAGAAAGTACATACCAGATCCTTCACATGTACTCAGCTCAGAAGTTGTACCGCTGGAGCAAGATCTTTCTTATGAAGAACAGACGATAGAGATTCTGGATCGTAGCGAAAAAGTTCTACGAAACAAGACCACTCGCTTGGTGAAAGTTTTATGGAGGAACCACCAACTTGAAGAAGCTACATGGGAGCTTGAGGATATGATGAGGGAGAAGTATCCTCATCTGTTTGTTACAAAGTGACGAATTTCGAGGGCGAAATTCTTTTTAAGGGGGGTAGAATGTAACACCCGAGACTTTTATGTTATATAAAATCATCAAAGGAATCTTTTTCTACACAACACTTGCTTGGCTTTCTTTACACGCAATCGCGACCTTCCTCGATAGCTTGCGTCGTACGCAATACCGAGTTTCACTAAACAACAATATGCTATTAAAACTAGCCGTTATGAATAGTAATAACCACTTTTTGAAATTTTATAAATTTTATTTTTCAAAATGGACTTCATTTTTGGACTCAGAATATCGAAATTAGCCTAGGGTGAAATTTTGGTATTTTTCTGAAAACTTTCAATTTTTGATGAATAGTGAAACCACTAAGTGGTAGGTTAAAAACTGAATTTTGCATAAAACTTAATTTTACCGCTTCTGTGAATGGAATTTCGAAAATCCGAGAGACACGGTTAATATCAAGGACTAAAATGTGGTTCAATGAGATGAAAATAATTTTTTGGTGAATAGTAACTTTTTACTTTTTTTACCGCGGTTAATAGTAAATAGGGTAACTAAGGGTAAATATGATATTACTATTACCCTAACACATGTCCTAATTCTATTGGACAAGTGTAATTCGACCAAAAACAAACTTAGGAATAAAATATGACCATTTAGGCCCACTTGGATTAGATTAGGACATTTATTATTAATTTATTTAAAGAAGGGTTAAAATAGTTAAAATCAAAGTTTAATAAGTAAATCATTTTTAATATGGGGTTATACATAAGATAAATTCGATTGTAAATATTCATTAGAAAGATAAAAAGATTTCCTACATGATGGTATTTTATTTGTAATTTTTAGACATCAAATAATTTAATTTATTTATGACACAAAGATGATGCAGTAATTATCTTATTAATGAAATATTGACAAAATTGATAATATAAATACCAAAATAAATGTAATTTAAGACTTTTTATGAATTCCACTAATTTTATAGGTTACTATGATATATTATTGTTGATTTAATCAACTTGGTTCGAACATATAATTCTGTTATGACTTTCACAAAAATCATATATCAAATAGTGTCAAAATTGACACAAAATAGTTTTTAAATCAAATATTATATTATTAATTGTTATTTTATTCCTAAAAATCTAAGGTTCGGCCAAATGACTTAGATAAGGATATATATATTAATAATAAACAATTTGGGGTTCGTTTGGCATGTTATAGTAAGTTTATTAACCATATAGTGAAAGAAAACAAAAAGACACGGTAAAAGTTAAATTAATTAACTTAGAGTTAAATCTAATTGATAAGGTTAAAATAATACCCTAAACTTGTCTAAATCCTATTGGTTGATAAGATTTCGACCCATCCCCACTTTAGCTTCGAAATAAGACCCTTTGGAACCATTATAAACCGATTTTGACTTTAATATAAAATAATATTTTGAGATATTCCTAAGGTGCCCCTCTCCTCCCTTATAAAAGGGCACCTCCTCCCCCTCCTCCTCACACCAAATTGAGCACTCAATCTCGGCCAACCCCTGCCATTTTCTCCTCTCCACTTCCCTAGAATAGTCCTAGAGGTCCTGGTCTTCTCCAAAGACCACTCTTAGTTCCTTAAGTGGAGGATTCAAAGAGGCGTTCCAAAGAAGAGGTAATATCCATTATCGATCTTTTCAATTTCTTTCTTCTTCAACTTATTCTTCTTTAGTTGTTTCATGATAAAGTAATAACATCAGTATTACTTACATACTTATATGTTATTATAAATATGAAACAACCCTAATTCATCTTCTATCCATCCTACGGAAAAATGAAATCACCGCGCGTGCGTACGTACGGAATACCGTCTCCACGCCGTGGTGTAATCTATTTTCCACCATCACCTTACAAGGATGGGTATAATGGTGTAATGAGTAACTATATATGATTATTATGAAGTAATACTGATACTGAAATAATATATATATACTCAAATACAATTCCACGATCATAGGAACGATATCATCACTCGTGCGTACGTACGGAATACCGTCTCCACGATGTGATGCGACTCGTTCTACATGATCTTCATTTCATAATGATTATATAAATGAATTGAATGAATGAATATGGTATATACTACACTAATACCATTCTGTAAATGAATTATCTATAACCTAAAGATAAGAATAATAATTTATTCGACAAAACACGCATAAGAACAAAAAGTTATAAAGACCCGAGAAACAAGTAACAATGAAATATTACTAACAAGAAGCTAATAATATGACCATATATGATATCATATAAATATGTATGATTCTGGAATAAGTCAATAACATTATTTAAACCATTATACAGGAGCTTCGGACACGAACAAAGCAAATTGGACCTAAGGTAAGGGAAATATCACAATCTCATTTTTATCCGAGATTGTTTATTCGTAAGTATTTACTGGGGTGTATTTTATCATCAACATCCATGTTTACTCAATATGTAATATTATTTCCATCCACCTAAAATTGTTTAAATCCATTTTTACCCTTCGGTGAGTTTTTAGTAATACGTATGAAAGGAATCTTTTGTCGTTTTTCGTACGAGGTACTTTTTGACTTTTCCGACAAAAGTACAAAGAATGTTTTTTTTAACTTATACGGCACGAACGGATTTCTACTGTTTTATAAAGCCTTATTTTAATGAAGCTTCCTCTAAAAGATTTCATGACTATTTTCAATAAAATCTCTTTCTTTTAAAATTGAATGATGTTTTGTGAAAAGAAATTGATTTTGAAGAAGAAAGGATATTTTCCTCAAGAATTCAATTCAAGTGTTTTATCAAAATTATTTTCCATCTAAGATAATAAAGGGTTCTGTTTCTATCCATATTTTTACATTGATTTGACTATGTTGTGATGGAATTATGTTTATGAATTCCTTTATCTTATATGAATTTATTTATGATGTCATGATGTTTCAAGAATTCCATTTTTGTTACATGTGTTATGCGATGATGTATGTGTTATGATTATGTGGCACACATAAGAAAGGATTCATTATAAGATGGGTGGGACCTATATCTCCCTCCAATGCATTGGGTAATGATTTTATATCTCATGAGATAGACATGGCTGGAACGGAAGGTTATTTCGGTTCAGTGATACAGGACTGAAACGAGGAGTGAACTCGGTTCAGAAAGGGACTTTGTCCACTAAGATAGTCTTGGCAATGAGTCATGACTAACAAGAAATGATTTTCCATGATTATGTGTGCATGCCACAAAGTTTCAAGTTTTATGTTATGGGGATCTCATTTTCACTTCTATGATTTATTCCATGTTAAGATATTATGATCTCTTTTGCAGGTTTTGATTTTCATAAGGATATGATATGATTTTTATTTCCTTTATTTGCCCTTGCTGAGCATTTGAGCTCACCCTTTTATGTTTTCTTTTCCCCAGGTCAGGAAGATGGATATTAAGTAGAATATGCTAAAAGGGACCCTAGATAAGATGAAATAAATGGGAGACACTATAGAAGATTTATGAACCAGTTGTTTATGTTTCCCAGTTTCTAAAGACACTATACCTATACGGTCCTTTGTGGTTTTGTCATATGTTGTAATAAGTGTGCTTCAATTTTGAAGTATTAACAATGTATGTAAAGTGTGGGTCGTTATAAATCCATTCCTAAGAATCTAGTGGAACAAAAGAACCACTAATAAAGTTTGGATGATTCCACATAATAGGCTCAATAGAACATTGTTTACCCCTTTTAAATTTTGGATTTTCAGAATTATTAAAGCATGAGAGAGTTGTGTGACCTTAAAAATGACATTTTTAGTCCGAATACCATAATGTTTGGTTTCTATGGAGCAAAATCATTAAATTATCCATCAGATTCAGTATTAACATCATTCCTTTGGGTTCCTACCAATGAAAAAAACAAAAAAAATAGCATGAGAAACAATAATCATAGTGGGAAACCACATAATCCTGAAAAAAATCACTTATAGAATGTCCAGATTATGACACCTTATTTTCAATCTATATCAACCTAGGTTTAACCAAGGCCATTCATGGTCATCGTATATTCAAACCCTTCATAATGATTTGTAAATAGTTATTTTAATTTACAATAATATTCCCTAGATGTGTAAAAATGGGTGCACTTCAAGGCCCATTTTAATGCACCAAGTGATGATCATGTCAAATCCCAATGCACAATTTTTTTAGATATTACACTTAGTTAAAATTGTGTAGAAGGCATATCAAATTTTAGTATCCAGATAGGGATAAAATATATTGAAACATACTAACTATATCCTTCACCAAAAACCCCTGAAAATTTCATATACTTAGACAAATCCATAAAATATACTTACTAATATACCTAGAGAAATCCTAATACATACTCCATGGAATATCAATAGTTTTCCCTCATATTACTTTCTAGAGGATAGCTAAACCATGATATAGTACCACCTGTAATGTCTCAAACTTACCATACATAGATATTACATCACAATAGTGTAATTTACATTACATAACCTAATGTTCCACACCATAATTGTGTGTGTAAAGTACATTTTGAAAAAAAAACATACATAAAGAACTGGTTCATAGGTGAATGAAATCATATTCCAATTTCATTATAATAACTAGAACCCTTATTATATATATCATATACAATAAATTCCATTATAATAATTGAAAAGGAAACATAAGAAATAGTGATTTCAGATTCACAATAAGGGTAAATATGGAAGATATCAATTATCATATAAGTGTAAATTGAGTATAAGGGTTTTAGAACATATGAATAATAATTTAAAATCATAACCTACATATCATAGATTATAATACTAGTCATAAAAATTCATGTAAGATCATAATATATGAATCATAAAGGAATCTAATTACATAAGCCATTAAATAATAACATTGGAATAAGAAATAGATTTTTGGAATACACATAAGCAAATACAATATCATATCATGTATATCAACCAATAAATTAATAAAATGCTAGTATTTTGATAACCATATATTTACCCACATTATGATTGGGAATAACTCTTTTTTACCCTCTTTTGTGATTGGGTAACCTCTCATGTACCCTAATTTTTTAGATTTGGATAACCTCCCACGTACCCTCTTATTTTGGGCTTGGGATAACCTCCTAGGTACCCTTTTGTTTTTGGATTGGGATAACCTCCAATGTGAACTCTTTTCTAACATGGGATAAACATTATTGTACCATATTGTTTAGAGATTTTTTTAACCACCCATGTACCCTCTTTATTTAGGATTGGAATATACTACCATATATCAATTGATCTCATAGAACATTAATCACTACCCTATATATTGAAGGGAAATATAGTTCCAACACATCAAATATTATATAAATGTTTGTTCCAAAAGATCATAAACCATTCATAATTTCATAACCCATGAAACTTTACTGTTATTTAGGTCGAATCATCCCCTAAAATTTCTGACATTTTTCCTTTAATTGCTATAATACCAAGCATCATGATCCATACTCTGTAGTCTCCCTCTTTATATTTTCCCACAAAAAATTATTTTCTATATATCTATAAATATTTTTACACCTAGGATGGGTAGATAATGAAATTATATATACATCATTCGATAGCACTACCTTTAATTTTGGTATTAACACCACATATTCATTTTCAAAATCGTATAATTTCATCACTATCAAATTTTAACTCCTGAATATTCCAACACCTATTTTATAACTTCTTATCCTTATTTTTTCCTCAATGATTATTGTATGGAAGTAATGTTGCTAATTTATTTGGGTATGATAGGATTTATCCCCTTTCCTCGTGATTTTAAGGTTCATCCTTTGCCAATCCATGAGTATTGGGTCTATTTAAATTCTCGACATGGATAAGGTAGCATGATATTTTCTAATATGAGAATAAACCAATTTTTTCCTTCCTAGGGTGGTAATTTATTTAAAAACCCTAGTTTTTTAACAAATATAATCACATCCTTTGACACATGTTAAACTCCTTATGTGGGAATATATACTTTAATATCTTGTGAACATTATATGTTTTTAACTTGTTGTCATATAGATAATTCCTCCATATATTTTATGTAAATATCAACATTGTATATCAAAATCATATATAGGGTAACTATTCTTCTAAATCATTGATTGATGTGAGTAATATTCTAAAACCATTTTATTCTCCATGATACACATACAAATACCTAATGTGATGCAACACTATATAATTCAAAGCCTTCTCTTCTATAGGGTATTGTGATTACATGTGTAGTGATCATCCTTCTATTGAGTTCCTTGAAATTGTAGTCAAATTCATCTATCGAGTGTAACTTTATTCCCTTATTAGATAACTTGGTTACTGTATTTTATAGTTGTGATACATTTCTCACAAATAATCAAAAGTATCCATCCAATCCAAAAAAATAATAGTTCTTTGTAATAGTGGTCGGTTTGTTCTATTCTCTGGTAAAATCTTTATTTTTAGGATCCATAGACATACCCTAACTTGAGATTACATAAACCTGTAATGATACTTTATATATCTATAATTCACACTTGGAAAATTTAGAATAAAAATTCTCATTTATCAAGGTTTTCATCAAAATTATAAAATGATATTAATTTCCTTTTATCTTGTAATACAAGAGAATATAATTTATAAATACTTCCATAAATTGATATAGGTAATCTCTAAATACTATATTCATTAGATCCATGAAGATAACATGAAAATTTATGGGGCTGAATTGAATCACTATAAACACATATTGCCCATTTCTTACATAGAAGGATGACTTGGGTTCATCCTCTCTTTTCAACCTCAGTTTATGATATCTGGATAAAAGTTAAATATTTTTAAATTATTGATCCCTGTGATGATTATCAAATATATTATAAATATAGGGTTGAGGGTACATTTTCTTAATCATGATTTTGTAAATTTCATGATAATAAATAAAAATACACATCAATCCATCTTTATTCTTAACAAATATGGTATGTGCACCCCATGGTGAAGTAATTGTTCACATGAAACCCTTATAGATATTCTTTTGGAGTGAATTATTTAGTTTATTGAATTCAATATGTTCTATTCAATATGGAGTCTTTGATATTGCCATAGGACTAGGTATGAGTTATTGGGAAAACTCAACCTCTTGATTTAGGTGTGGAGTAGTAAAATATTTAAAAAAGAAATCACAGTATTCATTCACAATTATAATATCTTCAATATTGAGTTTTTCCCCAATAATTTAATCAAAATTTCCCTAATGATTAGGCTATTTTCATCCAAAAACATTTTTATAAATTTTTAGTTAAGGTGTAACCTCATAGAAACAAAATTCAAAAAAAAAACTTCCCCAAAATCTAACCTTGTACAAAAGTTCAAATCAAAATTTAAACATTCAGATCCATCCAGAACATGCCTAAGATGGCAGGAAACATCTCCCTCAATAAATTCCAAACATTGAGTACAATAGACTATTCATTACATACATGGATATTATATCTATTTATACGAATACTCACAGCATAACCTATAAACATGTTATAACCATATGGGATTAGTGCCTTTGGATACATGGAATCATTAAACACTAGATAATAAAACACCCACATTATCTACCACTTATTTTTTCATAATTAGAACCATTTGAACATAGAGTACATAACACCCTTCTTTATATCCTATTGAAAGAAAACATATGAAAAGGGTTATATCAAATTCTCTATAAGGGTAAACAAGGACGGTATCAATTTATAATATTATGAAAGAATAATCAAATAATATTGGTATGTGATCATGAAAATAACTTAAAAATTTCATACCCAACTTGTAATAGATCATAATATTGAGTTATTGAAAAATACATTAATATTTCAAAAGGCTTGAATCATAAGAATGATAGTTCATCATAACTCAATCATTAACCATATGCTCATGTCATAAATGTTTATGTAAAATAATCATAAGTATTTAAACCATTTAATATGTCAAAGTTAACTAATAAGACCATTTAATAGGACATAAAATGTTTTTTCCATAATGACTTAAGAACATCTACCTATTTCCTATAGTGGATCAAGGACATCTACTTCTTACACATAGTTGATCAAGCATGTTGAATTATTTCCCTTACCTATCTCATGAGATATAATTCATTACCAAATGAATTGGAGAGAGATATAGATCTCACCCATCACATAATAAAACTATAAATATGTGTTACACATGACCATAAGTCAGTTATCATCTCAGACCCCATGAAAATAAAATGGTCTTATAAACATTTCATCATGGAATAACCCATGGAAATATAACAGATTTCATAAAAAATGTCATTAAAAAAACAAACCATTGAGAAAATGAATAACGATTGTATCCTTGGATAATATACCCAGTAAATCATAAGTAAATTATATAATGTCATCTTATAGGAATTTTATTTTTGAAATATCACTTGAAATAATTCTTGAGTAAAATATCCTTTCCATTTCCAAAATCATTATTTCTCATAAAAATCTATGCAATTATTAGGGAAAAATATTATATGAAAATAACCAAGTAAAAATGTAAATTATTAATCATTAAATTAATTCTTCATTAAATAAATAAAATATCCCCATGACTTATATGTAAATAACATACCTTTTGTATATGTTTTGTTTTCGAAAAAGTCACCAAGAACATTGTTTAGAAAATGAAAATTACACTCTTTTAAAAACATTGGTAAAAATTTAAACATGGGTAAAAATTAATTAAAATTTAAAATGGGAATATTAAAAACCATTTTGAATTTTTTTTTAGAAAATATGGACTTTTAAGAAAAATATTCCCCAACAGAGACTTAAAAAAAATCAACCTTGAATATTGATGAGATTGTTAAATAAACCCTTACCACATTAAAATCAGTCGAAAGGTATGTACTATGAAAGAAAGAAACTTATATGGATATTTAAATTCCATTATTTTTTGGATAATACTACTAAAATAAATTCATGGGTAGTATAAACACCATGAAAAATAAACAAGTAGTGTAAATGGCATGTGCCCCATAGAAATAAAAGTGAAGCAAACTTCTCTAACCTCAAGTCTTATCTTTCCTTGTTAATATTCAAACATCATGTATAATAAATATGGATTTATTATACATGTATTAAATAACCATATATCTATAATACCAATAATATTTTTTTAACATATTATCACATTTTTATTAATAATTTATTATTAAAATCACTGTATAGGGTGGTAACAGCATCATTTTCCAAGCATGTTTCAGTTATGCAGTCTTGGTTATTATACATTAATATTTGTCTCATAATTTAAATAATTTTCATCATGATATAATCATAATATATATTAATTTTATTCATATTTATAATCAGTCATATAGGTTATAAATAGATAAATTAATTTCAACGTTCAGGGAGACGGTATGTCATACATTTGCATAAACACTATTTTCATTTTTCTATTGATAGAATGAAATAAAGGTAAATAATAATTAATATTTAAAGAATAATTATAATATCATATTTATCATATATTTTCCTCAAACCCATCATAATTCTCATCCATATTATATGGTGGTGAAAAATTAATTTTATCACTACGTAAGCCATACGTACACATGAGAGATATGTTCACTTCTTGTTTAATGGGAAAGAGGGTGTATAGTGGGGTTTTCATAATAATAATAACATTTAATAAATTTTTGTATGATGATTTTATAATTTAATGATAATATATTAGATTTATAGGAGGTATGGAACATTAGAAAAACAATGTTAGAGGTTAGAGTAGTTACCTCTTCTTCAAAACGTCTCCTTTGAATCTCCTTTAAAGGGTTAAGGGGTTTGTATTTTGAGAAAGAAAATACCTCTAGAATATATATATATATAGGTATTTTTAGAATAAAAATGTTATGAGTATGGTTGAGATATAAGTCCCAAATTTGTGTAAAGAAGTGAGAGAGGTGGTTCCCTTTAATAATTTATCAGAGGGGAAATTTTGGAATTTCCCAAAATATTAAAATATTAGAAGGCTATTATAGATCCAAAGACAAAAAAACCTACAAATTAATAGAATATTATATTGTATACAATATATTATATCTTGTTGGTTTATTTATTTTTTTTATTTTTAAATAATTTAACAAAATATAAATTTTATATAATATTATTATTGTCAAATTTGAGACTATTAATTTAATATGACTTCAGATACATCAAAAAAGTGAGAATTAAAATATAATTATTTAAAACCTAAATAATATATTATTTACATCTATAAATTCGTTTAATTCATTTACAAATTCAAATTATATCAGAATTAAATTTTTTTAGAATCATTTACTTTATTCTTCACTTAATTAAATAAATATTGTATTAGAATTGCACAAGAATTTAAGGTTATTATATAATTTATAAAAATTAAAAATATATATATAATGAAAATAATTTAATAAGGGTAAAAAATAGAAATTTATTTTTGTTCATATCATTATTGTTTTACTATATGGACATATAAAAGATATTAAATATAAATATAGTGACATTTTGTAGTTATCTTTGATTTTAATAATATATAATTTATTTTCAGGGTAAATTGTCTATTAAACAATTAAAATTTGGAATTAATGTCATAAGGATTGAATTATATTCATAAAAAAATTCACAATTTTAGTTCATGTTTATATCCATATATTTTGTTAACGAATCATTAACTCTTTTGACAATTACTATACTATTAAAACTTTATACTATATAAGGGTAAATAATGTTACTATAAATTCCCAAAAGACAGAAAAATGTTCTATATTAGATTTAATTACGCATATCAAAATAATATTTATTAATTTAAAAAAATATTTTTTTTTTAATCATTTCATAAAATATTTTTTACTATGAAATATTCATAATGTCATTTTTAAGGAATATTAATTATATTCACTTTAATAATATCAATATCATAATTAAAATTAGAACGAACTATTTTATTACATCTGAAACATGTCAAGTTCATCTAGGAAATTCATAGATGACATTAACTATATCATATAGTATTTATTTTAATATTTTTAATATCATTTGTTTAATTTTCTATTAATTGAATAATTACTACATTGTCATTGTGTAATTATTTAAGGTAGTTATTTATCCAATAAAAATTAAAAATAAAGTACCATGATGTAGAAAAATATTTTATAATTAAAAACAATTTTTATAGTAAAAATTATCATCTTGATCACCCTAGATAACAAAATGGTATATTTATTAGAAAAATGGCTATGACATGTGTAGATTTTCATTAACTAAAATACTATAAGTGAATAAATGCCAACCAAGTGGCTCCAAGAGGTCATAAATTCAACCCATGTATTATTTTTTTCGAATGCTACTCATCCAATACAATTAGTGAATGTTTTAGGGTCATTTTATATCCTTAAAATATTATTTTTACCTTTAATTACCTGATTTAACATTTTACCATTGCAATGAAAATTACCATGGTTACTATTCATAATGGGAAAATATAAATGGGATCCAATTATCAAATTTCTACAACCTATTTCAAAATATTTAATTTATTTTCTCTAATTCAAAAATTATAAGTTACAAAATTTAATTTAAAATTAAACAAGAAAAATGCAACGAAAACCAATTTTTCTGAAAAAATGATTTTTTAAAATATAACATGTTTTTATACTAAATTCAAGTATAAAGTCCTTTTAAAAACCTATAACTAGACCAAAATTAACTAATTAAAATTTAAAAATAATCCAAAAAATAATTTTACCATGAAAAAACTTTAATATAAAATATAAATTTCAATGAAAATCAATATTTTCACTATTCCTTGACAAATAATTTAGTTTTTTTAAATTATAAAAAAATTCATTTTCAGATAATTTTAAAATTATAAATTCTAAAATAAAATTTATTTTTTAAAATAAAATTTATAAAACTTCTATAAATTAATATTCACTCATAATAATAACTTGTTTTTGAATTAAAGGATTTTTTGAAGAATAAAAATACGTTACTAAAAATGTGTGAGCATTTTCTAAGAACTTACCAGTAAATTCATATTGAGTTGGTAATTTATTACACAAATTATTTTTTCATATTCATTATTTTCAATTTAATAGCATTGTTATAATGGATATATAATATTTTTATAATATTTGAGGGTTCATCCAAACTTGTGATTGTGTGCAACGTAAGTTATTAAAGATATCAAATTATTTAAAACTATATTTAATAAAAATCTCATAGTGTTACATTCTACCTCCTTTAAAATGAAATTATCCCTTGAAATTTATCTCATTCATCAAAGGATTTAAATTTGATAATTAAATCATAAGAACCCACATTGTAAAAATGAATAATAAAACATCCATTATAAAGGAAACTTCTTAAACATAAAGGATACCTAAAATAATGAATAACTAGGATTCAACATTGAGAAAATGACGGTGAAAAATTAAAATATTTATTTATAATGGAAAATTATTCCCCATGAACTAATATAGAGTGATAGATAACATGGTCATGATAAGGATAATGACCACAAAACTATAGAAAAAATATGTATAAAAAAATGTCATTGATATCATCAAAAATGATGGTAATTGGATAAAATTTTAGTTGAAAACCATTTTAGAAGATATAATTACTCTATTTCATTTTTTTAAGTACAATATAACTCTTTGGTTATGCCTTGATAAATTTCCACTTCATATCATTATCCAATAAATGAAGATAAAATTGAAATCCCTAAAGGGATAGTGGATATTAAGATCCATAATGAGATGATAATTCATTCCTTATGTCTCTAGATATCATCATAACAAAATGGTTAGAATATGTTATCCAATGTATGTAAATAATCATATACTGAAGTGATTTGTTAATATCTAAAAACTCATCCCAAATTCAACTAAAACAATTTTATAAATGGTTACCTATATGAACCTTCCAAAGATTAAAATTTAAAAAAATTCAACAGAAGGTCACTAAATTTCCAAAGTCAACTTATCATTAATCCCCAAAACAACTTGATGTAGTTCTTAATTGTCACACACCAAACATCAGAATACTATTATCATGTATTCTCTTGAAACATTATGATAACCGGAATTACCATAAAGTCATAGTGAAAACATGCATTATTTTAAAAATAACTCTTTCCTTATACCATAAATCCAAAAAAAAATTCTAAACTGAATCCATGATATAATAAACCACATTTTCATAAATGATTAATTAGTTCCATGTTCATCAATATTGTCCCATTTATTTTATCACAATTTAACTTCTATTTATCTCATCATGCCCATATTTAGGGTTATGATTCCTTTAATAATGTGTTCTCCATATCACATTTCCACCTCAATCAATTTTCATGGTTTCCAATACCATTAAACATATTATTTTAATCCATAAGTAAAAATACATTGGACCAATCCTTAAATGTTTTGTTATTCCATAATACCATAAATATATGTTTATAATAATATTATTGAATTACAATACATAAACACTCAATAATACTACTACCTTCTTAAACCATTCACTAGGATTATTAGTTTTATTCATTAACACTTCTTTAATCTCATGTGTCATTTATATACTCTTCATCATCACCCATATAAACATTTCTCATAAATCCATTATCATTCTATTTATAGGATTTCACCATAGCATGTGGATTTCCATAAATCCCATAAATTGAACATTTAAAACACTTAATGGTGTATGGGGACTTAGGAAAACCATTATTCATGACAATTGAGTTAATTTAACCCTTCAATTTTCCATTGTAATTATTTTATTTGTGACCTTTTTTTCCACAAACAAGGCATCTTCTAGTTCTTTTAAAACATTCTCCGTGATGACTCTTCCCAAATTCTTTATATTAGGAAAATTGAACTTTCTTTCCTCTATGGTCACCACGAAACTTCATATTTATTTTATTATATTAGACATGAAACACATAAAAGTTGAGATTATTTATTAGGTTATTAGATTACTGATTAGGCATAAAAACAGGGTTTCTTCTTATGACTCTTATTGCATTTAGTGTCTCATGAGGAAGATCATTCCATTTTCCTTCACATGAACATTAACATGAATCATCCTAGTTCCATCCATTTTCTAAAACCCCAAAATACATATTGTGGGAAACAATAATCATATTGGAAAATAACATAATCAAGATATATGATATCTAAATCATTACACATTCTTTTTAATAAATGAAATATTAGTTTTATCCTGGGTTATTCATGATAATTAATACAACTTTCAGATTTTATCTTATACATAGTCATATACTTAGGGATATTACTATGGTTTTCACGTTCTAGTTTCTAAAGATTTACTAATTCATTTTAAGATACATTAAATAAGGGATTATAATTTAAAAACATAAATATTACATCTTTTCAGATGGATATTCAAGATATAAAATAACAAAACAATCCATGAACCATGTGGTTTTAATTCCTTTATAAACCTAGAAACATAAAAACTTAATCTTAAAATAACACCATAATCTCCCAATTATTTTTTCATAATCAAATTCCTTTAAAAATTTCACACAAAACAACTTTCATCATATACTGTGGAAAAGAAAAATAAGAAAAGGGTCATAATAGTTTTTCACTAAGGGAAAACATGGAAGGTATTAATTTATAATCTTATAAAATCTTAAGGAAGAAAATGAGAATGTGATCATGAAAATAAATTAAAAATTTTAAACCCAACCATTCATAGATAATAATAATTGTTCATTGCACAAAACATTATCATTTCAAAATACATAAATCATATGAATATAGATTCATCATAACTCAATCATGAACCATGATTTCATGTAATAAATGTGCGTGTGGAATCATCATATGTATAGAAACAATTTAATATTTAAATTTTAACTACCAATACAACTAGATCAGTTCATCATACATGATTTCCCTAACAAATCAATAACATTGTCTTATTTCCCATAATAGATCAATCACATGAACATATTTCCCATAGTGGATAAAGAACATCAACTTATTTCCCTATCGTGAGATATAATTCATCACCCAATGAATTGGACGGAGATATAGGTCCCACAAATCACATAATGAAACCATACAAAAGTGTGACACAATATCATAAATCTTTAATCATCTCAGAACCCCTGAAAAGAAATGGGTTTCAAAAAAATAATCATATCATAACCCATTTCAAGAAAACGGGATTCATAAACATCATTCTATCATAAAAAATCATTACGAGAAATAATAAAGATAGTATCCTTGGTTAATATTGCCAATAAAGAATAATTATCATCAAATAAATCCATCCTAGATGGAAAATTATTTTTTAAAGATCACTTGAAATAATTATTGAGTAAAATGTCATTTCAATTTTTAAAATAATTATTTATTTTAAAATCCATGATATTATAAAGAAAAAAAATCTTTTAAAACAACATTGAAAATATTTAAAGGATTACTCAATACATGATGGCATCAAAAAAGTGATAAAAATCACCCATGACTTATAAGTAAAAAACATTCCATCAGTATATTTTTTTCGACAAATTCATAAATAACCCTGTTTATAAAATGATAAAAATACTCATTTCAAACTATTTTTAAAAATTAAAACATGGGTAAAAATGAATTTAAACATTTATAAGATAAGTGTAAAAAACATTTAAAAAAACATGAAAACATGGACATAGAAGAGAAATATTCCCCAATGGAGGCTTAAAATGAAATATTCATAAATATTGATGATATTTTGAAATAAATATTTACCACTTTGAAATTAGTAAACTTTTATGTCCCATGGAAGAAAGAAACTTATATGGATATTTAAATACTATTATTTTTAGGATAATACTCATAAAATAAATTCATGGGTATTATATACACGACATAAAAGAAATAAGTAGTGTAAATGGCATGTGTCCCACAAAAAATAAAAGTGATCCAAAAATATCTTACCTTGAGTATTGAATTTTCTTATTCATGTCCAAATATCATGTATAATAAATATGGATTTATAAATTATTTATTGCATAAAAATATATCTATATTAAAATTTATGATTTTTTATAACATCTTATGACATATTTATTAATAATTTGGTGATAACTTCTTCATTTTCCCTGAAAGTGTCGGTTTGGTAGTCTTGGTTTTTATACTTTGATCTTGGTATCCTTATTCAAAGAAATGTAATCACGGTCTAAAAATTATATATAATAATTATATACATATTTATAATCGTTAATATTGATAAAAAATAGAAAAAATAATTAAAATCACTATGGAGATGGTAGGTAGTACGTACGCATGAAAGCCATTTTCATTTTTTGATTGATGGAATGAAATAAAGGTAAATTGTAATTCATATTTCAAGAATAAATATTATATAATATTTAAAATATATATTCATTGAAACAATCATAATGGTCATATATAGTATATGGTGATGGAAAATGTATTGTATCGCTACATGGATATGTTAAGTCGTCTGTATGCATGATCAATACTTTCACTTATTTTTTGGGAAAAAGGGAATGTAATGGTATTTTCATAATAATAATAACATTTTAGAATATTTATGATACTGAAATTTATTATTTTACGATAAACATATATTATTTATAGGAGGTAAGTAAGGGTAGGAAAATAATGTGATCGGCTAGAGTGATTGTCTCATCTTTGAAACCCCTCCTTTGGATCTCTTATAAAGGGCTCTAGGGTTTGCCTTTTGAGAAGACCAGAACCTCTAGAATGTATTTAGGGATGTTTATAAGATATATTGATAGATTATGGTGGAGATATAAGTCTCAAAGAGTTTTAAATATGTTAAAGAGGATGTTCCATTTTAAAATTGATATGAGGGGAACTTTTTGAATTTCTCAACATATTAAACTATAATAAGGTTATTCTACATTAAAATACTTCCAAATAGAATTTAATTGAGTAGGGGATGAAATGTTTGACCATATATTTTCCCCTTTTTTATTTAATATTTTTTTGATATTTAAATATTTTATGAAAATATTAATTCCATATAATATCATTACTGTTAGAGTTGACACTATTCATTTAATTGACCTCAAATACATAAATAATAAGTGATAATAAAAATATAATGATTTAAATAACTATAATACTTTTTATTGATCTATAATATTATTTTAATATATTTAAAAATTATAATTATATAAAAATTAATATTTCCAAAAAAATCATTAATTTTATTTATCTATTAATTAAATAAATATTTTATTTTTTCTCACAAGCATTTAAGGTAATTATATATTTTATAAAAAATAAAAAAAAAATCAATATTTGAAATAGTTTCATTCTGATAAAAATAGAAATTTACTCTCATTCATATCTTGACTATTTCCCTATGTGGACACATAAAAGATATTAAATAAATAGAGAGTGTCATTTTGTAAGTTTCATTGATTTAAATAATATATAAGTTATTTTCATGGGAAAGTATCCATTAAAAAACTGAAATTTTCTATAAATTTTATAATTATCTAATATCCTTAATAAAATAGTTTTTTTAAATGTTTAGGTCACGTTTGTACCCTTCTTGTTTTGATTTAACCACATGTAAAATCTTTTTACAATTACCATACAATTAAAATTGTCCGTTATATAAGGGTCAATAATGTTACTATAATTTTACAAAAGACCCATAAATGGACTATTTTATATATAATTTATATTTTCAAATTTAAAATTTTTTAGGATTTTTTAATAATTTTATAAAATATTATATTCTTTAAAATATACATAATGAAAATTTTGAGGACTATTCATTGCATTGTTTTTAATAATATCAATTTCAAACTGAAAATTATATCCGGATATTTTATTACATCCCTAAAATATCAAGGTCATATATAAAATTATTTATGTATTCAATTATATAATATTATATTTATTTTAATATTTTTAGTACAAATTATTTGATTTTCCCATTAATTAAATAATAATTGCATCATCATTATGTAATTATTTAAGGTAACTATTTCATCACTAAAAATTGAAAATAAATTACCTCGATGTATATAAATATTATATAGTTTAAAATAATAATTATATTCAAACTTATCATCTTGATTACCTCATATAAAAAACGTTATAATTATTAGAAACCTGAGTACGACATGTTTGACTTTTCATTAACTAAAATACTATTATAGACTAAATTTCAACCAAGTTTCTCCAATAGTTCATAAATTCAAGAAATATATTATTTTGATAGAAAATTATTCAATAAAAATAATTTGGTAAATTTCTAGGGTTATTTTATAATCATTATCATGTTATATTTACCTTTAATTACCCGATTTACAATTTATCGTGGTATAGAAAATTACCTAGGTAACTATTCCTATTGACAAAATATAAAAAGGGACTAATTAACAAATTATAACCTCATTATAATAAATATTTAATTAATTTTGTATAATTCCAGACACATATATTTCATATTTTAATTTAAAATTAAACTGGAAAAATGCAATGGAAAACTACTTTTTGGAAAAATGCCTTTTTAAATAATAAGTGGATTAATACCAAGTTAAACTATAAAATAAATTTAAAAAACATAATTGGATAAATATTAACGAATTAAAATTTAAAAAATATCCAAAGAATAATTTTACCTTATAAAATTTTTAGAATATAATATAATATTCAATGAAAATCATTATTTTCATTATTCCTTGAAAAAAATATTTTTTTTTATTGTTAATAAAATTATTTTAAGATATTTTTTAAATTTTTTATTCAGAAACAAAATTAATTTTTTCAAGTTAATTTTCTATATGTTCTATAAATTACAATTCACTCATAAGAAATGCTATTTTTTTAAGATAATCATATTTTTCATGAATAAAAAGATGTTACTAAAAAATGTTTTATAATTTTCTAAGCACATACCAATTCATAAATATGTAGTTGTGAATTTATTTCATAAATTATTTAATCATATTAATTAGACTTAATTTAGAATATAAGTTATAATGAACATATAATATTTTAATTACATTTCACAGTTCGTCGAAACATGTTATTATGCGCAATAGAAGCGATCAAAGAAATGAAATTATTTAAAAGTACTTTCTTTAAAATATCAGGGTTTTACATAAATCCTAGTGAAACCCAAGATAGGAGTGTTCTATACACATTGATGTTAGCCTATAACTCTACCCTTACATGTCTTCGTTATTTATAAACCAACCTACTGGAAGAACCATAAACACTAATTACCGGAAACATATGTTATTGAAACAAATTAAAACAATGATAATGAAACCCACTATTTCATATCCCACATTCATTCAAGCTTGACCAAAAAATATAGGAAACAATTCATAACAAAAACAAATATATATATCATAAAAAATAGTTTTGTAAAGAAACACAAAACATCCCCAAGATGAGGTCCCAACCACTATATGATGAAGCTGAAAAACCAAATCCCAAACCAAAAAAAACTTTACCAAAAAAAACTCCAAATCATACATGATAGAAACATGATATAAAATAAAAAAATCAACAAAACATCACTAATGATTTCCAACAACTTCCATTAAAAATTGAAAACATCAAAAAATCTACAGAAAATTAAACAATTGTAGGCATAGAAATGATACACAATGGGCACAGAAAATCCTTATAGACCAACATGAGAAACAAAACCACCAACAATTATAAAATAATTAATTATTGAGATACCAAAACTATCCATTAAAGACCTCAATAAGTGGAAATAAAAACTGATACCAAAATAAAATAAAATAAAACTACGATTATTGAGAAAATAAAAAAATAATGAGTAGAGCCACGCTGAATGTGCCTCTTAGAATAAAATTTCCCACTCAAAAAATACTTCCAAATAAATAATTATAAGCAGAGAACTATGCTAAAAATTTTGAGGTATTATTCAAAAAGAAAAGAGTAAAGTAGGTGTGGTATCATACCCCAACAGAGATCTACAATACTTCCATGGACCATCACCCCTTCCATTGAATCAATTTCCAAGTGAACAACACCACCAACCACTTACATATTTTCATAGAAAACCACAAAAGGGTAAAACCACTAACTAGGCATCAATCACCATCAATGTCTAACATTGATCTCGGGACACTAACGCCAGCTCCATCAACACATCCCAACCCTCCTCAAAATTTCAAGCACACCAAACCAATATGGGATTAGACCATGGCAGTAAAATGGGATGTTTTAAAGAATAAATGAAATAGTATTTAAAAGAGACACATGAATACAATTTGATTATTGAATAATTCTAATCCAATAATAATGAACCAAAGAGATAATTTGGATTCCCGTCAAGTGGGAATCAATAAAGGGAGATGATTGGAAGTGGGAAATGGTATCAGAAGAGCTGATATCTTGAATCCCCCTCTGAAATACCACTGAGTAAATACCAAGATCAAGTTGTGGAATACAAATACACCACTCATAGGCCATACACATGATTAGTTATTGAGACCAATATAGTGGAAATAATTTCCATTATGAGGTTGGTCATACTTGAATTGATAGAAGGTCAGAGATTGAAACCGAATATGATATATGACAAGCCTATCATAATAGTGAATATGAGATATATGTATAGAAATTAAATAAATTCATAATATCATTTTAAATTTCACTAGGGATAATATTTTTATCTTCATGATGTACATTCCCACAAACATCTACCAGAGAGAAATTGTTGACTAAAGTTTCTATCATCATACCATTGGGAGTTTTCATATATAATTCAGTATTTAGTCATTAGGTTGGTTATTCTATGATCTTAAAAAACATAGCATATATAAATTAGTGGGTAGATCCAAAATCAAATAAGAAATTTTTTGTTCTAAAATAGATGATTAGTATTCCTATCATCACTTTTTTTCATAACCCACTTTAGCAGTTTTCATTGAATAAGCCTTTTGTTTCTCCCTTGGCTCTAAAGGTTTATAGTGTTGATTGTGATCATTGAAAATTGTATTGGTACATTGGTTGGTGTAATTTTTATAATCCTTATAATTAAATCATTTGAGTCTTAGTGGTGTATTATCATGATCTTTCTTTTTATCCATTTCATTGTTTATCCACTTTTTATCTCAATGGAATCTCTGGCCTTGATGGCTTTCTCTTCTACACTGGATGAATTTCACCATACCTTTTATAAAATCTTAATATTATTATTCCCCCATTTTTAGTATATACTATGATTTATTTTCCTTACTCTATGGGTTTTAACATTCAAGTTTTCCTAAAACATCATTTTATATTCTTTTCTCCAAAAATGTAAGAATAATGGGAGTCTCAAATATCTATTTCCACCTTGAGAGAATACCAACCAATTTATTTATATATTACAAATTATTTTATATTAAATTCCTTTTTGAGACTTGGTTTTTACCCACTATAGAAACAATTTATTTTTCTCTCTAGTTCAAATATAAAACCATAAGTTTACCTTGAAAGTCTTGTGACTTGGGCGTACGGGTCATGTACGGGTTCCCCTTCAACCCTTAAAAGAGTTATTATCTATAATAAAAATAAAAAAGTAGGCCTTTGGGCCATTTGGAGTATTTTTAAGGGTAATAGGATTGTACTTATTGGTGAATAAATTATTACACTCATCCCATTCCATGGATACAATTCCTCCCTCTAACATCATATTCTTAATTCGAGTCCACTATTGGACAACTTTACCTTCTAAATGATAAATAGATAAAATAACCTTTACATGATCCAAGAACTATATAAAAAAAATCCTCTTTTTTATTATGATCTATTACTTAAAAACATGTGGTTTGGGAGATCCACTAAAGGATGGTAAGTGTTTTTTGATTAAAGACACAATGCAGAGTTGTTCCTTACTCAGTGCATTAGGTAGTTTGGCTTCATTAGTGTTATTGTTCATAGCTTGAGAAAGTTGTGTGAGCATAGAAATGATATTTTCCTATCAAAATACCATCCTTTTAGGTTTTTCATTATAAAATACATTACATTATCCATTACATATATTTTTAACTCGATTTTACCCAATTGAAACCATTGATTAAAAAAAGTTTAGTGTGATTATCATGTAATAATAATTAGAGTAATAAATCACAGGAAAAAATCATATGATATCCTAAATTATAAAACTTTATTTTAAACATGTGAAATTGTATTTTTAACCTATATCATTTTTACTTTATCATACATTTTATTAGGTTCAATTCTTTTATTCTAATAATCTAATCCCATAAATAAATAACCCACACTTTGATACCAACTAAGATAACCTGAGTATAAAATACATGAAAATTACATCATTTTATTTTAATATTTATTATATCACACAATAAATCACACCCCATACCCTATATGATTACTTTATTTGAATAATATATACACAATCAAATTATTTTTCAACCATTACTCATAAAATCCAACTAATATTCTTTACACAAGATACCCTAATGAATATATCATAATTAATAATCTTCTTAATAATCTAGTGAAGTGGAAAAATTATAACGGATGAGATCATATGTTTTATTACGGTAAAAAAATAAAGAAAAAAATTGAATATCATAAGTGTGAATAAGAAAAAATTGTAGGTATGAAAACATAATCAAGGTGCATGGATAAAATATAATAGAATCATACCCAATACATCATTGATAAAAAATAACGGGTGAAGGAATAAGTCTTTTTTATAACATAAGATAATAACAATAAGAGTTTGGAATAATGAGTCAATTATAATATTCCATGAAATCATAATATGGGCATAAGAATGTGTCATATATATAAGCATAGAAAAAATATTAATTTTTTCTAGGATCACTGGGAAGACCATCATCACAGTGTCAATTGATTCCCATACTGGATTCAATTTTTTCCCAAATCCCTAGCTGTTCAACTCATCATTAATAATTCATTACCTAATTAGTTGGAGGGTAATATATTTTTGGGCCCACTCACCACATAGTAGATAGATCCCCTTAGGGGTTTCGGTTCACTCCTCATTCCAAGAAATCTCTTAAGATAATTCTTTACCCAAATAATTATAGGGATATGTATTGTTAGTACCACCCATAAAAAAAATTTGAAACCATGCACATATGTGTCGTGTGAAAATGACAACATTTTTAATTATATTATACCTTAATTAAATTGTAAAAAATAAATAGATTTCATGAAAACATTAACATAACATATCATAAATAATATAGATAAATAAGTAGGATGGTATTATTATGTAATATGACTAGTGAATCATAAGAAACATTAAATTATTTTTTAATATATGGAAAAACATTTTATTATATTATTTTAAAATTTCAATGAAAATTATGGAAAATATCATTTTATTTTGATACATTTTATTTTAAAATGAAAAATTAACAAAATAATGTAATAATATACTACAATATAAAACCATAATAACATGTATATGACTATTCATTATAAAAAATTGTTATAAAATTATGAAAATGAATTTAGGTAGAAATCATTAAAACAGAAGATTTCTTTTACACATTTTTAATAAAGGAAAGTTTTGGGGAAAAGAACCATTTAAAAATATTAAAAGAATAATCGTTTTGTAAATAATTTCAATTACATTAAAAAACATTAATAAATCATAGAATCATAGAAAAAGAATCCAAATAACAAAATGAATAATTTGTATATATAGGATAAATATTACAGATTGAGAAAACTAGATAAGGTCGGTTTTTTAACAAGAATCACTTTGGGAAAATTATAAACCAAATGAGGGTAAAATGATAAGAATAATTTTAAATCCCTTGAATAACTATAGGATAAGAAAATTTTTAGGTATTAGATGAAAAACATATCACATTATAATATTTATTTTCAAACAAAAACAATCTCGAATTCAAAATGAAATTGGGGAAGAAACACGTACCCTTACTCCCAAATTCCATTAAATCACTTTAACCTATGGTATAAAAAGCCTAATAAATTTAATAAATTATTTTAAAAAATCATACTTACTAAATTTTACTCTCTTTAATTATAATCAATCATTTCATATATATTGGTTATTTTCATCATCTGATGTTAGTGATTTATTTTTCAAACAAGTTTCATAATGGTGATGTTATTCGTTATTCTTTGATAAAAGGTTTATCATTACAAAATTATTCAAGGTAATATAATCATATTTTTCATTTTTTTATTCAATAACATGTTCATTTTATATAATTTATTGGTATAATTCGTGAGAATGGAATTTCTGATGATAATGCATCAGCAAATCTATTGATACAAATATGTTAATCTATAATGTCTATTTATTTGTGTCCTGATTTTAGACAAATTTTAAAAAAATATCTTACTCTTTAATATCAAATATTACTAGTATTAATGTTCTGATACATATTGATGGTTAAAATGGTCGTTTTTCAATATTATCATTCATATATTTGGTTGAATCGACCCAAATAAAAAAATGTTATACTAATGAATGAGTAAGATTTTAGAGTCATATAATATTCATATCATCTTCCCAAAAGAATAAAAATTACAATATAACATAATTACTATAAAGTATGAGGTTTATAATGATTATATATGAGAAGGTAATTTAAAACATTAAGTTAAGAACTTATATATTGACTTGAATAATTCACTACTTCTCAAAACGGGTTCCATTAGAGTGAAGGATTTATGATTCCTTCTTGGAACCACAAGCTACCCAAATACATAAAGGGATTTTAGTATAAGGAAAATTTCCATGGAATCAAGATATTTTATATATAAAATATATTATTATAATGGTTATAGGGGATCTCCTTTTATTGGTGAAAATTATTGATATGAATTTAGAAACATAAGTTAGGTGAAGGGTAATGATGGAATCAATTGGGAGTTAAGTAAGTTAAGTGTGTAAATGTTTCTAACAAATTTATGTTTTAATCACAAACATAAAAATTTATTTTCATAATTTAAATAATATCAATTTAATTACCAAATATTTCATCCACATTAATTCACTAATTTTTATCCCATTTACCTTATTTAATTATTTATCATAGTAAATATTTCTTTACTAAAATATAAGATGAACCATATTACCAAATTTATTTATGATTCTTCCAAATTTAAATTCTATTTAATTTAATTAAATTTCTTAATATGATAAATTTATCGTTTAAATTAAAAAATGATATTTATATATATAGGTATTTAATAAAAAACAACTTGTTAAAACATTAATCATTCCTAATATTGGTTCATATTAATTAATAATTAAATAAGTTTTGACCTAATTTTTACAAATTTATTCACTAAAATACATTCATCATTTAATATTGATCAATTTAAATTATTAAGTCAAACATACCCAATACTTAAAAAATATCTTTGAAAAAATATCATTGTTTTATTAAATTATTTTAACCACATCCTAGTAAATTTAATTATTTAAATTAAAACAATTTAACTTTATAAATAAATTGGTAGTAATATATTAATTTTATTTTTATAATACATCAAATAATTTTTTTAATAATAATAATAATATTATATAACAAATAACAGTCATATTCTTATAATTAAATATTATAATTAAATATTATATTTTAATTTTATTATTTATTATTTAAATTTATATTATTTTCAATTACACAACTTTACCACTATATATACCCACAAACAATATATCTAGTAACCATATTTTTCAATTTCTATATATATAATATCTATATTTTCAATAACCAGGAATATAAAGGATATATTTCATTCATAAATATAGTTTTACTTACATTCTTAGAATCATTATTCCAATTAAATTAATTCTCTCTCAATATATCTATAATATTACTAATTTTTTTAATTTTCATAGTTTCAATTAGGGGATGATATTCCCAGAAAACCCAAAGGGTAACGATTTTATGTTCATTGTATTTTTATTTACATTTGAATTATTCAACTTGAACATTTCTTAATTTGAACACATATTTAATTCTCATAATGTATTTATGTTTATATAATATTTTATAATTTAATCTCAATGAAATATATCATGGTCTATTTTATATTTATTTTTTATATGAAATAAGGTATTTGAAAAAGTATTCATTTGAAGGACAAATACACACTGAAATCATGGGGTGTTACAATGTAAATCTAATAGAAGTTATATATGAACCCCTAGTAATATCCTACAAGACCAAGGAAAGTATAAACCAGTGAAATGATCTTTTGATACACCTAATAAAAAATTTCATCAATCATTAAAGGATCAACTAGTATACCCTAACGAGACACAAAATTTCTAAGGAAATTCAACTCACCCACCTAGAACCTACTCTTTGGGTAGGTTTTTATACATTTGAATCAACTAAATAATTATAAATAAATCTCTAAAATTCTCTACTTGATCCTCCTATAAAATTGAATACAGTAGGATATCATTGATGAAAACAATGACAAATTGATCTAATAAATCATATGACACTGATTTCATCAATACCATGAAAACAAATGGGGAATTTTTTAATCCAAAAAGAATCTCCATGAACTAAAAGTGGCCATAAAATCCGGATAATTTGGTATTGATAACATCTTCTTCCTTCACCCTCATCTTCAGATACCCTAACCATAGATTAATATTTTATAACCATCTATTTCTATTTAACTAATCGAACTATTCATTGATATATGGGAAGTGATAGTAGTCTATAAATATATCCTAAGTCAATAGATGGTAGTCTATGAATAGTTGTAAACTACCATTCACCTTCATAGAAAACAACACTAAAGTTCCTCATGGTGATATGTGGGCCTAAATGTAAACTTTCAAAAAAATAGAATTGATATAAACCCAAATCTCTTGTTGAATCAAATGCACTTACCTATAATGAGACATAGATATTAGGAAGATTCCAAGATGAAAATTTATCCAAAACTCAATGTCATATTGAGGGGATAGTGTTATAACCACTTTAGAAAAAAATATAAAAAACCCTCAAAAACTCCCTCAAAAATACTTCAATTGAAATCAATATCAATCCATACAACTATTATCAAAGAGGATCCATACATTGGTGATCAATACTATTATAATAATCCCCAATAAAAATAAAACACTCATTTAACAACAAAAAAACAATACTCATTTTGTGGAAATATATAATGGTTCATATAGAGTACAACCAACTCATTCCAAGGAAGACATCATATGGTTGTATATAAAATAATAATAACTATGCCATGGACTTATACTACCCCATCATTAGCTCACATTTCCGTCACACCTTATAAAAACATGACTAACCTATAAATATAATGGATAATACTAGGAATACATAAATTTTATCCTCCTCACGTCCCAAAGATAAAAACAAGGAAAATGTAATAAAGGATTGAGAAGCTTATAAATGAATTAAATAATAACCTTGTTAGAATTTAGTAAAATGTTTTATAAAATGACCATGATCCCTCTTAGTCATAGAATCTTCATTATAAGTGATTGAATTTGTCCATCACACCTGGTTTCATCCATTGATAATTTCTATGACCTCTTCCACCCACAATATTGGGTCCCTAGGGATGGGGAACCTCGTAGGGTTTTCCAGTACAAGCTTCATCATCCCTACATTGTCAAAAATCCTTAGTACCCCCACTTCTATATATAAGGTGTAAGAGGTAAATACTGATGAATCTTTATTTGAGATTGACTTCCATCTTCATGTTTACCAATAATGAAGGTTCAACAGTGAAGATTCATATAATTACACACTCATAAGATAGGTAAAAACACTAGAAATCTTGGTAGAATCTTGAGAACTATCAACTCTAGAGAAATACATGAAGGAATACTTAGGTAAAATACTCCTTATATGAAACCATAGCTAGAAGATAAATGAGAAATCCTCTCAATACCCACTTCTAGGGATGTTTTTACTCCTTTACACATGAGATTAACATGTCAAAGCTAGTATGTTCTCAATCACCTTAGCCTTTGTCAACAGATTGATATATAAAGGCACCATGAGTGGGATAACTTATTAAATGATCTCTGAGCACAAATATTTCACAAAATGATACAAACCATCATCATAATCTAGAATATTATTAGTATAATAATGTATAAGGTTTAGGAATCTCACTCCAAACTCTAAAGTTATGTATACCTTGATTTAGGTTAAGAAAATCATATTACCATAATACAATATGCATCAAATATAGGAACTAAACTCAAAAGTGACTTAATAAATTCTCCCACATAACCTCAGACTGAGCATGATCAATAAGATAAAGGATACACTACTTCCATGTTTCATCTCTCAATAAACAAATATACAAAGGAATCAAATTCTCCTTCCAAGCATTAATCAAATAAAAGGATATTTCAAGATTATCTATCCACCACCATATATCTTAATTGGATACATACCCCTAATTATTTAGAATATTTTGACATTTAAACTAATGTAAAACCAACATCCAGGAACCATCCTCCTCAGAATCTGGTCACCTAGGATCAAATATTGAATAATATTGCAATAATAAACCTAAACCAAATGGATCCTTCATCTATTATACATTAATGTAAATAAAAAATAATCTTATAATCCAATTTTATGGAAATAATTTAGGGTTTTTAATAATATTCATTTTAAAATCTACAATATCTTACCCAATTAAACAAAATCACAAATAATTTTGATACATTTACTACACCAATATTTATAAAATTATATCTATATAATTTAACCTTAATAGGTTCATTAGACTTAGTTGGTTATATGTGTCTTATAAAAGGTTTTTTCTTTTTACAAGGTGGTCTCCCACGCCTATATCACATGTTATTCAAGACTAAAACCATTTCCAAACCAAACCAATAATGTACCCACAACTTCCTAACACTAAATTACAACATAACAGTTAACTAAAGCTCTGGTAAAACACTTTCAAAACTTATATCTATTATAACCACTCATGATAGTAGTAATGATATGAGTGTCCCAAAAATCCCACCACTAATATGAAATAGGTTGGCAATTAGAGATTATTGTATGAATCATATAACATGGAAGGAATTATCACATATATACCAAGGAATATTAAATAACTATGAATCCACACAACCTCTATAAAAATAAAAATATAATATGATATAAACAACTATTTAAATGCATGTAATTTTATATAAAAACCTGTTAATGTTTCACCAAGAACAATACAAAAAATGAAACATGGAGCGACTTGGGTCTCTTATGAATTTTATCTCAAGATTTTTAATATAAATTTACATAAAATAAAAGTTAAAAACCAAGAGTTATAATGTATTTATTAAATTAAAAATATAATAAAACAACATATATATATATATTTGTGTGTGTGTTCTATATTATCTTTTTTTTGATCTCCATAAAGTGATCCTATATCTCACTAAAATTATTTTAATAAATAGGATATCCTTTAGGAATACACACTGAAATGGGGTGAGCTATAAATACCAGTAATGGAATAATCAGAGTAAAGAATAGCATATTTTTAAATAAATAATAGAGGCCTAGTCTCTAAGATTATCAATAATACAATTTCTAGGTTTTATCTAGGAGTTAAAATATTGAACATGTACTCTCATATCAATGAATTTTTAGAGGAAATGGATACATCATATATGACCGGAATTCTAACTATAAAAGTTAATGATCAAATAGAGTGCCAATAACCTTTTGAATACAATGAACGGTCTCAATATAAAAAAATGGGTTTTAAATAAGTATGAAGGTAGGAATGGATAGATTTGGTTTGGGGGCATACTGATTACCAAAAGGAACAAAGGTGGATAATGTAAAGATTACTCTAATCCACCTAGAACCATAAAAACAAGATCAGAGGGTATGTTTTAAAAAAAGGGAAATATTAGACATTTTCTCTCTAAATAATGAATATCTAAGATTTTACCAATAGTTAATTTAAATATTGATGTAGGGAAGGATAAAGTTTCATAATTGAAACATATTCAAAGATCTGAACAAGAATTTGAAGATGCAGATGATGTGGTGGAAATTCCTTTTCTGAGTAACACCTATTAAATATGATATTGGGAAGAGTATGGATGGGGAATTAAATGTTCTGAAGGAATAAGTAACACCATAATTATATGGGCTTAATAAGATTATTGGTCCTATGGTGTCTAGTGTGACATTGGAAAGTAAATTATATTAGGATTTACTAACCATCTTATAGAAAATGAAACATGTTTATTAAAGATTTAGAATTACATTAGAGAAGGAACTTAAATATGTTAATAAAATGATTAAATAACTATCTCTATAAGATAAGGTAATGTTAATGGGGATAAGGAGACCTCAAGCCTCGAACAAGGCCATCCTTCTTTAGTTTTTCCCGCACTTGACTGGCTAGTTTTGGAGGTGGTTGGTTCTTATAGACATATTTATGATATTTTTGAACTCATAATCTTTATTTGAATATCTTTATATTATTGTATTCATCTATATACAACCCTTGATATTAAATTTAGGTCACAGATAAATAGTTCGGTCTTGGGACTTCATTATATATGGACAATATGTTTAATTTCTCTTTGTTTGGTGCTCCTATGGGTCGCTCTGTAGGTGGTTTCAATCATTTAGGTTTTTAAGAAATGCTTCATTATAATATTATTTTAATGTTTCTATATAATTTATGGGGTTCATACTAAACCCTTAAATGTAATTTATCCAGATAAATTAAAATTTAATTTAGCAATGGAGTAAGGCATGGAAACAAGTAATACATATGAGATGACAATCAAATCATGATAATATTAGAGAGAATGATCATATATGTTCACATTAAACCATTTAATAGAGAAGATGATATAATAGGATAATTTAATCATAGGAATGTGTAAAAACATAAAACATTACTTCATAAGAATAATTCATGTCTCACAACCAAGATAACATAACAAATTGTTCTAGGCTCATTACCTGTGAATCAAACATGGTATCTCATGAGATAAAAACATTACCTAATGAATTTGGTTGAGTTTTAATTTTGGGAACACCCATTACATTTATAATATGAATATAAATATATGTTCCACCTAAGTAATTCATACATAGTTCATATACATAAGAAAAACATTTTAAAATTAACTGGTTGCATAATTTTATCTTAGATCATAACCAAATGTAATATCATAAATATTACCATCGAAGAAAGGATTAAAGAATTATTTGTAATTCATAAACGAATAAAGAATAAAATTTCATGAAAATAATGCAAATGTTATATGTATTAAAAAAAGAGTGGAGAGGAACGTTTGGAAATGAACCAATTATTTAGATTTTTAAATGAATGGGTAAGCACTCTTTAAAGAGGGTAAAAGAAGAATTATTAATTTAAAACTAGAAATGAAACCAAAAGGGTTTTCATAAATAATTTAGTTTTTTTAGTTACCATAGAAGGTTAAAATCATTAGATGGAGTTGTACATGAAAATAGATAATAAATAAATAAGACCCTTTTAAATGGGTTTACTTAAAAAAATCAATTGTGAGGGAAATTTTATGAACATGTGTTATCAAAAAAAAGAATGATAAATTAAAGTTCATATATATGTAAGGAATATATATATATATAATATTGAATATGTATATGAAAAGGGGATAGAGGTAAATAGAAAAAAAGAAAGATAATTTGTAATCAAAAAATTAATAAGGGTCGTTTAAAAGATCTATAACCATAGGTACTTGAATCATTTGGTATGTTCATTTAACTTCCAAAATAGTAAATTTAATGTTATAAAATAATTTATTAAGAACTATTTTAAGGTATATTTACTTTATTATTATTATTTTACGTTTTTTTCAAATCATTTTATTATGATATTATGATTATGTTAACCTTATCGTATATGTTCATTACGTGATTATAAGGTTGCATTGTTTTTTTATATTTATAAAACTACTTGTCTAAGGAGACAATAAAATCAGAATCATAACAGAATAATTTTCAATTTGCCCTAGAGGTTTATATTTTACAAAATATCTATATGTTTTCTTATACGTGGATGATTCATTTAGTAAAAATGTTTTAATTATATTGATTGTTTTTAAGTGGTTTTCTAACCATGAAAAACATATTTATATGTTTTTACTTCATGAAAATTTATCAATTCTATAATATGAAAGAATATAGAATATATATATATTTTTTATATTTTTAACCGTAACATTTTTATTACAATTATCCATATAGAGGGTGATGAAAAATGAAATATGTTGTTCGTGGAGGTAGTGAACAAACAAAAATATGGAAAACATTTTCATTTTAGAATAGAATGAAAGGTGGTTAGAAAATAGATATTACATTAATATAATAAAATTTTAGTATTTAAAAAATACTAATTTTAGTATACAATAATTTATAGAATATATTTTATGTGGTTTAAGAAAAACATAATTCATGTGAATTCATTTGAGAATATTAAATCTTTATTTGGATGTTCACTCGTAGTCTACAATAGATGGCTCATTAGTTTGCTATTTTGGTGAGACTAGCACTTACAAAAAATAGGAAGATTTTTAGGGTGATATTTTTAGAGTTTTTGGGTTATATAAGTGTCTTATAATGTGTGTATAAGTGGGGTAGTGGGGATTGTATTTATAAGGGTAGAGGAGGATGTTTCGAAATAAAATATGAAAACAATATTTATCGTCAAAAATTGACTCATATTGTGACTCAATAGTATGAGGATTATAAATATATAGTAAATGGGATACTAATATATTCATATAACTTCGAATAAAATAAAAATTTTGTTCGTATATAGTATTGAAAAATATTTTATTTATACGGTACTTATAATTTATTTTAATGTTTCACCAACATAATTTATTTTTTAGGGAAACAAAATTCACCATTGACTTTTTTTAATGTTGTGATTCCAAAAATTAAATCAGTTTAAACAAAATAATTTTCTAAATATGTGAAATTTAATATTTAATTAAAATCCATATTTATTAAAAAATGCTATTTTTAGAAAGGGTAAAAATTATAAAACATATAACGATTAAATATGGTTTCAGAAAAATATATTATCATATTTATGAAAACATATTTTTTTAATACAATAATTTTATTATATTGAAATTTTATTTAAAATGGGTAAAATAATAATAAAATTTTAGTTTAAATAAAATGGATCATAAATATTTTATCAAAAATATAATCATGATTTCATTATGTAAAAAATTTATTTTATCAATTTAACACATTTATTTAATGTTATTATGATATAAATTCCTTTTTTATTAAGATTCCTAAAATTACTAAATTTCATTCTCACCGAATTTTTCCTACAAATATTAAAATCAATATGGTATCAATGTACACAACATTTCATTTATAAAATAATACCCATATAAATTCCACTTATAACTTATATATATGACCGCTTATTACCAAGGAATGATCCCTCATGGAAAGGTGTGAAATGGTGGTACTTTCATGGGATTTTTCATCATATGTTAATTTATTGGTGATCTCTATTAACTTGAACTTTTCCCTTAGATCATACCATTCAAGCCTTAATTGTTAAATTTATTCTTGTTATTAGTCAAGGTTGAACCCCAATGATGTTATCTACCACTAAAGATATGATAAATAAGCTTTATAAGGGAATACCCTACTGGTTGAGGCTATCAATTCTCCCTTATGAATTAATTATCTCTTATTATTACCCTTAATATACACTTATTCTAATGGTTAATTTATTATGGCTACATTACCAAGGATCATAATTCTCAAAAAATATAATGCCAAATGGTCTTATTATCACCATATATATTTTATAAAGATATAAATAAATGATAATGTTTTTTATATTATATAATCTATGTGTTTTTACTATATCATATTATTAAATATGGAACATATATTTTATTCCAAAGGTTATTCCCATATATAAAATTTGGGTTCTTATATTCCACCCCCCCCCCCAATTAAATTTCACACTTGAAATTTTGTTTTGTACACTAAGATGATAATAGATGAGGTAACTTTTATTTTATTACTTCCTTAGGTTCCCATGTTTCCTCATTATACTTATAGTTACACCAGTGAACATTGATAAGGTCTGTTCTCTTCCTGAGTAGAGTATTGCCCCTATAGTCCTAGATCTTCACTGGATGCTCTTCATAAGAGATATAATTCTCTATTTGTACCAAATATTTATTATTGTATGTTTTTGTGGAACATTTCATATACATGATATAGGTTGGTTTGGATTTCTATTTGATATGTTATCATTGAATGGATATAAAGAATAAAAAAGGGGGAAATATATTTGAGATTATTTTTTTCTTCTTCACGCACCACATCACTCTCTTCTATGGAGATATTTTAAGGAATACCTTATTACTGAACTCAAAATCTACATCTTATAAAATATTTTTGGCATAGATTTGTTATCAACAATGTGCTGTTGTGATGTGTTATTTAATAGCATTGATCATTTCTACCATTACTTCGATTAGTTCAGGTCTGGATATCTTATTCTCACCAACTTCATCTCATCACATGAGTGGCCTATATATCTTATCAAATGGTCCATCATAAGGATCCATCTAAAAGCATTATTTGATGTTATTATTATATGAGAAATCTACAAGAGTAATATTTTATTCCCATCCTCCATTAAGGTATATATAGTAAGCTCACAACATATCCACATGTCTCTAAATATTACATTACAGTTTTTCATCATTCTTGGGGCGATAAAACATAATAAATTTCAACACTATGTTGAAGTAATGTTAAATAATATTCCATAACTAAGAGTTGTACCTTAGATCTCGATCAGATACAGTTGATAATGGTGTTCCATACACCCTCACCACTTATCTCATGTGTATATTTTCCAAATGATTTAGTGATATGTACCCTTTAATGGAGATTAAGTGAGTATTATTTATATGATATTCCACTAAAAACATATGTAATTATATCCCATGTATTTATTTACAAGATCCATGAAAAAATACACTGTTATTTTCTCCAATTTTAATGAAGGAATGGATTATGGTTTCATGATCCCCTTGAACTTTTTCTTTTCTTAATTCACTTATTGACATACCAAAAACTTATATATAGATTTAGTCATAACCTTATTAATATTTTCCCAAAAATATTTCCCTTAGAGATATTTATACATCATTATTCCCCCTGAGTGGATATATAATGTTTAGTTGTGAGCATCACACAACCTCTCCTTCTTTTTCTCATGTTTATATGGTGCATATTATCATGTACCAAACCTAAAAACTCTTTATTGATAAATTTTGAACAATAATTACTTCCCATATATTATATAATACGTCTTCCTTTTCATCTAAACATGATCCCTTTGAGATTTATTAATTTTCTCAAGATAAAATGGTTCAGAAATAATTTGAGAAATAATTGATGATGTCTCTTTCTTTATGATCTCCATGTTCATCCACTCCATGTGTAAAAATATTGGTTACCTAACAATCCACATCATTGATAATGTTATATGAAATAATAAAATTAGATCATATTCCACTTAATATTCCTTCCTAGGATTATAGTGGATTGAGTATCCATAGTCCTCCAATAGCTCTAACAATCTTCGTCGATGAATATTGAGATCATTATATATTAATATGTACTTGAGGATATTATCATTAATATATATGTCACAATTATCACCATATATACAATGAATCTAAATATTAATTTTTAAGATTACCACAAACAACTAAAAAAACATGCATCGGATCGTTTTACCTATGTAATTTTAGTTATCATATGAATAGGTTTCCACTTTATCATTTTTCATGAGTACAAACCATAAGATATTCCAGGATACATCACTATGGATCAAAAATCATTCATAAATTTTGGATAGTGTTAGTATAGGTGTGTTTATAATCGTATTCAATTACTCCTAGAATCTCACTTCCCATTCATTAGATCTAATAAAATTTACTCTCTTCGGCTTATCCTTGTTAGCGGGTTTACAAATCATGGTAAGATTCTCAAAAATGATTGAAAATACCCATATATTCCAAGGAAGCAATTAATATCCATTAGATATTTTGGTGTCTTCCATTTTTTAAATTTCATTTTTCTTTTATGGGTCTGCATATATCCCATTTTAGGTGACAACATTACCCAATAATGTTACATACTCTATCCCAACCACACATTTATTTTACTTCATATATAACTTCTTATTTCTAAAAATATTTAGAAAAGAATAAAAATTATCCTCATGTTCTTAATTTATTTTAGATTACATAGTAATATAATTTATAAATACTACCATAAATATTTTGAGTTAATTTCAATGACTCCATTCATCATGTCCGTGGAAATTTTTGGAGCATCGGTATGAAAACCCATAACTATTATATAAATTATTTCAAGATTTTTTAAATAAAGAAACAAATAATACAATGATATAAGATAAAGAGGCCTAGTGTATTTGGGTAAATATTTATATATCACATTAATTTGAAATAGGTAAACAATTACATTATTTTGAATCTCCATAACATGCCCTTATATTGTATTGATATTCTAATTCTACACAAGATAACTCAGGGATGTACATAGGAATGGGGGAGCTATAAATACCAGTAATGGAATAATTAACAAATAATAAGATTAAAGTAATGCATGTGAGTTATTTTTTATATAAAGGTGATATAAAAGTTTGATAATTATAAACATGAATATCGAAGCATGATATAATATGATAACATCAAGGCAACATAGGAATGTTGCAACAACATAAAACATGACATCATAAGCATAAGTCAAGGATTAAATTAAATAAATAATAATAAACTATAATTAGGATAACCTATTGTGAACCATAAATGGCATATCATCATATAAAAACATTATGAAATTCATTGGTTGCATATATAATTTTTATCTCATCAATCATGTTCATATTATGAAAAACCATTTCTGTACCACAAAGATCATACAACATAATAACATAATTAATCCCTTTTAATACCATGATTAAGGAGTGTGGGTTAAATACATATAATTCACTAATAAAATAAGTATTTATACATCTAGGTGCGTACCCCTTGGTGAAAATGGGTATGTGTATTCACAATATAAAATTTGGGTGGGGAAAATCATGGGATAATTTCAGCAGTATAATGGGTGTGTGTAAAGGTTCATAGAAGGGTTGTATAAGAGTTGAATGTGGTGTAGAGAAAAATATTAATCATAAATAAAATAAAGTGGTGTTTAAAAACCATTTTTCATATATAAAATTGTGAATCTGAAATATATATTACAAATAAAGTACTTGAATAAAGTGTTAGGGAGATCCCTTACCTTGAGTGGGAGATTATAAAATTTTAGTAGGAGCTTCTTAAATATTTGGATCACTATGAGAGGTATTTATAGTGGTATATATATATAAATTAATTCTAAATGGATTTTTAGTGAATAGGAGGGAGAGGTTTAGTGGGTATTTATATCGAAAAATAAGGCAATTCTTTATTATTTTCTAAACTTAGGTTTTGATATCTATATGATAAAATAATCAAAAACCCAAACCTTCCAATAGTTTTTTCATGGTTATTAATAAATAAGAATGGTTTTAAATATTTTATCAGTTCAATAATAGAAAATATTAAAATAATACTATTAGTGATATTTAATTGAGTTATATTTATAAGTAATTCATTTTAAAATCTTAAAATATAATATAGGTTTTGCAATTTTCATTAAATTTTTATAAAATTAATAAAATAACTTAAAAACCCATTTTTTTAATGGGAATATTTTTTTCATATATTCCTTTTATATCATTTATTACATCACTTTTGGACTATTATCATGTCATATTATACAATGTATATTTATATTGTATTAAATTTTTATCAAAAAAATTAATTGTCATTGAAAATTATGAAAAAATCATCATTGGATAATTTTGACATGTTAGTTTCAAAAAATTATTTATTTTATCTAAAACAATTTCTAAATATTATAATTTTCATGTAATAACATTATTAACTTTATAGAATTTACATTGGACTACATTAAATTATATTATCATTTATATTTAAATAAATGTTAATTAATAAAATTATTTTATTAAATTAACATTTTTTCCATAAAAATTAATTTATCAAAATATTAACATAATTGAAACTATATACTTTCCAAAAATAAAATTTTATTTTCTTCATTTCAAAATTTAATTTTTATCAAACACATTATTTGATCATGTACATATAATTGATTAGAAAATGTGAAAATATACTCATTATTTTATTAAAAATAAAATATAAAAATTCTGACTACTAGGGTCTAGATATATAACACCTTATTATACCCCCTAAGGGTAAGGTGTGCAAAAGTGGTGCTTTTTTGGGTGGTTCAGTGAACATAGTTTTTTCCATGATCTCTATAATCTTGAAATTATCACATTAATAGTTTCACTCATGTTTTAGTTGTTGGATATCAACTTCTTATTAGTCAATGAAAAATCCCAAGGATTCCATATCCCTTATAATCTCTAATAATTGGTCTTTATAGTGTTTGATCCTACTATTAAAGGAAACCAATAATTATATTTGTGTTATTTTGATATTATCAAAACCCTTAATATATAAAAATATTAATGGTTCTGATAAAATGGCTATATTATCAATGGTTATGATTATTATCAGTATTTTAAATCTTATAAGCTACATTTTATATTGGTCCAAATTTACCAAAGTAGTTCATGTGTTTTTTATTTCTATATTACATAATAGGAAATTTATTTATTTAAAATAGAATTTCATTTATAAAATTTTTGTCCATTAAATTCTACCACCCTTCAAAAATATTCACTCAATATTTCATTTCATACTATAAAAAAATGAGGGTACTATTATTTCATCACCTTATATGGTTCTAAAGTTACTTCCTTAAACTTCTAGTTTCACAAAAACATTTTACTTGGTGGGGTTTCTGGTTTCGTAGAAATGTTTCTCTAAAATCAAATGTATCATATGGCTACTTCTCATATGAAATATCATTATCCAATGGTGACACCTCTATATTCAGTACATGTGATGGGTATAATATGTACTTCCTCAAGAATGGTACGTAGTATAGGTAATGTACTTGAGATATGTTATTTGGGAGTTTTAGATGATCATCCACATATCATATTTGATCAATGATCTTAAATGGGTTTATTTATCTTGGAATAATATTAACCTTCTTCCCAAACATCATGATTTTATTCCAAAGAGATATATAAGGTAACACGTTATCTTTCACCTCAAACTCAAGGTATCATTGATCATGGTATTTATATATTTTCTATCAACATTGCATGGATTTTATATGTTGATGAATTGTTTGAAAATTATCTATAATATCTGGGATAAGATCAGGTATTAAAATCTTATGCTCTCAAACTTCTTCCTAGCATGTTGGATTCTGATATCTCTTCCCATATAGAGCCTCATGAGGTGTTGTTTGAATACTATAATGGAGTCGGTTGTTATATGATAACTCCTCCAGAGGAAGGTACTAGTCATAAAATACTTGTAATTCCATTGAATAAGATATATGCATATTCTCTTGAGTTTGAATGGTTTTTTTCTACTATCTATCCATATGATGGTGATAAGCAGTAATTTATCCTATCTTTGGATCCAATGATTGCTGAAGTATTCTCCAAAACAATTAAAAAACCTTGAATCTAGATTAGATATAATGGATATTTGTACTCTATGTAGTCTTACCACTTCCCTGATGAATATCTTATTTATTTGTTCAAGAGAGAAATATTTCAATATAGTAATGATATTAATAGACTTTGTAATGTGATAAACTTTCACCTATATGTTGTTGATACCTTTAAATTTCTTGGGTATTTCTATGATATGATCCATTGTTATGTTTTATAATTTCCAAAAATTTATTATAAAAGTTTTTATCATACCCTTAGACCTCTTTTATTAATCCTTCTCTAGTTGGAATACCAATTATTGAGATATAAATCCTGAAATCTACCACTTCATGTTATCCAACAAAAAATTTTCCTTCATATATATATACATTTTAGTGATTCATATATTAATAGAGAAGGATAATATATGTTCATAATCTAAAATAACCCTCATCAACTCTAGTTTGTATGGGAAATATATTCAGGTTCTAAATATTAAAAATCCATATTTATCACAGTTGAACTCTAGAATATTCACTACCTTTCATTATATATCCTTATCAACTTTTTGGCCTCATTGATCCCCACAAGAATAGATGGTTGAGTAGTTATTTGATCAAAGTAGGATGATTTCCATTTTATGATTCTAATGTCTATCCCTTTCATATATAAGAAGGTGAAATCCTCATTATGGATCGGGTTATGGGACCCTTTATTCTTAGATAATTTAACACCTTTTTTCTTCCAAGGATGGTAATTGATTTAACAATAATAATCCTTGATGAACTCTTACCACCATAGTTGGATCATATTGAGATCCCTTTGTGTTAAAATATACATGAGGATTTTATCATCTATATATATTTCATATTTCTCGTTATATAGATAATGTCTCTAAATTTTCAATATAAATAACACTACATCCAACTATAGATCAAATGATACATAGTTATTCTCATGGATATTTAATTTTAAGGAGGCATGGGCAATAAATTTTTCATTATACATGAGTAGACAACCAAAGCCTTTTTTAGATGCATCATTGTATATCACAAATAATTCACCACTAGTTTGTAATTTGAGCATAGTTATAGTGATTATCCTCTTCTTTAACTCTTTAAATCATCCCTCTCATTCATCATTCCTGAAAAATTTCACTCCCTTTTGAGTTTTATTAGTTAGTTGGACTGAAAATCATTAGGATTTTCTCAAAAATTGATGATAATAAATAGATAATCAATTTAAACTATGGATCCTAATCATAAATGTTGTTCAGGTTCATCCTACAATTGCCACTATTTTTTGAAAATAGAGAGATATCCCTTTTATAGTAATACCATTCCCTAGGAATGTCACCTTATCCAGTAAAAACTCACTTTTACTGTTCTTCTAAAATAAATTTTATTTTTATAAGGAATTCAATATTCCATTCTAATTCTCACCATGTTACTCCATTCTTTTGGAGTAGATAATAATATCATATATAAATAATACACTAAATGTTTCAAGGAAATCCCTAAATACTATATTCATATAGTCCATGAAGAAAGTTGTAGAATTATTGAGTTCAAATGGAATAACTATAAACTTGTAATTACAGTATCATGTATAAAAAATAAGTGTTGGGGATATCAGCCTTATTCAGTTTTATATGATAATACCTGAACAAAGATCCACCTTGTAGAATTATCGGGTTCCACGTAGTTGATTGTACAAGTCATAATTTTAAGGAATATGATAATATATATTTATCATTATCTTTTTGAGCTCATGATAGTTAATAAATAGGTGCGTTGACTGATCCTTCTTCTTAAATAAGTGGACTAGAACATGCCATGGGGAAGCACTTGGGTGTATAAACCCATTTTCTAGATTCTCTTTTAGTTACTTCTTTATCTCTTAAAGTTCATAAGTGTTAATTCTATATAGTGTCTTGGATATTGTAAAATCTCTAGGTATAAGTTCAATCAAGAACTTAACCACATGAGTAGGATGACTACTTGGAAAATCATTGGAAACACATCAGTGTATTCCCTCACAATGGGTATATCATTAACAATGATCTTTTCCTTATTCCCCATCATTTTATCTAGATACACCTGCTCATAAGGAAATAATATCTATTCTTGGTATGATTATTTCATAGGAAATTAACCCTATTCTATGCAAATGTATATAATAATATTCCAATTATATATGGATTGATTTCCTTTATTTAATAATTTATGTTTTCTCTATATAAGGAAATCCAATCCATATGTAGAAAGACATTTAATTCCTCGTGAGAGAGTGTCACAAGGTTTTCTAGTAATTTTAGCCAAAAAATATGGATAAGATATGAGTTTTATACAAGGGATTAAATCATTTCTCCATTCTCCATATTCAATAATAGTTCAACTTCCATGTTTTTAGGTCATGTTTGAATAGTTTTATTAAACATGTATGATATGACAGAATGCATAGAAACATAGTCACATTAGACATTTTAACTTCATAGTTGGATAATAATCTTTCCTTTCACTATTGTTTTTTCTAATAATCGTTTATTTTATCCAAAATAGACTTAGGGATGATAAATCAAAAACTATTAGAAACAAAAAAGGGAAACTGTGAACATTGAATGTATAAATCATAAATGACATCAATTATTAAACCTATTAATTTCTATACATAAAAACTAATTTATCCATGGTCTATTTTCTAAAAAATAATTCAAATTAATTTTTGTTTATTTTATAGCAGTTTGTAAAGAGATTGTGAATTCACTAAATAATACCCTTTAGAGTGTCTAACCAGGTGCGCAGCAAGGCCTGTTTTTTATGCACCATGTCATGATCGAGTTAATACCTAAAAATAACAACACCTTACTCTAATAACAAATTTTACAAGCCATATATTTTATATACCTTATTTCATAATTTATTACATAAAAAACACATAATACAATACAAGAAGATAAAGATCCTTGGTGTATTTCTAAAATTAGGTATATAGAAAACTTAATTGAAATAGGGATACAAATACTATATTTAAAATCTCTATATCAAGGCCTTATATTTCATTGATCTTATAATATTGCACAGGGTAACCTGGGGATGTATGTTGGAAAGGGGTGAGATATAAATCCCCAAAAGAGAATAATAAAACTATAACTTGATGAAAGTAAAAAATGTGAGTCAAAATGTATATAAAGGTGACATAAAAATGTTAGAATCATAAAAATAATCCTTCAAACAATATATAAGATAATAACCTCAAGGAAATATAGGAACGTATAAACAACATAAAACATGAAATTATAAGTATAAGTTAGGGATAGTTTTCAATTCATCATAAAAATATATTCATAGTATTACCTATAACGAACCGTACATGGTGTATCATTAGATAAAAAACATTACCAACATGTTGAAGGGATATATAATTCTATCTACACCCATCATGTTCATATTATGTAGATGAATTTATGTGTCTCATATGTCAAATAAAACAAAAATACTTTTCATCACATTTAATCCCATGACTAAGGTGTGTAGGTTACATACATCGAAGTACGCAACAAATTATGGATAGGTATGTCTTGGTAAATTCCATTAATTTTAAATTGATATGGGTATTCATAATAAAAAAGTTAGGCATGGAAAAGTATGAGATAGTATTGGTAGTATACTGAGTGTACATAAATGATCTTGGAAGGATTTAATGAGATTAAAAGGTGGTATCAAATTATATAGTAATAATAAGTATAAAAAATGGATGTGTAAAAACACATTTCAGTGTTGATAATTGGAAATTAAAAGGCATAATACATATAAATTACATTAATAAAGTGGAAAATGAGAGAATCACTTGCATTGAGAGGGAGATTCTAAAAGCATGGGAGGAGCTTATTAAGAGCTTTTGAACACATTGGGAGGTATTTAATGTGGTACAGGGAGATTAAATTAAAGATAAATGGGTTTTGAGTGAAGAGGAGTGGGAGTTTTTGTGTATATTTATAGAGAAATAGTGTGGAATTATTTATTAATTTCTTAACATATGTTTTGGAAAATATATGATAAAATAATATGAATGACAAACAATCATGTGATTTTTCATATGGTTTCTTCAAAATAAGAGTGGTTTCAATATTTTATAAGGTTATGAACTGAACATATTAAAATAATTCCATTGGTGATGTAGAGGTTACAAATATTTATAAATAATTTATTTTAAAACTATAAAATATAATATAGGTTTTGGAAGATTAATTAAAGGTTTATAAAATAAAAATACTCATTTTTAAGGGGAAATATATATTTGTTTTCTGATGATTTTTATATAATTTATTACATAACTTTTTTGAAATTATAATTTCATAATACAAATCATATATGTATACCGTATTTAATTTATACACAAAAATTCACTTATCTCAAAAAATTATAAAAAATAACCATTGGATAATTTTGATGGGTTGATTTCAAAATTAATATTTATTTCACCAAAATAATTTCCTAAATATGATATATTAAACTTTTGAAAAAAAATTACTATAAAATAATAGTTTGAACAACACTAATAGATTTATGACCCTTATGAATTTTTTATTGGACTTAAATAAATTATATTATAATTAAATTTAAATAAATATTATTTAATTATATTTTTTATCAAAATAATATTTATTTCAAAAATTATTTAATTTATCAAAATAGTGACATAATTAGAACTATATATTTCTAAAAATAAATTTTTTAGTTTCTTATTTTAAAATCTAATTAGGAAACTCGTTATTTAATCATATGTGTGTGTGTGTGTTTGTGTGAGAAGTAAATATGGGATAAATATAGTAATTATTTTTATTTAAAAAATGTAGAAGTTAATACTAATAGGATCTCAATAAATAAACACTTATTAAAAAAATGTATTCCTTAAGATTATGGTGTGAAATGTTAGTACTTTATTGAGGAGGTTCAGTAAACATGGTTTTGTCATCATCACAATAAACATGAACTTCACCAATAAACAGTATCACTCTTGTTTTAGTTGTTGAATCTTAGAATCAAATTGGTCAAAGGAAAATCTCAATGATGTCATCTCCCTTGGAATCTATGATATGAGGGATTTATAGTGTAAAATCCTACAATTCAAGGCCATTTCTTATTTCATATATGTCAATTGTAATTTATCATAACCCTTAATAAATACAATTATTAATGTTGAATGTATAATAGCTATATTTCCAATGGTTATGATGCTTAGTTGTTTTTACAATCTGACAGACAATATTTTATAATGGTCCAAAATAAACCCAGTAGTGTATGTTTTTTCTATAACTACATTAATTTAAGTGGTATTTATTCATTTAAAAGGGAATATCCTTTATTAACGTTTGGTTTTTTATAACCAGTGGGTCTAATGGGAATTACTATGAACTCATATTGTATATACCTTATTTGAAAATAAGTCATGCAAATATCCTTTTTACTCACATTAAATTGTAAGATCCTCTTTAGAAAATTATTAGGGCTCATATAGCTTATCGAACAAGTCATCAATCCAAAATAAGGGACACCTAGACATTATAATGATTTTGTTGAGTACATTATAATCAATATAGGGGAACATTAATGCATCCTACTTCATTAAAAAGATGATTGTAACAACCAATGGTGAATCACTTTGGGTCATTATTCCCTTATCTATATTCTCTTCTAGTTTCTTATTTAGTTATTCTAATTCAATCGGGTCCATTAAATATGAAATCTTGAATATGGGCAGATATCTCAGTATAGGTTCAATTGATATCTCAACCGCTCAGTCATGAGGAAGACAATGAAACTATTCGATCACTACATCAGCCTATTCTTATATAATGGGAATATCTTCCAAGAAGGTCATATAATTTACCTGAATTATATGGGCTAAATATACTTAATAATAAGGCAATGATATCCATTCTTGAGAATAAATATCCAAATTAGATTCATCCTCCACATTTGACTATTTTATAATCGAAGGATAATTTATGTCATAGATAGTGATTTCCTTAACTCAGCAATTGATGATTACAATATATAAAGAAGACAATCCTTACTGAGTGTTGTTTCAAATTCTATAAAAGGTTATATAAAATAATTAGGATATTCACCGAAAAATTATTGACTATGGATGAGTTATATACATGATATATAATTATTAGACCACATGGTTCTTTTATCAATATGTCAACCTCCAAGCCTTGAGGTGGTATTTGAGTAGTTCTACAAAACATTCATGACATGAAAGAATGTGTAGAACAAAAATAAAACAAAACATTTTTTATTCTTTAATGAATAATAACTATACCTTTCACCACTTTATATTCATTATCCACCTCATCAATACTGATATCATACCATTTTCCTTGATCTCCAAGCCTTATAGATTACTATATCTTATTATCTTGGATACCCCAATGCATATGGAATTATCTTTTATAGTGTCTTTGTTCTTTGTAGTTGAATCATTAGACCATGGGTTGAGGATTGATGAAACGATTCATTTTATCCACCACGTTAGTGGGATTCTTTATCTCCCTTTGATATTAATTAGTCATATGTCTCCCTCTACCACAATTGAAGCTTCTGTATCTTCCCTTGAGGCAGTTTCCCATAGGCTTTATTCAACATTTAAGACATGTGGGTTATTGAATTTTCATTCCTCCATGAAATTTATCCAATAATTCTCCAAAATTAAACTCCATTATCCACTTAATATCTCTGGACCCATGAAATTATAGAGAATTAGAAATCTTTATCGTAACTATATGTCCATTATGGAAATTTTCCTTATAGATATCGGTGTATCTAATCACCACTGATTTTAAGAGAATCATATTTGTCCACTAAATAAGTGATCAATATTAATTTTTAGTTCAATGCCAATGTTGTAGGTATTTCATGAAATCCTTGAGAATTTTAATTCAGAAGACCCCAAATATTAAACCTCCTTTTATGTGATTCTGATGGATTCCCTCAAAATATTAAGATAGATATTATAGGTAAAATATCTATTTAAAATTATCTTCTTGAATCCTTCTAATTCCATGTATTTATTATTTCTCTTATTCATTATATTATTAGTCATTGTCCACTACTAATAATATTCACCCTCTATGAGATAGGAGACCAATGTGGATTTATCTTTTTTGGAGCATTTACGAATACTGAATATACTATAACTGGAATTAATCTAATTTTTTTAAATTTGATAGTTTGAAGATCCAAAAAAATTAGGGTGAATCTGTTATATAAAGGACACAACATCAACATTATCTTTATTATGAGAAGGGGTGTTCCACGTGATTCATTTTATTATTCATAACTTGGGTCAGTTGATCATGTACTTCCATAAATTCCTCTACTACCTCTCCAATCGGGATATACATCACATTTGGAAATCATCACATTGTGCATAACATTGGTTGTGGGAAAGGTACCCCATATTTTCTGAAATTAACTATAATAAAAGAAAATTAGTAATAATAATACTCAAAACTATAAGCATATAAAATATAAAATATAAAATTATAATAAATAATACATAAATGACTTATGATTTAATATGTTTCAATCTAGGTTTTTCATAGTCATTTTACAATTATATTATATTAACTAACTAGTTATATATTAATTAACAAATTCCATAGTAATATATTTGGTCTTTCGAATTTGTTCATAAAACTCGTTTGAATTAACTAGGGAATATCCATTGAGAGATTCAAACTACATGTACATTTAGACCCAATTTTATTCCACGGAGTAAATATTGAGTTAATACTCAATCCACATTTTCAAGGTTTATTAACCCTAGGTGCATTTTTTCTATATCGCCCATCCTTGTTTTTCTAGATAGGGATTTCATTTCAAGGAAACCACATTCTCTATTGTTTTGCAAAATTTTTGGATTCTTTTATTAAACTTATATTTATGGGTCTCACTAATTTATTATTATCTTAATCCCAAAATATAACTTGATATTTCATTGATACCATATATAAAAACCTTATTATCTTATACATTTTATTTAAATACTATTTACATAATGTTCCATAAAATACAACCTATAAATATAGAGGTCTAGTTTCCTTAGGTTATTACAAACATAATATAATAAAAAAACTATAAGCTATGTAGTATTTGTTTTTATATCCATAAATATATATTAAATACCATTGAAATTATTTTAATACATATAATATACTATGACATACATAAACAAAGGCAGTGAGATATGAATCCAAGTAATGTAATATTTAGAGTTAATCATGATTATAATAAATATATATAAGATAAGGGGTATATCATAATAAAATTAATGAAAGGATTATATATTTTCACATGAAATGAAATAATGAAGAAGTTGATATCATATGATCATGGTTTCATAAGAATGTAGTAACAACATAAAACATGTAATCATAAGCACATGTCCAATGTCATTGCTAATATACCAAAATATAGTATGTTATTATCACTATCTGTTCACCATAAATGGTATCTCATTTGATGAAAACATTATCCAATGCATTTGAAGTTGTAAAATTCAATTTTAAACTATTAAATTTATAACATATATAAGAATATGTGTTCCATACAATTAAATCAAACATAGGGAATAAGCACAAGAAAACCCCATGAAAAGGAAATGGGTTACAGAATCTTATCCAAATGGATAACCAAATTGGATATCATAAAGTCTCCCATGAAAGAAGGGATTAAATAATTACTATATGTAAATAAAATAATAAATAAAAATAAGTAATTAAAATTAAATTCAAGATATGTAAAGATATAATAATTGTGGAGAACTGAGTTTGTACATTAACCTCTTAAAAAGGTTTTAAGAATAGGGTTAAAGTGTATTTATAGAGGGTAAGAGTATAAGAATTTTACTAAAAAAATTAGTAATCCCAAATGGTTTTCAATAAAAAAATTATTAAACATATAATGTTAAAATAAATAGATATATTGGTACATGAAAATATTTATATTTAAATCGTTTTTCTTAAAATAAGCAACTTAAAAGAGAACCGGAAGAACATGTATTATACCCAACGAAGAAAGGTAAATTGATATTAGTATATTAATATAAGGAACATATGTAGAAAATATTGTATAAGGGAATAAGAAGAGGATATATGGATAGTGATAAAAATAAATATAATGTGTAACCCAAATGTAATGAGGGTTAATTGGGATTATGATGGGTCCTTGACTCATTTAGTATATTTGGCTAACCTCCTAAATAATAAAATTAAATTTATTAAATACTTTCTTAAAAACATTTTTATTTATATTTCATTTTTTAGTTTTGTGTTTTGTTTTTATAAACATTTTATTATGGTATTTTGATTATGTTCACCTTCTCATAGATGTTTATTCAACGATTTTAATGTATCATTATTTTAGGAGTAATTATAAAAAAAATTATATAATTAGAATATAACACCAAAAGCATAATGGAATTAATTTCATATAAATATATTGGTTTATATGGTCCCAAATATACATATGTGTTCTAACATAGTAAGGATTTGTTTAGTATAAATGTTATCATTATACAGTAAGTTCATTTAGGAGGTTTTCCAATAATGATTAACATATTTGGTTTTATCTAAATGTATGACTATTTATCAATTTCATAATATAAAAAATACATATTTATCTCGTTTTTATCCATAATTTTTTTATTAAAATCATCTTGGAAGGCGGTGATGAAAAATTTAAAATAATCATAGAGGTGGTCAACCGACCATAACATAACCAAAATTTTCATTTTAGAACAGAACGATCAGAAGTTAAATAATGGATATTCCATTAATATAATAATATATTATCATATTAATAACACGTAAGTAATTATAGTATAATTTATAGAATATATTTGAGTAGGTATAAGTAGAAAATAATTGAAGTAAATTCAGTCGATAATATTATCTCTTAATTTAGATATTTACACATAGGCTAGACATTAAGGATCCTTAGTTTTGTCTCTTGGTGACTCCAAAATTTATAAGGTATGGTTTGATAGTTGGGGAGATATTTTGATAGGTTTGGGGTGAGATAAAATTAATAGAATATATGTTTAAGTGGGTGAAGGGGTTGGTGATTATAAGGCAATGAGGAGGTTGTTTCAAAATATAACATTATAATAAAATATTATTTATTCAAAAAGTGACCCATTTTTTGACTCACTTGTAAGAGGATTATGATTATATAGTAAAGGGGAGAATAAAATATCAATATAATTTTTATAAAGATCAAAAATTCTTCTATATATACTATTAAAAAATACGATACATATATATATATTATACATTATTTTACTAATTAACCTCTGTATTTAATTTTTTATGAAAAATAAAAGACCATAACGATAACCATTTCTCAAGATATTTATTAAATTAATGGATTCAATTTTAACAAAATAATATTATAATTATGAGCAAATTTATATTATAATAAAGTCGTTATTTATTGAAAAAACAGTTTCTATGACAGTTGAATTCCTAACACTTGAAAATATAATTAGAATATTTATAAAAATCTTTATTATTCTATAAAACCATTTTATTAAAATGAAATTTTATTTAAAAATTTTAAATTTATTATAGAAATTTATTTTAATAAAAATGAAACATATACATATTACATAAAAAATAATTATAATTTCACTATTTCAAGCATTTAGTTTTTCATATTTAAAACTTTTATTTCATTATATAGTGATATATATTTCTTATATTGTTATTTATTAAGATACACAAAAATAAATAAAATTTCCCTTATCTATTTTTTCCTAAAAAATTAAAAAAAATGGTATTGGGTCACACAATATTTTATTTCTAAAAGAATTTTAACATCAATACTATTTATCCCCTTGATACATAACCCCATATTACATGAGGAAACACCCCCATGGTAAGGTGTGAAATTGTAGTAATGTATTGGGGTGTTTTGAACACTGTTGATCTAGTGGTGATCTCAATTAACTTTAACTTCACTTATATATGATTCTACTTGATACTTAATTTTTGGATTTGTACTTTGGAATTGTCAAGGGTGAAGCCTAACGATTCTATATCCCTTGGAAGTTATGATTAGTGTGCTTCAAAGGGGTTGATACTACTAGGTGAGGCTAGAATTTGTCCCTTATATAAATTATCTCTTATTATTACCCCCAATATACACTAATTCTAGAATTCACTTTATATCGGCTATATTAATAATGGTTATAATGGTAAATGATCATAATACCCAATTTTCAGATTATGGAAATATTTATTTTATAATTTTTTAACTTAATAATATATTTTTATAGATATATAATCTTGTTAATGTGTTTTTTACTATATCATACTACTAACTATGGACCACATGTTTTATTTAGAAGTCAGTTTATATATATAAGTCTGGGTCATTATATTCTTCCCCATTTATAAATTTTTCCATATAAATTTCCATTCATGCACAAAGACGAACAAATATGAGGGTAATTTTGATTCATTACATCCTTAGGTTCCCATGTTTCATATTTTTATATTTGATTTCACAAAATAAATTTTATTATATCAGCTATATTGTTGCATTAGACTTTTTCTCAATGATCCATGATCTTCACCGCTTTCTCTTCAGAAGAGAGGTATTATTCTAGGCCTTCCGCCTGTATATAAAGTAAATGGGAGGTATTTACTATGTACTTCCTATAGATGGATAAATAAAACATGTTTTTTATTTGAGATATATTTTTTGGGAGTTCTCATCAATAGGCCACTACTGCATTGTGATCACATTACACTTTAAATATTTCTCTTAGAGATCTCTATATATTTTTTATCCTTTGTTTGATGGAGATTAATGAGTTATAAGAATCATTCAGTAGATCCATCTTTATATAAGTCTCATAGAGTACACATATTCATGTTCCAAATCTCACAACTCCTTCTTCATCTATGTGTAACTATAAGGATTTACCCTTTATAATTTTATTCACCATATTTTATATCTTAATATCATCTATTTGAGATATATTACTTTTATCATGAATGGATGGTAGATAATTAATTTGATAAAGCATATAAAATTTTACTTCTTTTATGATATCCATGTACATCATTTTCATGACTTAGAGTATTGGATCCTTATCAATCTGCATTATGGATAAATTTATAGGATCTTTTCTACATAGAGATTCTACCACTTTATTCACCTTCTTAATATGGTAGTAGATTGAGCTATCATAGTACTAGATTAGTTGTAACCATCTTCATTGATTTATATTGAGTAAATTTTAATTAATATACTGTATAGCCTATTATCGTCCACATATATGACTCAATTCTCCTTATAAGGATAATGATTCTAAATATTCAATGAATATATTGTCAAATCCAACTCTAGATCATGATTTGGATAATCTTTCTAAGGAAGTTTCAATTGTCTTGAGGCATAGGATCTCACTTTAGCATTTTTAATGATTATAAAACCCAATAAGTTATTTGATTCATCATTGTAGATTATAAATCCTTCTCCACTTTTGGGTAGTATGAGTATAGGTTTATTGATTATCTGGTTGTTTAACTCTTTTAATCTATCTTTGCAGTCATTAGTCCAAATAAACTACCCTCTGCTTTGATTTGGCTTGGTTATTGGTTTTGAAAATCATGAGAATTTTTTCAAAAATCATTGACAATACCTAGATAATACAAGGAAAAAATGGATCTCCATTATAGATGTTGTTCTATGCCATTCCTCAGACACCTGTGTCTTTTAAGTATCCCTACATATATCCTTGGTGGTGATAACATGCCCCAAGTTTTACTTTATCTATATAAAACTCACATTTAATTTTCATAATATATAACTTCTCCATTATGAATATCATTAGCTGTCACTCAAATGGTCCTCATATTATTCATTGATTTTAGAGTATATGAGAATATTATCTAAAAATAATTATAAAAATATTTCAATGTAATCTATAAAGAATCTATTTATCGATTCCATGAATATTTATGGATAATCAATGAGTTATAAAGTAATTACAATGAACTCATAGTGTTTGTAGTTTGTATAATAATTGGTCATAAGAATATCATCATTCATCACCATCAATTGATTATATCCTGAACAAATATCCACATAAGAGAATTTTTGTACCCCACATATATACTCAAACAATTAATCAATCCATGTTAGTGGATACTTAATCTCTGGTTTGATTTTTTTTTTGAGTTCTCAATAATCAATAAATTGGTATATTAACCCATATTATCTCCTAGAAAAGAAGACCAAAGAACCCCATTGTGAACCTCTTTCGTGTAAAAAACTCTATTCTAAATTTCCTTTTTTATTTATTCCAATTTAATGGAGACCATTATATAAGGACTCTTAGATATTGGAAATTATCTGGGTATATGTTCAATTGAAAAATAAACCATTCAATTAGGTGGAAAACTATATAAACTACTTCTGGGAATACAACAGCATATTCACTCCTAATAGGAATGTCTTCAAGGATGATCCTATATTATTCTTTAATCTTACGAACTAGAAATTATTTCTCACGGGGAAAGAATATCCATGCTTGATAATAATTTTACAGAGGATATTCATCCTCTTCATTACACTTGTATAAAATTCGAGTATGATTGGAATGTGGAAATTGATTTCCTTCTCTCTGTAGTTTATGTTTGATTAGTATAAAACTACCTATCCATGACCAATGTAGCACCAAAATATACAAATGGGGTATGAAAAGTCTTTCTGGGATATTCACCCCATAAATATTTTATATGAAGGATTTATATACATTAAATAAAATAATATAACAAATTTGTGTTTTCACTAATAATTCTACATCCATGTATTTAGTTGGTGTTTTAATTATTTTATTAATCTTTCATGATATGATAGCATTCATAAAAATAGAATAAAAAAACAATTTCATTTATTTAATGAATAATATGTTTACTTTACACAACTTAATTGTCATGATCCACCTCAGTGGTAGAGAGAGAATTAGTTATTACTTACTCAAGGACTTATAGGTAGTTGGATTTGGTTATAATTCCTACCCTTCACTTAGTGAATTTTCATGCATAGATTTTTTAATCCTTTCAGTTGAAACATTACACTATATGCTAATAACTAATCAAAACATTATTTTCATCCATAAAATTATAGATATTATTTATAACCCATTAATATTAATTACATTTATGTCCCTTTATTCTACACGTTAAGAATATCCATCTTACATTTAGGTAGTTTCTTGGATACTACATTCTACATTTATGAAATGTGGGAAACTAGATTTTATTTCCTCCTTCTGATTTATCCACTAATACCCCAGAATAAAACTCCATTATATGATTCTCATCTTTATTCCCAATATATCATTGAGGATCGCAAATAGACATTTCATATTTTGGGTAAAAACAGAGAATTTACTCATAGATATCAGAGACTTAAATTTCCATGGACTTTAAAATATTTTAAATAATCCACTAAAGAAGTTTATAATCTTACTTTTAGGATCAATGTCAATGTTGGAGGTGTATAGTGAAATCCTTATGAATCTTTTCTCATAATACTTGACAGATTCATCCTCCTTTTCCTTGAGTCTAAGTAATTCCCAATCCATTTTAAGATAGTGATAGTGGGGAAAATATTTATTAAAACATTTCTTCTTGAATCATTCTTATTCCATGGATTTTATGTGTTCCTTAAGATTTGTATTATTGATAAGTGTTCACCACTGATCAGATTTTCCATCTAGGTGATAAATGACTGAGGTGAATTTCTATTTCTTGGAGCAGTGGAGGGTAGTGAATAAATTTTTGATGGATTTTATCTATTATTCGATGATTATTGGTTTAAAAGATCCAGTAAAATTAGTATGCCTTTATTTATAAAAAAAATAAACAAAAAAATCTCTTTATTAGAATAAGGGGAGTTTTGCATGGTTTAATTTATTATTCCTAACACGGTTCAGTTGAGCGATTACATTTATTAACTTCTTAACTCCCACTCCCATCTATTTAGGTATCTCATTTGGTAAACCGTCACATTTCCCATCTCATTAGTTGTTTGTATCATTCCTTCCATTTCAATCCATTAACTTGAATAAAGAAAACATAGGAATGAGTATACTCAAACTAATAATCATATAAAATAGAAATATAAGCCTTGAAGGAATAACTTATAAATGACAAGTATTCCATAACATATGAATTAATAGGTTTTAATATATTTTATAAATGGATGTTTTCACATTATGTTCACTAACATAATGAGTTGTATATTAAATCAGAATATTCTATAAAAATATGTTCAATAAATTATAAGGTTTTTTATAAACCATGTGAATTAAACAATTAATATCTCCGAGGAGTGTCAAATTAGATGTGCAATTAGCACTTATTTGTTTCCACTGAGTGAAAATCAATTTAATACCCAAGAAAACATTTTTTGTATTATTACCCCTAGGTGAATATGTTCTAGATCATATATCAACTTCTTTATATCTAGACAAGTATCTATTTATAATAAATCACATGTTATATTCTTTTAATAATGTTTAATATATTTTCTTTACACTTTTATCAAGGTTTTTTGCTAATTTATTCTTATTGTAATCTTAAAAAATAACTATAACTTTCTTTTATTCCAACTATATCAACCCAATTATCGTATAATTTTTTATTTCATGATTTTTAAAATTAAGTCCCATAAAATATAGGACAAGAATATAAAGGACTATTATCTTTGGGAGATTAGAAACGTAATAAAAAATAAATTTGAGATATATAATAATTATTTTTATCTCCATAATGTGTTATTAAATCCCATTATACATATCCTTCTATATAATATTTCCTAGGGAATAAAAAAAATGGGATGAGCTATAATTTCCTGTGTGGTAATAATCATAGTAAATCATTATGAGAATAAGTACATATGAGAAAGAAGGAAAATCATGATAACTTTAAAGAGACAGATCATATATGATCACATTAAAGAATTACATGGGGAGATGATATCATAGGATCATGGAATAATTTTAATATGACAAAATAGAAAACATGACATCATATGTATAAGTCAAGGATCACTGCCAGGAGAAAATAACAATGTGTTAGTCTCACTGCATGTGCACATTTTATTTCGTAAAATTAAAACATTAACCAATATATTAGGGGAAGTATAATTCCAAGGCCACCCATCACATTCATAATATATAAATATATGTTTTTTCTATATAATTAAATCATATATAGGGTATAATCATAAAAAACACCCATTAAAATGAAATTTGTTATGTAATATTGTATTAGAGAATAAACAAATGAAATTTCATAAATATTTCAATGAATATAGTAGTTATAAAATTCATAGACATTTTTAAATGAATAACATGTAATATGTCATGAAAATTGATTTGTATTGAATTGAATTTATAAAAATAGTAGAGAATTAAGTTTGGAAATAAACTTATGAAGCAAGGTTTTAAGAAAAGGCATAAAGAGTCTTTAAAGAGGATAAGAACATAATATTTTCTTTAAAACTGGAAATGAATCCAAAATGATTTTCATAAAAAATGTTATTATAATCTTTATAAATTTATAATAATTTTATGGAGTGGTATATAAAAAGATATAATAAATAAATAAGTTCTATTTAAATTCATTTTTTTAAAACAATTAATTGAGAAGGGAACATAAAGAACATGTATTGTCATAAATAAATATAAATTAAACTTGGAGGATATGTAAGGAATATATATGTAGAATACATAATAAGTTCATGATAATAGGATAGAGATAATTGAGAAAGGAAAGATATTGTGTAACCCAAAAGTAATGAGGGTGGTCTAGAAGATCCCTTACCTTGGGTACTTAATATAATCGATGCATTCATCTAACCTCTTGAATAATAAAATTAAATATATGAAATGATTTCTTTTGAAAAATTTTATGTATATTTAATTTTTTATTATTAAATTTTACCTTTTTATAATCATTTTATTATGATATTATGATTATATTTAGCTTTATCTAGATGTTTACTACACATTTATAAGGTCGTATTATTTTATCAGTAAAAAAAATAAGTACTTATATATTGTGGCCATAACACTAGAAGTATAAAGGAACTATTTTCATGACATTATTGAGGTTTATATATTCCCAAATATCAATTTTTTTTTTAAAATTTGGATGATTCATTTAAGATAAATTATATAATTACATGGTTTGTTCGTTTAAGTGGTTTTTTTGACTATGATGAAATTACTTGATTTTATTTAACTTTATGAATATTTATCCTTTCCAGACATTGAAATGATATATTATATAATTATGTATCCCATTTTTAACCATATTATTATTATTATTATAATCATCAATGATGAAGGTGATGAAAAATTAAATAAGTTTTCCATATAGGTTGTGAATTAACCAAAACAAAAAAATATTTTAATTTTAAAATAGAAAGAGATGATATTAGATAATTGATATTAAATTAATATAATAGAATTTTAGTATATTAATAATATCAATGTTATTATACTATTAAGGATAGAATATATTTTTAGGAGGTTCTAGAATAAAATAATTTAAGAGGATTCATATGAGAATATTTCATCTTTTATTGGATGTTCAATCTTGAGCCACCACTTAAGGCTCCATAGACAAGTATTTTGGTTAGACATAAACATATAAGACATGGGGATAGAGGTAGGGAGATATTTGGATATAATTTGGGTGAGATAAATGTTTTTTAATGTGTGTATGAGTTATTAGAAACAATTATTTTCAAGTTGGAAATGGAGTGTGTTCTGTGTTTAATGTAAATCCACATAAGGGTTGATCAAGGTGTTTCTAAGACAAGTGTGTCGATGATGAATAAGGAGTTAATGTTAAAGGTGGAATTTTTTCCCATTGTTTTACAAATTTTTATGGTCCAGATTTTGGTGTGTGATGAATTTTTTTTCAAAGAATTTTTTTTCATTTAAATAACTAATGTTGCGGTTAGCATTAAAGGTGGTTTGGAAAGTTAAGCACAAGGTATGTTGCATGAATGACAAATAAAAATACATCAAATGAAATAGTTTCATTCAAGATTTTTATTTGTGATAAAGATGGATCTGCACACCATGGTAATTTTTCGAACATAGTAGGTGTGAAAGGAACTTTCATGATAAAGGAGGTGTCAAAACCAAGATTTCAACATGGGTGGAAAGTTACATGCATTGTGGGTGAATAAGGAACTAGATCACTAAAGGAAAAATCAAAAGGAGTAAGAGTAAAGTTTCATGCACATTGTAAGGTTTATAAGAAACATTCATATAGGTGTTTCTATACTTATAAACAGGTTGTTACCCCCTTCATCCCATGTAACTTTTATAATGAAGATATGGTGTCTCTATCACGTGGAGGAGTTTCACATAATAGAGTTTCATATAGTAAACATACATGCATAATGGTCCTCATTTCTATCAATACCAAGTGAAACTCATGTTCTGGACGCATGAAAGATAAAGGTTTCATGAATGTTACCATCTATGATAAAACCTAAAACTTGTGCACAAGTATAGGTGTTCTATAAATGTTCATGGGTTTCCTAACTATAATGTTTTGAATATATGGTTTGTTGGATCAGTTGTTTTAGGTGCATCAATTTTTGACTATGGTGAAAGAATTGCCTCATTTTATTAAGGGATAAATATTAAAATAACCTAACTATTTAAGCATCATTCAAGTCATTAAACTAATTAAGACTTCACCAAGGTAGTGAGCTAAGGGGAGTGGATATAAGTGTTTTAAGGTAGGATGTGTGTTATCCTTAAAATTCCTATAAATGTAGTGTTCTTGGAATAGAATGACTATGTAGGATCTTCTATTCTCTAAAATAACTAATGAATCTTAGTGGACTTAGGTATGACCAACACACTATCAGTATATGCTCCTTAGACTATCCTATAGTGGAGAACCAAGTAAAATTGTTGTGTTGGCTGTCTTTATATGAATGTTTATTAATAGAATGATTCTACCATATAGGTTTTACTAGTTTTTTCAAATGTAGGAACAAGATCAATCCTTTTCAATGAAATATTTGACACCCTAATTCACCAATCCCCTCTCAGGGTGATCTAGGGTCCTATTAGTGGTAGTATAGGGTACAATTTACTTGTGTTTAATATATCCTCTATTTTGTATCATGGTGAATTCAGGAATGTTAGGGGAGTTTCCCACTTTATTGAAATAATATTCAAGATTTATAATAATGTGAAGAGATATCATCTATTATTATTTATTATGGAAGTTATTTATTCCAAAACATAAGAAATTTAGTTTACTGATCTGACTGGTCTTTCTTTGATAGAAAAGGATAGGAAAATGATTGATGTAGATTCCAAAGGTATAAATACTCTCATTGTAGCTCTATCAGATCATATCTATTTAAAGTTTATAAGTTATATCTCAACAAATCCCTTTTCAGATAAACTGGGAAATATATATGAAGGTGGTAACAAAGTAAAATATGTCCATCTTAATTTCTTTAACAAATAATTTGATGATCTAAAAATTCATATAGATGTAAATGAAGATAGTTTATTTAATCACATAACTAATGTTGTTTTATCTATTTGATGACATAGGGATGAAATTAAGGATATTTAAATTTTTAATAAAATAAAAATATTGATGACACCTCTATACAATCGAAAATTGCCAAACGATGTGGAAAGAGATTTGTCATAGATTTCTCCTAATGATCTGTTAAGTAGTCTGGTGGCATAAAATTTGATAGTCAATCCAGAAGATGCTTTAAATTGAGGAAGGAAATTGAATTCAAATATATAGAAAAAACAAGATATTTCCAAATAAGGTAATGATGGATATGATGGAGAAGATGAACTTATTTCTATTTTCACAAAGAAATTCTATATCGGAAAATGTATATTTGAAGGAAAGATTCTATTAGCTTGTTTTCGGGGTGGTAGAGTGGGAACATTTCCCCTAGAATCTCAAGGAAATTTGATGATGTATATAATATAGAACAAATCATGAAGAAGCCTCATAAGTGTCTTTGTAACAACGGATAATTCATGTCAGTAATAAAATTAAAGAGAGAGAACCTTTTCTGTACAAAAGAAATAAATGATAATGAATTTCCTAATGATGTGGAACCATAGTTTAAATAAGAACCGGAAGCATCCAGGATAGATACAATTGAAAATTTATAATCTAAAAAATATTAACGTAATCAAATAATTGGTGTTTTTGGTCTCAAGGTGGAACTTTAGGGATCTCTTGATGGTCATGATAATCAACTAATGAGATATAGATAGATGATTGATTTTCTGGGAGAATAATTAAAATATATAGATTGACATAAATCATAAATTGATCAATATGAAGGATATGTAAAATATCATTTAACAACTCTATAAATCCTAGAAGTGGTTTTTGAACATAAACATAGGATTTAAGAGTAGTAAAAATTCATCAATGACCTTACATCGATACTGGAAGAAATTTCTTTGTTAGTTAAAGGACTTGAATAGGATGTTTTTAATTTAAAGAGTAAACTAGAAACAAAATCAAAAATAATGAAAATAAATAATAAAATATAGTTTTTAAAATTTTTGGATGTTAATCTTTTCGAAAGATCTAAAAATGGTTTTTCGGGAGTAGAGAAGGCCTATAATGATCAAAGATCCACATTTATAGGAAAAAGTGGAATTGTATGTGATATAAAATCATTAAAGGCTAGAAACAACCTGACCTAAATGAAGCTAATCATATGGTTGTATATATCATAAAGGATCTTTTTGTTCTAAAAAGTAAATCTTTAAACCAAATAAAAATAGATATAAAAATAATCATCATGTTTCTATAAACAATTAGCCAAATACCCTAACAAAATAAGCGTATGTGTGGAGAAATGGATGTGAGATGATATTCCGCCCTATGGAATATAAATTATATGGAATTCTAGGATATACCATGTTGTGCTATGAATAATAAATGAGCTATCTAAAAGGGGAAGTTCCTAGAAATAAATAAAGTAGAATGAGACTATATTCGTAACCATATTAAAGAAATATTTTCTATGGATATTTCTTTCACTATTCTAACTATGGTCATAAATCCATTCATTTAATTCACTATAAAGGTGGGAAAAATTCCTATATAACATATAGTTAAGTCATTACTCTTCAACCTATCAGATTTAGTCTGGAAAATATTTTTTTTCATTAATAATAAGAATATTAGTTTGATGAACCCATTAATACTAAAAAGATATTAGAAAGGTCATATTTATCCTCTAAAAATCAAGTATCTCATGGATGGAAAATAATAATATTGAGAAAGAAAATCTGGTAGAAATTTCCCTCAACGCTTCAAAGAACAATAGAACCAAGATTCTTAATAGTAGATGCTCATATCATATGAAAATAGGTGCATATATGTTGAATAATTTAAGGAAAAGTGTTTATAGAAAACAAATATTTGGAAATTAAGGTGATTTAACGATCAAAGAAAGTGGAAATACAAGACTTGAAAATGATGAGTTAAGGAAATGTGAAATTTTATTTGTAGATGGATTGTGTCATAATCTTCTAATTGTGGTTCAAACCTGGGACTCAAGACTTGTGGTGACATTTAATCATAAGGGTTGTACTATAAAATGAAATATAGATAATTATATAATGAAAGGATGCAAAAAATATGGAAATTTATACCAGGTTGATAGTAAAGAGGATACTTGTTACTTAACAGTTGAAGAAGAAAACAACATGGGGCACTGGATGTTGGGTCACATTAATCAATAGAGCATGGAATAGATATCGATGTATAAGATATTTATCGATATTCCCAATAAGAATTTTGAATGAGAAAATACATGTGATGCATTCATGTGAGGAAATATGGTCAGGATTTCATATCGACTAAAGAAAAAAAGAGCATTGAATCTGATTGATCTTATCCACACAGACATATGTTTTCCAATGAATATGACTGGCATATATGGATAGATTTTATTTATTCTATAATGTCTTATTGTCTTATGATTTATTATGTTATGTGTATAAATAATAAATGGAAAATGATTTATTGTATTAAGAGTTATCATCAAAGAGTTGGGAATGGAACACGTTACATAATCATGATTATACAATCTGAAAATAGATGAGAATACACATCCATTGAATTTGAAAATTTCCTATAAAAATAGGGGATAAATCATGAGGTTTATTTAGTGAGAACCCCTAAAAATGATGTGTTTGAATGTGGAAATCTACATGTGAACAATATGGATAAAACTATTCTTATTGAGATTAATGTTTCTCATCATTATATAAATGATGATGTTCAAGTAGAATTGTACACTTAAAATTTAAAATGGTAATTTATAGGATAAACTACGAAACTATATGATATACGGTTTTGAAGGAATCCCTATTTAAAGAACTTTCAATTTTTTGGAAGTTAATGTTTTATCTGAAATAAACAAGGTAATCATGGATGGTATGGGGATGTTACTGATGAAGAAATAATTCTTGGATATTCAATGAAGTATTAAGCCTACAAATTTTACAATAATTATCTTATAAAGATTATGGAAATCAATTATTTGAAGATCATTGTAGGTAAAAAAAATACATTGAGGAGCTTGTATATTGATATGATTGAATAAAAATAAGAAAGTGGACAAGGGATAGATTCAAATTTAGAAGTAGTGGATGGTTTTAAAAATATTCAGGGCTCAAAAAATGATGATCATTCAAAAGAAGAATCAAAATAGGAAACCGTTATAGATGAAACTTCATCAGAACCTCATAGAAAAAATAAATGATCAGAAATTGATCAATCCAACATCATTGTGGATTGGAACTCACCTACATTGATAATGGGAATGAGTAATGAAGTGCATTTTGCCTTCCTATAAATTTTGGAACCATCCTCATTTGAAGAAGTGGTGAAGGATGATTCATGGGTAAAGGCCATGAATACATAATGGGATCTAATGAATAAAAAATGGACATGTGATCTTATTAAGAGACCATAAAATCATAATTTTATTAGCGCAATGAAGATCTTTAAAAACAAATTTGATGAGCATGGAAATTTGATCATGAACAAGGAATGATTGGTGTGTAAAGGCTATGCATTGATTGAAGGCATTAATATTGAAAAAATATTTTCTCTAGTAGCTAGACTAGATTTGATAAAGATTTTGATTTCCATATAAATTCAAAGAGGGTACAAATTTTTTCTTATGGATGTCAAAAAATAATTCTTAAATGGAGTTCTGGAAGAAGTGGTGTAAATTGAAAAATTAGTGGTATTTATGATTTGAAATGATGAGAAAAATGGTTTTAGATTAAATAAGGTTCTATATGGTCTGATGAAAGAACCAAGAACATGGTATTTTATACTAGATTATGAAGATTGAATTTCAAATATGAGGTTTTGACCATAATCTCAATGTGAATAATTCTCATAAAGATCAATTTATGGTTCTTGTGTATATGTATGAAATTATTTTTGGAAGAAGTAGGATGGCATCGGTGGAAGAATTCTCTGATCCCATGAAATATTAATTTGAAATGCCTTTTATTGGTGAACTGGAATACTTCTTAGAGCTATAGGTGGTTCAAAAGAAGAATTTTACCATCATTTCTCAGGAAAAATATACAAGAAATCTATTGAAGAAATTCAACACGCATGACTCCAAACCAATGTCAACATTGATTTTTATTGGTAAAATATATAGAAATCATGAGGATGAAACATTTTTGTCTCCCACACTACTAATTGTAATCATTGGAATCTTTTTATACTCGACTACAACATGGCCATATATCGTCTTTGCAACATTCCTAATAGATCGCTTTCAATGAAATATGAAGTAATATCATTTGGTAGAAGTTAAAAAAAATCCGGACGTATATTAAATGTAATATCAATTTTGGATTATACATTATAGAAGGAATAGATAATGAAATTTTAATTTTTTTTATAAAAACTTCCCAAAATAAGTGGTGGATAGAATGTCCACCAGTAGTTGTATTTTCATCATTGGAAACAATTTTTTTGGGGTGGTTGAGAATGAAAAAGAAATCACTTCTCTTAGTATGGATATAGAAAAGTATATATATACTATAAAGGCTTGAACTTAGCTATTTTGGATGAAGAAAAAAAGAACTAATATTGGTGGTGATGTGAAATATCTAATGGTGATTCATTGTGAAAATAATAGTTTGAACGATCTTACAATGAAACTAATTTTTCACTCTCATTAAAAACATATTGAAAAAATATATCACTTCATCAAATAAAAATTTTAACAATTTGTGATTATAATGGATCATGGTGGAAGAGATGAACAAGTGGATAACATTATAACTAAGTAATTAGTCGCATGTATATTTTAGAAACATTGTTTGAACCTCTACGTTCAGCCACCTACCATCTCATGAGGAGGTTACGTATGGTCCCTTCTCCCCATTTTTGTTAACTTTTTTAATATTGTTGTGGATTTGACACATTTCTATAGGGGAGATATGATCTTGGGGGGATTTTTTTGAACACTAAAACTCAATTTCCATGTTTTTGGGTTCATTTCCAAAGGGGGAGATAAGTTAAAATTCAATGAATTGTAGGATGTATGGATTTGTCTTGAGACATCTAATCCTTGTTTGTCACTCTTTTTTCTACACCAAACTCTACTAATGCATACTTATAGTTATTGATTAGTAATTTCACATCAATCGGGTTTTTGGTTAAGGATATTTCTTTATTGAATTCATCTATATATTACCAACAAACCCAATGGGATATATTATTGGAACAAAGTAGTTATTTCAATTGTAAATGATTTTTTCTTTGTGTTGGTTCTCAATCCACACAATAATTGATCAAGTAGTTTTCAAAAATGTGATTTAATGGTGTATAAGACTTCAATGTTAAAGGTGGCATTGTTTCTATGTTTTTTCCAAATTTTTGGATTCCAATATTTAGAGGGTGTAGAATGTTATTTTTTGTGTAAAGATAAAAACTTGTGTGCAATTTTGAAGGTGGTTTGGAAAGTTTAACACATGATATATCTTAGGATAAACACATCAAAACATCAAAAAGGAAAGAGTTGTGCATAGTATTTTTACTTGCACGAAATATGACTTTTCACGCCATAAGAATGTTGTGTGCATGGTGGGCATGCAATAAAATTAAGGGCTAAAGGATCCATCAAAATGAGTAGTTTAGCAAAGGAGGAATATTTCACACACCATGGTTATGAACGTAAATTGTTCACTAAAGGCCCTGTCAAATTGATTAGGAGTAAAGTTGTGTGATTGGTGGAAGAAGCACAAGAAACATTCATGTAGGGTATGTAAAGACTATAATTTGGTGAATACCCAATTCATTCAAGTAATCATTTCAAATGAAGATATAGTTTCTCTATTGTGTGAAAGAGTGGTGACCAGAAGAGTTGCATGTAGTAAACTTTCACACAGAGTAGTCCTTCTATTTTTCAAGACAATGTGAAACTCATTGTCTAGCTTCGTGAAAGATAAAGGTTGTGTGAAATTTACCTTGTGTGACCAAACCTAAATCTTGTGTGCATCTATAGGTGTTTCTCATAGGTTCATGGTTTTCAAAACTACAAGGTTTTGAATATTCGATTTGTTTGATCGTCGTTTTCGGATGTATAAATTCTGAACTATGGTGCAGGGAGTGTCTCATGTTATTCAGGGGAAATACTTAAGTGCCCAAACTATTGAATTGACCTTCAAGTCATTAAAATAATTAATAATTCACCAAGGTAGTTACATAATAGGTTTCGATAGAAGTCTTTTGAAGGAGGCAGTGTTATATCCTTAATATTATTGTAAAGGAATTGTTCCAAACACAGAGTGACTGTGTTTGGTCTTCTTTTCTACAAAATAACTAAAATATCTTAGTATATTTAGGTACGATTGACACACTATCAGCATATGATCCTTGTAATAAACCTTAGTAGAGAACCAAGTAAAACTATTGTGTTATCTCTATACATATGAATGTATATTAACTGAATGATTCTATCATACAGGTTTTACAAGTTCCTACCAATGTAGGAACAAGATCATTTCTTTTAAAAGAAAATTTTGACACCCTAATTCACCCCACCCAACTCATGGTTCTCTAGTGTCTGAAACAAGTGCGGTGGTGGGGGTGGAACTTAAAAGGGGGGATGAGGGTGTTTTAAAATAAAATATTAGAATAAAATATTATTTCATCAAAAAGTGAAGCATATAATGACTCAATAGTAAGGTTATTATACTGACAGAGTAAAGTGGTAGATAATATATCCATATTACTTCTATAAACCTAAAACAATAAATCATATATACTATTAAAATTATGGAAATTATGCAGCACTGATATATTATCTTACTATCTTAGCATCATATTTTTATTATGAAAAATACAAAAACATCACCCTAATAATTTTTTAAAATATTTATTTCAAACAAAAAATCTATTTTATCAAATTTATTTTCTAAATATGGTAAATTTCATATATAAATAAAATCCTAAGTTATTGAAAAATAAGTTATTATGACACTAATAAAAATTACATATGGTTTCATAAAATTTTATATCATATTTATAAAAATATATATTGTTTTCGAAACCCGTTTTATTAAAATTGAGTTTTTTAAAAAAAATTAAATTTAACAAAAATATTTTTTTGAAGAAAGTAAATCTTTTTTTTTCCAAAATATAATTATGATTTCACTATTAAAAAAATTATTTTATCAAATTTCACACTTATATATCATTGTATTGTGATATAAATTCCTTATATATATTTTTATTAACATTCCCAAAATAGTAAATTCAACCTTTAGACAATTTTTTCCATAAATATTAAAAATCTTATGTCATCAGACTAAACACCGTTTCATTTTGAAAATAATTTAAAAATAAATACTACATATAACTAAAATACATTACATCTTATTACACTATCATAATCCCTCAGGGTAAGTTGTGAAATAGTGGTACTTTCATGGGGTGGTTGGGTCATCTTTTATTTAGTGTTGATCTCAAGTAACTTGGAATTCATCCATATGTGATTCTTCCCAAGCATCAATTGTTGAATTTCTACTTGGGATTATTCAAAGTTGTACCATGGAGATGTTATCTCCCTTATAATCTCTAATAAATGAGCTTTGTAAAGTATTATCTTGTTAGTTTATTCCATTGTTTCTCCCTTCTACATCAATTATCTCTTATTATTTTATTTAATATACAAATTATTCTAAAGATATCTTTATAAAAATTACATCATTAATGGTCATAATGCTCAATAATTATAATATTAAATGTTTTTATTCTTCCCATATTTGTTTTTTAATGTTCCAAATTAATAAAAATAGTTTTTTCTATCTACTATATAGTGCATGTGTTTTTTACTATGTCATATTAAGATAAAAATTTCATTTCATACACTAAGATAAAAATACTTGAGTGTAAGCGTGGTACATTACTTCATTGGGTTCTCGTGTTGCCCCATAATACTTATAGTTCCACCCAAGTAGTTTAACATAGTGTGTTATTTTATTTTATTGAAATTTATCTCCATATTCCAATATTGTCAATGGATTCTCTTTGTAATAGTTACCATGCTCTAGTTGTACGACCTTTGGATTTATTACATGTGAGGGATTTGTTATGTACTTACTTAAGAGGGATATATGGAACATTTCATAAAAATAATAATATTTTGGTGGGGTTTCTAGTCAATTGGCCCCTGCTCAAATGAAATCAATAATTGTGAAGGAGATAATGTATCAGGGACTTATCTATCCCTACTTAAAAAAACAACATGACTCTATTCCTTATATATATATATATTTATGAAATGAAATTTTATTTCCAACCTCAAACTCTAGATCTCATTAATGATTGTCCTTGGATATATTATATTGACTTTATGATTCTCTGATGTATTATTGAGTGGCCTTAAAATTTTCATCTACTTGTTAGACGATTTTAAGACCCAAAAGACTATATTCGCCAACATCATCCCAAAATATTGTTTGTATAAATCTTTTTACATATACATATTATTGTACTCCTCATGTGTCAATCATGTTTTAATGATCACAAATCCTATACATTCTGTAAAACCTGTTAATCTTGTGCAATCTGTCTCAAATCATATGTACAGATGATTAGTATCATTATGCTTTAAATAAACTTATCCAAGATCTTAATTACTATACATTATGTTTTATTATTGTACACTATATTTAATTTTCTTTATGACGGTTTCTTTGACATATGAATAAGTCTAAACCATTTTATGAATATCACTATTTAATACTGTATACAGATATCTAGCTAAGTTTGAGACAACGTGACCATCCAGACACTGTGACCATCCAAACACTGTGACCATCCAGACACCGTGACCATCCAGACTTCGTGACCATCCAAACACCATGACCATCCAGACACCGTGACCATCCAGAAATTGTGACCATCCAGACACCATGACCATCTATACACCATGACCATCCAAAAACCATGACCATGAAGAAACTGTGACCATTCAGACATTGTGACCATCCAGACTTCATTTCATGAAGATAATATTTCATAGAGACACCATTTACAGAAAGACTATGACAATATTTCTTAATCTGCTTTATCGTTTTTCAATTTAATCTATAACGGTCATATATGAATCTTTTAAATAAACTGACATAATTACTTTTTCTTTACGGACATGTCACCTAATAAAATGAGGTACGAGGTGCAGGATACATGCAACCTATCGGCTCCAACACATGCACTAGAAGAATAAAAGAGAAGTGTGGCCTTGAAACAAACTCATATATAGTGCAATAATAAAGAACACACAATCATTATTGAGAAAATAACAGGCATATCCAACTAATCATTTCATAATAACACACGAATCTATCTTGAATCCAAAAATGTTAGGATACCATAGATCAGAGTTGATCGCATCTTCGCACTGACAATACCACGAAGAACATGAGCTAGCTCTAGTTTACTTACGATACTCTATTTTCCAGGAGAGGACTTTATTTCTACATCTTATTTATTCGAAAAGACCAGAGCTTTATAGACTAACACTCAGATATCTTCTAAACTTATCTCATCATTTTCCCTTTGTTTTTTACTATTTTTAGCTTTCGCGCAGTGTGTCTGTCTTTATGAAAACATACATTGTATCCTGCATTAAACTATAGGATACAAGATATCCTTTTTCCCACATATTTTTACACTTGTGTTTTACCACAGATAAGTGTGGAAGAGGTTGTGTGTGACCTATTAGTTCATACCCATGAAAAACTGTGGAAGAGGTCATGTAACCTAGACAGTCCTGTGTATTTTTGTTAACGTCGATCCAGGGTGTGGATCAAACTCATTATATAAACTTCTTGGTGGCAGGTGATCAAAAAATGGAGTGGATTTGGTCTCTACTTGAGACTGAACCACGTGTTTTATATCTGTTGGGCTGTTTAATTTAGTTTTTCTCTGTTTTACTATTTAATCATAAAATCACTAAATTTACTTTGATAGTTAATCTAGGAAAGAAGTTATAACAGTTTTTTCATATTAGAATAGCTCAAAAGGTAATGTTAATAACTAATATTAAGGTTACTAATAATTAATCAATCTTTTGAGTAGTTATTTAAACATTCAACCTTTTATAACCATATTACTTTGATTAACTGGCTTGTACTTATTTTTATTGAGGACCCTTTTCAAGAATACTTTTTAAACAAAAAATTTTTATAGATACTCAATTCACCCCCATCTTGAGTGATCTACTCTAAAAAACATTTGGTATTATAGGAGTTTTTTTAATCCTATTAAGACTCTGTTTTTGACCCTTTCCAACTATGATATTAGTTATACTTCAAAGATCTTTAAATTTCTGTTAATTCTAAATTTCTAGCGCTTTCAAAGTATTTATTTTTTATTATAGAGAATAAAATGGAAGGTGCTGCAACAAATAGACCACAATTCATTAATAGAACCAATTATTCTCAATGAAAAATTAAAATGAAAATGCATTTATAAAGTATGAGTTTTGAAATCTAGTCTTCAATTCTAGATAAACATAAGATTCCCGCTACTGATAGAATCACTTGGGATGAACCTACCAAAATTGGCTACAATAAAAATTCTAAATCTATGAATGATTTATAATTATCCTTAACAGATGAGTAATTTAATATAATCTATGAACATAAAAATTCCCATGAAATTTGGGATACCTTGTCTGTTTCACATAAAGTAACTTCTAGTGTGAATGAAATGAGACTTAATACTTATACTGTTAAATATGATTACTTTAAAATGAAAATTGAGGATCCTATTACTAACATGTATATTAGGTTCAACAAAATTTTCAACATAGTGATTTCTCTTGGAAGAGAAGTCACTACCAAAGAACAAATCATGAGACTTCTAGATGCATACCTGATAGATGGAGGGGAACCTCTGTCTCTATTAGAGAGTCATTAGATATCAGTAGGCTACCTATAAAATAACTCATTAGAAAAATGATGATGTATGAAGAGGAACTGAATGTAAACAAGGAAGATCAGGATGAACCCTAAGTAAAATCAGTTGCATTCATGTCAACCAACTCTAAACATAAATAGAAAGGGAAATTGGAAGTTTCTGTAGAATGTTTTAATAGTCAACAATTGTCACCTAATAGTGATGAGGAGATGGATCAATTAGCCTGAAGGTTTAAGATATTTTACAAGAAGAAATTTTTTTTCATAAAGACTAACTTCAATGGAATATATGATCAAAAAGGAAGTTGGAAGAAGGAATGGAAAAGAAGTTACAAGTCTGATGAGATTGTTTGCTATGAATGTAAGTGAAAGGAAAATATCAAGGCTGAATATCCCAAGTTCATGTACAAATAGAATTAGGAGGAAAAAGACAGAAAGAATGAAAATGCAATGAAAGAAACCTGGAGTGCCTCTGAGGATTGTATAGGTGACTCAGAATCTCCACGTGATGAACAGGCTAACAAAGCCAATATGTGTGTCATCACACACAAATCTGAGCTAACACCGGAATCTCCTATACGCAATTTATATTATTCTGGAGATGAGTGTAACTCTAAAAATATGTATAATGATGAAATGTTTGAGTACTGTAATATGCTTTAAGAGACATGAAATGAACTAAAATATAAATAGATTTGTTTAAAGAAATAGCAAGCTCTTACCTCAACTGTTAAAACTGAACTCACTATAGAAAGGGAGAAAATGCACAATTAATCAAAGAGAACAATAAACTAAAACTATATAGTTAGAAATTGAAAATCATATTTAAATGTGTACTAATGGTAAGGATACCATGGTATAAATGCTTGGTAAATATATTTATCCTAAATATACTACTGGAATTGTCTATCAACCTGGTAAAAGAAATTTTGGAAGAACTAATTTTGTTTCTAAATCTAGGACATACAGCATTACTCCTATTTCTGGAAAACAATCAGCTAGTTCAAGTTATGAAACACACTCTACTGTTTCACGATTTTTTGGACCAAATAGAGTTTTCGGTACAATTACATTAAAAAATTCTTATAGGAAATCTATGAGGTAGATATGGGTTCCTAAATCATTAGTAACTAATATTACAGCACCCAAACATGTATGGGTACCAAAATATATATTTTTTTTAATATTTTGGATGAAATCTTTTTAAAGTGTTCATATAAAAGTTTATTGTACTTGGACAGTGGGTGTTAAATACACCTGACAAGAGACAATTCATGCTTCTAGAATTTAATAAAAATTGATGGAGGAGATGTCACCATTGGTGACAATGCCAAAGTAAATATTATTAGCCATGGCCAAATCAGTAACTCAAACTCATTTTTAATTTCAAAAGTACTTTTTTTAATGGATTGAAATATAATCTGCTTAGTATTTTAATGTTATGTGATGATGGATTTCATGTTAAATTTGAAAATTATGCTTGCAATGTTTTTAATTCTAAAAATGAATTAGTGTTTTCTGCATTGAGAAATGAAAATGTTTAATATTTTAATTTAGAATCTTTTTTTCTCAAAATACTTCATATTTAAGTGTATTTCACAAAGATTCTTGGCTTTGGCATAGGAGACTAGGAAACAGAAATATTCACCCCCGTATAAATATAACTAGAAAATTCTTAGTCAAACACCTACCAAAACATGAGTTTCCAAATGATAAAGTGTGCAATCCTTGTCAAAAAGGATAAAAACATAAAATTTCCATCAAACCTAATAAAGAAGTTTCATCTTATTAACCCCTCAAACTTCGTCACGTGGATTTTTTTGGGCCATCTAGAGTTCCAAGTTAAAATGGGAAGCACAATGTTTATGCTCTTGTAGATGACTTTTCTAGATATACCTGCACTTTCTTTATGGATCACAAAAGTGAAACTTGCTCTCATTTTACCTAATATTCCAAATCTGTAGAAAATCTTAGTGTATAAAGAATTAAATCCTTAAGAGGTGATCATGTTCGTGGGTTTGAAAATAAAGAGTTTGAATCTTTTTGTTCTCAAAAAGGATATTGTCATAATTTCTCTTCCCCTAGAACACCTCAACAGAATGGATTTGTGGAAAGAAGAAATAAAACCTTGCAAAATATTGCTAGAACCATGCTTAGTGAGTATGAAGTACCTATTTATTTTTGGGATGAATCTGTAAATACATCATGGTATATTATCAATAGAGTGTTGATTCGACCTATTATTAAAATAACTCCATATGATTTATGGAACAATAGGAAACCCAAAGGAAGCTACTTCAAAACAATTGGTTGTAAAGTCTATATCATTAATACTAAGGAAAATATTGAAAAATTTGCATCCAAGAATAGTGAAGGAATATTCTTATGATATTCCATCACTATTAAATCCTATAGGGTGATTAATAAAAGAACTAAATATGTGGAAGAATCTATCCATGTCAAATTTGATGAAACATATCCACATGAGTCTAATACCACTCTGGAGAACCTCAAGAATGATGTATCAAATCTGGACCAAAATTAAAAATCTTATAACCCTTCTGTGAAGGAATATGTGAAAACTTCCAGTGATATAAATTAATTATATTCAAGTCACAATGAACCTAACCCTGTTGAAGAACATGAAATAACTATTCCTTCTTTTTCTATAGCTATTAGAACTCTTAAGAATCTTCTTTTAGATGATGTTTTAGAAGACTTAGATAAAGGGACTCAATCTAGAGATTCTCTTAGAAATCAGGTTGAACATCCTATCTTCTTTTCACAACATGAACCTAAAAAAATTAGTGATTCTATCAATGACGAATTTTTTGTAATGGCTATGAAATGGGAACTTAATCTATTTGAGAGGAACAAGGTTTGGAAACATATTGATAGACCTAAAGACACATTCACCATAGTCACTAAATGGGTGTTTAGAAATAAGGTAGATGAAGCTGGAAGCATAGTTAGAAACAATTCAGGATTGGTTACATAACGCTACAGTCATGAAGAAGGAATTGACTATGAGGAGACCTTTGCACGAGTAGCTAGACTTGAATCCATCAGAATTATTCTTGCTTATGCTACACATCTAAAGTTCAAACTATATCAAATGGATGTTAAGAGTGAATTCCTAAATGGGTATATAGCTGAGGATGTCTTTATTAAGGAACCCCCTGGTTTTACAAATCCTCATTTTCGAAATCATATTTTTAAATTATCAAGAGCATTATATGATTTTAAACAAGCTCCAAGAGTATGTTATGATAGACTGAGTACTTTTCATATTTACAAATTTTTTACAAAAGGAATAGGTAATCCTATCCTTTTTATAAATTGAATTACCAAAGATGTTTTTATAGTTCAAATCCATGTAGATGATATTATATTTGGACCTACAAAAAATTGTTTATGTATTGAATTTTCTAAAATAATGGAAAATGAATTTGAAATGAGTTTAATGGGTGAACTCAAATTCTTTCTTGAATTTAAAATCTTTCAAAATAATGATGGTATTATTTTAAATAAAATTAAATATACAAGATATCTTCTAAAACGTTTTGGATTGGATAGCACTAAAAGTTGTGAGACTCCAATGAGTAGTACTTGTAAGTTGGATCTTGATGAAGATGGAAAATCTGTTGATCAAACCACTTATAGAGGCATGATTGGAAGCCTACTATACTGTACTGCTAGGTGACCTAACATTATGTTTAGTTTATGTATGTTTGGTTGTTTTTATGAAAATCCTATGTAATCTCATTTAAATGTTTTTAAGAGAATTTTCAAATACCTCAAGCATACACCTGATCAAGGACTGTTAAATCCCAGAGGACAATCATTTGAGTTAGTGAGTTATTCTAATGTTGAATTCGGTGGTTGTAAGTTAGATAGAAAATGCACCACTGTAACATGTCACTTTTTAGGCAAGTCAATTGTATCATGGTGTAGTAGGAAAAAAAACTCGGTTGCATTATCTACTCGAGAAGCTGAATACATAACTACTGGAAGTTGTTGTGTATAGATTTTCTGGATGAAAAAAAAATTACAAGATTATGGATATCAATTCTGACATGTACCTATAAATTGTGACAATACAAATGCTATTAACATCTCAAAAAATAATGTTTCACAATCTAGGACAAAACATATTGATGTAAGACATCATTTTTTGAGAGATCATTATCAAAAAGGAGATACCACTGTGTATTTCATTAGAACCGAACATCAGCATGCTAATATATTAACCAAACCATTAAATTCAGAATGAATAGATTACATCATACATGAATTGGGTATGATAAATCTTATGTAGTTATCCTACTGTTTCATATCTTACTGTTTCATATCATACTGTTTCATACTTTAAGGATTCAAAAGTCATTGTCTTAATACTACTGTTTAACTTTAACAGTTCTACTGTTCTACGATCATAAGAATTTTTGTTTGATGTTTATGGTCTCAACAGTTACTATTTCATGGTTACTGTCTTCCACATACTGTCTGAAATAATACAGTCGCACTATTCAGAAATCACACTATTACGGTCCCATTGTGAATGCTTGTTATTGTCCTTCCATGAACGTTTGTTATTGTCTCACCATGAAGGCTTATTACTGTCTCACCGTAAAGGCTTGTTACAGTCTCACTGTAAATAAACTTTATTGTTTAATCTATTAATTATAACCCATATCATGGTAATTCATTGTTTTACAATTTTTACTTTCCCGTGCTTTAGATCTCGTGATACTTGATATCCCTAAATGATAAAATGAAAGATGTTACACTCGTTCTTCACTAAAACTCTCTTCTCTTCTCTGAAATTGTAACCCCTATTTCAACCTTTATATCTCTCTAACCTTTGGTGAATGCCCAGGATGAAACTCCCTTCATTTTCAACTCCTAATAAGGTCATTTCAAAGAATAAGTTCAAGATAGCACCGAAGTTAGCACCCGAGGGTCCTCTGAATCCGAAACTGATAAAAAGAATAGTAGTGACCAAAAGGGATATATTCCCTAAATGGCTTCTGTCAAGTAATTCTTTCATGTTGATAGTGAAAAAAGAGAAAGTATGGCTGGGTTGTTTTACAAAGGAGGATAGGCCAATTTACCCAAAATTATTTGCACAGTTTTACCAGTATATTCAATTTTATATTTATTCTGATGATGGATATGTTGTGAGAAGATGGGTCAATGGACAGAGATGCACATTTTCTTCGAGGATTTGTGCTTAATTCCATAGGATACCTCATGACGGTATTTTTTAAAACTATCAAAGAGGTCCTCCACCTCCAAGTGAAGTTTTTCTTTTAGAAAAAGCTTTGGGAAGTTTAACTGGAAATGAAACAATGTGAAGAGCCATAGCTACTGAGTTAAGTGGAGAATCCATACTCTTGTTTAAGATTGTTCAGAATTTGATTGGCTCCAAAAAGTTAATTTTTCTGTACACAACTATCAAGATGTATTTTTGATACACCATATGAAGAATGGGCATAAGATTAATTTTTTTAAGTATGACATACACCATATGTGTGAGTTGATCAAAACCACCTCCAAGTCAGCCTACCTGTTCTATTCTAGGCTTATTCTATCAATGCTTCCTGCAAAGGGATTAGATTGACCAAATGAAGAATCCATTAAGGATTATGAGCTCTGTCATTATAATTTCATTATAAAGATAATTAAAATCAGCTAGAATCCTTGGAGACAAGAATGGGTGGAAGATAATTATAGAATTTAAGAAAAGTTTATTCCAGCGGAACACTCTAGAATACCTATGGGTATTTATAATCCTGATTTGGAACCAGTTGAACTTGTTGAGTATTCTGATGAGGAAGAAGTAGAAGAGGTTGTTTTACCTCTGAGAGAAACTGTTATAGATAAGAAAGACTGTGAACCTGTTCTTCAAGACATAATTGAAAAGGAAGTACCTGTTCCTGCAGAAGTTTCTTGTTTAGAAGAGAAACATTCTTATAAATAAAAACATGTTTCTAAGGATGGTGAAAAGGGCGTTCTATAAGAGATTATTGAATAATATCTTCCTATTGTGCAAGAAGCTTCCCTTGAGGAACACCCAGAGGAACAAGTTGTTCCTGAGTTTTTTCCATCTGTTGAAGACATAATGGAGCAAGCCTTTCATTTTTATTGAACGTAAATGGAAGAGGAAATTAGAGTTGAAATTGTGGAAATAGATCGAGGATCCAACCCTCTCAGTCTTGAAAAATATTCACATGTTTAGGGGGAGAATCCCCCCAATTATGAGTCTATTTAAGTTCTTGATCCATTTGATCCATGCTCAATAGATACTTGGTATAAATTTCCCTGTTAATTTGATGTGAATGATTCACAAGAAGTCTCAGTCAAAGGTCCTGATATGTCTACTATGTTTCAGTTGAAATAATTTTTTGATCTTTTTCATGAAAAGGAACCTGATCCTGTCTCAGCTCCTATTGTCGAGCCTTCCCAAAAATCTACAATCATGGTGAATAAGGATGATCTGAAAGCATTTGGAGATACCCTATTGGTTGGGGTTAAAAAGCTTAGGAATAATCAACATGATCCTCTGAACAATTTAAGTGAGAGAGATGTTGCCTTTTTATTGGAAAATATCAAATGGCAGATTCATCCCAAGATTCTTCATGAGATTCAAGAAACCAGAATTGAAAACAAAGAGTCAAGTGATAAAGTGAAGACTCTTAGAGGTATGGTTGACGATTTAAAAATATTGATGAACTCAAATCCAGAACCAACTTATCATCCTATTTAATATATTGATAGTCAAATTCCATAGGAATTAGCCTCACTGATTCAACCTAACTCGATTTCTATAGCAGGATAGGTGGCTAAACAAATAGGAAGATTGTTCAAGAGATGCATGAACTTGTTATTGGTCTAAACAAGTAAACTGATGATCATAATGGTTGTCTCCAGAAATATCTGAATCAACTGAAATCCCTTACTTCACCTTTTACTACTTCTATTACCTCTGGCCAATCATCTCAAGCCTCTTTAGATAGTGATCGGTTAAGAACAGTTGTCAAAGAATAAGTTTAGGTTGTGCTTAGTGGTTTTGAAAAAGAATATTTCTCTGAAGTTTTCAAGAATAGTTATAGAGTTGTTGATTTTGTAAGGATCCATTCCAAGATTTCAAATGAATTTCATCAAGAAATTTCTAAAAAGATGTGTTTTTTACTTCTATCGGATCTTCTCTGAGAATGACATGGCCAATCATTTCAAGTACCTAGTGGAGAATCTGAGGATACCTCCTGTTACTCAATATTTCAAGACTCAAGTCCAAAATATCAAAGATTTTACTCCTTTTTTGGATAATTTTATGATGAAAAACGATGTATTTGAGAAATCCATGTAATATGGTGGAGAAATAATTCCTGATTTTATCAAGCTTTTGAGGCCTTATCTTCATGTCTAGAGTACTGTCACTGCGGCCCCTACATCTTCACCCATGAGATCTAGTTTCCTTATCTTCTCATCCTCTTCCCTCGCCTATTCATATATGTTTGTCTCTCAGGCTCTGAGTCAGATCAGTCATGTTATCCTTGATCAGCAGTTGCATAGGTTTTCCACTACCCCTACCATGGCCCTTTCTATTTTTGAAGGACTCTCTTTACCTTCTCAGTCCACTGGTTCACTCCCTTCTTCCACTTATACTTCTTCTCCTATGGCTTCTCCTTATGATGCTACTACCAAGTGAAAAGAGATGCCAAGATAGTGATGAAGTAAATTTTCTATTATTTTTTGATAGGGATTCAATATTTATTCTTGTTGTTTACTACTTGTAATGACACTTTTTCGTCTACTAAAATGTGCTTTTTATTGACTATTTCTTAGTTACTCTTTTTGATAATCCAAAAAGGGGTAGAAATATGTATTCTATATGTAGAAAATACACATTAAAGAAGAGACACATTACCTAAGAATACATATCTCACTCACATGATTTGTGATCATCAAAAGGGGATATTGTTGGACTCCTCAGGTGTTAATCATGTTTCAGTGATCACAAATCCTATACATTCTGTAAAACCTGTTAATCCTGTGTAATCATTCCCGAATCATGTGTATAGATGATTAGTATCTTTATGCTTTAAATAAACCTATCCAATATCTTAATTTCTATACATTAAGTTTGATTATTGTACACTATATTTAATTTACATTATAATTATTCCATTGGGAGATCACTAAGTCTAAACCATTTTATAAATATCATTATTTAAGTATGTATACAAATATTTGGCTAAGTTTGAGACTCTATGACCATCCAGACTCTATGACCATCCAAACACCGTGACCTTCCAGACACCATGACAATCCAGACACCATGACCATCCAAACATCATGACCATCCATACACCATGACCATCCCAACACCGTGACCATCCATACACTATGAAAATCTGGACACCGTGACTATTTAGACACCTTGACCATCTTGACACCATTTCAAGAAGACACGGTTTCATGGAGACACCATTTACAGATAGACTGTGACACTGTTTCTTAATCTATTTTTTCATTTTTTTCAACTTAATCTCTAACGGTCATATTGGAATATTTTAAATAAAATGACATAATTAATGTTTCTTTTTAGAAATTTCACCTGACAATATGAGGTACGAGGTGCAGGATACATGCAACCTATCAGCTCTAACACATGCACTAGAAGAATAAAAGAGAATTGAGGCCCAGAAACAAACACATATAGAGAGAAAATAACAAAGAACACACAAGATTTCCTGAGAAAAGAACTGACATATCCCACTAAACATTCCTGAAGAACACATGAAGCAATCATGAATCCAAAAATGCTAGGATTCCACACATCAGAGTCGATCACATATTCGCAATGACAACACCCCGAAGAACACGATCCAGACTAGTTGACTTACGATAATTTGTTTTCCATGAGAGGACTCGATTTATGCATCTTCTTTGTTCCAAAAGTCCATCCTGTCATAGACTAACACTCAAATAACGTCTCAACTTATCTCATCATTTTTTCTCTATTTTTTGTTGTTTTTAGCATTTGAGCAGTGTACGTGTGTGTGTGTATGCATAAAAACACACATTGTCTCCTGCATTAAACTGTATGATACAATATATCCTTCCTCTAAAATATTTTTATACTTGTCTATTCCCACAAATAAGTGTGGAAGAGGTTGTTTGTGACCTATTTGATCAAACCCATGAGGAATTTTGGAAGAGGTCGTGTGACCAGGACAGTCTTGTGTACTATTGTTAACCCTGATCCAGGGTGTGGATCGGGCTTATTTATATAAACTTCTTGGTGGAATATGATCACCAAGAGAAACCTGCTTCTAAATAAGAACATGTTTCTAAGGACAGTGAAAATGATGTTCTAGAAGAGCTTATAGAAGAAGATATTCCTCTTGTGCAAGAAACTTCCCTTGAGGAACACCCAGAGGACCAAGATGTTCTTGAGTTTATTCCATCTTCTGAAGATATAATAGAGAAATCCTTTCAGTTGGATAGAAAGGAAATGGATGTGGAAATTAGAGATGGAATCATGGAAATAGATCAAGGATCCAAACCTCCCAGTCCTGAGAAAGTTGCACCTATTGAGGGGGAGAATCCCCCCAATCTGGAGTCTGTTGAATTCCCTAATCCTTTTGATCCAAGATCGGTGGATACTTGGTAGAAATTCACCAGTTATTTTGATGTGAATGATTCAAAATAACTCTCGGTCAAAGGTCTTGATATGTCTACTATGATTCAGTTGAAATCATTTTCTGATCTTATACCAACAATGGATCCTAAGCCCTTCTTAGCTCATGTTGTCGAGCCTTCACAAGAATATCCAAACATGGTGAATAAGGATGATCTGAAAACATTTGGAGCTATCCTATTGGCTAGTGTTGAAAAGATCTTGAATAATCAACCTGATCCTATGACTAATTTAAGTGAGAGAGATGTTGCCATATTATTGTAAATGATAATGTGTAAAATTCAACCCACGATTCAACATGATATTCCCGAAACCAGAATTGAAAATAATGAGTTAAGTGATGAAGTGAAGAATCTCATAGGTATGGTTGACAATTTGAAAAGAGTGTTGATCTCTAGGCCATAACATTCTTCTCATCCTATTGAAGATGTTGATATTCAGATTCCACAGGACGTTTCCTCACTGATTCAACATATCTTGATTTCGGTTGCTGACATGGTGGTTTAGAGAAACAAGAATATTGTTCAAGAGATTCATGAACTTGTTATTGGTCTAAAAAAGTTAATTGATGATCATAAAGGTTGTCTCCAGAAATTTTTGAATCAAATGAAATACATTACTTCATCTTTTACTTCTTCTACTACCTCTATAAAATAATCTCAACCCTCTTTAGACAGTAATCTATTAAGAATAGTTATCAAAGAAGAAATTCAGGCTGTGCTTAGTGGTTTTGACAAAGAATCTTTCTCTAAAGTTGTCATGAATAGTTACAAAGGTCATGATTTGGTAAGGATCCATTCTATGATTTCCAATGACGCTCAGCAAGAAATTACTAAAAAGGTGGATTTTTACTTCAACTCGATATTCTCTAAGAATGACATGACCAATCATTTCAAGTACCTAGTGGATAATCTGAGGATACCTCATGTTACTCAACCATTCAAGACTCAAGTCCAAAAGCTCAAAGATTTCACTCCATTATTGGATAAGTTTATGGGGAACAAGGATGACTTTGATAAATACAGGCAATATGGTGAAGAGATCATTGCGGATTTTATCAAGCTTTTGTGTCCTTATCTTCATGTCCAGAGTACTTCAATAGTGGCTCTTGCAGCTTCACCCATGAGATCGGGACTTCCTACCTTCTCATCCTCTTCCCTTGCCTTTCCTCTCAGCATCTGAGTCAGATTAGTCCTGTTATCCTTGATCAGATGTTTCCTCATTCATCCACTACCCCTACCTTGTCCCCTTCTATTTTTGAAGGACTCCCTTTACCTTCTATCTCCATTGGTTCACTCCCTTATTCCACTTATACTTATTCTATGGCTTCTTCTTCTGATGTTGCTACCAAGGGAAAAGAGAAGCCAAGTTAGTGATGAATAAAAGTGTCTACTATCTTTTAATCGGGATGTAATCTTTATTCTTATTGTTTACTACTTGTAATGACACTTTTCTATCTAATGAAATGTTCGTTTTATTGTCTTTTTCTTAGTTACTCTTTTTGATAATCCCAAAAAGGTGAGAAATATGTATTCTATATTAACTAATTACACATTAAAAAAGAGACACATTAAATAAGAATAAATCTCTTACTCATATGATTTTTGATCATCAACAAGGGGGATATTGTTGGACTCCTCCTGTGTTAATCATGTTTTAATGATCACAAATCCTATACATTTAGTATAAACTGTTAATCCCATGTATCTGTCTCAAATCATGTGTACAGATGATTAGTATATTTATGATTTAAATAAACCTATCCATGATTTTAATTTCTATACATTATGTTTTATTATTGAACACTATATTTAATTTACTTTATAATGATTTCTTTGATAGATGACTAAGTATAAGCCATTTTATGAATATCACTGTTTAAGTTTGTATACAGATATTTGGCTAAGTCTGAGACACCGTGACCATCCAGACACCATGACCATCCCAACACCATAACCATCGAGACACGGTGACCATCTAGACATGGTGACCATCCAGACATTGTGACCATCCAGACACTGTGGTCGTCCGGACATCATGACCATCTAGACATCATGACCATCCAGACATCGTGACCATCCAGACACCATGACCATCAAAACATCATGACCATCCAGACACCGTCACTATCCAGACAATATGACCATTTAGACACCATGACCATCTAGACACCATTTTAAGAAGACACTGTTTCATGGAGACACCATTTATAGATAGACTGTGACACAGTTTCTTAATATATTTTTCCGTTTTTCAATTTAATCTCTAATAGTCATATTATATGATTTTAAATACACTAAGATAATTAATGTTTCTTTGTATAAATATCTCATGAAAGTACGAGGTACGAGGTGTAGGTTACATGAAACCTTTCGTCTCCAACACATGCACTCGAAGAATAAATGTGAAGTGTGGTGCAAAAACAAACACAAATATAGTGCGATAACGAAGAATACACAAGATTTTCGGAGAAAAGAACCTACATATCCAAATAAAGATTCTAAAAGAACACACAAAGCACTCATGAATCCAAAAAAGCTGGGATACCAAATATCAGAGTCGAGCATATATTTTCACTGATAACACCACGAAGAACACAAGCCCAATCTAGCATACTTATGATAACCTGTTTTCCATGAGAGGACTCAATTTCTATATCTGCTTCATTATAGTAGTCCAGAGCTACATATACTAACACTCAGAACACTTCAAAACTTATCTCATCATTTACTCTCTATTGTATACTATTTTTAGCTTTCGAGCAGTGTCTGTGTGTCTTTGTCAAAACATATACCATCTCCTACATTAAACTGGAGGATAAAAGATATCCTTCCTCTCACATATTTTTACACTTGTGTATTCCGAAGGATAAGTGTGTAAGAGGTGTGTGTGACATGTTATTTAATACTCACGAAGAACTGTGAAAGAGGTCATGTGACCTAGACAGTCTTGTGTACTGTTGTTAACCCTGATCCAGGTTGTGGATAAATATTATTTATATAATCTTCTTGGTGGAATTTGGTCTCCAAGTGGAGTGTATTATGTCTCATCTTGATACTAAACCACTTGTTTTATATCCTCTATGCTATTTAATTTAGTTTTTCTCTATTTTAATATTTAATCTAGAAATCTCTAAATTTACTTTGATAGTTAATCTTAGAAAGAAGTTATAATTTTTTTCCCTTATTTTAATAACTTCAAAGGTAATGTTAATAAATAATATTAAGGTTACTAAGAAGTAATCAATCTTCTGACAAGTTATTTAAACAGTCAAACTTTCATAACTATATTACATTGATTAACTGGCATGTACTTATTTTTATTGTGGAACCTTTCCAAGAATACTTTTTAACAGAAATGTTTATAGATACTCAATTTACCCCCTAATGAGTACTCTACTCCGACCAACACATCTTCATAATGATCAAAACAAATTCTCAATTTTATGATATTATCATCTGAGAATGTGACCAGAGTACGATATTTGTCCCAACAATCATTAAAGTTCATAGATAAAGTTATAAATATATCCTCAAATTTTTGGATAGTCCTTTCATATTATACATTATTCTAGATGTGAAAATACATACTAAAGTTCAACTCAATGTTCCTGTTGTGTTGAATAATTTTTCAAAACCTAAAAGTGAACCTCGTATCTCAATCAAATATAATAGACATTGGTGTTCCATGTAGTCTCACCACTTCTATAGTGTATATATTTCCATGATGATCAAGTGAGAAGTCATCTCAAATGGTGATTAAGATATCAGTATTTATAATACTGTCCACTAAAACCAATATAGTATTATGTTCCCTTAATATCTTTGCATGACCCACGAAAAAATCCATAGTGATGTTATCCCTTTTCCATAATGGTATTGGTAATAGTTTAATTATCCCCATGGACTTTTCCATTTATTCATTCCATTGTTGATATACTATGAACATCGATATATTTTCAAAAATCACATTATTTAAATTTTCCAACCAATAGTTCCTAAATAGATATCTATACCGATTTGTTCTCCTTAGGTTTATTTAGAATGTTGAGTTGTGAGAATCATTCAATATCTTCTTCTTTATCTCAAGATAAGATGGTACACATAGTCATTTATTAAATCTCACAAATCCTTATTCGTCATTTTTGAACTCTAATAATTTATTCTTTGTTATATAATCCTCGTTATTTTTCATCTTAATTTCAGTCCTTTTATATTTTTTAGTTTTTTCAAGAATGGTTGGTTGAGCAGTAATTAGTGTAATTTCAATTTTTATTGGTTACTTAAGAATATCCATGTATATCTTTTTCATGTCTATGAATATTTGATTATTCTAAATCCTCATTATGGATAAGTTTATAAGATTTTTATACTTATATCATCTTCTAGTTTATTCTTCTATTTGGAGTGCTAGTGGATTGAGTATTTTTAGTCCTCTAGATAATCAAACCATATTATTTTGTGCATATTAATCTCCTTTTATGTGAATATATACATGAGTATCTTATTATCCATATATAGGTCACACTTATCCATTTAGAAAAAATTCCACCAAATATTCAATATATATATATTAAAATAGATAACCCGAGCTCATGAATTGGGTAATTTTCATATGGAAATTTAGTTGTATTGAAGCATAGGCTATTGCTTTGTCATTTTTTATTAGTAACAGACCTATGAACTTATTATATTAATCACTATATATCACAAAAATTTAAAAAAATTGGGGTAATGTGGGTACAGGTGTAGGGATTATCCCCTTCTTTAACTTCTTGAAGCTATTTTTTAATTCATTAGTCCAGAAAAACATCATTCCATTCTATGTTATCTTGGTTATTGGGTTTTAAAATCATGGTAATTTTCTCAAAAATTATATATAGTGCTTATATATTCCAAGGAAACTATGGGTCTCTATCACTGATGTTGGTCTGATCCCTTCCTTAAATTTTGTTATCTTCAAAGGATATGAATATATCCCCTCATTGGTGATAACGTTCCCCAATAATTCCACTTTCTCATAAAAAACTCACATTTACTACACATTGAATATAACTTACTATTTATAAAATTATGTAGAATAATACTCAAATTATTCTCATGTTCATCATTTATTTAGAATTATATGATAATATCATCTATAAAGTCTATCATTAATTTGTTGAGTTAATATTTAAAGTCTCTATTAGTGAATTCCATTAAATTTTTTGCAACATAAGTGATTTTAAAGCAAGATATTATGAACTCATTGTTTATATACCTTGTATGAAAAGTATCCCAGGGAATATCCTCTTTCTTCCCCATTAATTAATGATATCTCAATCAAAAATTAACTTTAGAAAAGTATCGGGAACCATGTAACTAATTGAACAATTCATAAATACACACCTAGGGATAATTCTTCTTTATCATGGTTTTGAGTTAATTATAATAAACATAAGAGAACAAAAACCCATCCTACTTATTAACAAAGAGGATTGGAACACCCATGGTGAAGCACTACAGAATACGAAGGACTTAACTAGATTCAATTATAGTTTCTTCTTTATTTCTTCCAATTTAATGCGGTCCACTCCGTAAAGACTCTTAGATTGGGTATGATCTCTTTCAATAAGGTCATTTTCAAAATAAACCTCTTGGTTATAAGCAAAATAATGAAACTATTCAAGTAATACATCATTAAATTCCCAAAAAATGGGCATGTATTTTAAGAGGATACTCACATTTTCCTCAATAATTTGAGCAATATATACTTGATCATAGGTCAAGGATATCCATTCGTGAGGAGAATATTCCAAATGAGATTCATGCCCCTCATTAAACATTAATAGAATCAAAGAATGATTTAAGAAATGTAAACTGATTTTCTTCTCCCCGAAGTTGATGTTGGATCTATATAAAGATAGTAAATCCATGCCCAGTATATCATTAAATTCCACTAAATGTATTATTAAATTTTTTTTATTGGATATTCACTGAACAAGTATTGACTATGGAGTAGTTTCATATTTGAGATGTAATAATTTAATATATTGGGTTATTGACTAATAATTCAACCTTAGTGTATTGAGGGGGTTTTGGAAATGTTCTCCCAAACATTAATTATATGAATGAATTCATAAAATCCTAATAATATAATAAATTTCTTATTTATTAGTGAATAATAATTATTCTAGTCACCAATTCATTTTCATGATCCACCTTAGCAGTAGTCATAGAATAAGCTCATATTTTCTCTCTTATCCTTAGATATTGTTGTCTTCAGTTGTCTTTGACATCCCTTAGACTAAAGAATTATATTGTGTAGTGTTTATATTCCATAAGTAGAAACATTATACAATAGGTTCAGGATTAATCCGAAACATCTTTTCATCCATAAAATTAGTGGGATTCTTCGTCTTCCTTATATATTAATTAACTAGATTTCCAACTTTTCTACACTTAAAGAATCTCTATATGAAGAAGTTTGTGGATGCTTCATTCCAAAATTATTCCATGTAGGTAGTTGAATTTTCTTTCCTCCATAGTATTTATCCAATAATCCTCCAAAATCAAACTCCATTCTCTACTTCTTATCTCTAGTCATATATGACCATTGAGAATCTACAATCCCTTTCTCAACTTTATAGGAATAATAAACAATTCCTTTATAGCTATGAATGTATCCAATTATCAACGATTTTTTAAGACATGTATTTAATTCACTATAAAAGAAGTCAATATTACTTTTATACTTAATACCAATTTTGGAGGTGTACCATGCATTAATTGTGAAGTTTTCTTCATTATACCTAATAGATTCATCCAATTTTGCTTGATTTTAAAGAATTTATTAACCATTTTAACATGGAGAATGTGTAGAAAATACTTATTGAAAATATATTATTGATCCTTCTCATTAAATGGATTTGATTTCACCCTTAGCCTTTTCATTATTTAATAGGTTCAACTACTAATCAGATTCTACATTTATGAGATAAATGGAAAATGTGACTTTCTATTTCTTAGATAACAATAGGACATAGAGTATCTTCTCATATGAATTAACCATTTGTTCTATGATTATGGGATCAAAAGGTCCACTAATATTTTGATACATTTTCCATATAAAGGACTCAAACATTATCTTTAACTTTGTTAGAAGAGTGGGGTGTTCCACTTGATTCAAGTTATTATTCCAAAACAGGTTAAATTAAGCAAGAAATTATATAAAGTTCTCAACTCCCACCCATTAGGGACCTCTTTTCAAAATCATCACATTTTCCATTACATTAGTTGTTGTCTTAATTACTCTTATTTATTTCCATTAGAAAAAATAAAGAAAAATTATGGATGATAATACTAAAACATATAATCATATAAAAGGGAAACTATTAACATGGAAGGATTAAATCATAAATGACAAGTATATCTAGACTTATGAATTTCTTGGTTTCAATATAGGTTATCTATGGTAACTTTCATATTATGTTCTATAACCTCACTAGTTATATATTACAAAATAAAATTCCAAAATAATATATTCAATCATTCATAACGGTTCATAATAATTATGTTAATTAACCTAGGAATATCCCATGGGAGTTCCAAACCAGGTGTGTAGTTGTGCACAATTTTTGTGCTCTAATTGAAGATTTATTCAATAACCAAAACCCCTTTTTGGGTTATAACCCCACCGTGTATCTATTTTTGAGCCTACATCCACTAGTTTGTATCTATAAATGGATTTCACTATTAGGAAATCATATTCTCTATAATTTACCAAACTTTTAGGATGTTTTATTTAAATTTATTACAAGGTTTTTCACTAATTAATTGTTATAATAATCCCAAAAAATAGCTAGACCTTTATATGATTCCAAATATATCAACATGAGTCTATTATACATTTTATTTTAAGATTTTTTATATTAATTTAAAAAACAAAACCCATAAATTTAGAGTTCTAGTGACATTAAGATATTAGAAACATAATAAAACAACCATAATATAAGCTAAATAATCATTATTAACATCTCCATAAAGTGATCTTAAATTCCATTGAAATTATTTGACTAAATATGATATCCTTGGGAATACATAAAACAATTAATGAGCTATAAATCCCAATAAGGGGAAAATTAAGCATGAGGACAAGAAATACATTTAAGACAAGGGGATTGTCATGATAATATTGAAGATAAGGATCGTATATTTTCACATGAAATAATGGATTAAAGAAGATGATATAATAGGATAACATCATAATAATGTTGTGGAAATAACATTGGGCATGACATCATACTCATAAGTCGAGGCTCCCTGCCAAAACAACATAACTTAGGGTTCTAGGTTCACTACCCCATATCATACATGGTATATCATTCGATGAAAACAATACCCAATACATTGGGGGATATATAATTCTAGTACCAACCATAATATTTGGACCATATATGTTTATATGTGTGAAATATATGGAATTCATAATTATTGCATAAGATTGATAAAAATACCTAAAAAATAAATGATTTTCCTAATCTTGTCTTATAGCATAACCAAATGGAATATTATAAATATTCACATGGAATAAAGAATTAATGAGTTATTGGATGTTAATAAATGAATAAATAAGCATTTTATATGAAAAATAAGTTCATTTTAAGTAAATAAATAAAAATTAAGAGAAACAATTTTGTAAATTAACCACTTCAGTGAGGTTTTATGAAAAGGGATAAAGAGTCTTTAAAGTGGGTAAGATAAGAATAAATTTATTAAAATGTGAAATGAACACATGTGTTTCCCATAAAAAATATGTTTTTTAGAAACCACATAATGTTATTATCACTATATATATTGGTATATGAAAATATATAAGAAATAAACGACTTCTCTTGAAATGGGTATGCTTAAAAGAAATAATTGAGAAGGGAACTTGAAGAAATTGTATTATACACAATAAAGAAAGGTAAATTTTACTAGGATTATATGTAAGGAAATCATATAAAATAATTGAATAATTAAATGAGAATATTATTGAGTTAAAGGGATAAAATAAGGATAATATGTAACCCAAATATAATGAGGTTGGTTTGGAAGATCCCTTACCATAGGTCCTTGACTCATACGGTGTGTTCTTCTAAAATCATGAATTGTGTAATTAAAATTATTAATTATTTTAAGAAGAACCATTTTAGGTATATTTCATTTATTATTATTATTATTTTATAATAATTTTATTATGATATTATGATTATGTTCCCCTTTTGGTCGATGTTTCTTACCCGATTCTAATATTTCTTTGTTTTGTGTGTTATTAAAAAAACACTTATATATTGAGAGAATAAAACTATAAGTGTAACAAGATTATTTTCAAGTTATTATGGAGTTTTATATGCTCCCAAATATCCATATGGGTTCTAATATAGGGATTTTAAATTTAGTATAAATTTTATCATTATACGATTAGTTCATTTAGGAGGTTTTTTGACCATAATGAACTTATTTTATTTTATTAAACATTACGAATATTTATCAATTTCATAATATAAAAATTATATAATATAATTATTTATATCGTTTTTAACCATAAAATTTTTATTATAGTCATCCCTGAAGGAAATTATGAAATATGAAATATGTTGTTCATATATGTGGTGAAGCAACAATAATATAAACAAAATTTTCATTATAGAATGGAATGATGTGAGGTTAGAAAATGGATATTCCATTAATATTATAACATATTAGTATATTAATAATATTGGTTTTGTTACACTATCATGGATAGAATATATTTGATGAGGTATAAGAGGAAAATAATTTATGGGAACTCGGTTTAGAACATTACTGTTTCCTTTGGATGTTCACTCTTAAGCTACAACTTATGGCTCTTTATTTGGTCTCTTGGTGAGAAAAACACTTCTGGGACATGGGTATAATGTTCCGGATAGATTTGGATAGTTTTTCGTTATCAAAGAGGATTATAATTTGTGTATAAGTGGTGTGGTGGGTGGTGGTACTTATAAGGGGGGAGGAGAGTTTTTTAAAATAATATATTAGAATAACATATTATTTCTTCATTAAGAGACCCATCATGTGACTCAATAGTAGTGGGATCATGATTTTACAATAATGTGGCCAATAAAATATGCATATAACTTTTAGAAACATCAAAAATTATTTCATAACTACTATTATGAAATATATTACTTTTGAAGAACTTATAAGGTATTTTTTTATTTCACCTCCATGTTTTTTTGTGAAAAAAAAATAACCATTCACCCTAACAGTTTTTTGAAATGACCATAAAAAAATGAAATCCATTTAATAAAAATAATTTTCTAAATATAAGAACTATAATATTTATTTAAAATCGATATGTATTGAAGAAATTGTTTTTATGACATGTTTAAATATATGACAATGAAAAAAATAACTTGTCAAATTTATTAAAATTAAATTTTATTTGAAATTTTTCAATTTATCAAAAATATTTATTTTAACGAAAATAAAACATATATTTTTTTCAAAAATAAAATTATTATTTCATTATGTAAAAAATTTATTTTATCATATTGTACACCTTTATTTAATTGGATTATGATAGAAATTCCTTATCTTTTTATTTATTAATACCTGAACATACTAAATTTCACCCTTAACTTATTTTTCCCACAAATATTAAAAACAATATAAAATCAGAGTAAACACCATTTTGTTTCTAAAGGAATTTACACATCAATACTACTTATCACGTAGATACGTAACTCATTATTACACCAGCATAATCCCTCTGGGTAAGGTGTGTAATGTTAATAGTTTAATGGGAAGGTTTGGCATGCATTTATATATTGGTGATCTCAATTTACTTGAACTTATCCTATAAAAATACCTCTTAATCCTTAATTATAAAATTTCTTCGTGTATTGGTCAAGGTAGAACCCCCAATGATGTTATCTCCCACAAATACCAGATAAATAATCTTTATAAGTGATGATCCTACTAGTTTCGGATATATTTCTCCCTTGTACATAATTTAACTCTTATTATTTCCCAAATTATTCACTAATTATAATGGTCACTTTATAACTTCTATATTACCAATAGTCATACTGCTCAATAGTCACATTAACCAATGGTCATATTATTGACATATTTATTTTATAATCTTATATATTATTAATAATGTTTCACTTCTATATTATATATTTCATGTGATTTATTCTATATCGTATTAATAAATACGATGCACATTTTTTATACAAAAGACTACATCTATATATAAAAGTGGATGTCATTACATTCTTCCCTGTTAGAAATTTTTTCCTTGAAATTTCATTTCATACAAAAAGATGAATATATATATATATAAGGGTAATTATCATTCATTACATGGTATGGTTCCATTATTTCCTCTTAACACTTATTCTTCTTTCAAAGAACTTTGACACGGTGAGTTTTCTTTTTTGTATTGAACTTTTTCTCTATAGTACAATATCTTCATCATTTGTTTTTTATAAGATAGATCATGTTCTATTATAACACCTATGGCTTTGGTACGTGTGAGGGGTCTGGTACATGTTCCTTAAGAGGGATATGTGGAATATTTTACGAACATGAAATAGTTTCTTTGGGAGTTTAATTCAATTGGACACCGCCAATACGATCTAGTATCTCGAAGTGTCCAACGTATATGTAAATTATCTTCCCCTTTTTCTCAAACCCCATGAATATATTTCATCAAGATATAAAAAGGAATAATTTATTTTAAAAATAAAAAACTAGATCATATTGATGGTTGTTTTATAGATATTTATTCAATATTATACTACTCTGATGTGTTACTAAATGGACTTAAAATTCTTCTTTGATTTATTTAATGAATCCATGTCCCATGAGCTTATGTTCAAAGGCATGATCCTGACACATGGATGTTCAGCATCTCTTCTCTTGGCGGTCTTCACAAAGATCCATATGGATAATCGAGTGGAAGATATTTTTATATGAGAACTCAATCAGTGGAATATGTTAGTCCCACCCTCCTTTAAAGTCTATAGAGTAAGAACTCAAAAGATCTTAATGTGTTTGGATCGCCCATTTTTATTTTCCATCTATCTTGGGGTTATATGTCATACTAAATTTTAACTCTCTGTTTAAGGAATGATTATTATTTTTCCAAAATTTGGATCTGAAACTCAAATCTCAATTATATAGAATTGATATTGTTATTCCATTCAGTCTCATGACTTCTCAAATGTATACCTTTGCAGTATGATTGAATGAGAAGTCATATTGAATGGAAATAAAGGGAGAAGACTTTGTATAATTTTATGTTATAACTGATATGGAATTATATTCATTTAATGTTTTTGGAATACCTATAACAAAATATATGGTGATGTCCTCCCATTTCCATGAATTTATGGGTAATGGTCATTTCAGCCCCTCATACTTTTTCCTTTCATCCATCACTTATTGTCATACCAAGCACATATATGTCTATTCAGCAATATCCTTCTTCATATTTTCCCACCAATAGTTCTCTTAGATATATTTATACCACTTTTTTCTCCCTAGTTAGATATATAATTTTGATCTATAATCATTATTCAACACCTCAATATTTATCTAAGTCTATAATGGTACACATATTCATGTCCCAAATCTCACGATTCCATCTTCATCAACATTCAACTCTAATGATTTACCTTTTCTTATAGTATCAACATTATGTTACATCTCCACACCATCTCTTTAATATTATTAAAATTCTCAATAATGTATGGATAAGTGATAATTTGAACAAGGTTAGACAATATTCCTTCCATTATGATCTCCATGTCTATCCATTACTAGTATATGATGATTGGATCTTTCTCAATATTCATCATGGATATGGTTATCAAATATTTTCTATATAGATCATATTCCACTTTATTCACCTTTCTATAATAGTATTAGAATAATCATTCATTGTCCCTAGTCAAATATAAGCATATTATTTGATAAATATTGATCTCTTTCTATGTGAATATATAATTGAGGCTCTTATCATCTACATATATGTCCCAATTCTCCAAATTGAGATAATTCCACTAAATAATCAATTAAAATAGTATCATATCCAACTCTAGATCATGCATTAGATAATTTTTATCAAAACATTTAAACTATATAGAGGCATAGGCTATCACTTTATCACTTTTCATGCGTACACAACCCAATTTATTCGTGGAAGAATCAATATAGATCACAAATACTTCCCCACTTGTGGGTAGTTTAAGTGAATTTATAGTGATTTGCCTCTTCTTTAACTCTATTAAACTCTCTTCACACTCATTAGTCCAGATAAAATTCTATCTCTTCTATTATATCTTAGTTAGTGAGTTTGAAAATCATGATAAATTTCTAAAAAACACCTATATTACCCTAAAAATGCATGAAAACAATGAATATCTATTATACATATTGGTATAGGATATTCGTTAGTCACATTTTTCTTTAAGGGATCCATAGATATTTCCTTTTTGGTGATAACATTCCTCAATAATGTTACTTTCCCCATAAAAAACTCACATTACTGTACTTTTCATATAACTTACACATTATCAATTTCTTTTGAACATTCCAGAAATGATCCTTCATGGTTTTAGAATATATTAGAATATTATCTATAAAGACTAATAAAATTTGTTGAGGTAATCTCTAATGTCTTTTTTATCAATTCTATGAAAATTTATAGAGCATTAGTAACTACAAAAGGAATTACTATAAGCTCATACTATTTTTACCTTATATGAAAAGTATTCTTGGGAATATCCTCTTTCTCCTTAAATTAATGATATCCTAATTGATGATCCACTTTAGAGAACTACTGATACCCATGTAGTTGATCAAAAAAGACATCAATTTTTTGTATAGTATATGTGTTCCTTATCATGCTTTTTTTTGAGTTTATGATAACCAAAGCAGTGGTTAATTAACTCATCCTACTTCTTGAAAAAGAGGACTGTTACACACTATAGTGATGCATCTCAGTGTATGAAACCCTTATCTTGATTCTCTTATAGTTATTTATTTGGTTCTTCGAGTTCAATGAGGTCTAATTTATAGGGACTCTTTTATATGCATAGTGATATAGGTATAAGATTAATTGAGAACTCAACATATTGATTGGAATAATGTCCAGGAAACTATTTTGGGAATACATTAGTTTTTTCCCTCACAATTTCAATGTATTCCATGATAATAAACCTCAATCATCTGATCTAATGTGTAATATCATGAATTATTCTATCCTTATGGATGCCAACATCGAAATAAAAGGCATTCAAGAGGCCTCAAAATGCATTTGTTGAAGAAACATAAGACCTAAATTATCTTTCCATCTATTCATAGAAGGATATTGGGCTCACATCATTTGGTGTTCTTTGGGGGGAAGTTTTATGGATTTGATTTTGTTGACCACTTTCTTATAGAATGTCTTAGGGCTTTATAGACTCCATTATGAATAATGAATATTGAATTATTCTCATTATAAAAAGATTTTTGGTGATATGGGATGATTGTAATACTATTCACTATCCTGGAATCTCACCCAGTACCACATAAAACAAATATAAAATTACTTCTAAGGATCATTCCCTTTGAAACACTTGCATGTAGTCCAGAATTTATAGTGTTACCATAATTTAGATTCCCAAAACTACAAAATCATGTAACTCGGATGATTTAATGTTCATAGGTGTTTGTGTTTTCTAGATAGCTTATGTCATCCTGCGTTTTTATTACATGACTTCTAATATAATTCCTTAAAAAATATTAAATAAATAACATTTAATGATATTTTGAGGTCTAGTGTCTTGGAAATTTTTTACATAATACTTTAATTACATAAAGAAAATGTAAACAAAAATATTATTTAATCATTTTTAAAGACTCTCTTTATTTCATCCTAGGTCACCTCACTTCATCTAATTTCTAGGGGACATGAAAAAATTAAAAATAATGATCATAATTCCCAATAATTGATATACAAAGGAAATGGAACATGAATGATTATCATTGATAATACATGAGGCATAACATGATTGAATGATCATAAGTACATAATACATAACATGGAAACATATTTATAACATAAAATTGATATATACATAATCATATCACCAAGGTATCATAAATCACAATTACCAAGGCTATTTTCTAAGGTATCATAAAACATGTCATCTATAGAGATTGATTCATTACCTGGTGCACTGGATCACTATAAAGTTATAACCTTCATATTTATTAATTAATTTTAGCCACATTGATCATCATAATTCGTTTCATCAATAACTCGTTGAGAATAAAGAAAGTTCTTGATATAAAATCATTGAGTGAATAAGTTTTTAATGATTTGAACAGTACATCATTTTTAACCCATGAAAAGGGAATGTGGGTTTAATAAATGTAAATCCAAAAATAAATAAATTATGTTGACATATAGTTGAATTACAATGGATAAAGATTTTGGGTATTAAAAATATAGGATTATTTCATTTAAAAAGTAAAATTCAAGAAATGAATTTGAATGCCTGAATTTACATAACAGGGATTAATGAAATGGAATAATTTCTTCACCAGAACCAATAGGGATAGAGCTACAACTACCCCAAGCTCTCCTTCATAGGATTTGGGTGGAGATAATCACTAGAAAGACATATCTAACATGGGAGGAATTTTCCTAATGTACCTATAAATACACACCCTACTATCTCAATATAGAAGTGTGTAGGAATAAATAAAAAAGATGCAATATCTAGAGTAATAACCATACATGAAAAACCACTAGGTTTTACAAGAGTATTCCAATTTGAACTAAAAAGTAAAGGTAAAAATACAATCCCAAATAGACAAAACATGAAGAGTTTTTGTTGATGGGGGACAAATCCAAATCTAAATTCTTTGACCACCATACATGGTCCAATACACTATATATTTCTATGATTCTATGTATTCACCATAAACCTATCCTTTGACAACATAAGAGATGAAATGTGTGGGAAAATCAAATGTATGGGTGATTATATACATACATAGTAAGATTCCCTAAAAGTAGAAGGGGGTAGTAAGATGCATGATAGGAATAGATAGATATCTCAACCCAAAGTAAGATAGTACCAAACCCAAAAAAAATAGAAAGAAATATATATATATATATATATACACACACTCAGCCAAAGAAACCCAAATGAGAGAGAAGTGGATCTACATCTCATAGAAAAATTTGGGGAAAGAGTTCCAATAGTTCCAAATACCCATCATCTATTCCCATTGTCTTGCTTCTATATCTATAAAAGTAATATTGTAGAGAAACCATGCCACACCAATGTTCCACACAGCTGAGGGTTTACAATCTGTAAGTTGAGGACCCACACCCAAGTGCATCAGGGGCATACCACTTTGTTTAATGAGGACTTGTGGCCTAATTCCATAGGTAGTACCACTCAGTAAGTAGATGAATCATAATATAATTCAATTGGGGGTACCACTATGTATAAGGAGGAATCATGTCCTAATTCCTTATATTGGTACCACTCATATAGAAGGGTGACACTATAATGGTCATTAGATAAACTATGCATGGCCTGACTAGAGGGTACCACTCAATTAATTAGTAGAGGACTCATGCCCATCCTAGATGGTGGATTCCAGTCTAATAGTCAAGGACCCATCCCTAGATACCATAGGAGGGTACGATTCTAATAGTCGATAAAGGACACATGCCCAGCCCGTCTGAAGTGTTCCACTCAACTAATCGATAGAGGAACCAATTCCCAAAATAGATAGAGGGTTCCAATCTAATACTCAAGGACTAATACCATTATTCTACAAGATACTTCCACTCTGATATAAGATAGAGATCCCATTACCTCCCTAGTGTGATGGTTCCATTATGGTGGTTAAGGACCCATGCCCTGACTCCATAGGAGGGTGCCACTTAGTGGATAGTTAGAGGACCCATGCCCTATCCCATTAGGAGGGTTACACTCTAATAATCGATAAATAACCCATACCTAGCCCAACTGGAGGGTTACAATCTAATACTAAAGTACCCATACTCTAATATCATAGGAGAGCGACACTCTGAGAGAATATATAGGACCCATTCCCTACCATGTATGAGGGTTTTGCTCGAATCTCTCAGAAGACCTTTCCCAATCACTTCTATCATAGAGCATCTCCTAAATAAGTTTCATGCCCATAAAATTTCAAATAATATCTCAAAAGACACATCAAAGGCCTCTATTCTATTCAACATAGAAAAACACATAAGATACGCTACTAGTGGGATAAAATCCAAGTACAAACGAAAGACATATAAGAGTTTAGAGTTTCATAAAAAGGAAATAAGGGGTACAAAGCGTGTATGGGACCCGCATGGCATGTGGTCCCATTCCGCTATATTTGTGTGTCCCTTTTAGTACACAACTCACTAACCGAACAACACTACACAACATGTAAGTGCCTCAGCCCCCAAGGGTCCGGCTCGTTCTCCCTAGTCCTATCCATATAAGGTTACCTATGTCCATGTAATCTGGTATATGGATTGTATAGGCCCGACCGTCACATGGCAAGTACTGCCTACTCAAGATTGTGTTCTCTTCAAAGTACATAGCATGCCTCCCACAATACATGGTATGCAATGAAATCTGGAACCTATGTGTGTACCCTCTATACATGTCAATCTAATTAGGTAGGTATACACTATGTGTCGTATTTAACTCCAAGAGAAACCCTATCCACTGTAGAAACTGGATGACATAACATGTGTTCTTTGTACTACACGACATGTAGTCAGGTTTTAAAAAAACATATAACTTCACCTCACATATCTAATATATCCCCTTCACTTTGAAATATGTCCAACATCAACCCATTTATGAGGGTATTCACCTTCGCAATCTGTTTTATCCCTTTGATGGCCAGAAATCAGTTATTAAATTATCTCACCTTGAACCCATTCACCGCTACTCATGCATGGTGCCTCTCACATGCTTAAATCTCAATCCCAAATCCTAGATACATGGGTAACATCACCCACATATGAATAAATCCTTATAATCCATCCTTTATTCATTGTTCCAATCATCTCAAATGAATCAATCACAAATCCAGGGGTCTGATCGTGCTAGGTACCACCCAGAAATGATGAACAGAGATCTCATATGCCATTTGGTGAAGAACAAAAAGAATCATTGGGATAAATTCATCATAAAAAAGTTTTAATGATCATTGGAAAAGAGTTCTTTGCCAAAAAACACAAATGGGGTTTACTAGGGTGAGAAAAACTGGATAATCTATTTAAATATATTGCGCCAACATAAGAAGAGTCACAAATAGAGAAGATCAAAGGAAGAAAAGTGATCATTCCCAATATATTTAATCAATTGGGGAAGAAACCACCAATTTACATGTCCTATATGGAATTGAATCATTCAACATCGAAGATGGATCTTTGTAATCATTGAAAGAAGATGTCGGATTCATTGGACCTCATTCGTCCAAGATTTCGAGGTCAATTAGTATTGGATTCTAATTCACTATTGAGAGGGTGGAAGAATGCCTCTAATTTCTTCCATGGTTATGAAGATAACTATGATGATCCTCCCACAACCTCTTTTATTTGAACACATTGCACCGACCAAGTTTAGGTCGTGACTAGGGTAAACGTCAAGTTACAGACTCAACTATGGTCTTTGATTTCAGATCCAAGATTCCATTTAGGAGTTATCCCATTTTAATTAGGAAACTAGATACATTTAATATAAAAAATATTTAATATTTTCATAAAATTAATTTCAGGTGCATTGAGCCTTAGAATCTCACGTCCACTTAGGTCCTAGATCTGAAAATATATCTATAAATATTCATAAGTTTTATAAGTCAAAAAGAGGGTTTACAAATCATTCCTTCCTTCAATATTTTCATCCCCATAAAGATAAAAACACAAATCTCATGATTCTAAGCCAACATATAACTCTCCTACTCCCTAGATCTCCCCTACAAACTCTTGCACTGCAACAACATATGAACAAAGGGGGTGGTCCACCAAAACAGTTTCCTATCCTACTGATCCTTCATCACCATCGGGTGCTATGCAAAATGGGAACCATCCTCAATGTCTCAATCACCACATTCAATAGTGTGGTTGGGTCATGAATAAATCCCCTCATATGCGACACATGGAATACATAATGCACTCACTCAAACTATGGGGGTAGGGAGAGGTGGTAAACAACTTCACCAAACCTCTTCAAGAACTTGAATGGCCCAACGAACCTTAGTGAATGCTTTACTATGTATCCAAACCTCTAAAATACTTGTCATGGGGAGACTCTTAAGAAAATTTGGTCTCCCAAATTGAACTCCAAGGTCCTAATAAATCAATATTTGTGAGAATTGATTCCTACTTTGGGATGTCTTCTTCTACTCATGGATAACCTGGACCTTCTCTATCGTCACATATACCATCTATGGATCCACTATGGACACCTCAATGATCTATGTAGATCATAAGTATGACATTTATGGGTCTCCTATATAGGTCTTTGAAAGGTGTCATGTTGATAGTAGATTGGTAGGTACTGGTGTATGTGAACTCTGTCAAGGTAAAGTTATCCTCCCAACTCTAACCAAATTATAACACTCAAGTCCTCATCAAATCCTCCAACACATGGATAGTATGCTCGGTCCACCCATATTTATGGGGGTGTATGGTTGTAATCATCCTCATCTGGGTCCCAAATTCATCCAATAGGCCAATCCATAGCTGTGACATGAACCAAAAATCACGGTTGGATACAATAGTTGAGGGAACCCCATGAGGGAGAAAAATATCTCAAATATATTTATATTCCCCCAACTCTCCACTAAACTCTTCCCCTTGATGTCATGGATGTGCACCAAATTTGTGAGTAAGTAAACTATCACCTAGATGGAGTCATGGCCCTTCAATTTCTATATAATCCAAATCAGAAATTCCATTTATATTTTGTCCCATTTCCACTCCAATATCTCATGGGGCTACAAAAAAACCTTTAGAAACCTTGTGTTCAGCCTTCACCTACTGACTGGTGAGGCACTGAGAGAACAACTTTGCAATGATCCATCTCGTTTCATCCAACCAAAACTACCACTAAATGTCTCTATAAATATTCCCCACATTGGGATGTCAAGCCAAAGGAGATGTGTGAAACTCCCTCATCACCTCCTCCTGCATCGTGACTGGGACAAATGTCCTTCCCTAGAAAAGGATGATTTGATTCTTTCATTTATAAAATCTATTTGATGAATCTATTAAGTATATATGGTCACATAAGACCACATAGTCGATGCCTCCCAAATGGAACTCTCTCACATGATGAAGGAGTAGAGGATTCAACAACATGAACTAACGAAAATATAAACCCTCCTACTCAACTAGGGCCAGCTACAAGGAGTCCGACTACTCAAAATCCTACTACACCAAACAATCTCAGGACATCCTATTAAGGAAATATTCTACATGATTCCTCTCCCAAATGTATGGAATATCTCAAATTCATTTTACTACAGGAAATCCAACCAACATTTCTATCTCAATTTCAAATCTCTTTGTGTGAATACATACATATTTCAAATCTCTCAGACAAAAGACCACTGATTTCAGTTCTGGGTCATGAGTCACACAGTTCTACTCCTGGGATCCCAACTACCATGAATCCTATGTGATAGCTTCCTATATTTACTTCAACACACATTTGATCCAATGTCTTGAGGCATTAAAATATAAAACATAATTCATTACCCTCTCTAGTAATCCCAAAATAGGTTCACTCATAAGCCTCATCCTTGACTCCATGAAGGCCCTCTGGAACTACTCAGTCTAGGTAAAAATCTTCCCTTTCTACATCATGGAAATAAAAGGGGATTCAATCATGGATATTTCCACCAAAATCCTCTGTAATCCATGAATTACTCCACATGAGTTCCCCATAACACCAGAACTCTGGAAGCATGTCTAGAATCCATCCTCAAGTGTATCACATGATCCTACTCAGCCATAGAGGACATAATTGTGTCATTTATACTTAGGTGTAATACTCCAACATAAAAGTCACCTACTTTGGGGTCATCAATCCAGACCTCACCCCAATCTCTCAACAACCTATTAGGAAAACAACATAGTGTTTCCCAGGTGAACACATTGGGTCTTAAAAACCCATACCTCTGTATACCCTCCAAATACACCCATAGCACTCGCATCTCCATAGGTTCATCCAATGTGCTAGCACAAACATCGTACCATACCTGGTGCAAGTCTATATAGAGTTACATCCAAAGATGGGGAGGTAAACCTGATATGTCATCATAGTCCACCATGATTAGAGGTTTCTGAGATCTCATAAGATCCACTAATCTATGGGTAATACTATCCAAATCATAAATCGTATATAACTTCCTATGAATGAGATCATCCGGATCTGTCTATGGGTTACTCCTCATCAAGGTAGAAAACTCTATCCCACTACCCAGAAGCTCTACCATACTCATTGGTATAAATCATCAGAGCGTGGATGGTCAAAGACTAGTATATTCTAAGGAAAACAACATAGTCTCGCACTACCTCTATGGAAAAACATTGTGTGTGGATCTCTCTTCTCATAGAGTAAGGTTTACCCATTAGAAGAAATGTGTGACCACGGATCATCTATGAAAGAGTCTCTAACACAAGGTTCGAGAAAAAATGTCCTATATTGGTATCGAGGGGTATTTAAAAGGGGTTATGAACATGTAGATGTGGCGTCTTACTCGGTTATAACAACTACAAATGGAGTAGTGGTGAAACAGGCCATACCCCAAACCGCACTCAAGCCTCCCATCTAAAATCCCCATCTATCAGGAGCTCATCTTTTCCCCTCTTTCCTGCTCTCCTCAACTTGGGAATACTTTGAAACTCTATAACATCCACACATCCCAAATATAACAGTCAAAGGTACTCTTATTCCACACCATAACACTATCCTTTGTAGGTGGAACTAACTCTCCCTCATGGTTTTGAATTGTGTCAAATGGATGTGTCTTGTTGGAGGAGTTTTCCCTTTTCCTGGAATGTCTGATTCCAGTCTGAAACATCTCTACCATAGGAATCTACCAACACTCAGCGTCATTCTGGAGATTTCTCACAACTATGATCACCATTTAAAGGGTCCTATCTGAGAAGGATATCAAAACCATAGGATTGGCCCTAAAGTCGAACAACTAAGATGGGATTATGGGTCAACATGGAATGTGTGTGATCTCTACCTCAGAAGTCTACAATTCACACTAAGTATGCGTGTGTCATTTTCTAGTACCACTGGAACCAACTAATTTTCTATAAAGAGCACTGGTCATGAGTGAAACCATCCCATTAGTCGGGATATGACCAAGTCTAAAGACACATATCACTAACTAAAGCCAAACCTCTTCTTCCTAGGTATATAGCTCATAACAGAACGACATAGTCCTCAATAACTGGAAATCATGGGTTGAATTAAGAATTTGTGAATCTTTTTCTAGATCTAATGTTATGATCTAGTACTCGATAGGTAGGGGCACTGCTACCAACCCACCTAGAGGAAAGATCTCACGTGATGGATGTAACACTCGAGACTTTTATGAGAAATATTTTATTTTTAAATCATCAAAGGAATATTTCACTACACACAACATTAGATTGGATTTCTTTACATGTAATCGCGGCCTTCCTCGATAGCTTGCGTCGTACGCAATACCGAGTTTCACTAAACAATGATATGCTATTAAAATATTATTAAAACTAGCCGTTATGAATAGTAATAACAACTTTTTGAAATTTTATAAATTTTATTTTTCCAAATGGACTTCATTTTTGGATTCGGAATATCGAAATTAGCCTAGGGTGAAATTTTGGTATTTTTCTGAAAACTTTCAATTTTTGATGAATAGTGAAACCACTAAGTGGTAGTTAAAAACTGAATTTTTCATAAAACATAATTTTACCGCTCCTGTGAGTGGAATTTCGAAAATCCGAGAGACATGGTTGATGTCATTAAGTAAAATGTTGTTCAATGAGATGAAAATAATTTTTTGTTGAATAGTAACTTTTTACTTTTATTTACCACGGTTAAAAGTAAATAGGGTAATTAATGGTAAAAATGATATTATTATTACCCTAACACATGTCCTAATTCTATTGGATAAGTGTAATTCGACCAAAAACAACCTTAGGAATAAAATATAACCATTTAGGCCCACTTGGATTAGATTAGGACATTTATTATCAATTTACTTAAAGAAGGGTTAAAATAGTTAAAATCAAAGTTTAATAAGTAAATAGTTTTTAATATGGGGTTATACATAAGATAAATTCGACTATAAATATTAATTAGAAAGCTAAAACGATTTCAAACATAATTGAATTTTATTTATAATTTTTAGACATTAAATAATTTAATTTATTTATGACACAATGATGATACAGTAATTATCTTATTAATGAAATATTGACATAATTGATGTTATAAATACCCAAATAAATGTAATTTGAGACTTTTTATGAATTACAATAATTTTCTAGGTTACTATGACATGTTATTATTTATTTAATTAACGTTTTTCTAACTAATCATTCTGTTATGATTTTCACAAAAATCAATTACTAAATAGTGTCAAAATTGACATAAAATAGTTTTTAAAACAAATATTATATTATTAATTGTTATATTATTCCTAAAAATCTAAGGTTATGCCAAATGAATTAGATAAGGTTATATATATTAATAATAAACAACTTGGGGTTAGTTTTTCTTGATATAGTAAGTTTATTAACCTTATAGTGTAAAAAAACAAGAAGACACGGTAAAAGTTAAATTATATAACATAAAGTTAAATCTAAATGATAAGGTTAAAATTGATACCTAAACTTGTCTAAATTCTATTGGATGAGATTATTGCGACCCATCCCCACCTTATCTTCTAAATAAATCGATTTTGAGCTATTTAAAACCGAATTTGGCTTTATAATAAAATAATATTTTTAGTTATTCCAAAGGTACCCCTCTCCTCCCTTATAAAAGGGAACCTCCTCCCTCTTTTCCTCACACCACTTTGAGCCTTCAAGCTCATACAACCCCTGACAATTTCTTCTCTCCACTTCCCTAGAGACATCCTAGAGGTCCTGGTCTTCTTCAAAGACCAATTTTAGTGCCCTAAAAGGAGGTCTCAAAGAAGCTCTTCAAAGAAGAGGTAATGTCCGTTACCGATTCTTTCATCTTTATTTCTTCTTCCACTTCTTCTTATTTATTTGTTTCATTATGAAGTAATAACATCAGTATCACTCATATACTAATATGTTATTATAAGTATGAAACAACCCTATTTCAACATCTATCCATCCTACGGAAAATGAAATCATCGCGTGTGCGTACGTACGGAATACCATCTCCACGTCGTGGTGTAATCTATTTTCCACCACCACCATACTTGGATGGGTATAATGGTGTCAAGAATGAATATATATTATTATTGTAAATTGATATTGATTCTGAAATAGTATAAATACACACCAATACAATTCCACGATCATGGGAACGATATCATCGCTCGTGCGTACGTACGGAATACCGTCTCCACGATGTGATGTGACTCGTTCTACATGATCTTCATTGCATAATGATTATATAAATGAATTGAATAAATTAATATGATATATATTACACTAATAACATTCTGTAAATGAGGTATCTATATCCTAAAAATAAGAATAACAATTTATTCGACAAAACATGCATAAGAACAAAATTCAATAAACACCCGAATAACAAGTAGAAATGAAATATTACTAATAATAAGCTAAGAATATGACATTATATGATATCATAACAATTATTATGATTCTGGAATAAGTCAATGACATTATTTAAATCATTATATAGGAGGTTCGGACACTTACGAAGAAAATCGGACCTAATGTAAGGGAAATATCACAATCTCATTTTTATCTGAGATTGTTTGTACTTTGGAACTTACTGGGATGTATTTTATCATCCACATCCATGTTTCCTCAATATGAAATATTATTTCCATCCACCTAAAACTTTTTAAATCCAATTTTACCCTTCTCTGAGTTTTAGTAAAATATATCAAAGGAATCTTTTGTCGTTTTTCGTATGAGGTACTTTTTTTACTTTTCCGACAAAAGTATGAAGAATGTTTTTTTTAAATTATACGGCATGAATGGATTTTTAAAAAATTATTTCCAAGAAGCTTCCTTTACAATTTTTCATGTTTATTTTTAATCAACTTCTTTTAGATTATAATTGTATGACATGTTAAGAAAGGAAAAGTGTTTTTGAAGTAGAAAGGATATTTTCCTCAAGAATGGAGTTCTAGTGTTTTATCAAAATTATTTTCCATATAAGATAATATAGGGTTCTGTTTATATCCCTATTATTACATTGATATGATTATGTTGTGATGGAAATATTTTTATGAATTCCTTTATCTTATATGAATTTTTTTATGATGTCATGATGTTTAAGATTCCCATTTTTATTACATGGGTTATGTTATGATGTATGGTTTATGATTTTGTGGCACACATAAGAATGGTATCATTATGATATGGGTGGGACCTATATGTCCCTCCAATGCATTGGTTAAAGAGTTTATATCTCATGAGATAGACATGGCTGGAATGGCAGGTTAAACCAGTTCAGTGAAACAGGACTGGAACGAGGAGTGAACTCGGTTCAGAAATGGACATTGTCCGCTAAGATAGTCTTGGAAATGAGTCTTGACTACTAAGAAATGATTCTCTATGATTATGTGTGTATGCCACAAAGTTTCATGTTTTAAGTTATGATTATTGGGATTACATTTCACTAGTATGATTTATCCCATGTTATGAAATTATGATCTCTTTTGTAGGTTACGATTTCCAAAAGTTATGTTCTTATGAATATGATGTGATTGATATTTCTTTTGTTTACCCTTACTGAGCATTTGAGCTCACCCATTTGTATGTTTTCTTTCCCCAGGTCAGGAAGAAGGTTATTAAGTAAGATATGCCAAAAGGGACTATAGATATGACGAAATAAATGGGAGACAGTGTAGACGCTTTATGAACCAGTTCTTTATGTTTCCCAATTTCTAGAGACACTATACCTATACGGTCCTTTCCTGGTTTTGTTATATGTTGTAATAAGTGTGCTTCAACTTTGAAGTAATAACAATGTATGTAAAGTATGGGTCATTATATTTGGTATCAGAGGAAAGGTATAGTCAACCTTTGGAAACTAGGATGTGAAAGCCTTAGTAAGAACCCTAAGGATAATTCTAAGCATAGAACACAATATTAGTGTTTTAGAAATGACCATGAATAACCTAGGATAAGACCTTAAGTGTGAAATTTTATTCTTGATTATGTGTTTTTCTGATTATAATTAGTGTTTCTCACACTATTCTTCTTGGTTTTAGTCAATGTATGGAACCCGAAGGAATCGTGTTAATACGGAATGCGACAGGAAATGAAATGATTGTCCCCTTGAGCAACCAATCGTTATGGGAGCTGGAATGAAAAATCTTGTAGCCATGGTCACACAACTTTCTCAAGCTATGAATCATACAGGACTTCTAAACTAGCAAAGGAAGGATCAATATTCTGTTGAATCCTTCATGAGGCAGCGTCCACCTTCATTCAGCGGGTCTACTGATCCATTAATTGCTGAACAATGGATTAGTGCTACTAAAAAGATATTTTCAGTTCTTCAATGTTCTGAACATGATAAAGTCATCTTAGCAGTGTATCGTTTGGAAGGTGATGCTGATCAATGGTGTAATCTTATCAAGAATATGAGGCAAAGAGATGAAATTGAGGCCATGGAATGGGACGAGTTCAAGAACTTATTTTTCGATAAGTAATTCCCTCGTATTCTCCAAACAAATATGGAGAAAGAGTTTCTTGAACTAAAGAAAAAGGATGATGAATCTGTTGGTACCTATGAATCAAATTTTACAAGACTTTCAAGGTATGATTCTGGTATTATTATCCAACCCAAGAGTAAGATCGATCGATTCTTTAGTGGCTTAAAACCAAGTCTTCGAAGGGCGTTAGCCATAAGGAACTTCAATAGCTACGAGGAAATCGTTTGATGTGATCTCAAAGTTGAGATGGATATTGGAGTAACCCATCAATCATATGGGTTTGATAAGAAGAGGAAAATGGAATTCAAAGTAAAATCTAAAGATCACACTGAAAAGAAGATGAGTTTTCCCTTATGCTCAATGTGTGGAAAGAAACATGGAGGGAGTTGTATTAAAAGGACAAGTAAATGTTTCAAATGTGGAAAGGAAGGTCATCGGGCATGTGAATGCCACAATGATGGGAAGAAGTTGTCTAATGATGCAAACAAGGGAAGGGATACACAGAATGACCCTACTACACTTCAATGTTTCAAGTTCAAGGAGGTGGGGCATTATGCCAATCAATGCCCAAATCCAAGGGTTGATGATGATGGTCGACGTCAACAAACTCTTAAGGCTAAAGACAAAGGAAAGTCACCTGAAATTTCTATCAGTGATGTGGAGTACGATAACGATGTGGTGAAAGGTACACTTACAATCCACTCTAAAGTAGAAAATGTTTTATTTGATTCTGGATCCACCCACTTATTTATTTTTGAAAACATTTCTAAGGATATCACCGTATTACCTCAACAATTATATGTTGTGTTAGTTGTGACAACCCCTAATGGCACAACAGCCGCATCAAAAGTTTATAATTCTTCTCTGATTGAAGTTTGTGGGAAAGTGCTTCGTGTAATTCTTGTGATCCTTCCTATAGTGGAATTTGATGTGATTCTTGGCATGGATTGGCTTTATTTATATGGAGCTCATATCAATTTCCAAAGAAGGGAAGTCACATTTCATATTCTAGATCAATCTATGATCGTTTTTCGATGCAAGGATGAACATAACCTTCCAGTGAAAATTTCTTCCATCTTATGGGTCTTGATTCCACTAAATGAAGGTTATTTATCTCAAATGGTTGGTGAGAAACTCATGATTAAGAATATGCCCATTGTAAGGGAGTTTGATGATGTCTTTCCGGAGGAATTGTCGGGTCTTCCACCAAATTGTGAAGTTGAGTTTTCAATGGAACTCGTACCAGGTGCTTTACCTATTTCAAAGACACCTTATAGAATGGCCCCAATTGAGTTGCAGGAATTGAAGAAGAAACTCCAAGAGAATCTTGATAAGGGGTTCATACGCCCTAGTGTGTCACCTTGGGGAGCACCTGTTCTGTTTGTTAAGAAGAAAGATGGATCAATGATACTTTTCCTTGATTATCGAGAACTTAACAAGATCACTATCAAGAACAAATATCCTCTCCCATACATTGATGACCTATTTGACCAACTACACGGAGCTCAATACTTTTCCAAGATTGATCTTCATTCAGGGTATCATCAATTAAGGGTCAAAAGGGAGGATATACCAAAGACGGGTTTCCGTACAAGGTATGGACACTATGAATTTATTGTGATGCCATTTGGTCTTACTAATTCCCCTGCTATCTTCATGTATTTGATGAATAGATTCTTTAGAGACTATCTTGATCAATTTGTGGTAGTCTTTGTAGACGATATTCTTGTCTATTCAAAGAGCAAGGAAGAACATGAAGATTACTTGAGAATTATGTTGAAGACCCTGAGAAAGGAGAAACTTTATGCCAAATTTACCAAGTGTGAATTTTGGATTCAAAAAGTTTCATTTTTGGCTCTCATAATCTCAAAAGAGGGGATATCTGTGGATCCAGCAAAAACAGAGGTTATCGAAAGATGGTCGAGACCAACAACAGTAACTGAGATCCGAAGTTTTATTGGTTTGGCTGGATATTATCGATGTTTTGTGAAAGATTTTTCACGATTATATAATCCACTCACCAAGTTGACTCAGAAAGGAGTTAAGTTTGTTTGGATGGAAGAATGTGAAGAGAATTTCAAGGAGTTGAAAAGAAGGTTATCCAGTGCACATGTGCTCACACTGCCTTGTAGTGGAGAAAGGTTTGTGATCAATAGTGATGAATCCAAGAAGGGATTGGGGTGTGTTCTTATGAAAAATGATATGGTGATAGCTTATGCCTCATGACAGTTGAAAATCCATGAGCAAAATTACCCAACTCATGATTTGGAGTTAGCTGCGGTAATATTTGCATTAAATATTTGGAGGCACTACCTTTATGGTGAAAGGTGTGATATTTATACTGATCATAAAAGTTTAAACTATATTTTCACACAAAAGGAGCTGAATATGCACCAAAGAAGATGGTTGGAGATGATTAAGGATTACGAATGCTCAATTCATTACCACCCTGGGAAAGCAAACAAGGTGGCAGATGCATTAAGTCGACAAGACCATGCTAGTTTATCCATGATGAGGATCACAAAAGATCCAATATTTATGGATTTACAAAGTATGGATCTTGGAAATATAATGGAAAGGGAAAAATCTTATCTTTCTCAAATGAATGTTCAACCATATATACATGTGAAGATTAAAGAGGCACAGAAAGAAGATGTGGAGTTACAAAAGAAGGTGAGAAGTGTTCCTGAATTCAACCTTGATTGTGATGGGATAATAAAGTTCAGGAATTGGGTTTGTGTTCCTCCCATCCCCGAATTAAAGAAGGATCTGCTAGATGAGGCTCATAGTTCTTCATTCTCTATTCATCCTGGAATCACAAAGATGTATAGGGACCTGAAAGAGTACTTCTGGTGGGATGGCATGAAAAGAGATGTTGCTGAATATGTCTCTCGATCCTTGGTTTGTCCGCAAGTTAAAGCTGAGAGACAGAAGTCTAATGGGATGTTACAACCATTACCCATACCCGAATGGAAATGGGAAAAAATCACTACGGACTTTGTCACAGGACTTCCTAAAACATTTAAAGGCCATAATTCTATCTGGGTCATAGTTGATCATTTTATAAAGTTTGCACACTTCATTGCTATTAGAGAGGATTTCTCTCTAGATCAGCTTTCCAGGATATATGTAAAGGAAGTGGTAAGATTGCATGGAGTAACACTTTATATTATATTTCATCGGGATTCGAGATTTACCTCGATGTTCTGGCGAAGTCTTCAGCATACTCTGGATACAGAGTTGAGTTTCATCACTGCTTATCATCCTCAGACAGACGGTCAGTCTGAGAGAACAATTCAAACTCTAGAAGATATGTTGAGATCTTGCTCTATGGATTTCAAAGGTGGTTGGGATCAACACCTACCTTTGGTGGAATTTTCATATAATAATAGCTTTCACTCCAGTATTCAGATGGATCCTTATGAAGCTCTCTATGGAAAGAAATTAAGGACTCCAACTTGTTGGGATGAAGTTGGGGAAAGAAAACTATTAGGACCTGATCTTGTTGATGAGATGGCAGAAAAGGTCTGATCTATTCAACAACACATAAGAGAAGCTCAGAGTCGACAGAAAAGTTATGCCGACAACTGAAGAAAAGACCTAGAGTTTGAAGTGGGTGATAAAGTGTTCTTATGAATATCTCCCTGGAAGAGGGTAATGAGATTTGGAAAGAAGGGGAAGTTGAGCCCTAGATATGTCGGTCCTTTCGAAATACTGGATTGTGTTGGAACGGTAGCTTACCGATTGGTGCTTCCACCGAATCTCTCTCCAGTTCACGATGTGTTCTATGTATCTCTCCGGAGAAAGTACATACCTGATCCTTCACATGTACTCAGCTCAGAAGTTGTACCGCTGGAGAAAGATCTTTCTTATAAAGAACAACTGATAGAGATTATGGATCGTAGAGAAAAATTCCTACGGAACAAGACCACTCGTTTGGTGAAAGTTTTATGATGGAACCACTAATTAGAAGAGGCTACATGGGAGCTTGAGGATATGATGAGGGAGATGTATCCTCATCTGTTTGTTACAAAGTGACGAATTTCGAGGGTGAAATTCATTTTAAGGGGGTAGAATGTAACACCCAAGACTTTTATGAGAAATATTTTGTTTTTAAAATCACCAAAGGAATCATTCACTACACACAACACTATATTGGCATGCTTTACACGCAATCGCGGCCTTCCTCGATAGCTTGCGTCGTATGCAATACCGAGTTTCACTAAACAATGATATGCTATTAAAATATTATTAAAACTAGCCGTTATGAATAATAATAACCACTTTTTGAAATTTTATAAATTTTATTTTCAAAATGGACTTCATTTTTGGATTCAGAATATCGAAATTAGCCTAAGGTGAAATTTTGGTATTTTTCTGAAAACTTTCAATTTTTAATGAATAGTGAAACCACTAAGTGGTAGTTGAAAAATTGAATTTTTCATAAAACATAATTTTACCGCTTTTGTGAGTGTAATTTCGAAAATCCGAGACACATGGATGATTTCATTAAGTAAAATGTGGTTTAATGAGATGAAAATAATTTTTTGGTGAATAGTAACTTTTTACTTTTATTTACCACGGTTAAAAGTAAATAGGGTAATTAAGGGTAAAATGATATTATTATTACCCTAACACATGTCCTAATTCTATTGGATAAGTGTAATTCGACAAAAAACAATCTTAGGAATAAAATATGACCATTTAGGCCCACTTGGATTAGATTAGTACATTTATTATCAATTTACTTAAAGAAGGTTTAAAATAGTTAAAATCAAAGTTTAATAAGTAAATAATTTTTAATATGGGGTTATACATAAGATAAATTAGACTATAAATATTCATTAGAAAGATAAAATTATTTCTAACATAATGGTATTTTATTTATAATTTTTACACATTAAATAATTTAATTTGTTTATGACATAACGATGATGCATTAATTATCTTATTAATGAAATATTGACATAATTGATGTTATAAATACCCAAATAAATGTAATTTGAGACTTTTTATGAATTACACTAATTTTATAGGTTACTATGACATGTTAGTATTGATTTAATTAACTTTTTTCGAACTAATAATTCTGTTATGATTTTCACAAAAATCAATTACTAAATAGTGTCAAAATTGACATAAAATAGTTTTTAAAACAAATATTATATTATTAATTGTTATTTTATTCCTAAAAATCAAAGGTTCTGCCAAATTACTTCTATAAGGTTATATATATTAATAATAAACAATTGGGGTTCGTTTGGCTTGATATAGTAAATTTATTAACCTTATAGTGTAAGAAAACAAGAAGGCACAGTAAAAGTTAAATTATCTAACTTAAAGTTAAATCTAAATGATAAGGTTAAAATTGATACCTAAACTTGTCTAAATTCTATTGGATGAGAGTATTTCTACCCATACCCACCTTAGCTTAGAAATAAATCAATTTGGAGCTATTTAAAACCGAATTTGGCTTTATAATAAAATAATATTTTTAGTTATTCCAAAGGTGCCCCTCTCCTCCCTTATAAAAGGGCACCTCCTCCCTCTTTTCCTCACACCACTTTGAGCCTTCAAGCTCGGCCAACCCCGGCCAATTTCTTCTCTCCACTTCCCTAGAGACATCCTAGAGGTCCTGGTCTTCTTCAAAGACCAATTTTAGTGCCCTAAAAGGAGGTCTCAAAGAAGCGCTTTAAAGAAGAGGTAATGTCTGTTACCGATTCTTTCCTCTTTATTTCTTCTTCCACTTCTTCTTAGTTAGATGTTTCATTATGAAGTAATAACATCAGTATCACTCATATACTGATATTTTATTATAATTATGAAACAACCCTATTTCACCATCTATCCATCCTACGGAAAATGAAATCACCGCGCGTGCGTACGTACGGAATACCGTCTCCAAGTCGTGGTGTAATCTATTTTCCACCACCACCTTACTTGGATGGGTATAATGGTGTAAAGAATGATTATATATGATTATTTTAAATTTATATTGATTCTGAAATAGTATACATACACTCCAATACAATTCCACTATCATGGGAACGATATCATCGCTCGAGCGTACGTACGGAATACCGTCTCCACGATGTGATGCGACTCGTTCTACATGATCTTCATTGCATAATGATTATATAAATTAATTGAATAAATTAATATGATATATATTACACTAATACCATTCTAGAAATGAGGTATCTATAACCTAAAAAGAAGAATAAGAATTTATTCGACAAAACACGCATAAGAACAAAATGCAATAAACACCCGAATAACAAGTAGTAATGAAATATTACTAATAATAAGCTAAGCATATGACCATATATGATATCATAACAATGAGTATGATTCTGGAATAAGTCAATTACATTATTTAAATCATTATACAAGAGTTTCGGACACTTACGAAGCAAATCGGACCTAAGGTAAGGGAAATATCACAATCTCATTTTTATCCGAGATTGTTTGTACTTTGGAATTTACTGGGATGTATTTTATTATCCACATCCATGTTTAATCAATATGTAATATTATTTCCATACACCTAAAATTGTTTAAATCCAATTTTACCCTTCGGTGAGTTTTAGTAAAATATATCAAAGGAATCTTTTGTCATTTTTCATACGAGGTACTTTTTTGACTTTTCCGACAAAAGTACGAAGAATGTTTTTTTGACTTATATGGCATGAATGGATTTTTAAAACATTATTTCCAAGAAGCTTCCATTACATGTTTTCATGTTTATTTTTAATCAACTTCTTTTAGTTTATAATTGTATGACATGTTAAGAAAGGAAAAGTTTTTTTGAAGTAGAAAGGATATTTTCCTCAAGAATGGAGTTCAAGTGTTTTATCAAAATTATTTCCCATCTAAGATAATATAGGGTTCTGTTTATATCCCTATTATTACATAGATATGATTATTTTGTGATGGAAATATTTTTATGAATTCCTTTATCTTATATGAATTGTTTTATGATGTCACGATGTTTATGATTCCCATTTTTATTACATGGGTTATGCTATGATGTATGGTTTATGATTTTTGTGGAAAACATAAGAATGGTATCGTTATGAGATAGGTGGGACCTATATCTCCCTCCAATGCATTGGGTAAAGATTTTATATCTCATGAGATAGACATGTCCGGAATGGCAGGTTAAACCGGTTCAGTGAAACAGGACTGGAATGAGGAGTGAACTCGGTTCAGAAATGGACTTTGTCTGGTAAGATAGTCTTGGCAATGAGTCTGGACTACTAAGAAATGATTCTCTATGATTATGTGTGTATGCAAAAAAGTTTCATGTTTTAAGTTATGATTATTGGGATTACATTTCACTACTATGATTTATCCCATGTTATGAAATTATGATCACTTTTGCAGGTTAAGATTTCCAAAAGATATGTTCTTATGAATATGATGTGATTGATATTTCTTTTGTTTACCCTTACTGAGCATTTGATCTCACCCTTTTGTATGTTTTCTTTCCCCAGGTCAGGAAGAAGGTTATTAAGTAAGATATGCTAAAAAGGACTATAGATATGATGAAATAAATGGGAGACAGTGTAGACACTTTATGAACCAGTTTTTTATGTCTCCCAGTTTCTAGAAACACTATACCTATATGGTCCTTTCCTAGTTTTGTTATATGTTGTAATAAGTGTGCTTCAATTTTGAAGTAATAACAATGTATGTAATGTATGGTTCGTTATAATGGAACATAAAATGAGGCATCATCTCTAATCGGATTGTCATCAAGATCTGAAAATTGATAACCTAGATGGATGTATTCATGGAGGTATCTCTAAAGATACCAATACATTCCATGGTAAAATAAGAATATATGTATATATATATATAATGGGTAGCTGAATCATAAAGGAAATTAAAAGAATCAATCTTAAATTATTCATGTACCATTTATCCTGAAAACCAATGTCTCAGTATGCTGAGTTGAAATTAAGGTGCTCAATGTCCAAGTGAATGGATAGGTCAGTCATTTCCCCAACACTAGATTTCGTGTCCTAAAATCCACACTTGAAACAGTTTGACATTGTTTCAATAATTCCCAACTAAATCCTTGTAAGGGGACTACTCTAGACACCATCCTAATGAATAAACTTTTATGATACCAATATATCATGGCCTGACCCAATTGGTCTTGATCTAAAACTATATCAAGTCTTCCTCTATAGTCTAGGGGTAGCTACAAGTGTTGAAAGTCATATCTAAAATGGTAGACCTTTTCCTAATGTACCTCTATGCACACACCTTACCATATCAATGCATAAGTGTATAGTAATGAAAGAAAATCATGATGTATCTAAAGTAATAACCATAAATGAAACCCCTCTAAATTGTGTAAGTGTACAATATTTTAAACTAAAAAGTAAAGGAAAAAATACACACCCAACCAAAAATATGTCCCAATTTGACAATATTGGATGTGTAAATGTTGAGAGGGTCCATCTTCTGATCTCCAAGCCCCGACCACTATACAAAGTCTAATGCACTAGTTATCCCTATATACCTTTTTAGTCACCACTGACTTGTCCATCATCTGCATAGGACACAACAAATTTAGGAAAAACCCATTAGAAGTGAGTATATACATACCCAGTAGGACACCCAAAAATCTAATGGGGAGAAACAAGAGACGTGATAGGATTATATAGATATCTTAAACCAAAAAAATAGAGTACAAAAACCAATGACATAGATATATATATTCTCACCAAAATAAATCCAAATGAAATAGAAGGGGGTATCCTTCTCACATTGTAGTATAGAAAAATAGTGTCAATAGTTCCAAAGTCCCATCATCAATGCCCAGCATCTTGCGTGTATTTCCATAAAAGTAACCAGGTGGAGCACCCATGTCATGCCACTATGCCACACATTCGAGGTGGCACAATCTCTGAGTATAGAACCAACACCTTAGTGTGTAAAGGGGATTCCACTATGTGTAAAGAGGAATCGTTCCCTAATTCCGTAGGGGGGTACCACTCGGTAGGTAGAAACCCACACCCAAATTCAATAGGGGTTACCATTAAGTGTGAGAAGGATCCACATCCTACTTCCATAGGGGGTACCACTCACATAGTAGATATAGGACTCATGATAGGCCCATCAGGAGGGTGACACTCTAATTTCTGGTTGGGGATCCATGCCCAGCCCTACTAGAGGGTTCCACTCAATTAATCGGTAGAGGAACCACGACGAACCTAGTAGAAGGGTACCACTCTAATTTTCGAGAAAACTTGACCTGATAACACATGAGGGTCCCACTTTAATGATCATTTTAGGACCCATGATAATCCCAACTGAAGGGTTACATTGAAGTAATTAGTAGAGGACCCATGCTAATCCCAGCTAGAGGGTTCCACAATAATAGTCAAGGAATCAGTCTCTCATACCATAGGAGGTTTCCACTAAGATAGAAGGTAGATGACTCATTCCCTACCCCATAGGATGGTGCCACTCTAGTGGCTGAGTACCCATGACCTAACACCGTAGGAGGGTGCCACTCGGTATATATGTAGAGGAACAATGCCCTATCCCAGTTGGAGGGTTCCACTCTAATAATTGGTAGAGGACTCCTGACTAACCCAACTAGAGGGTTACACTATAATAGAAGAGGACTCATGTCTAGATATCATAGAAAGGTTCCACTTGAATAGTAGATATAGGACTTATTCCCTACCTAGAAGGAGGGTGCCACTATAATCTATGGGATGATCTTGGCTGATCACTACCATCATTGAGCATCTTCCAAATAACAATCATGGCCAGAATATCTCGCATTGTATCTAAAATGACACATCCAAGGAAATAATTACATTCAACATAAAAACACTAAGTATATGCTACTCATGGGATAAAATATGAGACCTAATGAAGGATATTTGACAGGTTAATTTTTCCTAAATAGGAATAAAGGGGTCCACAGAGTGCAAGGGATGCACATGTCATGTGGTCCCATTCTTCTACATGGATGTGTCTATTCCAACACACACATCACTAACCATGTAGCATTAAATGGAATATAGGTGAGATAAATGGCATGCCTAAACCACCAGGGGTCCTGCCCAATCTCCCTGGCTATGTCATTGTAAATTTACCCATGTCTTTGTACACTTGTAAACATAATATAAGGGTCGGACCGACACATGGAATGTGCCACCTACTCAAGCCCATATACTCTTTGAGGTATAGAACATGAATACCACCATACACGGTGCATAAGGGCACCTAGGATCCAAATAATATACCCTCTATACATATTGTTCTGGTTAGTGAGGGTCACACAATATGTGCTCCCTCAACATGGTGTATTGTATTTAACTCTAAGAGAAATCGTAGTCATTGGAGAAATAAAACTACATGGGATGTGTTCTTCGGACTACAAGGTGTGTAGTCATTTTTTACATATAAACATATATTTTTTCCTCAGATATCCAATCCAAATCCTTTAATGTGAAATATGTCTAGTGGCTACCTATTCCGGAGTGTATTAGCTTCCAAAAAGTGATTTTGGCCCTCCAATGGATGTAAATTAGTGTTTTAATCATCCTGTATGGAACCCATACACCCCTAGTAACGCTTAGTGCCTCCCATATGCTTCCATGTAAATCTCAGATCCCAGATATATGATGAACATCTCCCACATCCCACAAATCCTCAAAATCTATCATTGATTCACCATTCCATTCATTTCATGTGAATTTGTCAAGAATCGGAGTGTCTGATCAGACCCATTTTCACTCAATAATTTCAAATAGAGACCCCATAGGCTATTCGACAAAGAATGCCAAGAATAATTCTAATAAATGCAATAGAGAAGAGTTTAAGTGACTGTTATAGAACGGCTATTGGATAATGAACAAAAATTAGGATTCCCTATGAGCAAAAAACTTAATAATCAATGTATTTAATCAATTAAAGAAAATCCAAAAATTGAAAAGGCATGCCTTGAATTGGATCATTCTTTATTGAATAATGCAATCTATAATGAATGAGAGGGGTTTTTGTGTTCGTTGTGCCTTGATCTGCCTAGATTTGGAGTTTCTTCATCATCGGATTCTGATTCACTAATAAGAGGGTAGATTACCACCTCTCAATAATCCTAGGGTTATACAGCTAACCCTAGTGATCCTTCCATACAGGTGTATTAATAGGAAAAAAAATTAGGTTAATTAAATTAAATAAAAAATATTTTTTATTTATTTAACTCAACACACCTACCCACAGTCACATTTATCTGAACTCCTTATGCTGTATATTTTATGTCATGCCTAGGGTAAATACTATGTTCCAAACTCAACTATGGTCTTCGATTTCTGAATTGAGATACCTTATTAATATTTATACCATTTTCATTAAGAAACTATGCCCACATAATATAAAATATATTTTATATTTTGATAAAATTAATTCTGGGCACACTGGTCCTTGGAATCAAATGTCATCTCAATGTCTGGCTCCAAGAATAAATTTAGAAATATACTAAAGTATTCCAGGTTAAAAACAGGTTCTCTAAAATAATGATAGGGAATGAAGGTCTCCCATTTATAAAACAATGTTTTAGTAGTAATGGGTTAAATATAATTGTATTAAAAGAAAGTAATTAAATATTTAGAAGTCATACTACAATAGGGGAACTTAGATAGAAAAGAAAAGGAGAGTTCCCTTACCCTGAATAGTTTCTCAGAGAATATGCAGATGGAACCTTAAGGCCTTAAAGAAACCTTAAAGGGAATATTCTGAAGGAAAATAACAATAAATTCATGGATAATAGATTTGGAGTAGAGAGTAATGGTGGGATTGGTGTGTATTAATTGTAAAGGAGGATGAATTATTTAATAATATCTAAATATAGGTATTGGAATTCAATGTTGTAGAAAATTAAAAACCAATGGCTTACCTAAGGTTTTTCCCATGGTTTCAGAAAATTAATTCATTTTTTATACTTTTTTAATACTTTAGAACCTATATCCATTTTCGAATATTAATTTGGTTATTGAATAATAAATTTTCAATAAATTTGTTTTATAACCATAATTTCAATTTTAGCCTTTGGAAAGTCATTTATATCATTCAAAATTGATTTAAATGATATAAAATAAAATTTTATTGTTAATTTATTCTATATAATTAATTATGATATTATTATTAAAAACACATGAATTTAGAAAACATACCAAAAACACAAGATTGTATTTTTTACTATTCAATGAAAAATAATGTATTTTAAAAAATTATCAAAATTCCACCCTAACCAAATTTAAACATAGTGATTTAAAATTATCTTAATAAAATAAGCATTATATTTTAAATCACTATGTTGAAATTTTTTTAGGGTGGAATTTTGAGAATTTTCTAAAATACATTATTTTTCATTGAATAGTAAAAAATACACTCTTGTGTTTTTGGTTTGTTTTCTGAATTCATGTGTATTTTATAATAATATCATAATTAATTATATAGAATAAATTAACAATAAAATTTTATTTTATTAATATAATTTATTTCATTTCATTTAAATCAATTTTGAATGATATATTTTAGAAACACTTGCATGTAGTCCAGAATTTCTAGTGTTACCATAAAGTAGTTTCCCAAAACAACAAAATCATGTAACTCGGATGATTTAAGGTTCATAGGTATTTGGGTTTTCTAAATTTATTATGTCATCCTGCGTTTTTATTACATGAATTCTAATATAATTCCTTAACAAATATTAAATAAATAACTTTGAATGATCTTTTGAGGTCTTGTGTGTTGGAAAATTTGTACATAATACTTTAATTACATAAAGAAAATGTAAACATAAATATTATTTAATCATTTTTAAAGACTCTCTTTATTTGATCCTAGGTCACCTCACTTCATGTAATTTCTAGGGGACATGAAAAAATTAAAAATAATGATCATAAATCCCAATAATTGATATACAAAAGAAATGGAACATGAATGATCATCATTGATAATACATGAGGCATAACATCATTGAGTGATCATAAGTATATCATACATAACATGGAAACATATTTATAACATAAAATTGATATATACATAATCATATCACCAAGGTATCATAAATCACAATTACCCAGTCTATTTTCTAAGGTATCATATAACATGTCATCTATAGAGATTGATTCATTACCTGGTGCATTGGATCACTATAAAGTTATAACCTTCATATTTATTAATTAAATTTAGCCACATTGATCATCATAATTCGTTTCAACAATAACTCATTGAGAATAAATAATGTTCTTGATATAAAATCATTGAGTTAATAAGTTCTTAATGATTTGAACAGTACATCATTTTTAACCCATAAAAAGGGAATGTGGGTTTAATAAATGTAAATCCAAAAATAAATAAATTATGTTGACATATAGTTGAATTACAATGGATAAATAGTTTGGGTATTAAAACTATAGGAATATTTCATTTAAAAAGACAAATTCAATAAATGAATTTGAATTCCTGAATTTACATAAGAGGGATTAATGAAATGGAATAATTTCTTGACTAGACCCAATAGGGATCGAGTTGCACCTACCCCAAGCTCTCCTCCATAGGATTGGGGTTGAGATAATCACTAGAAAGACATATCTAACATGGGAGGAATTTTCCTAGTGTACCTATAAATACACACCCGACTATCTCAATACAGAAGTGTGTAGGAATGAATAAAAAAGATGCAATATCTATTGTAATAACCATACATGAAAAACCTCTAGGGTTTACAAGAGTATTCCAATGTTAACTAAAAAGTAAAGGGTAAAAATACAATCCCAAATAGGAAGATGTCCCAAATAGACAAAACATGAAGAGCTTTTGTTGATAGGGGACAAATCCAAATCTAAAATCTCTGACCACCATACATGGTCCAATGCACTATGTATATCTATGATTCTATGTATTCACCATCAACCTATACTTTGACAACATAAGAGATGACATGTGTCGGAAAATCAAATTAATGGGTGAGTATATACATACCTAGTAAGATTCCCTGAAAATAGAAGGGGTAGTAAGATACATGATAGGAATAGATAGATATCTCAACCCAAAGCAAGATATTACCAAACCCAAAAAAATGGAAAGAAATATATATATAGATATATACACACACACACACACACTCTCATCCAAAGAAACCCAAATGAGAGATAAGTGGGTCTACATCTCATAGAAAAATTTGGGAAAAGTGTTCCAATAGTTCCAAATACCCATCATCTATTCCCATTGTCTTGCATGTATATCCATAAAAGTTATATTGTAGAGGAACCATGCCTCACCAATGTTTCACACAGCCGAGGGCGTACAATCTGTAAGTTGAGGACCCACACCCAAGTGCATTAGAGGGATAAAACTTTGTTTAATGAGGACTTTTTCCCTAATTCCATAGGTAGTACCACTCAGTAAGTAGATGAATCGTAATATATTTCAATTGGGGGTACCACTATGTATAAGGAATAATCATGTTCTAATTCAAAATATTGGTACCACTTATATAGCAGATAGAGGATCCATGGTCTACCCATCAGAAGGGTTCCACTATAATGGTTAGTAGACGAACCATGCCTGGCCCGAAAAGTGGGTACCACTCAATTAATTAGTAGGGGACTCATGCCCATCCTAGATGGTGGATTATAGTCTAATAGTCAAGGACCCATCCCTAGATACCATAGGAGTGTACGATTATAATGGTCGATAAAGGACCCATTCCCATCCCGTCTGAAGTGTTCCACTCAACTAATCGATAGAGGAACCATGCCCAACATATATAGAGGGTTCCACTCTAATAGTCAAGGACTAATACCATTATTATAAAAGATAGTTACACTTTGATAGAAGATAGAGATCCCATTACCTTCCTAGTGTGATGGTTCCATTATGGTGGTTAAGGACCCATGCCCTGACTCCATAGGAGGGTTCCACTCAGTGGATTGGTAGAGGACCCATTCTGTATCCCATTAGGAAGGTTACACACTAATAATCGATAAATAACCCATACCTAGACCCACTGGAGGGTTAAAATCTAACACTAAATTACCCATACTCTAATATCATAGGAGAGTGACACTATGAGAGAATATATAGGACCCATTCCATACCATGTAGGAGGGTTTCGCTCGAATCTCTCAGAAGAACTTGCATAATCAATTCTATCATAGAGAATCTCCTAAATAAGTTCCATTCCCTTAAAATATCAAATAATATCTCAAAAGACACATCAAAGGCCTCTATTTTATTCAACATAGAAAAACACTTAGGATACGCTACTAGTGGGCTAAAATCCAAGTACAAACGAAAGACATATAAGAGTTTAGAGTTTCATAAAAAGGAAATAAGGGGTACAAAGAGTGTATGGGAAATGCATGGCATGTGGTCCCATTCCTCTATATTTGTGTGTCCCTTTTAGTACACAACTCACTAACCACACAACACTACACAACATGTAAGTGCCTCATCCCCCAAGGGTCCGAATCGTTCTCCCTAGTCCTATCCATATAAGGTTACCTATGTCCATGTAATATGGTATATGTCTTGTATAGGCCCGACCGTCACATGGCATGTACTGCCTACTCAAGATTGTGTTCTCTTCAAAGTATATAGCATGCCTCCCACAATACATGGTATGCAATGAAATCTGGAACCTATGTGTGTACCCTCTGTACATGTCAATCTACTTAGGTAGGTATACACTATGTGTCGTATTTAACTCCATGAGAAACCCTAGCCACTGTAGAAACTGGATGACATAACATGTGTTCTTCGGACTACACGACGTGTAGTCAGGTTTAAAAAAACATATAACTTCACCTCGTATATCTAATATATCCCCTTCACTTTGAAATATGTCCAACATCAACCCATTTATGAGTGTATTCATCTTCACAAGCCATTTCATCCCTTTGATGGCCAGAAATCAGTTATTCAATTATCTCACCTAAAACCCATTCACCGCTAGTCATGCATGGTTCCTCTCACATGCTTAAATCTCAATCCCAAATCCCAGATCCATGGGTAACATCACCCACATATGAATAAATCCTTATAATTCTTACATTATTCATTGTTCCATTCATCTAAAATGAATCAATCACAAATCCAGGGGTCTGATCATGCTAGGTACCACCAAGAAATGACGAACAAAGATCTCATATTCCATTTGGTGAAGAACGCAAAGAATCATTGGGATAAATGCATAATAAAAAAGTTTTAATGATCGTTGGAATAGGGTTCTTTGCAAACAAACACAAATGGGGTTTACTTGGGTGAGAAAAACTAGATAATCTATTTAAATCTATTGTGCCAACATAAGAAGAGGCACAAATAGAGAAGACTGAAGGAATAAAAGTGATCATTCCCAATCTATTTAATAAATTGGGGAAAAACCACCAATTTACATGTCCTATATGGAATTGGATCATTCAACATCAAAGATGGATCTTTATAATCATTGACAGAAGGTGTCAGATTCATTGGACCTCATTCGTCTTAAATTTCGAGGTCAATTAATATTGGATTATAATTCACCATTGAGAGGGTGGAAGAATGCCTCGTAGTTTTACCAGGGTTATGAAGATAAGTATGATGATCCTCCCACAACCTCTTTTATTGAACACATCGCACCGACCAATTTTAGGTCATGACTTTGGTAAACATCAAGTTATAGACTGAAATGGGGTCTTTGATTTCAGATGCAAGCTTCCATTTAAGAGTTATCCCAATTTAATTAAGAAACTAGATACATTTATTATAAAAAATATTTAATATTTTTATAAAATTAATTTCAGGTGCATCAAGCCTTAGAATCTCACGTCCACTTAGATCCTAGATCTGAAAATATATCTATAAATATTCAAAAGTATTATATGTTAAAAAGAGGGTCTACAAATCATTCCTTCCTTCGATATTTTCATCCCCATAAAGATAAAAACACAAATCTCAAGATTCTAAGCCAACATCTAGCCCTCTAACTCCCTATATCTCTCCTACAAACTCTTGCACTGCAACAACACATGAACAAAGGGGGTGGTCTACAAAAACAGTTTCCTCTCCTACTGATCCTTCATCACCATCGAGTGCTACGTAAAATGGGAACCATCCTCAATGTCACAATTACCACATTCAATAATGTGTGTGGGTCATGAATAGATCACCTCATATGTGACACATGGAATACATAATTCACTCACTCTAACTATGGGGGTAGGGAGAGGTGGTAAACAACTTCACAAAACCTCTTAAAGAACTTGAATGTCCCAACTAACCTTATTGATTGCTTTACTATGTATCCAAACCTCTAAAATACTTATCATGGGGAGACTCTTAAGAAAATGTGGTCTCCCAAATTGAACTCCAAGGTCTTAAAAAATCAATATATGTGAGAATTGATTCCTACTTTGTGATGTCTTCTTCTACTCATGGGTAATATGGACCTTCTCTATCATCACATATACCATCTATGGATCCACTATAGACACCTCAATGGTCTATGTAGATCATAAGTATGACATTTATGGGTCTCCTATATAGGTCTTTGAAAGGTGTCATGATGATAGTAGATTGTTAGGTACTGGTGTATGTGAACTCTGTCAAGGTAAAGTTATCCTCCCAACTCCAACCAAAGTTTAACACTCAAGACCTCATCATATCCTCAAACACATAGATAGTATTCTCGGTCTACCCGTATTTATGGGGGTGTATGGTTGTACTCATCCTCATCTAGGTGCCAAATTCATCAAATGGGCCAATCCATAGCCGTGACATGAACCAAAAATCACGGTTGGATACAATAGTTTAGGGAACACCATGAGGGAGAAAAATATCTCATATATGTATATATATATATATATATATGCCCCAAACTCTCCACTGAACTCTTCCCCTTGATATCATAGATGTGCACCAACTTTGTGAGTGAGTAAACTATCACCTAGATGGAGTCATGGCCCTTCGATTTCTATATAATCCATATCAGAATGTCCATTTATATTTTGTCCCATTTCCACTCCAATATCTCATGGGGCTACAAAAATACCTTTAGAATCCTTGTGTTCAGCCTTCACCTACTGACTGGTGAGGCACCGAGAGATGAACTTGGAAACAATCCATCTCGTTTCATCCAACCAAAACTACCACTGAATGTCTCTATAAATCTTCCCCACACTGGGATGTCAATCCAAAGGAGATGTGTGAAACTCCCTCATCACCTCCTCCTGCTTCGTGACTGGGGAAAATGTCCTTCCCTAGAAAAGGATGATGTGATTCCTTTATTTAGAAAATCCATTCGGTGAATATGTTAAGTTTATCTGGTCAGATAAGACCACATAGTCGATGCCTCCCAAATGGAACTCTCTCACATGATGAAGGAGTAGAGGATTCAAAAACATGAACTAAAGAAAATATAAACCCTCCTACTCAACTGGGGTCAGCTACAAGGAGTCTGACAACTCAAAATCCTACTGCACCAAAAAATCTCGAGACTTCCTACTAAAGGAATATTCTACATGATTCCCCTCCCAAAAGTATGGAATATCTCAAATTCATTTTACTACAGGAAATCCAACCAAAATTTCTATCTCAATTTCAAATCTCTTTGTGTGAATACATACATATTTCAAGTCTCTCAGAGAAAAGACAAATGATTTCAATTCTGGTTCATGAGTCACATAGTTCTACTCATGGGATCCCAACTACCTTAAACTGTAAGTGATAGCTTCCTATATTTACTTCAACACACATTTGATCCAATGTCTTGAGGCATTAAAATATACAACATACTTCATTCCCTTTTCTAGTAATCCCAAAATAGGTTCACTCCTAAGCCTCATCCTTGACTCCTTGAAGGCCCTCTGGAACTACTCAGTCTAGGTAAAAAGCTTCTCTTTCTACATCATGGTAATCAAAGGGGATTCAATCATGGATATGTCCACCAAAAGCCTCTGGAATCCATGAATTACTCCACATGAGTTCCCTATAACACTGGAACTCTCGAAGCATGTCTAGAATCCATCCTCAAGTGTATCACATGATCCTACTCGTCCATCGAGGACATAATTGTGTCATCTATACTTAGGTGTAATACTCCAACTTGAAAGTCGCCTAATTTGGGGACATCAATCCAGACCTCACCCCAATCTCTCAAACACATATTAGGAAAACAACATAGTGTTTCCTAGGTGAACACATTGGGTATTAAAAATCCATACCTCTGTATACCCTCCAAATACACCCATAGCACTCACATCCCCATAGGTTCATCCAATGTGCTAGCACAAACATCGTACCATACCTGGTGAAAGTCTATATAGAGTTACATCTAATGGTGGGGAGGTAAACCCGATACATCATCATAGTCCACCATGATTAGAGGTTTATGAGATCTCATAAGATCCACTAATCTATGGGTAATACTATCCAAATCATAAATATTATATAACTTCCTATGAATGAGATCATCTGGTTCTGTCTATGGGTTACTCCTCATCAAGGTTGAAAACTCTATCCCACTACCCAGAAGCTCTACTATACTCATTGGTAGAAATCATCAGAGCGTGGATGGTCAAAGACTAATATATTCTAAGGAAAACATCATAGTCTTGCACTACGACTATGGAAAAACATTTTGTGAGGCTCTCTCTTCTCATAGAGTAAGGTTTACCCATTAGAAAAAATGTGTGACCACTGATCATCTATGAAAGAGTATCTAACACAAGGTTCGTGAAAAAATGTCCTCTATTGGTATCTAGGGGTATTTAAAAGGGGTTATGAACATGTACATGTGGTATCTTACTCGGTTCTAACAACTACAAATGGAGTAGTGGTGAAACAAGCCATACCTCAAACCGCACTCAAGCCTCCCATCTAGAATCCCCATCTATCGGGAGCTCATCTTTTCCCCTCTTTCCTGCTCTCCTCAACTTGGGCATACTTTGACACTCCATCACATCCACACATCCCAAATATAAAAGTAAAAGGTAATCTTATTCCACACCATAACATTATACTTTGTAGGTCGAACTAACTCTCCCTCATGGTTTTGAATTGTGTCAAATGGATGTGTCTTGTTGGATGTGTCTTCCCTTTTCCTAGAATGTCTGATTCCAGTCTAAAACATCTCTACCATAGGAATCTGCCAACACTCAGGGTCATTCTGGAGAGTTCTCACAACTATGGTCACCATTTAAACGGTCTTATCTTAGAAGGATATCAAAACCATAGGATTGGCCCTGAACTCGAACAACTAATATGGGATTATGGATCACCATGAAATATGGGTGATCTCTACCTCAGAAGCCTACAATTTATACTAAGTATGGGTGTGTCATTTTCTAGTACCAATGGAACCAACTAATTCTCTATGAAGAGCACTGGTCATGAGTAAAACCATCCGATTAGTCAGGATATGACCAAGTCTAAAAACACAGATCACTAACTAAATCCAAACCTCTTCTTCCTAGGTATATAGCTCATAACAGAACCACATAGGCCTCTAGCACTGGAAATCATGGATTTAATTAAGATTTTTTGCATCTTCTTCTGGATCTAATGGTATGATATGGTACTTGATAGGTAGGGGCACTACTACCAACCCACCTAGAGGAAAGATCTCATGTGATGGAACATAAACTGAGGCATCATCTCTAATCAGATTGTCATCATGATCTAAAAATTGATGACCTAGATGGATGTATTCATGGAGGCATCTCTAAAGATACCAATACATACCATGGTAAAATAAGAATATATATATATATATAATGGGTAGCTGAATCAAGAAGGAAATTAAAAGAATCAATCGTAAATGATTCTTGTACCATTTATCCCAAAAACCAATGTCTCAGTATGCTGAGTTGAAATTAAGGTACTCAAGGTCCAAGTGAATGGATAGGTCAGTCATTTCCCCAACACTATATTCCATGTCCTAAAATCCACACTTGAACAACTTTGACATTTTTTCAATAATTCCCAACTAAATCCTTGTAAGGGGACTAATCTAAACACCATCCTAATGAATGAACTTTTATGATACCAATATATCATGGCCTGACCCAATTGGTCTTGATCTAAAACTATATCAAGTCATCCTCTATAGTCTAGGGGTAGCTACAAGTGCTGAAAGTCATATCTAAAATGGTAGTCCTTTTCCTAATGTACCTCTATGCACACACCTTACCATCTAAATGCATAAGTGTATAGTAATGAAAGAAAATTATGATGTATCTAGAGTAATAACCATAAATGAAACCCCTCCAAAGTGTGTTAGAGTACAATATTTTTAACTAAAAAGTAAAGGAAAAAATACACACCCAACCAAAAAGATGTCCCAATTTGACAATATTGGATGTGTAAATGTTGAGAGGGTCCATCTTCTGATCTCCAAGCCCCGACCAACATACATAGTCTAATGCACCAGTAATCCCTATATACCTTTTTAGTCATCACTGACTTTTCCATCATCTGTATAAGACACAACACATTTGGGAAAACCCCATTAGAAGTGAGTATATACATACCCAGTAGGACACCCCAAAATCTAATGTGGAGAAACAAGAGACATGATAGGAATAGATAGATATCTTAAACCAAATAAATAGAGTACAAAAACCAATGACATAGATATATATATTCTCAACAAAATAAATCCAAATGAAAGGGAAGGGGATATCCTTCTCACATCGTAGTATAGAAAAAGAGTGTCAATAGTTCCAAAGGCCCATCATCAATGCCCAGCATCTTGTGTGTATTTACATAAAAGTAACTAGGTGGAGGGTCCATGTCATGCCACTATGCCACACATTCGAGGTGGCACAATCTCTGAGTATAGGACCAACACCTTAGTGTGTAAATGGGATTCCACTATGTGTAAGGAGGAATCATTCCCTAATTCCATAGGGGGGTACCACTCGGTAGGTAGAAATCCCACACCCAAATTCAATAGGGGTTACCATTCAGTGTGAGAAGGATCCACATCCTACTTCCATTGGGGGTACCACTCACATAGTAGATATAGGACTCATGCTAGGCCCATTAGGAAGGTGACACTCTGATTTTTGGTTAGGGATCCATGCCCATCCCTACTAGAGGGTTCCACTCAATTAATCGGTAGAGGAACCATGACGAACCTAGTATGAGGGAACCACTCTAATTTTCGAGAACACTTGACCTGATAACACATGAGGGTCCCACTTTAATGATCATTTTAGGACCCATGACCATCCCAACGGAAGGGTTACATTGAATTAATTAGTAGAGGACCCATGCTAATCACAACTAGAGGGTTTCACAATAATAGTCAAGGAATCAGTCTATCATACCATAGGAGGTTTCAACTAAGATAGAAGGTAGAGGACCCATTCCCTACCCCGTAGGATGGTGCTACTCTAGTGGTTGTGTACCCATGCCCTAACATCGTATGAGGGTGCCACTCGGTATATATATATAGGAACAATACTCTATCCCAGTTGGAGGGTGCCACTCTAATAATTGGTAGAGGACTCCTGACCAACCCAACTAGAGTGTTACACTATAATAGAAGAGGAATCATGTCTAGATATCATAGAAAGGTTACACTTGAATAGTATATATATGACTCATTCTGTACCTAGAAGGAGGGTGCCACTCTAATCTTTGGGATGATCCTGGCCGATCACTACCATCATTGAGCATCTTCCAAATAACAATCATGGCCAGAATATCACGCATTATATCTAAAATGCCACATCCAAGGCCATAATCACATTCTACATAAAAACACTATGTATATGCTACTCATGGGATAAAATATGAGACCAAATGAAGGATATTTGACGGGTTAATTTTTCCAAAACAGGAATGAAGGGGTCCACAGAGTGCAAGGGATGCACATGTCATGTGGTCTCATTATTCTACATGGATGTGTCTATGACAACACAGATATCACAAACCATGTAGCATTAAATGGAATATAGGTGAGATACATGGCATGACTAAGCCTCCAGGGGTCCTTCCCAATCTCCCTCGCTATGTCATTGTAAATTTACCCATGTCTTTGTACACTTGTAAACATAATATAAGGTTCGGACCGACACATGGAATGTGCCACCTACTCAAGCCCATATACTCTTTGAAGTATAGAACATGAATACCACCATACACGGTGCATAAGGGTACCTAGGATCCAAGGAATGTACCCTCTGTACATATTGATCTGGTTAGTAAGGGTCACACAATATGTGCTCCCTCAACATGGTGTATTGTATTTAACTCCAAGAGAAATCGAACTACTTGGGGTGTGTTCTTCGACTACACGATGTGTAGTCATTTTTTACATATAAACATATATTTTTTCCTCGAATATCCAATCCAAAAACTTTAATGTGAAATATGTCCAATGGCTACCTATTTCGGAGTGTATTAGCCTCCAAAAAGTGATTTTGGCCCTCCAATGGATGTAAATTAGTGTTCTAATCATCCTGTATGGAACCCATTCACCCCTAGTAACGCTTGGTGCCTCCCATATGCTTCCATGTAAATATCAGATCCCAGATATATGATGAACATCTCCCACATCCCACAAATCCTTAGAATCTATCATTTATTCACCATTCCATTCATTTCATGTGAATTTTTCATGAATCGGAGGGTCTGATCAGACCCATTATCACTCAATAATGTAAAATAGAGACCCCATAGGCTATTCGGAAAATAATTCCAAGAATAATTTGGATTAATGAAAGAGAATGAAGTTTAAGTGATTGTTAGAAAAGGGTTATTGGATAATGAAAAAAATTTAGGATTCTCTATGAGAGAAAAACTGAATAATCAATGTATTTAATCAATTAGGGAAAATCCAAAAATTTAAAAGTCCTACCTAGAATTAGATCATTCTCTATTGAATAATGCAATCTCTAATGAATGAGAGAGGTTTTTTTGTTCATTATGCCTTGATCTGTCTAGATTTGGAGATTCTTCATCATCGGATTCTGATTCACTAATGAGATGGTAGATTAACACCTTTCAATAATCCTAGGGTTATATAGCTAACCCTAGTGATCCTTCCTTACAGGTGTATTAATAAGAAAACAAATTAGGTTAATTAAATTAAATAAAATATATTTTTTATTTATTTAACTCAACACACCTACCCACAGTCATGTTTATCTGAACTCCTCATGCTGGCCTGTTTTAGGTCATGCCTAGGGTAAATACTGTGTTCCAAACTCAACTGTGTTTTTCAATTTCTGAACTGAGATACCATATTAATATTTGTACCATTTTCATTAAGAAACTACGACCACATAATATAAAATATAATTTATATTTTGATAAAATTAATTCTGGGCACACTGGTCCTTGGAATCAAACGTCATCTCAATTTCTGGCTCCAAGAATAAATTTAAAAATATACTAAAGTATTCCAATTTAAAAACAGGTTCTCTAAAATATTGATAGGGAATGAAGGTCTCACATTTATAAAACACTGTTTTGGAAGTAATGGGATAAATATAATTGTATTAAAAGAAAGTAATTAAATATTTAGAAGGCATACTACACTAGGGGAACTTAGATAGAAAAGAAAAAGGAGAGTTCCCTTACCCTGAATAGTTTCTCAGAGAACATGCAGATGGAACCTTAAGGCCTTAAAGAAACCTTAGAGGGAATATTCTGAAGGAAAATAACCATAAATTCATGGATAATAGATTTTTAGTAGAGAGGAATGGTGGGATTGGTGTGTATTTATTGTAAAGGAGGATGAATTATTTAATAATATCTAAATATAGGTATTGGAATTCAATGTTGTGGAAAATTAAAAACCAATGGCTTACCTAAGGTTTTCCCCATGGTTTCAGAAAATTAATGCATTTTTATACTTTTTTAATACATTAGAACCTATATCCATTTTCAAATATTACTTTGGTTGTTGAATAGTAAATTTTCAATAAATTTGTTTTATAACCATAATTTCAATTTTAGACTTTTGAAAGTCATTTATATCATTCAAAATTGATTTAAATGAAATAAAATAAATTATATTAGTAAACTAAAATTTTACTGTTAATTTATTCTATATAATTAATTATGATATAATTAATAAATACACATGAATTCAGAAAACATACCAAAAACACAAGAGTGTATTTTTTACTATTCAATGAAAAATAATGTATTTTGGAAAATTCTCAAAATTACACCCTAACCAAATTTCAATATAGTTATTTAAAATATAATGCATATTTTATTAAGATAATTTTATGAAGGGGAATATTGCAGTGTGATGTTACAACACACTATAGCACCAGAAATAAGTCATATTGCAGTGTGTTATAACATCACACTGTTGTACCTGAAATAGAACCAAAAATTAGAAAAAATAAGATACAAATATAGAATTTAAGTGATATGAAATTTCCAACACTAATACAAGAAAAAACACTATTATAGAGAAAAATAACGCATTTATCTAAAAGAAAAATCCACCCCTACTTGGAAAAAGGAACACAACTAAATAAGAAAAAAAATCTTATGTTAGTAATAATATAAAGAAATTAATTAAATAGAATGTGTTAATATAAAACTAAACTTTGAGTCATACTAGAAACATTGCATATCATATTGAATTTCAGTTGATTTTTGAATGTCACGTGCCATTTATTGTTCAAATTCAATCATTATCTCAATGAAAATTAACTATATAAGTATAAGATTAAAATACTAAGAAAATTAATTATGTAATAGTATATAGAATGATGAGAAAAAAAATATAGGGTTGTTTTCTTGGTTTTGGTAATGTGATGTGAGTTTTAAGCTAAAATGGAACTTTTATATTTGAAAGGAAAACATGGAGTCATACCAGTCACACCATGCATAAAATTGAGGTTTGGGTGATTTCGACATGTCCAAAATTACTTATGGATCTTTTTTTAATGTATCAAAACAATATGAATGTGTTTCCTTAGTTTGGATTACACAACTTGTGTTTTTTACTAAAATGTTATTTTAAACTGGAAACAAGTACTTTGAGTCATAAAGGTAAGATAGTGTGTTAGTTTTACATTATATTGATTCTTAAATGTCACAAATGAATTATGAATTGTTATCCTAAATTATTAAGCCAATATGAGCATGTTTTCTCTGTTTTTAGTGTGTAAAATCCTTTTGTATTAAAAGGTTGACTTTAAACAAATAATGTACATTTGGAGTTATAGCGAGAACATAGTGTATCAGATCGAGGTGTGTTTGATACCTACACATCAAAAATGACATATGGATCATTTTCCTAAAGTAATAAAATAATACAAATGATTTTTCTTAGTATAAAGTATATAAGTTGTCTTTTTTTACTAAAAACAATTTTAATTTTGAATAAAAAGATGCACTTTGAGTCATACTGATCATATCATGTGTCATATTCAGGTGTATTTTATTACTACACATCCCAAATGACATGAGTATTTTTTTTAAAGTATCAAAATAATCATAATTTGTTTCTTTAATTTTGATTATGCCTCTTGTGTTTTTACTAAAATGTAATTTTAAACTGGAGACATGAAATTTGAGTCATATTGTCACCTCGTGAGTGGGTTTGATGTGAGACTAACCTATAAATGTCAAAAATGAATTATGAATAATTTTCCTAAATTATCAAGAAAATTTGAGCATGTTTACTTTGTTTTTAGTAAGTGGAACTTTTTTTCCTTAAAATGTCAATTTTAAATTGATAACGAACACTTTGATTCATACTGAACACATCATGTATTGGATTGAGGTTTTAATGATTACTATATGTCCAAAATTACTTATTCATAATTTTAGTAAATTAACAATGTAATATGAAATCATTTTCTCATTTTTGAGTATCCCAGTTTTCTTTTTTACAAAAATTCATGTCAATTTTGAATAAAAAGATTCACTTTGAATCACACCAGTTACACCATTTGTCGGATTGAGGTATTGTATATTCCTACACATTATAATTCACTTATGGATCATTTTCACAAAGTATAAAAATAATATGAATGTGTTTCATTGGTTTTGCGTATACCAATTCTATTTTTTACTAAAATGTCATTTTAAATTGGAAACACTCACTTTCAGTCATACAGGTTCCGTCATGTGTGGGTTTGATGTGAGATTGATTCAAACACATCAAAAATAAATTATGAACCATTTTCCTTAATTATCAAGATAATCTTATCATGTTTGATTGTTTTTTAGTAAGTGCCACTTTTGTATTAAATGTATATTTTAAATTGATAACAGACACTTTGAGTCATAATGTGCACATTCTATATCAGATTGATGTGTGGATAGTTCCTACATGTAAAAAATTACTTATGGATCATTTTTCTAAAGCACAAAAACAATTCAAATAAATTTTTATGTTTTTTAGTATGTTGATTCTCTTTTTTAGAAAAAAAATAATGTCAATTTTGAATAAATAGTCATATATGGACACATATTGGGCACACCGTGCATCATATTGAGGTGAAGATCATTCTTAAATGTCCCAAATAACTTATGGATAGTTTTCATAGAGTATCAGAATAATATGACTGTGTTTCCGAAATTTTGAGTATAACAATTATGGTATTTACTAAAATGTTTTTTTAATTGAAAACACACACTTTGAGTCAAACAGGTCACATCGTGTGTGGGTTTATCATGACACTAATTCACACCTATAAAAAATGAATTATTATTTTTTCATAAATTATCAAGACACTCTGATTTCATTTTCTTAGTTTTTAATAAGTGTTAGTTTTTATATTAAAATATCAATTTTAAACTGATAACATACACTTGGAGTACTACTAGGCACATAATATATCATATTAAGGTGAGGTTGATTCCTACATGTCAAAAATAACTTATGTAAAATTTTCATAAAGTACCTAAACAATGAATAAATTTTATCTCAGTTTTGATCATTTCAGTTGTCTTTCTTACTAAAATTAATGTCAATTTTAAATAAAAAGATGCACTTTCAGTCATATCATTCACACCATTTGTAAGATTGAGGTTCGGATGATTCTTAGACATCCCAACTGACTAATTTATCTTTTTACAAAATTATAAAAACAATATTAATTCATTTCCGAAATAATTAGTATGCTACTCTTTTTACTAAAATATCATTTTAAACTGGAAAGACACACTGTGAGTCAAATGGGTCACATTGTGTGTGGGTTTGATGTAAGACTGATTTCTACATAAAAAAAATCAATTAAAAATAATTTTACTAAATTATCAAAATAAAACAATTGTGTATTCGTGTTTTTTAGTAAGTGAAACTTTTTTGTATTAAAATATCATTTTTAAACTCAGAACAGACACTTTAAGTCACATCGTGCTCATCATGTATCAAATTGAGGTGTGGCTGATTTCTACACATCATAAATGACTTATAGACCATTACCCTAAAGTAAAAAACAAAAATATGAATGAGTTTTATCAATTTTGAGAATATAATTTGTCATTTTTACCAAAATTGTTCTCAATTTTGAATAAATAGACGCACTTGGAGTCATACAAGTCACACTGCGTGTCATATTAAAGAATGACTAATTCCTACACTTCCCAAATGGTGTATGCATCATTTTACTATATTATTAAAACAATAAAAAAAATTCCTTAATACCCACTCTCATGTGATTTTTTGGGAGTTCTTTATGGTGTAGCTTATCCCTTGTGATATTATACATTTTACCCAGTGCAACAAAGAGGTTCATGGGTGTTGAATGATACAAAACATATATTGTTGTAACAAATAGAATTTTAGTATTATAAAGTTATTTTGAGTTTTTTTATTCACAATTAGGAGAAATAGTAATGAAAAAATTAATTACCTCAGTTATAGTATGTAGTTGGGGGGATTACTAGCCACAAATCTATTGGGGTCATTTGATTCATGGGCAGGTCTTTGTTCTACCACCGGTTCACTTTGATCATTTCTCGTACATTGATCATCCAAACCAAATTAAACAATAATATCTTTCAACATGTTTATTTTTTTCTTTAATCATATCACCATATAATATATATCTTCAGGTGGTTTTATCTTCTTGAAATATGTTCAAGGAGAGACTCCAAAACCAAATCATCTAAAGTGACCATTTTGTTTCAGCTGCTTCAAAGCTATTGAAAGTAGAATTTCTTTCAGTACAGGAATTTCCGATTCTTATGTATAATCCATATAAAAAATATGGACATAAATATTTCTTTTTATGTAATACTTTTATAAATCATAATGCATTAAAATTATTTCATACTTACACATGTTTTCAATGCTATATTTTTATTTTCATTAACTAGTTTACCCACCTAATTTACATGAGCCTCCTTCTATAGCACATGATGTGGGATGGAGGTGAATTCAGATTTTGATTCATTAATCTTTATATAAACAAAGGAACATATTTTGTTTCACATCAAATAATTAAATATTTATTGACGATTTAAAATACATACAAATTTATTCTCTAATGAAGTGTACCCCATCATTTTTTTGAGGTAGGGGTATGTTGGTTTTGATTCACATTCATTCTTTTCAAAACACTTTTACTATTTCATAAATTAAAAATTTTGAATCAATTTGGATAAAATTACCAATTTCAAATAATATATTATTGATTGAAATGCACAAGAAATGATTTCTCATTATGATGATTGATGAAATAAGTCCATGTTTCTTACTTTTTAATGTGTTTATAACTAATTGGTGGGTGGGAATTTACTTTTACATATATATCCCTAAGATTTAACTTCTTAAGAAGAGTTTTTAAGCCTCTATGGGCTCTACTAGAGGTCATTATGACAAATTTCTTATAGAAATATTCCAAAATAAACAAACTTTTCCAAGAATAATGAAAATTAAATCAACCTTTCACTATATAATTTTTCAGTAAAATATATAATGTGTATTTTAACATTACCACTATATCATTTAAATGGGTTTCCTTAATTACAAGGTTATATGTGTCACCATGAATCAATATCAATCAACACATTAATCCTATTTTTGACACCAAGATTACTAATGAACGTTGACTTATTGAGGGAAAGAGGTTGGCCATGTTGATTCCAACCAACCATAAATTTTATACTCAGAAATATTAACTTGATAATTTTATTCAACACTTTGATTATGCATCATTGTTTTTTTCATCAACATTCTATTGATCCCCTTATAATTCTGTAGTTTCATCATCAAGAGTTTTTTCTTCCTCAAGATTGGTAAGATCATCATATACAGAATACATTATCTTCAAGTGTAGTGAAACATTCAATTTTTTGAATAACAACTATGTAAACAAAAAAGAAGGAATTTTAGAATGGTCCCTTGCACGCTCTATTTTAAACTTTATGAACACTTTAAATTCATCTTCAATCTCATTTTTCAAATGATAAGCATGCATACATTTTGAAGGAATTGGGTAATTGAATTTAACTCGATATTCATACTCTTTACTCCATATAAACATATGTTTCTTAAACTAATCTATGTATAATTCATCCTATACTGGGTACTAGTGATCATTTTCAATGACTTCTTCTCATATTATTTTAGGAACCATAAAAGATATGGGGGATGAGTCCCAAGGAAAAAAATTCAATTATAACATTTTGGGATATGAAGTTGGTGAGGAAGACATTTGTCTCCTTAAATATTTTCAAATTACTACATCTTAATTTAAAATTTCAAATATCATCTCAAAATGATAAAAGGTACCTGATACTACCATGAGAACATCAACTCATCCCCACTAAGCCTCACCGAGTCAAATATTTTATACTAGTCATTTTACCTCACATGTATGTCAAATATAAGACCATTATATCTGTTGACGTTCATGTGTAGAGTGTGAGTATAAAAATAAACAACTAAATACTCACAGGGGCCCTAAAATATACAAGAACGCATAAATTTGGTTATATGTTCAAATTATTAAAACTCAAAAAATAAATGTAAGTCAATTCATTATGTACTAATCAGGGAACCCTTATAATCAAATGTATCGACTTCATTTTATACCAGTGAATTTTATTAATCATACTATAAGTTTATACCATGTTTTTTCATTGACATTCAAATAATTTGACTAATAATAGGTTTATAATTGAATCACATGAGGAGTAGAAAGTAATTCATCTCCCTCTAGAAACAACCACATCATAGGTACCATGATATTCAAACTCATACCCCTGGCATTCAAGACTATCCCTCATGGATAAAAACCACATTTATTTATTTTATCTAATTCATGAAATGGGTATAACAAATTAATTTTTTTGGAAGTTCATTCAAAATATCGGTATGTCTTGACATAATTGGTTCTCTTAGTAAAGAACCACACAATGGGTGACACAATACATTAGTTAAACCTAATATCTACAAAACCATAAATATGGAAAAACAACAACACAAATTCCACTTTACCCTCACCATAGACATCGATGAATCACTAACATGTATATTGTAACTCACATTATAACATACCATAAAAATCCCTTGAAAAATACCAATCATATTATAATATATGATAAAGATTATTTTTTGACATCCACACATGTATTTTGTGTAGAAAAATATTGTAATCATACATTGATATGTATATAAAAATCATTTAAAATAATATTATGAGACTTTTAAAATAAAATATTATAAGGAAATATTTATCAAAATTAGAAAAAAAAGTTAAATGTTACGTTTAATACAAAAATTTTCAAAAAACATTACTCTAGAGAACAAATTATTAGTCAATTAAACAAAAAACATTAGTTAAAAAAATTATTAGAAAATGTATACAAAGATAAAAACTAATGCTTACAAAATAAAATTCACAGAATTTTTCCATTTCCTAAAATTATAATATCTAGAATATATATGTGTGTGTGTGTGTGTGTGTGCTGGTTCATTTTTCAATATAAATATTTTTAAAACTATATTTTTTTCTAATTACAGTAAAATAATTTGATGAAAATATTTATCCTAAAAATAAATAAATATATATATATATATATATATATATATATATTATGAACCATTTATTATGAAATATAAAATAGCAAATAAATATATAAAAACTATAACTAACCTGGTTCCGTATACAAAAAAAATCCATAATCAAATAATAAAACATGATAATCCCTTAAATATTTATATTATAGCATGTGTAATATATAATAATTGATCAATATTATATATAATCCAGGTTTTGTCAAATCTAACATAATGAAAATCTATCACTTGTTATTTTAGAAAAATATGTTTGTACCGTGTATACTCTAAACAAACTAATATTCAAAAAAACCTAAATTCAGTTTTAATTATGGATTTTAACATGTAACATTTAAGAATAAAATTGTATTTTCATCACAATATACCTCAAACCGTAATGTAATCCCATCAAACACTTTTCCATTTAACCGAATTGAATTTATCAATTCATTTATGATAAAAATTACTTAAATCATAAATTTAATATTATTGTGTTATGCATCAATACATTTTCTAATATTTCGCACATGTTTAACTTAACACCTTTAATAATTCTTGCATGAGGTGTATCATTACCTCATTATTCAATAATATATTCATCAAGTGAAATTATATTCATATTTATATTCAAATTCTTTATGAACAACAAAAAATAATCAAATGAAAGAAAATATATAGGAACCATTATAAAATTATATCATTTGATGATATAGGAAAAAAATATATTTATTCATTTAAATACATCACATATGTGATACTATTCATCCAATATTAATTAAGTGAAAAGATGCTTCTATTATTCTATGAAATTTTATGAAGATGATTTTCTAAATAGATATAGATATTTTCATAATTATTCTTATTGTCTTTATCTCTTTTTCATCTTCATGTGCATTCCATTCTGTGGAAACAAGATTCAAAAAAAGACATTCTATACTTTCTAAATGGTAACAATAAATAATAACAGAAACATGAAGAAAGAAAACATCATTTGAAATAGAATATGGAGATGTAGTTTTTAGTTGTCGCAGACAAAGCTGGTATGAGTTTATAGAGTAGGGGTGGAATTGTGTAGGTATAGGTAAGTGAGATAGATATATGAGTTGTACGGTTCTTCATGGTTAAAATAGCACAAAAACACAAACTGTAGAACCCAAACAAGAAATCAACAAGAGAGGAAAAGGATGAAATAACATACATTGGATTATAGACTTGATTCATCTGGGAGAATATAGAGGAGTAGCACTAGTAGTATGGGAGTTACACAAGAGCTTGAGAATCGTGATTGAATGAGTCATGGTTAGGGTTCTTTTAAATAGATCAGGAATACTTTTATCAGTGTTTGAAAAAAAGCGATGGTAAAGGATTTAAAATTATAATCAAACAAATTAAATATTTTTATATAATTTTTTTTTATTATAATTTTATATTTATTTAAATATAAAATTATTTATTTAAAATTAAATTAATACTTTAAAAATATATATATTTTTTATTTATAATTATAAATATACAATTTTATAATTATATTAAATATACATTTGTAATTATTAATTTATAATTATAAATATATTTATATAATTATATATATTTATATAATAATATATATAGAAAATATATATAAATATAAATATAGTAAAGATATTCATTATTAAAATATATTTATTGAAATTTTATAAATATAAATATATTTGTATAATTATATATATATATATAATAAATATATATAAAGGTAAATATATTCATTATGTAAATATATTTATCATAATTTCATAATTATTTAAATATATATTTATTTATTTCTAAATATATGAATAATAATTTTCAAAAAATAATATCAATATATTTATATAATTATATATATATATCCCCGAGGGTGCAGCTCAGTGGTAGTTTCCCCTCTGGGTCTCAGCAAGGTCCCAAGTTTGAGTCCCACTGAGTACATCTCTGAATTGTTTGTTGCATGCTTTTCATTGTAATGTATCCCCTTTCCCCGAATATACTGAGGCTTCAGCCTCAACTTATATGTGTGTGTGTGTGTGTGTGTCTGTGTGTCTGTGTGTGTGTGTGTATTTATGTTTGTATGTATGAGTGTATGTATGTATGTATGTATGTATGAGTGTGTGTATGTATGTATGAATGTATGTATGTATGTATGCAGGTACATACATATGTATGTAGGTAGATATGTATGTGTGTGTGTGTGTGTGGATGTATGCATGTATGTATGTACGTATATATGTATGTTTGTATGTATGTATGTATATATGTATGTATGTATGTATGTATGTATGTATGTATGTATGTATGTATGCATGTATGTATGTATGTATGTATGTGTGTGTGTGTATGTGTATGTATGTATCTATGTATGTATGTATGTATGTATATATGTATGTATGTATGTATGTATGTATGTTTGTTTGTTTGTTTGTTTGTTTGTTTGTGTGTATGTATGTATGTTTGTTTGTTTGTTTCTTTGTTTCTTTGTTTGTTTTTTTGTTTGTTTGTTTATATTTATGTATGTATGTCTGTGTGTGTGTGTTTGTGTTTGTGTGTATAATGTATTCATTATTTACAAAAAAAAATTATAATTTTATAATTATTTTTTCATATTTATATAAATACTTTTTTAAAAAAATAATATTTATTTATTTGTAATAATTTTAAATATATAAATTTGAAAATTTAGTAAATATAAATTTATAGATATATTTATTTAAAATATAATTTTTACATTATTATTGAATAAACAATATTAAATTCATGCATTTTTAAAATGAGAGATATTGAATAATTAAATATGAGTACACTTTTAAACTATTGAAAAAATGGATAAGTTTTTTAAATTGAATATAAATTAGTAGAAAAATATGAATATATATATATATTGTAGTAAAGATGGATACAAATAGAAAATACAAAAACATAATAAATAAATATAAATAATAGAAAATGATTAAATTCAAAAAAAAATAGAAAATATTAAAACTGAATAAATAATACCTAAATGTAATAATATTAAAAATAAATAATTAAAATATACTGATTAAAAACATGATATATTTAATGTAGAATTTTATAATTAAATTCTCAAATATACTAACATTTGAATAAATTACATAAATATTTGTTGTATTTGTTTTTATATAAGATTTCCTTAATTGCATAAATATTTGTGTGTGTTCATTGTATATAAATAATCATTAATTGCATATATGTATGTTAAATCAATATATCACACAATGTTTGATATAAACTAAATTGAAAAATCAAATGACAGTAAAAATGAATAAGACATTAATATGTTTTCAGTTATTAAATTTTATTCATTTTGTATACATTTATATTTAATATATATTATTTATTACTATTTATAATTAATATATATAAATATATTATACTTATTAAGTTTCATTAATAATTTTTTCATTTATAAATTTTTAAATAGTTTGGTAATTTATTCATTTTTAACTTTTTTCATTAATTATTACAATTTATTCATTTTTTTTGTTTAATTATTTAAATTCATTCATTTTATTTATGTATGTTTAATATATACTATTTGTTAATATATAAAATCAATATATGTATATATATGCATTTTAAATTTAGGCAGTTTCATCAATAATTATTTAATTAATAAAAATGTTTAATATTTTCCTTAATTTACTAATTTTTGATTTTTGATTTTATAATTATTTCATTTTATTCATTTTATGTATCTATATATTTATTATATACTATTTTTTAATTTTTATAATATATATATATATATTCAATTTATACTTTTTTATCAAAAATTATATAATTAATAAAATTGTTAATATTTTTTAAATTTTTATGTATCTAATTATCTAATTTTATAATGGACATTTATCAGTGCTAAAAATAATGAGCTCATAAAGGTTATTATTTATTAGTACTGGAATAATGTACTGATAAAGGGTACCTTTTATCAATGCTTTGTTTTAGTACTGGTAAAAGGTACCCTTTATCATTGCTTTTTTTAGCATCGATAAAGCTCATCACTATTAAAGGCCTCTTTTATAATAGTGAGGATAAATCCTAGTGAGCCTCCCTCCCTCCCAAGATCTAAAAAAAGTGATTCAAAATGGATGAATATATTGGTTGATACCATAATTTCTCTTTTCTACATCAATTATAATTTTCCATTTCCATTTATAAACACTAATTCTAATGGTATCATTTTTAACAATCTTTATAATACCTAATGTTCATATTAACCATATTTCATATTAATCAACATTCATATTAACCAATTTATATATTGGCCAATTGTTATGTAATAGTTAGATCCAAATAGTTAGTTTTCCCTTTATACTCTATATATATTCCACCATTCAATAACATTTAGAACTGGATTCCTACTGTTCATTTGATAATTTTAATTATATTTCTAATGTTTATTTTTCTTTTAATACCTTTCATGGAAGGCTTAATATTCCAGTTAGATTTCAATCCTATGGAATAAACCATTATGTGGTCACTATTATTTTATTTTTATATCCATGTACTAGTATAAGATATTTTCATCAATATTATTACATAACGTATATATATTGTCATATTATTTCAATGTACATCCATTTTAAAATATAATAAAATAGTCCTTATGAAAGAAAATCATTTTATAATTACATATGAAATTTTTAAGAAGTTACGTTCCCCCCTAGAAATTCCATCCTCGAAATGTGACACTTGCTGCTAAAAATTGGGTATTTCTCCTTTATTTATTCCTCAAGTTCCCAAGTAGCTTCTTCAAACTTTTGGTTTCTCCATAGGGATTTCACAAGTTGTTTAGTCTTGTTCGTTGACACTTGATCTAATATTTTGAGAATCTATATTGGTTCCTCTTCATAATACATGTTAGGTTAAAATTCCACATTATTAATTTCAATCATATGTGTTGGTTCATACATATACTTTCTCAATAGAGACACATGAAAGGCATCATGGACATCAAAAAGATTTGGATGTATTGTTACGAAATCACACCTACATCCTCCAGAATCTTAAATGGGATAATGTACCTTAGTCTCAGTTTCTCCTACTTTCTGAACCTCATAAACCCTTTCTAAAGTGATATCTTGTTAAATACATGATCCTAAAAATGAATTTATATTCCCTTACTTCATTTTTCAGAAAAACCTTTATGTATAATCTAAGAATAATTGAAGTATTTTTGAATCACTTGAATCTTTTATGTATTCTCCTTCACAATGTTTTGTCCCAGTATTTTTCCTTCTCCAACTTGATCCCAAAATGTTTCTATTCTATACCTTTTTATGTAGATAACTTCAAAATGTTCTATTTGAATGCCTGAGGTGAAACTATTTTTATAGGAAAATTCAACAAGTGGAAGACGTTGATCCCAACTCACATGAAAATCGGGAAATATAGTCATTAACATATCGTCCAATGTTTTAATAGTCCACTTAGACTGCCCTTTTTTTTGAATGATATGATGTTCCTAGTTTTAATTATGCATTCATATCCTTTTTAAGGATCCTCCATAACTTATATGCTTATCTTAGATCTCAGAAAAAAAACAATCAATAGTGGTAATCTATGGAGTCTCACTATTTTTTGAATGTATATTCAAGCTAGGGATTCCAAGGAGAAATATTCACAAATATGAATGAAGTGGGAATACATTTTAAATATATTAATGATTACCAATATAGCATTTTTACCCTTGGATGTCTTCAGAAGTCTAGTGACAGAGTCCATAGTGATGTTATCCCACTCCAAAAATAGGTATGAGGTGTGGTTGTAATATCCCTTCAAGAAGTTATTTCTTTACCTTCACTTGTTGAAACAACTAGTGGCATACAGTATAAGTTGCAATCTCCCATTTCATATTATCCCAGCAATAAGGATCATGAAGGTACCTTTATATATCAGTGATTTCGTGATGTAAAGAGATTGTAGATCTATGAGATAAATCAATAACCTCCTTCTTTATATCTGGAAAATATATAATACATATTCATATAACAAATTTTAATACACCTTCTTTCTCAATATTGATCTCAGAAAGCATCCCATATCTTATTTTTCATCAAAGGATCATCACTTTGACCCTTATTGATCTGTTAATGAAGGTTCATAAATCATCTTGGATGGGATTTAGTATATACCTTTCCTTATGATTCCCATGTCCAACCATACTAGGTCCTTGATTAATGTATCACCTTTAATCATCATCATTACAAGAAAACCAAGATATTTACTACTCAATGCATTTGTCACTTTTTTTGGTCTTCTGGGATGATAATGAATTGAAGAATAAAGTATTTAAAAATATCCTACCATATACTTTTTCTCATGTTAATTTCCTTTTGTGTTAATATATACTTTGAAATTTTGTGGTCTTTATATATATATCACACTTTTCCCCATAAATATATTATCTCCAGATCTTCATATATAAAATAACTGTAGCTAACTCCATGTCATGAGTAGCATAATTATACTCATAAGGCTTTAAAAATTGAGATTCATAGGAAACTACCTTTTCATTTTATAGGATAATTAATCCAAACCCATTAAGAGATATATTGTTATAGATAAAAAAATTTCTCTGGTAGAGGGTAAAGTTTTCATAGTGCACTTACCAACCTCTTATTCAATTCATAAAAACCTTCTTCACACTCTATTGTTCATATAAACATAACTTCTTCATGATTTAACTAGGTTATTGTATTATAAATACATGAAAATATTATCAAAACCCATATATATTATTATTATAGACCAAGGCAACTATGAATATTTGTTATAGATATAGGGAATGTCCACCCCCCCCCCCCCCCACCAGACCTTTTTCTTTTTTAGATCCACAGAGATTCCTTCACTAGTTACAATGTTCCCCAATTATGTAACTTATTGTAACTAAAACTCACATTTAACGAGTTTACCAAATAGATTATACATCCCCATGGTTTTTATTATGAACCTTATATGATCTTTTTTCTCCTTGATTCTTTTGTAATATATCATAATATCATCAATAAAGACCACAACAAATTTCTTACTCTAGTCCATAAAGACTCTATTCATTAAATAAATACATATGGTAAGAGAATTGGTTAAATCAAAGGGAATAATTATAAAATATTAATTATCATATATTATTTGTAAGACATAAATTATTATTTATTTTTTCTTCACCCTTAATAGATGAATCCTCTATCGGAGGTCAATCTTAGAATGGAATTAATCGCCACAAATCTAGTCAAGTAAATCCTCTATCCTTCGAAGAGAATATTTTTTATTTTATGTGATCCCAATAATATTTCTACAATCAATTCATATATACATTGATCCATATTGTTTTTTCACAAAGATAATAGTTTCTCCCCAAGGAGATACACTTGGTCGAATAAAAACTGTTTCCAATAGGTCTTGTAGTTGATTCTTTAATTCCTCTAGCTCCATATAAACCATTATATATGGGGTCATTGAAATTTTATTAGATCTAGGTTGAGTTAAGTTAAGAAATCCACCTTACCTTCTGGGGGAGGCCCAAGAAGTACTTCAAAAAATACAACAATTTATTCTAGAACAATGGATACATCTCTAATACTTTGGCTTCTTTTTCTCTTTATTCACCAAGAATTTCCATATAGAATTAAATATGAGTTGGTTCTTAGAATAAATATAGATGGTATGTTTCTCATTTAAATATATTTATTGGTTATCACATCAATATTATATAAATATTATTGCTTTTATATTTTAGCTTCTAATTATAATTTTAAAATAAATTAATCCTATGTATAATGTAAAATTCCACCACTAGATGAACTACTATATTTGCATAGAGAATACCATCATCAAAGATAATAGGTTAATACCTATATAAATTTTATTATTAATTAGTTCCACCAGGGTTTTTAACAAAAATATCTACCACTAGAATTTCATCTCATAACTTGTTGTGTTTCACAAACTGGAATGAAATAAAAGAAAACATAAATCTATAATCAAAAAAATTAATTGATAGCATTGAGTGTATAAAAATTGTACCTTCAAAAACATCATTTGGATAATCCACATTAGTTATCATGATTTTTAATAAATTAACATGATCTCATGCCCTATAATGATGTTGATTTTTTATTTCCTCCATTATCTTATGATATGTATATTGGTTAGGGAAATTTCTATGCTCCCCACACTTGAAGCATTGCATGACAGGTTGTTATTACACTATCTTCCATTTGTAAATAGAATTAATATGTTTAGGTTTAATATTTTCAGGATATTTTTGATCTATATGGATATATCTTTCACACTTGTAGCATTTTTCACTTCCTTGCATACTATTCCACAAATTCTCCTTTTGACATTTATTAGACATGGGAGGCTGTGATTTCTTTCCATCTAGATTATTTCATAAATTTTGATCCATCCTTATCTTATTTCCTTTCTTTCTATGAGTTAAATGGGAATATCCAATTCCTTTTCAACTTTAACATCACATCGTACTATCTAATTGTAACTCCCAACATCTCATATAGATAATTTCTTCCATAGATAGGGTCTCAGTATGCCAAATAATTCATTGATCTTCCTATCAGAGTCGATGAAAAATCTTGAAGCATAACCGAAAATCCTTGTAATGTCAATCTCATAATTCCACACAGATTCATTTTCATTTTTTCGACTCATGTAATTTCCTCTCTATCATGGTGTAGAGGGTAAGAGGAAAATACTTTTTGAAAAACAAAATTCAACGTCTTCACATTCCATGGCTTCCACCTCATCCCATGGATTCATGTTCTTGATCAATATCCACAATTGATCATCTCATACCTATAATTAATATAATTTCAACATAACTTTATCTTTTTTAGAATAATTGAGAGTAAAAAATATACTTTATATATTATTGATAAATATTCTAGTTATTAGTACATTATAGGTTCCATTAAAAATAGGTGTTCATTGATGCATGAAGTATTCAATATTGATTTGTTCCTTCCTTGGTGAATATAGATGATCTACATGGTTTAAGTTTCTATTAATTACTCTATTTATCTAATTCATCATCATCATAAATTTTTAAACTCTTGATCCCCCCCATATTGGGAAGGTATTCATCACATTGTCTGTTGCATATGTTGTTTACATGAGTCCTTCAATTTACAACCATTTTTCATGAATAATGAAAAATAAGTGAGAAATATGTTATAATTGGGATTATTATAATAACAATTATAAAGAGAAGATTGATCCCAAAATATTCTAATAACATGCTTATAGGGTGATATACACCAATCATAAAAAAATACATTATATATTTATCATTCATAATAGTTTTTAAATAACATTTGATTACACCAAGCATATCCCCTAGGGGTATAAAACCAGTTGTAAAACATGACCTCTATTCATGAACCAGGTGATGATCAAGTCAAATCCCAATTATCCCTTTCTGGTGTTATTATCCCAATGTTAAATTATGCCAAATCCATATCCATTTTTAGTATTGAGATGGGAATTTAGTTGATTGGAAACAACTTGAATCATACATCTCCCAAATTTATAGTTTTTTCATATATTTAGACATTTTTCTAGGGTTCCAAATAATTTTTTTCTATTCCAAATTTCCAAAAATAAAGAAACCTTAACTTTCTTACAAAATATGGAATCGCACCTTTTTAATACATGTCTTTTAATATAATTCTTTAACAAATATTATTTTTATTGCTTAGAAGTATATTTTTAGGTATAGTGTATTAGAAACTAGGTACACAATACATGAATTTAATAAGTAAAAAAATATAAAAATTATTTTATACTTTTAAAAGAAATATTTTTATTCTCTTCTTAGTCACCTCACTACAAGTAATTTACATTGGACATAATTAAATAAAAAATTGTGATCACGAAACCCAATAAGGTATAAACAAAGGAAATAAAACATGAATGAACATCGTGGATAATACACAAGGAATAACATGAGATAATTATCATAAGTATATGATACATAACATGGAAATATGACTACAACATTAAATTGAGACATTCATACGAATATCACCTAGGTTTCATTAATCATAAATACTATAGTTATTCACCAAATTATCATGAAACATGTCATGTATTGAGATTAATTCCATACCCAATGCATTATAGAACCATCAAGTTGAATCCTTAAAATGTATTAGTTCATGTGAGCCACATTGATCATAATAAATCATTTCATCAATAACCCAAGTAGAATAAATATTGGGTTTCAAACAAAGTCATTGAGTACATAACTTCTTAGAGACTTGAACATTGAATCATTTATAACCAATGAAAATGGAATGTGGGTTTCAGACATGTAAATACAAAAATTAATAGACTATTTTTACATCTAGATTAATCCACATTGATACAGAAGGGGTTTTGTTATTCTCAATACAAGAATATTTCATGTAAAAGAGGGAAATTCGGGAAATGAATTAGGAAACATAACAGTACGCAACAAGTATTAAAGAAAGGTCATAATGAGAGGGAAAAAAGTTTTACCATATATAAAACACTATTTTGGATGTAATGTAATCAAAAATATTGAAAAAAAATTAATTTAATTCAATATTTATAAGGATTACTAAAAAAGCTGTACATAGATGGAAAGGAAAAAAGAGGATAGTTCCCTTACCTTGAAGAGTTGCTTCCTAGAACATGAGAATGGAACCTTGATTACATAAATACACATTAGAGGGCCTCTTTGGGCGGAAAATGGATTTAAATTCCTGTATAATGGATTTTTAGTGGATATTATTACTTGGAATGGAGGGTATTTATATTAAAATATGAGGAATAGTTTAATAATTTCTAAATATATGTCTTGGAATTTTATGTTGTGGAAAATGAAAAATAAATGGACTACCCTTGTTTTTTCCATGGATTTTGGAATTTAAGTAATTTTTTATAATAATTAAATTCATTATAACTAAAATCAATTTTTTAAATATTACTTTGGATATGGATAAGTAATTTTTTTTCAAAATATTGTTTTTAAAATCATAATTTCCATTTTAGACTTTGGAAATTCATTTATATGTTTTTATATTTATTTAAATACATCAAAATACACTATATTAATAAAATAACAAATTTTTGGTAATGGAATATGTTTAATTAATTATAAAATCATTATTACATATATATAAAGTCATAAAAAATACTTAAAACACAAAATAGTATTTTTAATTTTTAGAGAAAAATAAATTATTTTAGAAAATTCAAAAAATGTCACCCATACTAATTTAGAATAGTCAGCTTAAGTTATAATTTTTATTTTATAAAAAAAATATCATAATGTTAAATTTTAAAATAGAAATCTTTATTTATTAAAAACTGACAGTTTTTACGACATGGTCAGCTTTTTTATTCTTATAAAACTTTTCAATGAAATAAAAAAATATATTATCATTAATATTTAAATAAATTTTATTTTAACATACTGTGAAAATAAATTTTATTTTTGAAACTATATATTATAATAAAATTGGATATATTTTTTTAGAATACAAAAATATTTTATTTATATCTGAAAATATATTTATTAAATTCATCTTATATTCATGTGTTTTTCATTAAATAAAATAATATTGATAACATTATTTATTAAATAATAATTTCATTTATAAAAATGATATTAAACTTTTGTAAAACTATTTCCAAGATATATAACCTCTTATTACAACTCCATACATCCTTTATATACGGTGTGCGGTGGTTGTATTTTCATGGCACAAAGCAGCTAACATTGACCTAGTGGTGATCTCCACTGACTTGAAATTATCCCATAAGAGAATTAATACTATACTCACTTGTTGAATCACTATTAAGGATTGTGCAAGGGTAAACCTAGTGATGCTACCTCCCTTCCATGTTCTAAAAAATGGTCTTCAAAAAACATTACTCTACTAGTTGTGGACATCGTTTCTCCTTTCTATATCAATTATCGTATGCGATTGCACTTTATGAAAATTAGTTCTAATTGTAAAATTATTACCAAATGTCATAATACCCAATATTAATATTGACCAAGCAACCTTTATATTGACCAATAGTCATATAGGCCAATCTTCAAGTAACATTCATATCACAACAATAACTATTCCATTTATAATAAATATATACTCTGTCATTAATCAACATTTACTACATGATTAAGAAAGGTTTTTACAATTACTTTGACAATCCCAATTATATTCCAAATTTTTATTTTTATTTTAATAGTTTTCATGATAGTTTTAATCTTCTTGGGACAATTTGATCCTATGGAGTACACCATTTCATGGTCACTATTTTTTGGTTTTTAAATCCACTTACTAGTCTTGGGTATTGTATTTAATGTTATTACATGAAATTAATATATGTTTTTATAATATTATTTAGATATAAATCCATTATGTAATATAATAAAATAGTCATGATGAAAAAATTGGTCTTTTATTAATTACATAATAAATTTTCAGGTCATTATATAGCTCCTCTACATGGTTTCATTCTTAATATCAATGGATCCTTAATCCAAAGAACTATTCATGGAGGAGTACTAGTTCATGATATAACATTTTCTATTTTCATTCCTTTAACTTCTTAATATGGATACGGTACATCATTTCAATAAGAAAAACAATTCATGCCCTCATGTATCAACATTTTTTGGTTGAACAACATCCCTTTAATTTTTGTTGAATGTGAATAATCCCTTATTGTCAATTATATATTTGGAAACTACATAATCCACTATAGAATCAGATATATCATCTGTAAATGTTGGATTATGTTATCCTTGTAATTATATATCCTTGATACTAGGTAATATGCTAATAAAGTAGCAGTCCTCCTAACTTCAAAAGGTGACCAAGAGATTGAGTTGAGATTTTTTTTTGAGCTTAGGATATTTATTTATGGATTGTGTTAAAATAAACAAAGGGTATTACCTTAGTCTTCATTAATTTAGGTCCTCTTATATACCCCAAACCACATTCTCCTTTACTTTTTTGAAAATAAAAAAAATCAATATTTATAAGGCAACAATATCTATATTTAATAAGAAGTTTCTAATAGACATTCATCTTCTTCATTACACTTTTATAGAATTTGATGATGTTTTAGGACATGTGAAGTTATTTCATTCTTCTATTAGATGATGTTGGGTATGTATCAAATAGGCAATAAAATTCTATAATAGAATCAAAATCTAAAAAAGTGATTATGAAGAGGAATTTTGGGATATTCAACCCATAGTTATTGACTAGGGAGGAGTTATATAATTTATATTCAATGATTGAACTATGTTTTTTCAAGGATAATTCAACAATCATGTCTTTAAATAGTATTTTGATAGTTCTACTAAATTTTTATGATATGAAATAATTCATAGAACCAGAATCAAATAATATATTTTGTATTCTTGTTTGAATAATAGGGGTGTTGGTCACCACTTCATTATAATAATCCACCTCAATAGTAGAGATATAATAAGTTCATCCTTTCTATCTTTTCCTTTGAGGTTATTGTATTCAGTATTCTTTGACAACCCATGGCTTTGGTAATTGTTTTTATAGTGTTTTTCTTCCTTCTAATAGAAAAATTACACCATAGGGTGATAATTGATCATATCATTCTTTTCTTACATCACATAAGAGTGGTTATTCATCTCACTTTGGAATTAATTATCTTGAAAAACATTTATTACATACATGAAGAATATATTTGTTCTATTTATGAAGTTTCATAGAATAGTTTTTCCAAGAAATGTAGGAAACTATATTTCAATTCATCAATGGAATTTATCCATTAATTCTCCTAAATTAGACTCCATTCTATTTTTATTATCTTTAGTCCCATGAGTCCAAATAGAATCACTAATATCCATTTCAAATTTAAGGTAACAACGAAAATTTTCCTCATAGTTATCATATTTCTAAATTTTCTTGGATTTTCTAAGAATCATATTTAATTATGAAAATAAGAGGTTAATCTTATATTCTAGGTAAATTCCAAACCTGAAGGCATACAGTGCAACCCATTTTATGTTTTTTTATAATAATTATTATATTTTCCTCCTTTTTCTTGATTATTAGAAATTCCTTCTCTATTTTAAGAGGTAGAGTGTGGGAAAAATATTAATTAAAAATATATATTCTTGAATCAATATAATTTCATGGATTTTATGTTTCCCTTGGGAATTTTATTATTTATCAGTGCCCACCCCTAATCATATTCTTCCTCTAGGAAATAAATATCCAATGTAACTTTATCTTTATCATATCACTAGATTATATAGAATATCTTATCGATGTAATTAATCTATTATTCTACGATTAAGGGATTAGAAGATCCACTAAAAGTAGAAGTCGTTTGTTATATAAGGTATACAACCATAACTTTCAATTTCTTATGATAATATGTTAGTTTAAGATGATTTATGTTATCATTAATAACTTAGTCTAGTAGATAAGGTTCTTTCATGTTGTTCTAGACTCCTCCCATCAAGTTAGGCGTCTCTTTTGGAAGACCATCACATTTCCCATTACATTAGTTGTTGGAAGGATTACACCTCTTGCCATTCATTTACTAAAATAAATTAAGAATTAGGGATATGAGTACTCAAAATAATAGTAATATAAAATTTAAAATATGAACCTATAAGTAATAACTCATAAAGGACATTTATACCCTAACATAACAATATTTAGGTTTCAATATAGGTTATGTAAAATCATTTTCCCGTTATATTTTATAACATTAATAGTTATATAGTAAATAATAAATTATATAAAAATATATTTAATCCTTCATAAGGGTTTTTTAAAATCATGTTAATTAACCAATGCATATCCTAGGGGAGTGTCAATCCATGTGTGTAGTTAGGCCCACTTGTTGTGAACTGAGTGATGATAGAATCAATACCCAACCAACCCTTTTCCGTGTTATTACCTCTAAGTGATTTTTTATTAGATCATACATCCATTTTTTTGTATCTTAATATGTATTTCATTGATAGGAAACCAATTTCTATATTCAGTACCAAAATTTTATTTAAGTATTTGAGAAGGGAACTTAACGAAAATGTATCAGACCGAATAAATAAAAGTAAAGTAAACTTGGTATATATGTTGGTAATATATATTCAGAATATTTATGAATTACATGAGAAAAGTATAGTGGTAATAGGATAAAAATAAATAGAATGTGTAGCCTAAATGTACTGAGGTTGCTTTTTAAGATCCCTTATCATGGGTACTTGACTTGTTCGGTACATCTGTCTAACCTCTTTAATGATCAAATTAAATTTGTTAAATAATTGATTAAGAAATGTTTTGGGGTATATTTAATTTTTTATTATTATTTATGTCTTTTATAAAAATTTAATTATGATATTATAATTATATTTACTTTATGGTGAATGTTTGTTACAGGATTCTAAGTTCATACAATTTTATTGATAATTATAAAAGTTATTATCTTATGTGAACATAACACATGAAGTGTAATAGAATAATTTTCATGTTGTTACATAGTTTTAGATAGTCATAAATATTCATATGTGTTTTGACATAAGAATGATTAATTTAGTACAAATTTTATCATTATATGGTTAGTTTTTCTAGGAGGTTTTTCCAGACAAGATGAAATTAGTTGGTTTTATTAACTTTATGATTATTTATCTACTAAAAAATAATAAAAATAATATAATATAATTATTTAGATCATTTTTAACCACAATATTTATACTACAATCATTGATGAAGGCGATGATAAAAAATGAAATACGCTGTAAATGGAGGTGGTGAACCGACCATAATATAAATAATGATCTCATTTTAGAATAGAATGAGAGGATGTTATATAATGGATATTACATTAATATAATAACATTTGGGTATAATAATAATATTGATGTTATTATACTAAAATGTATATGAATATGTATAATAAGAAAACAATTTAAGAGAAATCATTTGAGAATATTACCTCTTCCTTTGGATGTTCACTCTAAGGTTTCTCCTTAAGGCTCCTTAGTTTAGTATTTTTGTGAGATTAGAACTTATATGAAATGGATATAGAGTTTAGGATATATTTTATAAATTTTTTATGAGGTAATGGGATTATAATTTGTATATAAGTGTGGTGGTGGTTGTTATTTATAAGGGGAGGAGGAGAGTGTTTTAAATTAAAATATTATATCTTCAAAAAATGGCCCATATTTTGATTCAACAGTAAGGGGTTGGGATTATACCATAGTTTGATTTTTCCAGAATCGATCTAGTGGGGATCTTCCATAACTTGAACTAATTCTATAGACTATTCCAATAAATCCTAAATTATTGAATTTATACTTGGTCTTGGTCAAGTGTGAACGCAGTTATGTTATCTCCCTCATAAGCTTTAATAAATGATATTTTTAAGGGATGGTCATATATGTTGAGGAAATTTTTTATCCCTTCTGTGATAATTATTTCTTATTATTACCCTTAATATACACTAATTATTATGGTCACATTATAAAAAATATATTACCAATATTCATAATGATCATGATTATAATAAACAAACATTCATATTATAGCCATATTTATTTAATGATGTTACGAATTTATATTTTAGTTTTTTTGTCTATAATCTTGTTTATTTGTTTCATACTATATCATATCACTATAAATGGAACCCAAGTTTTATTCAGAAGACAATTTCCCTAGGTCATTACAAAAAAAATCTAATGCAACAAATTATTCTTCAAAAAATATTTACACTAAGAGAAATTAATGTCAAATAAAATCCATAAATCCATCATGAAAGTATTTAAAATGTTTTATAAATGTTGGAGTGAGTATAAAATTTTACATTTTATGTTCCTCCCTAGAAACACTCATTCAAAAATAGAAGAAGAATACCAAATCCTTATAGAATAAATATAGAAACTAAATCGTTTCCTATCCCAGGTTAACTACAATACATCACACAAAATAAGTTCTCATTAAATTCACATAAAAGTATAATAATATAAAAAACCATGAAAATATGTTCTGAAAGTATTCTGCATATTCTTTTAATGTGATCTATTCACCCTCATGTCCCAATGATATACATTATGGTGATCTAATCCCTTCCATATCCACACACCATAACTATATATAATATCATAACCACATCCACATAACCATATCAACATACCACATACCTATAGAATCATATTTTATACCACAACTATATTACAACTACCAAGTATCTCCTTCTACAAAACCAAATCACAACCATATTCCACATCAATACTATATGACCATATCCCCACATAACATCTGAAATAAAGAATGGGATAGGGGAGTGGTTACAAATCTATATCACCCATATATTGGATGTTTGGGGTACACCTACAGTTGAAACCTCGTATGGGCATCATTAAGGTTACCCAACTTGGATGGTGGTGTGTAGAAATTAAAAAAATAAACGATGTTTATGTGTGTGTGTTTGTTTGTTTATATAAATATAAACTAGGGATAAATATCTACCATAATACCTATAAAAATACATTTTATCACCATGTATTCACAACCAAAAAACAATTTTAACTACCACCTATAATCACATAAAAACCTAACACCATATCCACATGAAAAACACAATACAACTACATAAAAACCATGCACTATTCTTCCAGTTTCAAATTTAATTACCAGTTATGAAACCACTTACTAGACACATTAACCTTATTATCCATATTAGTTTCTAGAAACTATAATTTCATATAAAACATTTCCACTTCAGATCATAATTTAATTACTATATAATTTTTTCATTACTTTATTTCATTACATTCAACACTTCATTTATTCAGTATAAACCCATTATTATTCCATATTATTCAATTTAGTTGTTTATTCTATTATGATTCCATATCAAAGGATAGTAACACACAATATACACACTTACCATTAAACTGTATCATGCCAGTTCAACAAAAAATCACTATAAAACCTCTTCCTCTTCTATATAATTTCAAAAATATAATTCAACAACAATAAAAATCTAACAAAAATACTATTTCCACATATATTCTTTATGAAATTACAACTTTATGATCAAAAATAGTAAATCTATACAATATTTATATATTTTATAATTTTGTTATAACATTACCATCTACCAAATATATAACCAATTTAAAACAAGATATCACATATAAAAATATCAACTTTAAAACAAAATAGCATTCCTATAAAAAAATTCAATTAATGAATAAATCAATAATAAATAAAATCAAAAAATAAATACTTAATTCAGTTACCACTTTAAATTTTTTATTTTTCCCTTTTTAAGATAATATTATCCCATTTAAAAAAGGTAACTAAATCATACATAAAATAAATTAGTATAGTGAATTAATAAAGGGAATCTGAATCAACAAACTCAAACCGAAACATTAATGACACAATTCCAAGATAATAGAATGAAATTAAACATAAAATTCCTATAAACATGAAATAATCCTCTACAAAACCTAGAGCACATCAAACATCTTTCCCACCGATACATCAAAAAAAACATAAATACACTAATAAGATATAATTTATTTCTAAGGAAGAATATCCAAGAAATATATATCTTGATATGTATGAATTTATCCTTAAGAGGGTAAATAATTTAATATAATTAAAAGATCATTATAAGATGTTTATGAAAGACCTAAGGATACTAAAAGATGATAACAAAAAATTATAACTAAAAGGAATTTGAGAAACCACATAAATTTCTAATTAAAAATGAAAAATAAAAAATCATGGTATGACATATATCTTTACATAGCAATAGGGTTTGGTTAACCAATCTTCCCAAAATCATGGCACTAACTTCCCCATCACTCTCCCATGTATCACAATTAATGACCATTTTATTTTGTAAAAACCACATAAAATAATGACATAATGATATTCATTACACTGTAATGGATGAAATTTTAATTATCAAAATTAAATCCCCACCACCCATTCAAATTGATAACAACCTCGAATCTTTAAACATCAAATATTCCTAAATAAATCATAGTTTAACAATAATAATCATAGTGATATTAATATATTTTCTGATTTCACTGTATAAAACATTGTGTAAACTGTTGGACCACAACACCCAGCTATGATACAAAATAATTCCACCCTAAAGAATTATCACTAATCAAAACTGGCCTTTAGTAGTGCTATTATTTATCATCGCTAGAAAAAAAATGCCGATAAATAGACTATTTATTAGTGCTAAAGAATGTGCGAATAAATTTCACCTTTTATCAATGATTTAGTATTAGCACTGATAAAGAAAATATTTATCATCCCTTTAATTTTAACACTGATAAAGGGTATCCTTTATCAGTGCTTTATTTTTAGCGCTGATAAAGGGTAGCATTTATTAGTACTTTGTTTTTAACAATAATTAAGGATATGATTTATTAGAGCTTCATGATTAGTACTGATAAATATTTCCTTCATCAATGCATTTTTAGCGCTGAAAAATTGAAATAATTAAATAATTAAAAAATAAAAAATGTGTTTATTAAAAAAATATTAAAAATTTTATTAATTAAATAATTATTGATAAAAATGAATTAATTGATTATACATTATTAAATATTAAACATTTTATTCATTAAATAATTATGATAATTAATTTTATTAAATTGAATGTATTAAATATATAGATATATATTAATGTATATAAATATGATTATATATTACAAAATATTTATGCATTTTACATTAAATTTTCAAATATTTATTTAATAGTGGTACATAATTAATTATTAATAGGGACTAAAAATATTGACTAATTGAATAGTACTAGACGTACATATAATTGAATCTTGTTCAATTTTTCAATTTAATATAGATCAAATTTGTGTGATATTGATTTAAAATATACATATAATTTATGCATGTTTATATAGAATCCGCACACATAGAAAACATATCTATTTTTTCAATATTGTTAATGTGTACCTATATATTCTTAATTTTTTCAATTTAAAAAATTTTGTAAATATATTCATGCACTCAAAATTAAATATCCATTAATAATTTAAAACTATATTTGTAAAAAAATATTTATAAAAAAATATATTTATAAATGTACATTCACTATATTTATAAAATTATATATTTACAATTATAAATAAATAAATAAAAATTTAAAAGTATTTATTTAATTATAATTAGATAATTATGTATAATTAAATAATTATTAATTTTATAATAAAATTACTTAAATAATGAATGTATTTATGATATTTATATTTATATATATTTATTAAATATATATATGTATAATTTTATAAATATATATAATGATATAAATAATATTTTTTTTAAAATATTTCTATATTTATAAATAAATAATTATAAAATTATAAAAAATATATTTAAAAAGAAATATATTTCCTATATTTAAATTTATATATACTATAAAGGCCCAAAATTTCTGTGGAATTTTTTTTAAATACATGGTAATTTTATGAGTCCGTAGTTTATGACGGTGCTTGATTCTGAGGCCTGGTGTGCCCGAAATCAATTTTTGATGTTTTGTTCAGGTACTTTCAGTAAACGTAGGAGTGGGATTTTATATCTTTTGAACCGGTTCTCGGAATTAAAATCTGAGGGCACCGTTGATTTTGCAGCGCCGGTATTCTCTTAAGGAGACCGTCACCGCAGTTGCATTCTAACAAGTGTGGAAGTTAATTTTGGGGGTTTTCTAAATAAATTAAATAAAAATATGTGTAACATATTTTTATGTGTGGTAGTTAAAACCTCCAAGGGGAGGTTAGTGGTGGGGCCCATCCACACATAACCTCCCTTGGGAGGATGTTATAAGGTGGGGCCCACACGAGATCAAACCCCCTCAACCTCCCTTTAACCCTTGGAACTCCCTATTTATTGTGGAGCCTCTTCACCTTCCTTCATAAGTATGACAAACCACAAATTAATTTATGGAATAATTAATAAATTTTAAGTGATTTGAATTTTTTTAAAATATTTTTGGGATGCATGGGAACAGTAAAATAATAGATAGCTATTATTTTATTTTGGTTGGTGTTTCTCTTTAGAGGACTTGGGAGATTCTTAGAGAACGACATCCTCTCCAATGAAGAATGACATCCTCTCCAACGAAGAACGCACCATCTCCGATGAAGAACGAGGACGAACCTCGAGCTCGGGATCAGCGGTGTGTGATGGGCGCAGCATATGATGACGTCTTCAAATTATTTTCCCGCCCCTTCGACAACATTCACTGAAATCGAGGGATGGGATTTAAATTTGATTCTCATTTCCATTCTTTATCGTTCGATCTTGTTTATTAATTTTCCAATTGATATTGTAATATTGTGGAAGGATCAGGCTGCACAAATATGGCCTAACCCTCTCCCTTTGTTATTTATATTGGTTGATGATGGAGGCGGACCGCGGGAGAATCCGGTTGTGCGAGGGCCGCCGGACCACCGGAAGGGTGCGGCGTCGTCGCGCCCCGCAAAGAAAATCCATGGCCAGGCAGGCCACGGCAGATCCGGAAGGGCGTGGTGTCGTCACACCATGCCGGAGAAGAATCGTGGCCAGGAGGGTCGTGGCAGACGGAAGAGGCGTGGCGTCGTCGCACAGCGCCGGAGGAAGGGGTCACGGCTATGCGGGTCGCGGCGGACGAAGACGGCGCGGCGCCATCGTGCCACATCGGACAAGACCCGTAGCCAAAGGCCACGGCGGACGGAGGGCGGCTGGCTGAGCCGACCCCCGGTGGTTCACCACAAGGAAGTACCTGAAGGGTCCCATGGTTTCTTCGGATGTCAGGGGAGTGCCCCCCCCCCCACCCCCACGGCGTGGCTCACTAGGCCACGCAGCGTGGCCAGTCGGGCTGCGCGGCGTAGCCAGTCGGGCCAACAGGCCAGGCCAGGGCCGGGCCCACGGCTAGCCAGGCTGGGCCACACGGAAATTCGGGCCAGGCCACACGGCCAGCGGGCCGGGCCACCACCAGGTCGCGCCTTCGGGCCGGGCCACGCCTTCAGGTCGAGCCGTCCCTTTGTTTCGGGCCACTCCATTGGTTTGGGCCACCCACACGGGTTGGGTTGCACCCGCGGACCGGGTCAGACCCCGTTTCGGACAGGGTCGGATGACTGGGTCGGATCGGACCCGGACTCGCTATGCTCATTTCCACCTTTTAGCCCACATCTTGGGCTACGAGTGTCTGATCGATGAAACGTCTACGGTGATGGAATTCTTGGAGCGAGACTATTCTTTTTTAATATTATACATGAGGTTTTGACACAGTTGGGATATGGTTGGGTTGGTTTGAACCTAAAAACCAACCGGGGCCCTGGAACGGAAATGCCAATAACTCACAGACTGGGCGTCTGATTGACGTGTCGTCTGTCACGTTGGGTTCCTTATGATGAGACGGAACTTTGGGATACGTCAACTCCAGAATTCATGGTAGTTTATGTATCGACACTTGGTCCAAGTAGCAAGACCCTCCCGGAATCGAGTGTGCTGTGTGCGAGAACCCTATGGCTGGCTGCGATTGAGATGATGGGATCCTCCATGGGTTTGATAGAGATGATACAGTACCAGGATCTTCTGTGGGTTTGACGGTGATGACTTCTGTACCGGGATCCTCCGTGGGTTCGACAGTGGTGACTTCTATACCGGGATCCTCCGTGGGTTGGACAGTAAGGACTTTTGTACCAGGATCCTACGTGGGTTCGACAGCGCTGATATTGTTCCAGGATCCTACGTGGCTTCGACATAGGAGATGATTCAGAGGCTACATTTAATCATATTCACCCCTCTAAATGATTTTTATACCTGTGTGAGCTGTGTCTTGTCTTTTAATCATTATCATCTAGGTGATTAACTTTACTTCCTTTGTGGACTGGGTTGTGCTTGGGTTTGATAGTTGGAGTCGTACTATGATTGGTAACATAGGTATATGTATGGGAATATACCTAAGTAGGTTTGGTTGATACTTCGTGATTGTATCTTACTTATGTGGTTTATCCTTAGAGGATTCTCAGAGACCTTCAGGGGTCTCGGGGTCCCCTACTGAGTATTGTTATACTCACCCCTGCACGGGCTTCGCCCCCACCATGTTGTGTTCTGTGCAGACGACGGTCATCAGTGATCGAGGCTAAGGGTGACGAACGGTAGGCTGGTCGGAGCTGGACTAGACAGGACGTACCTCAGGGATGAGTTGTTCTAGTTTTGTACATACCCTTCAAGTAGTATTCCCTGGTGGATGATCAAGGAGTTGTTTTCCTTTTTAGTTGTACTTGTACTTGTTGTTCAGTTGGGTTTGTATACTATCCAACTTACTTTCAGCACACTTTTTTTCTATTTTAGTACTTGTTGCTTCTACAACCTATGTTCAGACTATGTGAGTTACAGGTTTGAAGGCAATGCCTTCCCTTTTTATCAGGGTTTCACCTTTGGTGCTAGTCTCCAGCCCCTGACCTATAGAAGGCGGGCTTGGGGTAGTCATTGCACGGGCCTCGAGGACGGGTCATGGAAAATTGGTATTAGAGGAGTCAGTTCTACCGCAGAACTGAGACTCTGATTCTATTAATGGAAATAGTGTTATGTGTTTTGGGTGTGGTTATCATTTTAGGGAAACCGGTGTTGGTGCGGCGGTTGATGTATCTATACACTAGGACTCTGATTTCTGATCTCCGACTCAGTGAACGAAAACACTGATTGCATGTGTGTTTCCTTTGAAAAGTTTTCTTTGTGAATACTTTGTGTCAGCTCACCAGGTATACTGTTTTAACCGTGGAACACCTTTTTCTTTTCATGATGGACCAACGAAGGCAGCCAGCTTGGGTCTCGAGTTTCGTACGAGATGGTTTCCCACTGAGCAACGAGGCCTCGGTGTAGGGCCCCATCACAGCGGAGGTACCAGGGGTACCACTACCCTCTGGGCCACCAATACCACCATCTCCAACAATGGAGAGTGTATTTCGTCTGGGTTCATTGCATTAGTTTCAATGTCAGAGGCCGCCTAGGTTCTGGGGTGAGACGGACCCACAAGTAGCTGATGATTGGCTAGAGGCTGTCGGGAGAGTTTTCATACTGGTAGGGACACTAACCGACCTCATGGTTATCCTTTCCATGAGTTTCCTATATATAGCAGTAGGAAGATGGTGGATCCTGATGCTCCAGGCGCATGATGAGGCATCATTACTCTGGGTAGACTTCGAGAGTCTCTACGGGTCAGAGTTTGTTCTAGCCACCATTTGTTCTATGTGGATTCATGAGTTACTTCATCTGCAGTAGGGCACCATGATAGTAGCTCATTACTCATCGAGATTCACCTACCTCTCGTGATACTCCATGGATATGGTGCGGGACCCATTCTTCAGGTCCTGGACCTTCGATCAGGGACACAGGCATGAGATCCTGGCTTCGATGATCTCTCTCAACATCCCATCGCAGGCGGGGGTGCTGGAGAGAGCACTTCTAGTGGCGAGTTTTCTCACTGTGCAGACACCAGCAACGAGACCCACCATGGGGAGACATATAGCGGAGTCTTCTGCAGCTGGCAGTAGATAGATGTCGCAGAGGTCCAAGATGACCAGGCCATCAGGTGGGCGACCCCAGGATACAGGTTTGGTTGTGCAGGGCACACGAGACAGAGCCAGCCATACGAGGAGCAGGCGGTTCTATGCATGTGGCAGGCAGGGACATGTGGCTTGTGACTACCCGACCCACCATGCAGATGAGAAGAAAATAGTAGAGGGACCTCCCAGGCAGAGGCAGAGGTTCGACCGTGGTGGTCCATTGGGAATAGGAGGACGTGGCAGAAGATCTGGCCGAGCAGCGTGTGGTGGATGGCGTTTTGAGGCCCTACCACCACCACCACCAAGAGGTCCACCCCGACCACAGGGAGATGGCAGACAGGGGTGGGCTCAGCTCCAGACAGTTGGGGCCTATGACCACGGTGCACTTGAGATGATTCAAGGTACTATCTGTGTCTTCTCCACCCTTGTTGAAATACTAATAGACACAGGTGCGAGTCATTATTTTATTTTTGCTGCCCTTGTTCGGAGCTCGGAGATTCCGACGAAGCCGTTAGCTCGATGCTTGCGACTAGAGACTCCTATGGGATCTTACTCGACGATTATGCACTGGTGCTGGTAGTGTGAGCTTACTCTAGGAGGTGCGATTTTCGGTGGGGATCTCCTCATAGCAGCATTGAGTCCTTATGACGTCATCTTGGGTATGGGCTGGTTATCCACAGTTCATGCTCAGATTGACTGTATTAGGCGGAATGTGTGTTGTATCTGCGAGGATGGGATGAGTTTTACCTTCATCGGTGAGAAGGGATCCTTTGCAGCGTAGGATAGACTTACACAGAGGAGGGGCAGCCGATCACACATCAATTGGCTAGTCTCATCCTTGGAGTGGTTGATGTACGAAGTCTGATTTTTCCTATTGTGGTGGATCAGTACGCGGATGTTTTCCCTGATGATGTACCAGGACTACCTCCTCGCAGATAGGTGGAATTCTACATTAACCTGTACCCCGGGACAACACTGATATCTACTCCAGCATATCTGATGTCTCCCGTCGATCTTCTTGAACTTCAGGTACTGGTGGAGGACTTACAGGGGAATGGATTTATCCGACCTAGTGTTTCACCCTGAGCAGCCTCGATTCTGTTCGCCAAGAAAGTGGATAGGAGCTTGCGTCTTTGTGTTGACTACCATCGCCTAAATCAGGTGACTGTGAATAAAAAGTACCCACTCCCGAGGATTGGTGACCTCCTTGATCAGCTCAAGGTAGCATGATGGTTCTCAAAGATAGACCGTAGGTCAGGCTATCACCAACTCATAGTTCAAGAAGACGATCTGTAGAAGACTACCTTCGGGTGTCGGTATGGCCACTATGAGTTCTTGGTCATGCACTTCGGTGTAACAAACACTCCAGCAGTGTTCATGAGTCTCATGAACAGGATATTCCAGCCTTACCTCGATCGTTTTTTCGTAGTCTTCATCGATGACATACTGATCTACTCGACTACTGAGGAGGAGCATGCCCACCATTTGTGGGTAGTACTGTACACACTCTGAGAGCACCAACTTTTTGGTAAGCTCTCGAAGTGCTAGTTCTGGATCCAAGAGGTTCACTTCTGGGACACGTCATCTCAGAGGCTGGAGTTGTAGTGGATCCAGTGAATATCAAGGCAGTACTTTCTTGGGAGCCACCCAGGATTGTGATGGAGGTACGGAGTTTTTCTGGGACTGGTTGGGTACTATCGGAGATTTGTGCCAGACTTCTCCAGAGTTGCAGGACTGCTTTCATCATTGACAAAGAAGGGGAAACCTTTCGTGTGGTTAGAGACATACCAGCAGAGCTTTTAGGTGCTGAGGTAGAGGTTGACTACTGTGCCCATCTTGAGGCTACTAGAGGAGGGCATTGGGTACATAGTTTACTACGACGCGTCAGGGACCAGACTCTGGTGTGTCCAAATGAAGGAGCGAGCAGTGATCACGTATGGTTCTCGACAGTTGAGATAGCACGTGCAGAACTATGCTACCCAAGACCTGGAGTTAGCAGTAGTGGTCTTCGCCTTGATGATGTGGAGGCACTATCTGATGGGAGAGCGTTTTACAGTTTACTCTAACCACCAGATTATCAGGTATATCTTCTCACAAAAGGACCTGAATCTGAGACAGTGGTGATGGATTGAGTTCCTCCAGGACTATGACTTAGAGATATTCTATACTCCTGGTAAGGGGAACGTTGTACCAGATGCTCTCAGCAGAAGATCAGGCATTCAGCTACTAGGAGAGGTGACGGAGCAGCTGGTCGCGTTGCTGATATCCTTTGTGGATAGAGATAGAGCATCCTTTCTACAGTCTCTCACAATCACTCCTCCACTTCTTCAAAGAGTCAGGGAGGCGCAGCATGGGGACGTTGATTGTGAGATGCGATGTGCTTAGATATCCATAGGGCAGGCACCTGATGGGTTTTATGAAGCTGGGGAGAACGTCATTCTCTTCACAGTATATACTATGTTACTAGTTTCACTTCAGGAGGAATGTTTTTGGGAGTTTCACACATCTCCTTTAGTAGTACATCCAGGAGTGGAGAAGATGTATCAAGACCTCCAACGACAGCACCGGTGGCCAGGTATGAAGAAGGCAGTAGCAGAGTTTGTCTCATGATGTCTCACTTGTCAGCAAGTGAAGGTGAAGCACCAGGTTCCAACAGGCATGGTTCATCCCTTAGAGGTCCTTGAATGGTAGTGGGATGAGATATCCATGGATTTTGGGATGGGACTTCCACGTACATCCAGGGAAGACGACTCTATCTGGGTGATTGTTAACCAACCCACCAAGTAGGCCCACTTCCTACCGATTAGAGAGCAGGGCTCAATATAGAGCTTGGGATGCCTCTATATATCGGAGAACGTACGTCTTAATGGTGTTACATCGATGATCGTCTCCGATCGAGATGCTCGTTTCACTTCTCATCTATGGAAGAGGTTGCAGGAGGCTTTTGGGATGCAGCTTCGCTTGAGCACCGCCTTCCATCCTCAGACAGATGGTTAGACTGAGAGGACCATTTAGACACTCAAGTACATGCTCTGTGCATGTGTCCTCAACTTTTTTCACAGCTGGGAGGATCACTTACCCTTGGTAGAGTTTTCATACAACAACAGCTATCACTCCACAATCAAGATGGAACCTTTCGAGGCACTTTACGGTCGACCTTGTAGATCGGCTCTATGCTGGACTGACCGAGGGGAGTCAATACTTATGGGACCAGAGATGGTTTATGCTACAACGGAGAAGGTTTCGATCATCCAGGGGCGGATGAAGACTGCACAGAGCAGGCAGAAGTCCTATGTTGATAGGAGACGGAGACCATTGGAGTTCGAGGATGGTGACCACGTCTTTCTACGGGTTTCACCTCAAAGAGGTATTTGAATATTTTTCCGAGGTGGAAAGTTATATCCTCAATTCATCAGACCTTTTTAGGACCTCAGCAGAGTAGGCGAGGTGTCTTACTACTTATCTCTTCCACCTCAGTTGCACTGGGTGCATGACGTCTTCCACGTATCTCAGTTGAGGAGATACGTGCACGACCTGTCCTACATCATCGACCATGGGGAGATGGATATCGATGATGGGGCGACATTCATAGAGGTTCCAGTGGTGATTAAGGAATGACAAGAGCGGTTCCTGCGTGGACGGTTGATACATCCGGTGCGCGTTCTCTGGCAGCACGGGAACCTCCAAGAGAGCACATGGGATCGGGAGGCTCAGATGTGTTCTCAGTACCCCCATTTTTTCCTTAGTGCGAGCTGTAGCTTATGGGGACGTAAATCTATGAGGTGGGGAGAATGTAAATACCTGGAATTTCGGTGGAATTTTTTTTAAAATACATGGAATTTTTACGAGTCCGCAGTTTCTGACGGCGCTTGATTCCAAGGCCCGGTGTGCCCGGAATCAATTTCTGATGTTTTGTTTTGGGAATGTTGAGTAAACATACGTTCAGGATATTATATCATTTGAACCGGTGCTCGAAATTGAAATTTGAGGGCACTGTTGAACTCGTAGCGCCGGTATTCGCTTAAGGAGACTGTCATTGTAGTTGCGTTCTAACAAGAGCAGAAGTTAATTTTGGGGGTTTTCTAAATAAATTAAATAAAAATATGTGTAACATATTTTTATGTGTGGTAGTTAAGACCTATGAGGGAGGTAAGTGGTGGGGCCCACCCCCACATGACCTCACTTGGGTGGATGTTATAAGGTGGGGCCCACACGAGCATCAAACCCCCTTAACCCCCCTTTAACCCATGGAACTCCCAATTTATTGCAGAGCCTCTTCACCTTTCTTCATAAGTATGCCAAACCACAAATTAATTAATGGCATAATTAATTAATTTGAAGTGATTTGAATTCATTTAAAATCATTTCGGGATGCATGGGAACAATAAAATAATACAGAGCTATTATTTTATTTTGGTTGGTGTTTCTCTTGAGAGGACTTGGGAGATTCTTGGAGAACGACATCCTCTCTAATGAAGAATGACATCCTCTCCAACAAAGAACGCACCGTCTCCGATGAAGAATGAAGGCGACGCTCGAGCCCGGGATCAGTGGCTTGTGATGGGTGCAACATATGACGACGTCTTCGAATTCTTTTCCCACGCCTTCGACAATGTTCACCAAAATTGAGTTAGGGGATTTAATTTTGATTATTCTTTACGTTCTTCGTCGTTCGATCATGGTTATTATTTTTCCAATTGATATCATAATAATGTGGAAGGGTCGGGCAGCACGAACACGGCCTGACCCTCTCCCTTTTTTATTTACATTTTTTGATGCTGGAGGTGGGCTGCAGGAGAAGCTGGCGGCACGAGGGCCGCTGGACCATAGGAAGGGTGCAGCACTGTCGCGTCTCAATAAGAAAAGTGGTGGCATGGCAAGTTGCGGCGGAGCTGGAAGGGTGTGGTGTCATCGCACCGCACCCAAGAATAACAGTGTCCAGGAGGGCCGCAGCAGACGAAGATGGCGCGACGCCGTCGCGCCGCACCGGAGAAGACCCACGGCTAAAGGCTGTGGCCGACGGAGGGCTTCCGGCTGAGCCGGCCATTGGCGGTGCACCACAAAGTGGGACCCAAAGGGTCCCACGGTTTCTTCAGAGTCGGGGGTGCGGCAACCACCCCTGGCGGCGTGGCTCACCGGGCCCCACGGCGTGGCCAGTCAGGCCCCACGGCCAGTCGGGTCGGGCCACGCCATCGGGCCGGGTCGGGCCGCTCCTTTGGTTCGTGCCACCGACTCTGGTCGGGCGGACCACTCAGGTCAGGTCACACCCGCGGACCGGGTCAGACCTCGGTTCGGACCGGGTCGGACGACTGGGTCAGATCGGACCTGGACCTGCTATGGCCATTTACAACTTTTAGCCTGCATCTTGGGCTATGGGTGTTCGATTGACGAACCGTCTATGGTGATAGAATTCTTAGAGCAAGATGATTATTTTGGCATATCCTAATTGAGGTTTGGACACAGTTTAGATATAGTCGGGTTGCTTTGAACCTAAAAACCAATCTGGCCACTCGAATGGAAATGTCAATAACTCACAGACCGGGCGTCCGATTGACGCGGCGTCTATCATGTTCGGTTCCTTATGAAGAGGCGGAACTTCGGGATACATCAATTCTAGACTTTGTGTTAGTTGATGTATTGACACTTGGCTCGAGGAGCGAACCCTCTCGTAATCGAGCGTGTTGTGTGCAGGAACCCTATGGCCTGCTGTGACTGAGATGACAGGATCCTCCGTGGATTCGACAGCGATGATACTGTACCAGGATCCTCCTTAGGTTCAACAACGATGACTTCTGTACGAGGATCCTACTTGGGTTCGACAGCGGTGACTTTTTTACCAGGATCCTCTGTGGGTTCGACAGTGATGACTTCTGTACCAGGATCCTACGTGGGTTCGACATCCCTGATATTGTTCCAGGATCCTACGTGGGTTCGAAAGAGGAGATGATTCAGAGGCTACATCTAATCATGTTCACCCCTTTAAATGAGTTGTATACATATGTGAGTTGAGTCTTTTCTTTCAATCATTATAATCATGGTGATTGACATTACTTCCTTTGTGGACTGAGTTGTGCTTGGGATCGAGAGTGGGAGACAGTCTGTGATTGGTAACTAAGGTATATGTATGGTAATATACCTAAGTAGGGTTGATTGATACTTTGTGATTATATCTTACTTCTGTGGTTTATCCTTAGTGGATTCTGGGAGACCTTCGGGGGTCTCAGGGTCCCCTACTGAGTATTGTTATACTCACCCCTACACGGGCTTCGCCCGCACCTTTTTGTGTTCTGTGCAGATGACGGTCTGTAGTGATCGATGCTGAGGGTGATGGATGGGAGGCTGCTCGGAGCTGGACTAGACGAGATGTACCTCAGTGAAGAGTTTTTCGAGTTCCATACCTACCCTTTAGGAAGGATTCCCCGGTGGAAGATCCAAGAGTTGTTTTCCTTTTAACTTGTACTTCTACTTGTTGTTCAGTTGGGTTTGTATACTGGCCCACTTACTTTCAGCACACTTTTCTTTTCTATTTTAGTACTTTTTGCTTCTATTTCTTGTGTTCAGACTGTGTGAGTTATAGGTTTAAAGGCAATTCCTTCCCTTTTTATCAGGGTTTCGCCTTTGGTGCTAGTCACCAGCCCTTGGCCTATGGAAGGCGGGCATGGGGTAGTCACAGCACGGGCCCCGAGGATGGGTCATGACATATACATATTAATTATTTATAAATATTTATACTTTTTTATTTATAATTGTAATTATAAATCTCTTAAGAGTGCTTCAGTAAAATGTGATGATAAAAATGAGGATTTATCAATGTTAACCAAGATTGTTTTTATCAGCACTTTTTTAGTAATAATAAAAACATATCTTTATCAGAGCTTATATAATAAGCACTCATAAAAGGTATCTTTATCAATTATTATTATTAGGTACTAATAAAAGTGTCCCAGACTATTTTAAAAACATTAAAAAAATTCGATCTCTTCGCGATATAGAAGATTTCTAAAGATGGCACCCAATATTGGTGCTCTTCCTTAGTGAATCAAAGGTTTAATCACACCACTCAACTACCTCCAAACATCTTGTCTGACTTCCTAAGAGGGTCTCGGATTTTCTTCAAACTAGTGAGGTGGGACATTCGGTTTTATTTGTGTATTTTTGTTTTCATTTTTTTTATTCTTCTACAATTTTTTTATGATATGTTGATTATGATTTGTTGTTTTTGATTTATTTGTGATCCTTTGTTTAGGTAATGATTTGTAGTCCATTTTTTTTATTGACTGCTGATGTATGATCTGTTGGTTTATCTCTAACACTGAATATTGGATTTATTCATTGTTGTTTTAATGCAATGTTTTATATCATCCTACTAAATAATTTTTTCCTCTATTGCTGATATGTGTCATCAGATCTAGTTACTCTTATAATTAACAATGTTCCTTAGTTTTTTTATTGAGAAGATTAAAATTTGGCATCCTTAGTTAATCACATGCGGTTTTATCACATCGAGTCTTCACTTTTTGAATCATTATGGTGCCTTTGGTTCTTGTTATGTTTGAATTTTAGGTTATTATCTTTTTGATATTTTTTATAGATTATAAGTGAGTGATTTTTTATACTGGTGTGACATATATGTGTATCTATATAGCTATTGAAACATTTATTTACATAGTTTTTTTTTCTAACATGTATACCTATATTGGGTAATGATGCTTTTGGGTATGCATGTCCATTGAACCCAATGGTCATGATAGAATTTTGTTCGACATTTGGTACTAACTGATTATATTTTTGTTGGGACCACATCCCATTTATGGTTTTTTTTCACCCAAATCTTAAACCATCCTTTAGTGACTTTCACATGTGTTAGTGGTCATAAGATTATCTTTCCTGGTGTTGTTTGGGTAATTCAGGAAACAGTCATTATTTATCACCCCCGGTTTCTTATATATAACCCTTAACTAATGTTTTTCAGATGTTTAAGGGTTATTTGGGATGTCTGGGGAAACTTTGGAGTACTTTTGGAGGGTTTTGGGTAAAAAAGTGGTGAACGGTCACCACACGGTTTGGCCAAACCATGCAAGGACAAAACTAATTCCCAATCTTTGTGGATCTAATTCGGTTTGACAATATGTTTAATCTATTTCAACCCAAATATACCCAAACATGAATTGTTTCTACCCAAAAGTCCATAGTATGTTCTCCCATCAATCTTGAATTGATACTAACACATTCCTTCATGAATCAAAGGCAGATTCTTGCATTAAGTGCATGTTCTTCATCGTTTTCTTCATGGTTTCCTATATCTACTCCTCCTTTCATATATATTTCTTATATAAATGCCCCATTTGGGTAGATATAAGAGTTTTGAGTCCAAATAAGTTTATATGTTGTGTTTTCAGGATATGGTAGGAGATCTTGGGCGGTTTCTTGGAATCATGACCTGGATTCTTGAGCATTCTTCATATGTCGTCAGTTTTCATTGAAAAGAGAATGGTAGGTGGCTTCACTATCATCTCCCCTTTCTGGAATTGATTGGAATGCATTAAAATTTAGTTTTTGATGAAAATATAATGGTTTTGTTCCTGATGTATAATTTCTAAACCCTCTGTAGTGACGCGTGGTGGAAAACATGGAAAATTGAGGGGTTTAGAGAAAAACCACTAGTTTTTATTTTAAATGGGGATTTTAAAATTATGGATCTTATGGAATTTTTTATAATTTATTTGTTTTGAAAATATATAGTAGATATATGGATTTTTTAAATGATTTAATGTATGTTGGAAAGTTTTCAATAAACAAGTTTTTTTTTTGAAACGGGTGAAATTGTTTGAAATTGGTTTTTTTTCAGGAAGACATGGCGTGTTTATCAGATTTAATTACTAGGAATGGTTGAAATATGATAAGTTTTTGGTAATAAATGTTAAATGTAACATGGGGAATAATTACCTTGTGAGGACTTTGTAGATCGATGATAAATTGGTGATGAGTATGGAACTTTCATAACGATGCTTGAATTTTTGGTAGTTGATATTGTGTGGACTATATTGGTTTTCCAAAGTATATTTCAGAAAGTGTTTTAAAGATTTGTTTAAATTTTTACCTAGATTATATATTTGGGGAAAATTGGTTCACATGGTTTTAGTTTATATTTAGTCATACACAATTTTGATAAGTGTTTATATATAGTTATAAACTATTTTCATAAATTGTTTTATATAAATTATTTTATATAAATGTGTCTAACTCTTATATCCTAATGTCTTGAGTTGGGAATTCATTGTGTAAATCCTAAAAAGTTTTATACTCACCCATGCATTTGCATTTTTGTGATATTACAGATGTATTATTCCGGGATATGGGAAAAGGTAGGGTGCTGCTGGTTTTTGGCACAACTTCATGAGTTGTTGAGTTTTCTGGTGGTGGTGGAGCACGAAGCTAGTAGAGCCTGGAGTATTTTGATTATTTTTGTGTCTTTTGATTTATCTTCTACTTTTAGGTTGTTTTCTAGTTTTCTTCCACTGTAGAACTTTTTCTTGGATAACTTTGGTATAAATTATTTTCTGGATTTTCCTTATTTTGTTCATAAATCATATAGATTCTATGGATTGTAGTTGGTTGGTTTATAGTTTATATTTCCTAGGGTAAATAATCCCTCACTGGTCATTGAAACCCTTTAGAATTTATTGCCAACATTTTGTATCTTGGGGATGCCGACTAAGACCTCCTAATGACTCATTGTGTTCTCAATACAATGAGAATGAGTGGGTAATTACAAATGGAATCAGCTTGGTCCCTTCTCTGTGGAACTAGTAGTCTTGAGTTTTCGTTGTCTTAGACTTGAAATACTTCTTCTCTATTCTTTGGGTGGTCTTATTAGAAAATAATTGGATTTTCGAGACATGAAATTTAGAGCATAAAAATATGTAACTAACCTTTTATGTTGAACATCAAGTTACCATGGAGTTTGTTAAGCAAGTATTTTGGAAACACTAATAGGATAGCAGAGTATCATTGTCATCAGTTTAGCCAATGAGACCAGCATCACATGCATTGTAGATGAATGAATTAACACTAGGATTTCATATATCATTTCTAGTAATGACATATGATACAAATCACGTTTTTTTGGGTAAAATGATGAAAATATTTTTCAAAAAAAGACTTTGATAAGGAAATAGGTGATGTATTTTGAAAATGTTTTGATTTTAAAAATAAAGAGTTGTTTCTTCTCATAAATGGTTATATTTTGAAATAAATGTTCTGATATTAGTGTTATATAATTTTACATGTCAATACAATCAATTTATAAAAGATTGAGACTTTCATAATGTGTTTACTGTTTAGAAATGGCACATGGTAGGCCGTGTATAAACCAATCGGAGGAAGCTACTGAAAATTTGGTTGCACATCAGCCACAAGTGAACCAAGAGCTTGTTAAAAGTATAGTTTAAGCATTACAAGCTCTGGACATGGGTAACTGAAGGGAGGATCCATAGAAGGGGGACCACTCCATCCATTTTCAGAAGTAGAATACACCCATCTTTCAGGGTGATTTGGAACTAGAGAGGGAAGAGGGTTTGATGAATAAGATGAATCGAATCTTTGAGTTCATCACCACACCACTGGACTTGTGGCTAAATTCATAAATTTAATTCTCTTTTCACAACAATTTGCAGCAAGTGAAATCTTGAAGTCACATATCTTTTATTAGGGACTTAAGAAGGATATTTGGTCGAATATTTTGATACTTTGTATCAAAGATTATATGGAGATGGTAAATATGGAACCAATGGCAGAGCAGGATATCTCTGGAGCTATGGGAGGAGGAAGCATGATGATACTAACATGAAATGGTGGGAACTCAACTACTGGGAGAAAAAGGAAGAGGGAAACCTATTTCTATTGTGGAAATGGGTATCAGATCCAAATAGTTGGATCAGTAAATCTTCCTCCTAAACAAAAGGTCCGGTCAGGATGTTATCAATGTGGTTCATTTGACCACATTTAGAGAGAGTGTATGAAACAACCTTTAAAATTACAAAATTTCAAAAAATGGGATATCTTCAGTGATATTGTAGCAGTTATTGAAGTTCTAGTGCTGGGGAAACTTCTCATGTGTCGCAAATATCATATGATTAGATAGGGTGGGGCCAGCAGAATCAGAGTTGCTAGCATAGCATAACAAGCCATAGTAATTATAGGAACACCATGACTCCTCAACATGGCCAATATAAGCAGGGAAACAAATTGAAGAGTTCAACAACAAAGAAATTATATATAGTATAGTAGGGGACTCTGGATGATCAGGCTGGACCATCTACTGTGCGAGGTACGATTCTACTCAATTCTACCTGTATTCAAGTGTTGTTTGATATGGGTCCATCACATTCCATTATTTATTCTCATACTCATGATTTTAAAAGTATGATACTTGAAATGATTTCTTCTGTAAAAAAATGGAAAACCACTCCCAGTTAAATAGAATGTTGATCCTTCATGTGTAGAGCGTGTTCTATAACTATTGATGGATCTGAGTAGAAATGGGATTTCTCAGTTCTAGAGATGGATATATTTGATGTAATCCTAGGAATGGATTGGTTGATAGTGTAAAAGGCACATATATATTGTCACAGTAATATGGTTATTTTCACAACTTAGGATGAGTCAAGCATCTCTTCAGAGGATGAAGTGTTGCAAAAACAGGTGGAACAGACCTGTTGGAACTAGAAATAGTAACAATCTTATATCAGTTGGTATCATTTTGTTAGGAATTGATGGAAGAGATCAAGGATAGTATTTTTACAGCACTAGTGGATCAATTTCAAGTTGTGTATCCTAAAAACTTTTCTGGGTTACCAACTATAAGGGAAGTGGAGTTTATAATTGATCACCTTCTGGGGACTAGTCCTATCTCCCTTATGTCTAATAGTATGGAACCAACATAATTAAGGGATATAAAAGTACAGTTGGAGGAGCTAGAAAGTAAAATTTTAATTTGGAAAAGAACATCTTTGTGGGCAGCATCAGTCTTGTTCGTGAAGAAATAAGAGGGAACTCTTCGGCTGTGTGTTGATTATCGTAATCTTAACCATGTGACGATAAAGAATCGGTATCAACTTCCATACAATTTTGATATATTTGATCAATTAAGGGGAGGTAAGTGGTTCTCAAAGATTGAATTGTGATCAGTATATCACCAATTGAAATTTTGTAAGGAATATATTCCAAAGATAGATTTCAGAAGTAGATATCGACATATGTCGTTATGTCTAATGAATGCACTAGAAGTATTCATGGATTTGATGAATTAGATTTTTCAGTGATATCTAGAGTCTTTTTTTGTGGTTTTTGTGGACAACATCTTGGTGTATTCAAAGATAATTGATGAGCATTAGGAATGCCTAGAGATAGAGTTAAAAATCTTGAGATATCACCATTTGTATTCCAAACTATCTATGTGTGATTTTTAGATACAAAAGGTATTCTTTCTAAGTCATGTGATTTTTGAAAAATGTGTTTCAGTCGATCAGGAAAGCATTGAAATAGTTATCTCTTGGAAACCACTTAAAAAAATTTGAGATGTGAAGCTTTCTTGGTCTTTCTGGGTATTATCTCTATTTGTTTGTGACATCTCATGACTAGTGTCACCAATGGAAGCATTGAAAAAGAAAATTGTTCCTTTCAAGGGGAGAAAAGAATGCCAGAAATCTTTTCAAGAGAAGAAATTACATCTGTCATCATCTCCTATCTAGGTTTTTCCTAAACTTGGATAGGGGTATATAGTCTATGGTGATGCTACAGGATTTGTGTTGGATGTGTTCTCATGCAGGGAGACCATGTGGTTTTTTAGAGTTCAGGAAAGTTGAGAGTGTAAGAGAATAATTACGCAACACAATATTTGGAGTTAGATGTTGTCATTCATGCATTAAATATTTGTCATCGCTATCTCTTTGGTGAGAAATTCACTATTTTCTCCAATCATAAGACCTTGAAACACATTTTCTCACAAAGGGTTCTGAATATGAGGAAAAGGAGATAGGTGGAGTATCTCCAGATGTTTTACTTCAACTTGATGTATACACCAGGAAAAGGAAATTCGGTGGATGATGCATTAAGTAGAAATTCATATGCTCAGTTGCAAAAGGAAGCCTAAAAGGAGTTTTAGTTGATTTGATCTCAGCCAATATGCATGTTAAATGAGAAAACTGATGTGATGTTGCAATTTTCTTCTTAGTTTCATTAGTTCCTAATTTTTTAAAAATGGTTAAATAGGCATAGACATCCGATGTTGAACACTTGCTTATAAGTTCAGAATTCAATGGTGGGGAGAATATTGAGTGCTGGAAACATTATGGGACTTCAGTTTTGTGGTTCATATATCAGATGGTTGTACCTATCTCTTGTTAGGAACAACTTCTACATGCCTATTACCATTCGAGATAGGATATACATTCAGGGATACAAAAGATGTATAAGGAATTGAAGATAGAGTTTTGGTGGGCTGGTATAAAGTGAAAAGTTGATGAGTTTGTTTCAAAGTGCATAACTTGTCAGAAAGTTAAGGTAGAACATTAGCATCCAATAGGGATTTTGTAGTTTTTTCCAATTCTAGTGTGGTAATGGGAGTAGATAGCTATGGATTTTGTTATAGGCCTCCCCATAATTTTCAGGAAACACAATGATATATGGGTGATAGTGGATTGGCTCACCAAGTCGACCCATTTCATTCCAATTCATGAAACTCATACAGTTGAGGATCTATCCAAAATCTATATCCAAGAATTGGTAAAGAGACATGGAATACCAGTTTATAAAGTCTCTAACAATGATCTGAGATTCACATATTGTTTCTATAAATCCTTACATAAATACCTAGGAACTCAGTTGACTATGAGTACGGTGTATCATCCTCAGATAGATTGACAATCCAAAATGATGATACTAACATTGGAAAACATGTTGTGGGCTTCTTTAATGGATTTTGGTTTCTCATGGGAAGAGAACATGTCATTGATGGAGTTCTCACAAAATAATAGTTATCAATCTTCTATACATATGGCCCCCTTCGAAGCATTGAGTGTGTGTCCTTGTCGTTATCCACTATGTTGGGTGGAAATAGGTGAGACCTCATTATTTGGGTAGAGCCTTGTCCAAGAAATGATTGAGAAGATCCAATTGATCAAAAAGAGAATGGAGATAGCTCAGAGTTGTCATAAATAATATTTGGATCATCACCAAAGACCGTTGGCATTTTTTGTTAGTGATCATGTGTTCTTCTGGATAATTCCAACACTTGGACATCGCCCTTTTGGGAAGTAGGGAAAATTGTATCCCTGATACATTATCCCTTTCAATATACTAGAATGGATTGGGGAGGTGGAATATCGGTTAGAATTACTTCCAGGTTTAGTTTGTTTCACTATTTGTTCCACGTATCATAGATGAAAAAGTATCATCCTTATCTTGACCATGTTATTAGATGTGATCCCATTGACTTAGAGCCAGATGCTTTATTTGTGTATATCCTGGAGCAGATTGTGGATAGGCAAGATAATGTCTTGCATGGAAAAAGAATCAGTCTAGTGCGGTTTTTATTTCAACTTGGTAAGATTTAGGAAGAGTCTTGGGAATGGGAGAAGGAAATTAAAGATCAATGTCTAGAACACTTTTAGGGTTGCGATCACTTTCAACTTTATGGGGATGGAAAGACCAATGGTGGGGCGAATGTAGCACCCCCAGTTCTTGGAATATTACCCTTACCTGACACTTTTCATATTTTTAAAGGTTATTTGGAAAGTTTAGGGAGACTTTTGAGTACATTTGGAGGGTTTGGGTAAAAAATTGGGTTGCACGGTTAGCACACGATTTGACCAAACCGTGTGGCCAAACCATCCAAGGCCAAAACTAATTCCCTTTCTTTGTGGATCAATTTTTTTTCCATTGGCTTGATCTATTTTGACCCAAATAAACCCTAACATGAATTTTATATCCACAAAAGGCCAAATTAGGTTCTCCTGTTGATCTGAAAGTGATCCAAACATGTTCCTTGGGGTTCTTCATAGTTTCATTGATCTACTGCTCCTTTCATCTCTTTTTTTAAGATATACACCCCCTATAAATAAATATAAGAGTTTTTAGTCCGAATAAGGTTATATATGGTGTTGTTCATGATAGTAGAGGAGATCTTGTGAAGTTTCTTAGAATCTTGACCCGGATTCCTGAGCATTCTTTGTCAGGTGTCGGTTTTCATTGAAATGAGCGAGGTATGTGGCTTCACTCTCATTTCCCCTTACTAGAATTTATTATCATGCATTAAAATTTAGCTTATTATGCAAATTAAAATGTTTTTTTCTAATATATAATTTTTAAACTCTCTTTAGTGATAGGTGGTGGAAAACATCAAAAATTGGGGGTCTTGTGAAAACCTGTAGTTTTTTTAAAATTGTGATTTTTAAATTATGGGTCATATAGAATTTTGTAAAAATTATTTATTTATAACTTTCCCACTAGATATATGAGTTTTTTAAATAATTTAATGTCTTTAAATTGGATTGTTGGAAAGTTTTCAATAAACCTGCATTTTTATTGAAACAAGTGAAATTGTTTAAAATTGGATTTGGTTATTGGAAAACATAGTGTTCTTATTACATTGAATTATTGGTAATGGTTGAAATATTATCATGTGCCTAGTGCCAAAGGTTAAATGGAACATGTGTAATAATTACCTAGTGATGATTTGGTATATCGACGAGAAACTACTCCTGAGTAGGAACTATCATAATAATGCATGCATTTTTTGTAGTAGTTTTTGTGTGGAGTTTATTAGTTTACCAAAGTAGTTTTTGGAAAAAAAATTAAATATTTATTTAAATGTTTACATTTAGTATATCATACTCTAAAATTGGTTCACATTGTTTTAGTTTATATTTATTAATAATCTGATTTGAGAAGTGTTTATATTTTGTTATAAACTAATTTTAGAAATTGTTTTATATAAATTGTTCTATATTAATGTGGATAAATATTATATCCTAGTGGAATGAGTAAGGAATTCATTGGGGAAAGACTACTAAGTTTTATACTCACCCCTTATTTGGAACTTTGGTTCCTTAGCAGATTTCATCTTCTATGACGTGGGAGAAGGTAGGGTGTAACAGGTTTTTGGCACTACTTCTGGAGTTATTGAGTTGTCTGGTGGTGGTGGAGAATGGAGAAAGTGGAGCCTTTAGTCATTTGGTTATTTTTATATATTTTTTATTTATATTACATTTTTAGGTTTATATCTATTTTTCTTCCATTGTACCACTTTTTTTGGCTCACTTTGTTATAAAATAATTTCTGTATTGTTGTTATTTTGTTGGTTCATCATATAGTTGTTATGGATTATGGTTGGTTTGTCTAAATTTTAGATTTAAAAGTATAAATCATCCCCAACTAGTCTTTGAAACCATTTATCTTTTATTTATATCCTTTGGAATCTTTTGGATGTTTCTTAAGGCCCAGTAAGGACTCATTGTGTCACGAACCAACCTGGGTCGACCCTAAACCGGTCACCCGAGCCGGTCCACAGCATGGCCTGAGGGGCGTTCCCGATCCCCACGGGCTGGCAACCAGTGTCGGGAATCAAAATTTTAATCATTGTGAATGATTTATCCCTTGAAAAAAAACAAATAAACTAGAAAACAGATAAATATAAACAGTCGATAAATATAATGCTAGCAGCAGAAAGAGAATAAAACTGAACATACCTCCATGTGACCTTTTAGGTCACCTCCCAACCAAAGTCCAACTTTTCTCCAATAACGAGTAACTCAGACAAGAATACCTTATCAAGGAAACCTGCAACTGAAATGATAAAATAGGCATGAGCAATAAAAATTCTTAGTAAGGATTCCAAAATAAACCACAGAATCCAACGTCTTCTTTCCCGAAGCAATCCACCAACACAAGTTTGAAATACAATTATAAAAGTAAGGTTTTTACATTTGAAAATAAGAAACATGTTTTTTTCATAAAAAACCCCAACTCATTCTGCATAACATTTTCCAAAATAATTTGTCATTTTATAAACAAAATCCATAATAGAATATACTAATGTTGTACTAGAGTAAAACAAGTAAGAGTGAAAATTGAAAATAAATTAGTACAGAGAAAGTAAACAAGAAGTGAAAATAATCCAGTAACCATGGGTGATCCTAAACATACCTAAAAGACCCCCAGATGTACTCGGTTTCCAAACCAAATGTCGGTGTATGGTGAAGCTCCTAAGTCTATAATCAACTGGCAGCCCTAACTGACCAATCCAGTGGTAAAGCCCTCCTGGCCTAACAACAAATCTAGGGTGTACCAACCTGTCTAATCAGGGTTGGTCAGCAACCGTCACTCGATCTCTAAAAGACGCCCAGGAACCCATGGTGGTTACAATAATATTGTGTAAGTTGGAGGCCCTCGCACACGTGACTCATCTCACCACACTTACCTACCCCAAACACGGACACTCCATATGATAACCCATAAGGGATATCCCACCTATAGAGGTGGCCTAGGATATATATACATATATATAAAACATATCATCAAAGGTTCCAACCGGGACTTCATACCATGAAATCATTAAAACATTTTGATACCATTTTCAAAATTCCAAAGGTGTTATATGGGCATACAGTAATCAAAACCTCATCATTTCAAAGATTCAATGCAAAAATTACATTAAAGCCGAAAGTGCCAAATGGGTCGTCACAACACACTCATGTTGAAATAATTATTCTAAAATCATTTAAATTTACAACCAGGAACACACAATTTCCAAACACAAAGCGTTCTAAAAGTTAACACAACTCCACCCATGAATTGGAAGAGCCAAACATGCCTTTAAGTTGTCATGTCCAAAAACATTACCCAAAACATTACACAAATACCACTTTTATATTTTCAAAGACATACTGGCACACCCTTGAAATCACACATCCACCATTTCACAAAATCCACACAAAGGAACGAATCTTACTAAGGAGACAAAAACCATTTAGAAAACCAAGGTTTTAAGGAAACACTAGTTTAATGGTGTCATTGTCACTTGAAGACACGTCCATGGGTGCACCGAGTGCACCCATGGATGTGCCAACATCCAATGGCATGCCTGCATTTCATGAAAACAATTAGCACTATTTCCACAATGCTACCACATTGAAACTAAAACCAACCGGTCACTTTATTTTAAAAGAACTCTCACCACCACATTAAAATCCAAAGAGCCCCCTTTTTATTTTAATTCCATAACACTATTATCAAGTTATACCAATACAAAAATTATAACCAACCCAAGTTTTCAAATAACCAATGCCGACACAAAATATAGTCATGGCTAAACATTTCATAAAAACCATCATTTCTACTTTGAAAACTATAGTATTTTATCAAATGCGCCAAATTCTCATAAACACTATCATAATCAAATATTCACCTTCAAAGTATATTATTTTTTTCTATCAAATTTTATTAACATAAAAATAAACACCCCTAAAAAATATACAAAAACAATATCAAATAGAACTTGGCACATAATCAAATAACTGCAGACTCGAACCAAGATTTGACTCAAAACATGCTATTAACTAATTCTATAAATTTAAAAAAACTATAGCAGAAAAATTATGGGTATATCAAAGCTGCGAAGCACATAAAATAAAATTATCGAAACACCCAAGAATCAATTAGACTACAGAAATGAAAAACATGGAATTACCTACCTTATCCCAAGAGTGGTCATGATGGAACCTCAACGGAAGGTTGAAAAATCCCTGTAGAGTAATCATGCTCGCTAAATAGCGAGAAAAACACAGAAACACAACCTGCAGTGGAATTAAAATTTTCCAAATTAAATAAAAACACCAAGATGGAGTTAAGGAAAAATAAATAAATAAATAAATAAAAGAATAAATAAATCAATGAATAAATAAATAAATGATCAAATGAATAAAAGAACCAATAAATAAATAAATAAATAGTAAATAAATAAGTAAAAGAATAAATAAATAAATAAAAATATGGGATGAGGAGGCGGTTACTAGAATGGAGGGATGAGGCCACGCCAGGGTAGGGCAGAGGCACCGCGCAGGGGTTTGGTTGTGTTGCTGGTCGAAACAAGGAGGGCAGGGTGGTTGGGTTGCCGAAGACAGCTTATCCAGAGTGAGGGACATCGGAAACGGACTGGCTAGAGCTGGGGCAAGGGTGAGGCTGGCCGGATATTGCAGGCTGGAAAAAAGGGGTTGATCCAGGGGTTGAGGTGGGATGTCGGTTGATTTGGAGGGGGAGGGTGAGGAGGATGTCCAGAGGTCCTGTGAGGGGGGTTGTTGGTCGCGTCGGGAAGGAGCTAAGAGGGTGAGGGGTCTCGGGTGAGGCGAGGGGTGGTGCGGTGCTGCTGGTGCGGCAAGGTTGGAGGCGGAAGCTACTGCAAGGGCAAGGCTAGGGAGCTGTGAGGTCCAAAGTCTGGAGCGGTGAGGGGTCATGGAGGTGATGGGTGTGTGGAGCATGATAGGGACTTTTGGGTGAGACAGGGTGCTGGGGTGAACATAGAAGGGTTGGCGGCGTGAGGCTATGGCAGCAGGACCTACTATAGAACAGATGTGGAGGCTTGGGGTGGCCTGTTGGAGCATGCCGGTGAGGGAAGAGGGTTAGGTGAGGCTGGTCAAGGTGGCTGAGGGGATCACGGGGAGGCGCTGGAACCTGGGAAAGAGGCATAGCGTGGGGGCGGAGTGGAGGTTGGGGACCTGCGGGTGAAGGCATGTGCAGGTGGAGGGCTGGAGCGAGTGGCGAGGGTGCTTGTGAGGCTGTTGTGCACAGCTTGTGCAGGAGAAAGGGGTGCACGTCGCAGCGCAGGGGGGATGGAGGTGGGAGGATGGGGGCCACCGAGATTTAGGGTTAGGATATTTTATTTGATTTATTTTTTTTTTCTTCCATTTTATTATATAACTAATAATAATATTATAATAATAGTACTAATATAAATAATAATAATAAAAGAAACAATTTAAAGAATAATAACAATAATATATAAAGAATAATAATAATAATAATAATAACAACAATAATATTATCATTATCATTATTATTATTATTATACATTTTATAAAATCCTGTTTAATTTAATTTAACCAAATTTATTTTATTTTTTTTCTTTTCATTTACCATTTAAATAAATTCATTTATTTATTTCAAATATCGAGGTCATTGCATTGCTCTCCTGCAGACCAACGCACGGTTGAGAAACTGCGCCCGAACCGTGATACCCGGTTCTACCCAATTGCAGGGTCGAGTCGCGTGCTTGCTACGCAGTTCTATAAACTGCTTGTGAGTCACGCACCGTAACTCTGACACACCTATGTGTCTGTGCGGGTACCGCGTAGTTACCCCTAACCATGCGGTATGACCATGAAATAGTGTAAAAAAATGTTTGAAACCCAAAATATCAATTAAAGTAATTAAAAATGATAAATTATTCAGGTTAGGGTGTGACAATTCTCCTTACCACAGTCACTTTCTTCCCCCAGAAAGTCACCCAATCGAACGATAGAAAAAACAAGAATACATGCCCGATTAAAACTAGAATAAACCACAATACAAGATAATGGGAGAACACGAGAAGGTTCTCCCCACCACAAGAACTCAAATAGTGCGTAAATATAACACTCAAACATACCACCCTCGGAGGGGGGCGACACAAGAACTCCCAACAAAACCAAACTCTCTTCTATAGCACGTGCGAACACCCCCATTGAACCTTGAAACACTAGACCTGGACCAAAACTCCGAATACTGGATAAAACCCCTAAGTAGAACATAACTCATATAGTAAACCCGAGTATAACCACAAGAATCGATTCTTCCACAGGCACTTACATCTCCAAACGAACACTGCTAAACCCATATCAACCCAGACAACGGCCAAACAACTTTTAAGAAAAACCCATGATTCAAAAAACTATAAATAGACGAACAAAACTATTCGATTACAACATAACATGTCTACTATAACTCAACGACGAAAAAATGGTCTTACAAAAATGTCAAAACATTAACAGTAAAAAACAGAAAATGAGAAGACTTTAAATGTTCTACTACCAACATGGAACACAAGACCCGGACCAAGGCTTCACACCACCCGGAAACTCCTGACTGAGTGAGAGCTTCACCCCAAGGCCTATGGATGGGGCTCTGATGGCTTAAGCATCTCCTGCCTCACAGTCAGGCATTGGAATTTCTCCAGTCACAACATCTTCTTCAGGCGACTCTTCCTGCAGAACTTCTCCAAGTGACCCAGATAGTTGCAACAATGGCATGTCCTCGGAGGGATTCGACATGAAGGCTTCATGTGCCTGAACCGGCCACACTGGTGGCACACCACTGAACGGTCTGATGAACTAGAATCCAGAACCACTACAGAAGACTCCTTAGAAACAGGTCCCTCTGACACACCCCACTCGCCAGGTGGGGAACCTTCCCAAGTAACTGGATTCACTAGATTGCCAAGCACCTCTTCTCCAGAGACCAACTCAACTAGGAACTCATCATCCACCAGCTTCTTGAAATAATGGTCTTTAGAAAGGAGGACATGCTCCTTGATCTCTGGGTGAAGACCCCCAATGAAGAGAGAAGTATTCATCAAATCATGTGATACTACTTCAAGAGAAAAAGACACAAGCTCCTTGAAATGGTCCACATATGCCTTCACCATCCATTGGCCTTGTTGAATCCACATGAGCTCTTATCTTTTATTCATCTTCACCTCTTCAGGTATAAACCATCGTACAAAGATGGATTTAAATATGTCCCATGTCATCCCAACTCGCATTGACGGTGAGGCAACCAAATCTCATTCGTCCAGAGCTGGACCATCAAAAATACCCAAAGCAGCATGCACTCTGACTGCTTCGGGAGTTCCCAATACACTGAAGACACGCTCGACCCCTTCAAGACATTCCTCTGCTTCTAACGAACCCCATTCACTCGGAAGGATAGGCAATGTCTGAGAAGGACCAAAAACTGGGCATGACTTATCAGAAACCTTGGGGACCTATCTAGGCAGCATTTTCTGAACAACATATAAAACACAGAACCAAACCAATATCAATCCAAAGTAACAACATTGAAAGGGCTTTCATCTAAAACGACCATCTCTAAAATAAGAAACAAAATACAAACACACCAAAAAAATTCATCTTCCAAAATCCCCTTTCTATTTTGGATTTCAAAAACTGCCTTCCTTCAAGGCCACTTTTCAAATACCACACCCACCTTTCAAACCAAATTCAATTTTTCAAAAATCATCTCCCCTTTTCATTTTCAAAAACACGCTTACATCAATAAAATCCAAAAAAAACCAACTTACAACAAACCATCGGTACAAGGAACTAGTCGTTACTCTTAACTTGGAGACATGGTAGTGAGTCATGCCCTAAGCCAGCGTAAATGACTAGGAGAATCTCAATCGTGCAATCAGACTCCACGTGGGTCACTACTCCATGTGAGGTCAATACATGACACTTGTCTAGCTCAATTGTCATTCCTCAATTCCAAAACAAAAGTAGAAGACTCAAAACCTGGACTACCCTTGGCAACTCATGGTTCATAACAGGCGAGGGTTTCTGACGCCCTTCCCGTACCTACCACTCGAGTCCCAAAAATCCTAATCTCCATCTACCAGACACCCAAAATGACAAGAACTGCCTCTGATACCTTTTGGTCATGAACCAACCCAGGTTGACCCTGAACCGGTCACCCGAGCCAGTCTGTGACATGGACTGAGGGGCGTTCTCGATCCCCATGGGCTGGCAACCAGTGTCAGGCATCATAATTTTAATTGATGGGAACGATTTGGCCCATGAAAAAAGACAAATAAACAAGAAAATAGATAAATATAAATGTCATATAAACATAATTCATGCAGTGGAAGGAGAATAAAACTGAACATACCTCCATGAGACATTTTAGGTCACCTCCCAACCAAAGGCCGACTTTGCCCCAATAATGAGCGACTCGGCCTAGAAAACCTGAGCAAGGAAACCTGCAATAGAAATGATAAAATAGGCATAAGCATTAAAAATGCTCAGTAGGGATGCCAAAATAAACCACAGAATCAAAAGTCTCCTTTCCCAAATCAATCCACCAACAAAAGTTTGAAATAAAATTATAAAAGTAGGGTTCTCACATTTGAAAATAAGAAACATGTTTTTTTCATATAAAACCCTAACACACGGTGCATATCATTTTCCAAAATCATTAGTCATTTTATAAAAAAATCCAATACAGAATATACCAATGTTATGCTAGAGTAAAACAAGTAATAGTCCAAACTGAAAATAAATTAGTACACAGAAAGTAAACAAGCTGTGAAAATAATCCAGTAACCATGGGTGATCCTAAACATCCCTAGAAGACCCCTGGACATACTCGGTTTCGAAACCACCTATCGGCGTATGGTGAAGCTCCTAATTATATAAACAACAGGCTTCCCTAACTGACCAATCCAGTGGCAAAGCCCGCCTAGCCTAACATCAAATCCAGGGGGTACCAACCCATCTAATCGGGGTTGGTCAGCAACTGTCACTCGATCTCTGAAAGACGCCTAGGAACCCATGGTGGTTACAATAATATTGTGTAAGTAGGAGTCCCTCTCACGCTTGACTCATCTCACTGCACTTGCCTACACCAAACACGGACACTGCATATGATAACCCATAAGGGATATCCTCCCTATAGAGGTGACCTAGGATATATATACATATATATATATATATAACAAATCATCAAAGGTGCCAACCAGGCCTTCATACCATGAAATCATTAAAACCATTTGATACCCTATTCAAAATACTAAAGTTGCTATATGGGCATACAGTAATCAAAACATCATCATTTCAAAGATTCAATGCAAACATTACATTAAAGATGAAAGTGCCAAATGGGTCATCACAACCCACTCATGTCGAAATCATTATTCTAAAATCATTTAAATTTCAAACCAGGCATACACAATTTCCAAACACAAACCGTTCTAAAAGATAACACAACTCCACCCATGAATTAGAAGTACAAAATGGGCCTTTAAGTTTTCACGTCCAAAAACATTACCCAAAACATTACACAAATACCACTTTTATATTTTCAAAGACAAACCGTCACACCCTTGAGATCACACTTCCACCCTTTCAAAAAATCCACACAAAGGACCGAATCTTACTTTGGAGACAAAAACCATTTAGAAAACCAAGGTTTTAAGGAAACACTAGTTTAAAGGTGTCATTTTCACTTGAAGGAATGTTCATGGGTGCACCGAGTGCACCCACGGATGTTCCAACATCCAATGGCATGCCTGCATTTCAAGAAAACAATCAAAACTATTTCCACAAAGCTACCACTTTGAAACTAAAACCAACCGCTCACTTTATTTGAAAATAACTCACACTGCCACATTAAAAACAAAAGAGCCCCCTTTTTATTTTAACACCTTAACACTATTATCAAGTTATACCAATACCAAAATTATAACCAAACCATGTTTACAAATAACTAATGCTGACACACAACATAGTCAAGGCTAAACAATTCATAAAAGCCCTCAATTCTACTTTGAAAACTATAGTATTTTATCAAATGCTCCAAATGCACATAAACACTATCATAATCAAATATTCACCTTCAAAGTATATTATTTTATTTCTATCAAACTGTATTAACATAAAAAGAAACACCCCAACAAAATAGCCATAAAACATATCAAATAGAACTTGGAACATAATCAAATAACTGCAGACTCGAACCAGGATTTGACTCAAAACATGCTTTTAACTAAGTCTATAAATTTAAAAACACTATAGCAGGAAAATTATGGGTATATTAAAGCTGCGAATCACATAAAATAAAATTATCGAGACACCCAAGAATTAATTAGACTGTGTAAAAGAAAACCATGGAATTACCTACCTCAACCCAAGAGAGGACACGACGGAACCTCAACGGAAGGTTGAACAATCCCTGTAGAGTAATCTCTCTCGCTAAATAGCGAGAAAAACATAGAAACACAACCCAAAATGGGATTACTATTAGAAAAATTAAATAAAAACACCATGATGGAGTTAAGGAAAAATAAATAAATAATTGATTAAATAAAAGATTAAATAATTAAATAAGAGAATAAATAAATGAACAAATGAATAAAAGAACCAATAAATAAATAAATAAATAAATAAATAAATAAATGAATGAATGAATAAAAAAATAAATGAACAAATAAATAAATAAACAAATAAATAAAATAAAGAATAAATAAATAAATAAGTAAAAGAATAAATAAAAAAAATCGGGATGGCGAGGCTGTTACCAAAAAGGAGGGATGCGACCACTCCAGAGTAGGGGAGAGGCACCACGCATGTGTTCAGTTGCACTGCTGGTCGAAACAAGGTAGGTAGGGTGGTCGGGTTTCCAGAGACAGATTGGCCAGAGTGTGGGACACTAGAAATGGCCTGGCCAGAGTTGGGGTAAGGGTGAGGCTAGCTGGATGGAGCAGGATGGATGAAAGGGGCTGAGCCAATGGTGAGGTGGGATTTTGGTTGAAGAAGGAGGGGGTGAGGAGGCTGGTCGGAGGTCCTGCGAGGGGGGGTACTGGTCGCATCAGGAAGGAGCTAAGAGGGTGAGGGTTCTTGGCAGAGGCGAGGGGTAGTGTGGTGCTGCTGGTGCGGCAAGGTTGGAGGTGGAAGCTGCTATAGGGGCGAGGCTAGGGAGCTGTGAGGTCGGAATTATGGAATGATGAGGGGACCTAAATGCGATGGGTGCATGGAGCACAGTAGGGACTTGTGGGTGAGACCGGGTGCTGGGGAGAATGTAGAAGGGCTAGCGGCGCAAGTCTATGGCGGTAGGACCTACTGCAGAAGAGAGGCAGAGGCTTGGGGTGGCCTGTTGGAGTGTGCCGGCTAGGGAAGAGGGTGAGGCGAGGCTGGCTAGGGTGGCTAAGGTGATCACAGGAGGTGCTGGAACCTGGGAAAGAGGCGTATTATGGGGGTGGAGTGGAGGTTGAGGACCTCTGGGCGAAGGCAGGTGCAGGCGGAGGGCCAAAGCGAGTGGCGAGGGTTCCAGCGAAGCTGTTGTGTGCAGCTTGCGTAGGAGATTGGGTTATACGCTACAACGCAGGGGGGGAGGAGATGGGGGGATGGGGGCCGCAGAGATTTAGGGTTAGGAGCTTTTATTTTATTTTATTTTTCTTCCATTTTATTATATACCTAATAATAATACCATAATAATAGTACTAATATAAATAATAATAATAAAAGTAACAATATGAAGAATAATAAAAATAATATATAAATAATAATAATAACAATAATAATAATAACAATAATATTATATTATCGTTATTATTATTATTAAACATTTTATAAAATTATTTTTAATTTAATTTAACCTAATTTATTTTATTTATTTATTTTTTCTTTTCATTTACCATTTAAATTAATTAATTTATTTATTTTGAATACTGGGGGCTTTGCATTGCTCGCCTACAGTCCAACGCACGGTTAAGCAACTGCCCCCGAATAGTGATACCTATTTCTACCCACTTTCAGGGTCGAGTCACGTGCTTGCTATGTGGTTCTATAAACTGCATGCGAGTCACGCGCTATAACTCCAAAACACCTGAGCATCAGTGCAGGAACTGTGTAGTTACACTTAACCATGTGGGATGACCGTGCAATAGTGTAAAAAAAATTTGAAACCCAAAATATTAATTAAAGTAATTAAAAATGATAAATCAGTCAGGTCAGAGTGTGAAACATTGTGTTCTCAGTTTAATGAGAATGAGTGGGTCATTACACATTACACTATCCATCTTTTGGTTTACACATATAATGTTTAGTGATAATATCATTTATTATCTGCTTTTATCTCCCTTGAGTTTTTCAAATTCCAACAACCCTTATTATTGGATTTGGAATATCTAGGCTCATATATATTCTAGTGGAAATGATCCATATTTCCCTTATTAAAATTGCCTATAACTTTCAATTTTGACACGGAATATCTTATGTGTATTTATTGATATATTATATAGAATTAATACTTTATGAAGGAAATATTATGTATATGAACTAAAAATGAATCAGTGTTTTCTGCATTGAGAAATGAAAATGTTTATTCTTTTAACTTAGAATCTTTAGTTTCTCAAAATACTTCATGTTTAAGTGTATTTCACAGAGTCTTGGATTTGGAATAGGACACTAGTACATTGAAATATTCACTACCTTAGAAATATAACTAGAAAAATCATAGTCAAAGACCTACCAAAACATGAGTTTCCAAATGATAATGTGTGTAATCCTTTTCAAAAAGGATAGAAACATAAGATTTCCTTCAAACCAAAGAAAGAAGTGTCAACTTCTTAACCTCTCAAACTAGTTCACATGGATTTGTTTCGACCATCTATAGTTTCAAGTTTAAATGGGAATCACAATGTTTATGTTCTTGTTGATAACTTTTCTAGATATACCTACACTTTATTTTTGGATCACAAAAGTGAAGCTTGCTCTCATTTTACATAATATACCAAATTTTTAGAAAATATTAGTGGACATAGAATTCAATCCTTAATAACTGATCGTGGTTGTGAGTTTGAAAATCATGTGTTTGAATCTTTTTTTTTCTCAAAATGGATATAGTCATAATTTCACTGCCCCTAGAACACCTCAACAGAATGGAGTTGTGGAAAGAATAAATAGAACCTTGCAAAAGATTGCTAGAACCATGCTTAGTGAGTAGGAACTACCTATTTATGTTTTGGGATGAAACTTTAAATACAGCATGCTATATTATCAATAGAGTGTTGATTCGACCTATTCTTAAAAGAACTCCATATGATTTGTGGAACAATTGGAAACCCAATGGAAGCTACTTCAAAAAAAATTGATTGTAAAGTCTATATCCTTAATACTGAGGACCATCCTGAAAAAGTTCCATCCAATAATGGTGAAGGAATATTCTTATGATATTTCATCTCTAGTAAAGCCTATAGTGTGTTTAATAAAAGAACTAAATATATAGAAGAATCTATCCATATCAAATTTGATGAAACAGATCCACATTAGTATAAGACCACTCTAGAGAACCTGGAGAATGATGTATCGAATCTGGACCTAAATTAAAAATCATATAACCCATCTATGAAGGAGTCATTGAAAACTTCCAGTGATATAAATTCTTTAGATTCAAGTCACAATGAACCTGACCTTGTTGAAGAACCTGAAACCACCATTCCTTCTTTTTCTAGAGCTATTAGAACTCATAAGAATAATCTTTTAGATGTTGTTGTAGGAGACTTAGATAAAGGGACTCAATCTAGAGCTTCTCTTAGAAATCAGGTTGAACATCGAGTCTTCTTGTCACAACTTGAACCTAAAAAAATTAATGATGATATCAATGATGAATTTTGGGTAATGGATATGAAATAGGAACTTAATCAGTTTATGAGGAACAAAGTTTGGAAACTTGTTGATAGACCTAAAGACACATTCACCATAGGAACTAAATGGGTGTTTAGAAAAAAGGTGGATGAAGCTGGAAACATAGAAAGAAACAAGGCAAGATTGGTTGCACAAGGATACAGTCAAGAAGAAAGAATTGACTATGAGGAGACCTTTCCACCAGTAGCTAGACTTGAAGCTATCAGAATTCTTCTTGCTTATGTTGCACATCTAAAGTTCGAACTATATCAAATGGATGTTAAGAGTGAATTCTTAAAGGGGTATATAGCTGAGGATGTCTTTGTTGAGGAACCCCCTAGTTTTACAAATCCTCATTTTCCAAATCATATATTCAAATTATCAAAATCTTTATATGATTTAAAACAAGCTCCAAGAGCTTAGTATGATAGACTGAGTACTTTTCATATTTCCAAAGGTTTTACAAAAGGAATAGCTAATCCTACACTTTTTATAAAAGCGAATTACCAATGATGTTTTTGTATTTCAAATCTATGTAGATTACATTATCTTTGGACCTACAAAAAATTTAATTATGTATTGAATTTTCTAAAATAATTCAAAATGAATTTGAAATGAGTTTAATGGGTCAACTCAAATTCTTTATTGTATTTCAAATCTTTAAAAATAATGATTGTATTATTTTAAATCAAATTAAATATACTATAGATCTTCTAAAACGTTTTGGATTGGATAGAACTAAAAGTTGTGAGACTCCAATGAGTAGTACTTGTAAGTTGGATCTTGATGAAGATGGAAAATATATGGATCAAACCACTTATAGAGGCATCATTCGAAGCCTACTCTACCTGACTGCTAGGTGACCTGACATTATGTTTATTGTATGTATGTTTTCTCCTTTTCAAGAAAATCCTAAGGAATCTCATTTAAATTTTTTTAAGTGAATTTTCAAATACCTCAAGCATACACACAATCTAGGACTATTCTATCCTAGAGGAAAATCATTTGAGTTAGTGAGTTATTCCGATGTTGACTTTAGTGGTTTTAAGTTAGATAGAAAAAGAACCTATTGAACATGTCACTTTTTAGGAAAGTCAATAGTATCATGGTGTAGTAAGAAACAATACTCTCCTACATTATCTATTGGAGATGCTGAATACATAGCTGCTGGCAGTTATTGTGCACAAATTTTGTGGATGAGACACACATTACTAGATTATGGATATCAATTCAGGAATGTACCTATAAATTGTGACAATAAAAATGCTATTAACATCTCAAAAAATAATGTTTCACACTCTAGGACAAAACATATTGATGTAAGGGATCACTTTTTAAGAGATCATTATCAAAAAACAGATATCACTTTGGAATTCATTGGAACTAAACATCAGCATGATGATATATTCACCAATCCATTAAATTCAGAATGAATAGATTACATCATACATAAATTGGGTATGATAAATCTTAAGTAGTTATCTTTCTATTTCATATCTTACTATTTCACATCTTATTGTTTCACAATTTACGGTTTCACAAGTCATTGTCTTAAGACTACTATGTAACTTTAACAGTTCTATAGTTTTATGGTCTTAAGAATTGTTGTTTCATGTTTACGGTCACAACGGTTACTATTTCGTGGTTACTATCTTGCACATACTGTCTCAAATAATACAGTCGCATAGTTTAGAAATCACACTATTACGTTATCACCATGAATGCTTGTTACTATCTCACCATGAACGTTTGTTACTGTCTCACCATGAACGCTTGTAATTGTCTCACCATGAAGGCTTGTTACAGTCTCACTATAAAGATGCTTTACTGTTTTATCTATAAATAATAACCCATATCATGGTAATTCATTGTTTTACACTTTTTACTTTTCGGCCCTTTTGATCCTGTGATGCTTGATATCCCTAAATCATAAAATAAAATATGTTCCAATCATTCTTCACTCAAGATCTCTTCTCTTCTCAGAAATCGTAACCCCTATTTCATCCTTTATCTCTCTTGAACCTTCGGTGAATGCCCAGGATGAAACGCCCTTCTTCGTCAACTCCTGAGAAGAGCAGTTCAAAGAAGAAGTTGAATATATCATCAAAGTTAGCACCCGAGGGTCCTCTGAATCCAAATCTGGTAAAAAGAATATTAGTACCCAAAAAGAAGATATCCCCTATGTGGATTCTATCAATTAAGTATTTCATGTTGAGAGTGAAAAAAGAGAAAGTATGGATGGAATGGTTTACAAAGGAGGATAAGCCAATTTACCCAATGTTAGTTGCACAGTTTTACCACTAAGTTCAATTTTCTTTTGATTAGAAAGATGGATATGTTGTGAGAAGATGGATCAATGGCCAAAGATGCATATTTTCTTTTAGGATTTGGGTTGAATTCTTTAGGATACATCATGAGGGTATTTTTGAGGACTATCAAAGAGGTCCTCCACCTCCAAGTGACATTTTTCTTTTGAAAAAAGCTTTAATAAGTTTAACTAGAAATGAAACAAAGTGAAGAGACATAACTATTGAGTTAGATAGAGAATCCATACTCTTGTTTAAGTTTTTTCAGAATTTGATTACCTCTAGAAAATGTAATTTTTCTGTACTCAAGTATCAAGATGTATTTTTGATACAACTCGTGAAAAATGGGCATAATATTAATCTTTGTAAGTATGTCATACACCATATGTGTGAGTTAATAAAAACCACCTCCAAGTAAACCAACCTGTTCTATTCTAGGCTTATTTTAGCTATGCATCATGAAAAGGGATTGGTTGGACCGGATGAAGAATTCAGTAAGGATTATGAGTTCTATCTTTATAAATTCATGGTAAAGAGAATTAAAATAAGCTAGAATTATTGGAGACAATAATGGGTGGAAGATAATGATAAAATTTCTGAAAATTTTAATCCAGTGGAACACTCATCAAGACCTAAGTGTATTTCTGATATTGATTTGGAACCAGATAAACTTGTTGAGTATTCTGATGAGGAAGAAGTAGAAGAGGTTGTTTTACCTCTAAGAGGAATTTTTCTGGATAAGAAAGACAATGAACCTGTTCTTCAAGTCATAATTGAAAAGGAAGTACCTGTTCCTAGAGAAGTTTATGTTCTGGGAGAGAAAACTTCTTCTAAAGAAAAACATGTTGCTAAGGATATCAAAAAGGGTGTTCTAGAAGAGCATATTGAAGAAGATCTCCCTATTGTGCAAGAATCTACCCTTAAGGAACACCCAGAGGAACAAGTTGTTCATGATTTTATTCCATCTACTGAAGACAGAATGTAGGAAGGCCTTCATTTGGATTTAAAGTAAATGAAAGTGGAAATTAGATATGAAATCGTGGAAATAGATCAATGATACAACCCTCTCAGTCCTGAGAAAGATGAACCTATTGAGGGCGATAATCCCCCCAATCAAGAGTCTGTTGAAGTCCCTAATCCATTTGATCCAAGATCAGTGGATACTTGGTATAAATTTCCCAGTTAATTTGATGTGAATAATTCACAATAATTCTCAGTCAAAGGTCTTGATATGTCTACTATGTTTCAGTTGAAATCAGTTTCTGATCTTGTCCCTATAAAGGAACCTAAGTCTGTCTCAACTCCTATTATCGAGCCTTTACAAGAATCTCCAAACATGGTGAATAAGGATGATCTGAAAGCATTTGGAACTACCCTATTGGTTGGGGTTTAAGAGCTCATGAATAATCAACCTTCTCCTATGAGCAATTTAAGTGAGAGAGATCCTGCCTTGTTATTGGAAAATATCAAATGGAAAATTCAACCCAAAATGATTCATGAGATTCAAGAAACCAGAATTGAAAACCAAGAGTTAAGTGATGAAGTGAAGACTCTCAGAGGTATGGTTGAAGATTTGAAAATAGTGTTGAACTCGAAGACAGAACCTACTTCTCATCCTATTTAAGATATTGATAGTCACATTCCATAGGAATTAGCCTCACTGATTCTACCTAACCCAATTTCTATAGCTAATAAGGTGGCTGAAAGAAACAATTAGATTGTTCAAGAGATGCGGGAACTTGTTATTGTTCTGAAAAAGTTAACTGATGAGCATAAAGGTTGTCTCAAGAAATTTTTGAATCAACTGAAATCCCTTACTTCATATTTTACTACTTCTACTACCTCTAGCCAATCATCTAAAATCTCTTTAGACAATGATCAGTTAAGAACAGTTCTCAAAGAAGAACTTCAGGAAGTTCTAAGTGGTTTTCATAAAGAATATTTCTTTGAAGTTTTCAAGAATAGTTATAGAGTTCTTTATTTAGTAAGGATCTATTCCAAGATTTCCAATGATTCTTAACAAGAAATTTCTAAAAAGGAGGATTCTTACTTCAACCAGATCTTCTCTAAGAATGACATGGACAATCATTTCAAGTACCTAGTGGAGAATCTGAGGATACCTCATGTTACTCAAGATTTAAAGACACAAGTCCAAAAGCTCAAAGATTTTACTCCTTTATTGGATACGTTTATGTAGAACAAGGATGAATTTGAGAAATCCATGCAATGTGGTGGAGAGATCATTCTTGAATTTATCAAGCTTTTGAGGCCTTATCTTCATGTCTAGTGTACTCCCATTATGGCCCCTACAGCTTCACCCATGACATATAGTTTTCCTACCTTCTCATCCCCTACCCATGCCTATACATATATGTTTTTCTCTCAGGCTCTGAGTCAGATCAGTCCTGTTATCCTTGATCATCATTTTTCTTGGTCTTCCACTACCCCTACCTTGACCCCTTCTATTTTTAAGGACTCTCTTTACCTTCTCTCTCCACTGGTTTACTCCCTTCTTCTACTTATAATTCTTCTCCTATGGCTTCTCCTTATGATGTTGCTGCCAAGAGAAAATAGAATCCAAGATAGTGATGAAGAAAATTGGCTACTATATTTTGATAGGGATGAAATCTTTATTCTTGTTGTTTACTACTTGTAATGACACTTTTCCATCTAATGAAATGTGCATTTTATTGTCTATTTCTTAGTTACTCTTTTTTATAATCCCAAAATGGGGAGAATTATGTATTCTATACGCACTAAATACACATTAAAGAAGAGACACATTACCTGAGAATAAATCTCTCACTCACATGATTTGTGATCATTAAAAAGGAAGATATTGTTGGACTCACCATGTGTTAATCATGTTTTAATGATCACAAATCCTATACATTCTGTAAAACCTATTAATCCTATGTAATCTGTCTCATATCATGTGTACAGATGATTAGTATCTTTATGATTTAAATAAACATATCCAAGATCTTAATCGCTATACATTAAGTTTGATTATTGTACACTATATTTTTTTTACTTCATAATGATTTCATTGACAGATGACTAAGTCTAAACCATTTTATGAATATCATTCTTTAAGTCTATATACAAATATTTGGCTATGTCTAAGACACCATGACCATCCAGACACTGTGACCTTCTATACTCTGTGACCATCCAAACATCATGACCATCCAGACACCGTGACCATCTAGACACCGTGACCATCCATACACTGGGACCATCCATACACTGTGACCATCCAGACACCATGAACATCCATACACTGTGACCATCCAGACACTGTGACCATTAAGACACCCTGAACATCTAGACACCATTTCAAGAAGACACTGTTTCATGGAGACAACATTTACAGATAGGCCATGACACCGTTTCTTAATCTGTTTTTTCATTTTTTCTATGTAATCTCTAACGGTCATATTTGAATATTTTAAATACACTGACATAATTAATGTTTCTTTATAGACATTTCACCTGACATTATGAGGTATGAGGTGTAGGATACAAGAAACCTATCAGCTCCAACACTTGCACTAGAAGAATAAAAGAGAAGTGTGGCCTAGAAAAAAACACATATATAGTGTGATAATGAAGAACACACAATCTTTCCTGAGAAAATAACCAACATATCCCACTAAAATTTCCTGAAGAACACACAAAGAATTCATGAATCTAAAAATTATAGGATACCATATATCAGAGTCGATCACATCTTCACAATGAAAACACCCCGAAGAACACGATCCAGATCTAGTTGACTTACAATAATCAGTTTTCCATGAGAGGACTTGATTTATGCATCTTCATTATTACAAAAGTCCATAGCTGCATAGACTAACACTCAGAGAACATCTCAACTTATCTCATCATTTTCACTCAATTGTGTATTTTTTTTAGCTTTCGAGCAGTGTGTGTGTGTTTGTGTCTGTATAAAAACACACACTACCTCCTGCATTAAAATGGAGGATACAATATATTCGTCCTCTCACATATTTTTAAACTTGTGTATTCCCACGAATAAGTGTGGAAGAGGTTGTTTGGAACCTATTAGTAAATACCCATGAAGAACTGTGGAAGAGGTCATGTGACCTGGACAGTCCTCTGTACTATTGTTAACTGCGATCCAAGGTGTGGATCATGCTTATTTATATAAACTTCTTGGTGGAAGGTGATCACCATGTGGAGTGGATTTGGTATTAGCTTGAGACTGAACCACTTGTTTTATATCTAATGTGTTGTTTAATTTAGTTTTTCTATGTTTTACTATTTAATCCAGAAATCAATAAATTTACCAAGATATTTAATCTTGGAAAGAAGTTATAATTGTTTCTACTTATTAGAATATCTTCAAAGGTAATTTTAATAACTAATATTAAGGTTACTAAGAATTAATCATTCTTATGACCAGTTTTTTAAACAGTCAAACGTTCATAACCATATTACTTTGATTAACTGGATTTTACTTATTTTTATTGGGGAACCTTTTCAAGAATTATTTTTAAACAGAAATTTTTATAGATACTCAATTCACTCCCCTCTTGAGTAATCTACTCATACCAACATTTGGTATCATAGGAGTGTTTGTTAATCAAATTAAGACTCTGTTTTTGACCCAATCCAAATATGATTTTAGTTTTACTTTAGAGATCTGTAAATTTCTATTAATTATAAATTTATAGCTCTTTCAATATATTTATTTTTTATTGTGGAGAAAATATTGGAAGATACTACAACAAATAGACCACAATTATTTAATGGAACTAATTATTCTCAATAGAACATTAAAATGAAAATTCATTAAGAAAGTATGATTTTTGAAATCTATTCTACAATTCTCGAGGAATATAAGATTCATGTTTTTGATATAATCACTTATGATGAACCTACCAAAATTGCATATAATATCAATTACAAATCTATGAATTATTTATAACTCTCTTTAAGAGATGATAAATTTAATAGAATCTATCCATGTAAAACTGCTAATGAAATTTGTGATACCTTATCTGTTTCATATGAAGGAACTTCTTGTGTGAAAGAAATAAGACTCAATACTTATACTATTAAATATAATAACATTAAAATGAAACCTGATGATCCTATTTCTGACATATATCTCATGTTCAATGAAATTGTCAACACAATGATTCCTCTTCGAATAGATGTCACTACCAAAGAAAAAATCATGAGACTTCTCAGATGCCTATATGAAAGATGGAGGGGAACCTCTTTTCAATTAGAGAGTCACGTGATATCTGAAGGCTACATATAAAAGAACTCATTGTTAAACTGATGATGTGTACAGAGGAACTGAAAGTCAACAAGGAATAGGAGGATGAACCCAAAGGAAAATCAGTTGAATTCAAGTACACCACCTCTAAACACAAAGAGAAAGGGAAATTGGAAATTTTTGTAGAATGTTCCTATAGTGAACAATCATCACTTGACATTGATGGGGATATTTATCAATTATCTAGAATGTTTAAAATATATTACAAGAAGAAGAATGTTTTCAGAAAAAACGAATTTTAAGGGAATATATGATCAAAAAGGAAGTTGGAAGAAGGAATGGAAAATAAGTTGCAAGTCTGATGAGATTTTCTGATATGAATGTAAGTGAAAGGGACATATCAAGGTTAAATGTCCCAAGCTCAAGTAAAAAAATAAATATGTGGACAAAGATAGAAAGTATAAAATGGAAATTAAATCAATTTAGAGTTCTTTTGAGGATAGTTCACGTGACTTAGAATCTTCACATGATGAATAGGCTAACAAAGCCAATATGTGTTTCATGACAAACACATCTGAGGTAACACTGGAATCTCCTGTACAAAATTCATACTATTCTGAAGATGAGAGTGACTATGAAAATATGTCTAATGAAGAAATGTTTGAGTACATAAAATATGCTGGAAAAGAATTAAAATGAACTAAAAGATAAATACTCGTTTTAAAAAGAAACAACATTCTCATACATCAACTGTTAAAACTGAACTCACTATAGGAAGGGATAAAATGCTCAATTACTTAAAGAGATAAATAAACTAAAACAATCTGATTAGTAATTGAAAATGGATCTTGAAAGTTTTACTATGGTAAGTATACCTTGGTATAAATTCTAGGTAAATAGATTGATCCTAAATATACTACTGGCATTGGCTATCAACCTAGTAAAATAAATTTTGGAAGAACTAATTTTGTTTCTAAATCTAGGACATAAAACTTTACTCCCATTTCTGGAAAACAGTCATCTAGTTCAAGTTATGATACACTCTCTACTATTTTAATATTTTTTGGACCAAATAGAGTTTAATTTTCAAGTACTTTACATAATACATATAGGATACCTATGAGGAAGATATGGGTTCCTAAAGCATTAGTCATAAATATTACTAGACCCAAACATGTATGGGTTCCAAAATCTGTTTTTATTTGACTATTTTTTAGGAAATCTGCTTAAAGAGTTCCTGTAAAATTTTAATGTACTTGGATAGTGGGTGTTAAAGACACATGACAAGATACTATTCATGCTTCAAGTATTTAATAAAAATTGATGGAGTACATGTCACCTTTGGTGAAAATTCTAAAGTAAAAATTATTGGCCTTTTCCAAATTGGTAACTCTAACACAGTTTTAATTTCCAAAGTACTTTTTGTTGATGGATTGAAATATAATCTGCTTAGTATTTCATAGTTATGTGACAATGGATTTCATGTTAAATTTGAAAATTATTCTTTCCATGTTTTTAATTCAAAAAATGAATTATTGTTTTTTTCATTGATAAATGAAAATGTATATTATGTTAACATATAATCTTTAGTTTCTCAAAATACTTCAGGTTTAAGTGTCTTTCACAAAGAGTCTTGGATTTGGAATAGGAGATTGGGACATTGTAATATTCAATCCTATAGAAATATAACTAGAAAAACCATAGTCAATGACCTACCCAAACTTGAGTTTCCAAATGATAAAGTGTGTAATCCTTGTTAAAAAGGAAAGAAACAAAAAATTTCCTTCAAACCAAGGAAAGAAGTGTCAAATTATTAACCTCTCAAACTAGCTCACATGGATTTGTTTGGACCATCTAGATTTTAATGTTTAAATGGGAATCAATAGGTTTATGTTCTTGTAGATTACTTTTCTGGATATACCTAGACTTTCTTTTTGAATAAAAAAAGTGAAGCTTTCTCTCATTTTACCACATATGCCAAATCGGTAGAAAATCTTAGTGGACCATGAATTAAATCCTTAAGAAGTGATCATGGTCGTGAGTTTAAAAATCAAGAGTTTGAATCTTTTTGTTCTCAAAATGGATATTGTAACACTCCAAGATTTCATAGTATGTTATTTCTTCAAAGTAATTCAATATCTTGCACTACACGCAACACCGAGTTCTAGGGCTCCACGACTTACCAAACTAGTCGTTCAAAAGCGGTTATGAATAGTATTAACGGAATTTTGAACTTTATATAATCCTTATAATTTTATAATCCATATTATGAGTTTCTTGGACATAATGTAAGAACAAATTCATTTTTTTCAGATAAAAGTAGTATTTTTCAATAAATGAAATTTTTACCGCCTTTTAATGGTGAACCATTTTTAAATAAAATATTTGAAACTTTTATATATTCAATTTTAAAAAATAAACTACTTATTTAGTACCAAGACATAATAATTTAGTTTTAATAAATTTTTGGTGTTTTTCCGATAACTTTTATATTTGGGTGAATAGTGAAAAATACTATATTTTAACTGAAAACAACTTTTTTAATCAAAATAATTTATAGTATTAAATTATAAATTTTAATGGTTTGGATGTATGAATAGATTATATTTTTACCATTTAATTCAATTCTTATCATTTTTAGTAATTTCACTCTGAAATTGGACATAAACAAGTTTCAATCTTCATATAGTTATTATTTCCAAAAAATACGCTTTTTGGTTTTGACAACGGGAATTAATTTTAAATTAATAAATTCAGTTTCAATGTTTTTAATTTGGTAAAATAGACTTTATTTTTTAATTTATAATATCAAAATTATCTTAGGGTAAATTTTTTCTATGTTTCTGGAAACTTTCAATTTTTGATGAATAGTGAAAAACACTGCGTTATTGGTTAAAATCGACTTTTCATTTAAATAATTATTTATTTAATTTAAATTTATTTTAGGTAAAAATATATACTTAATACCTATATAAGTCAAATGTAATAAATTGGAGTCATTTTATAATATGTTTAGAAATGTAAAAAGTTTATTGAAATTTTACCATCTTTTACCGACCTCCTAGGAGCATTTGCAAATTTACATAAAACATAATTTTACTGATTCTGTGAGTTGACTTTAAAAAAATTGAGAGACAAGATTGATATCAGTAAGTAAAATTTGGTTCAATAGGATGAAAATAATTTTTGGTGAATAGTAACTTTTTACTTATATTTACCACGGTTAAGTAAATGGAGTAATTAAGGGTAAAAATGATATTATTGTTACCCTAACACATGTCCAAGTTCTATGGGATCAGTGTAATTCGACCAAAACAACCTTATGAATAATATATGATCCTTTATATCAACATGGATTAGATGAGGACATTTATTATTATTTTATTTAAAGAAGAGTTAAAAGAGTTAAAATGAAAGCTTAATAACTAAAACATTTTTAATATATGGTTACACATAAGATAAATTCGACTATAAATATTCATTATAAATATAAAAATATTTCATAAATGATGGTATTTTATTTATAATTTTTAGACATTAAATAATTTAATTTATTTATGACACAATGATGATGCAGTAATTACCTAATTAATTAAATATTAAAATATTTGATATTATAAATATCCAAATAAATGTAATTTGAGACTTTTTATGAATTCCACTAATTTTCTAGGTTAATATGACATGTTAGGGTTGGTTATAGGAATTTTTTTAGAAGTAATAATGCTGATATGAGTTTAGCAAAAACAGAATACCAAATAGTGTCAAAATTGACATAAAAGAGTTTTTAAAACAAATATTATATTATTAATTGGTATTCTATTCCTAAAAAATAAAATTATAGGAACAAGGGATTAGATACCATTATATATTTCATTAATGAATCACTTGGGGTTCTCTTGGAATTTTATTGTAAGTTTATTAACCATATAATATAAAAATACAAAGAGACATGGTAAATGTCAAACTATTTAACTAAGAGTTAAATATAAAAGATAAGGTTAATATAGTGACCCAAACCTATCTAAAAACTATTGGTTGAGTGGTTTCGGACCCATACCCACCTTATACTTTAAATAATAAATTTTGGATCCATTATAAACCGAAAATTATTTTATTATAAAATAATATTTTAAGTTTTTCCTAAGGTGCCCCTCACCCCTCTTATAAAAGGGAACTTCCCCTTGTCTCAAATTCACACCTCCAAAGCCATTTGGATCAGACAAACCCTACCCAAATATCCTACCAACTATACTACCTTCATCATAGATTCCTTCCTTTGGTCATAAATCCATCCTAATAATCCATTTTGATCAAATCAAAAGGATGAACCCGAAGAAGAGGTAATGATTTCACCCCCCCCCCCCCTTCAAGTTCTTTTCTTCTTCCACTTACTCCTTATTTGTTATTACCATTCCAAAATAATAACTCCAGTAACTTATATATAATATGATTTTATTTTCAATATGGCTCAACCATATTCATTATTTTATCCATCCTATGAATGATAATGTCACCATGTGTGCGTACGTACGGCTTATCGTCTCCACATTGTGCTGTAATTTGTTATTCAACACTATCTTATTTGGATGGATATAATGATGAGTAATATGTATAAAAATAATAAAAATAACATTCTAATGTCTCTTTAAAATTAATATACCATCCAATTCCACACCTTTAAAGAAATGATATTTTTGCTCGTGCGTACGTACGGATTACCGTCTCCACGACGCGATGAGATTCATTTCCAAGTTCACAAATCTTAGACGATTATAAAAATATATATTACTAATAAGAGTGTAATATATGAAATAATAATGCTACTGGAGATATATATATTTATATATATACATGTACATACATAAATCTTATTCACTTAGTTCCGTTCAATATGATATGAAAACTGAAACAACGTTTATGCGTACGTAAAGACTACCGTCTCCATAAATAGTGTTTTTCATTTCATAAATCTATCTATTATAAATATTTATATTCTAAATATATATATGATATATGAATCAAGGTTTGTATTCTGGAAGTATTTAAACCATGATCTAAATGATACGGTCAAGAATAACAACTTAAAATACGTACGATAAAGAAATCGATTATTACCCGAAATGTTAATTTAACATGAAAATCATTATTAAATGGGTAGTATAAAGCCATAAATGAAGAATGTATGATATAATAAATATGAATATGGTTCTGGTATAATATAATAACATACAAAGGTCATTATACAATAGTTTAAATGTACCCTTGACCAAAGGAAAGTGCAAGGTAAGGGGTTTTAACTCAATCCGTATTCTTGTGAGATTCATGAAATATTGCCGTTATTTCCTTTTGGGTGGTGCATGTAGTGCCCATAATTGTATTATTTGTGTAATAAACTTTAATTTATGTGTATTTACATCCTCATTTTATTATAATTCTTTCATGGGGTTTATGTTTCATAAGTTACCAAATTGCTAAGGGTTAATTCCTCAATCTCATTATTATTCTAGATTTTTTATGTGTAAGTTTTTACTGGGACATATTTATTATCCATGTCCCTAAAAGAATTTTCAAATGGATTATTTTTAAGGGACTATTTTACTAAAACATAATTTTAAATGTTTTAAAGATTTATTTTTCTAAACCTTTCTCATTAAATCCTGTGTCTTTATAATGTTTTTAAGGATTTATTTATATGGACATTAATGTTTTAAAATGTTAATTAATTTCAAAAGTTTCAAAGTGGTATGGGACACTTTGATTCAAAACTGTCTTTTAAATGAATTCCTTTATAAATTATGTGACTTTTAAATGATTTCATGAAAAATAGATATTTCTCTCAAATATTTTTACTGATCATTTTCAACTATGTCAACATCCTTTACGGGGTATTAATCTTGATCGAGGTTGATTTATTATGATACACACCTTCTATATTGTATTTAAGGTTTTGTGATATATTTGGCTATCGACTAGTTATTTTTATTCCATTAATTGTTTATGGGTAAAGTATTGAAATTTCATATGATATTTTTAATACAAATGTTTATGTTATATTTCAACCTTTATTTAAGATGAATGTATTTTACTAGTATGTTCGGGGTTGGGGATCGGTAAAAGTAAGCCCTCCGGGTTGGGGTTCAGTTATAGCAGACCCTCCGGGTTGGAGTCCGGTTACAGAGGCTCTCCGGGATAGAGTCCGGTTACAGAGGCTCTCCGGGTTTGATTCCAGTTAGAGAGGCTCTCTAGGATGGAGTCCGGTTATAGATTCTCTCTAGGTTTGGGACCGGTTACAGTTATCCCATAGGTCTTCGCTTGAGGCCTTGACACCGAAATTAAATTCGGGTACTATAAATTCTCTCATTATGAAATTAGGTATTACATGTGATTATTCGACTAGTAGAATGTCCTTGTGCGTGTTTATATGGTAATGTTTGATTTATTTTTTTCATATTATGTTCACATTTATGTTTAAAAAGGATGTTGTTTTTATCACACATCTTGCCTTAAAAGTTTATAGCTTATACTAAATTATTTACCCTTACTGAGCATCTGAGCTCACCCCTTTCTTATGTTTTATTTTCCTAGGATCCCAAAAAGTGTTTTATGTTTGAGATGCAGGGTTAAGCTAAGGGAACAATGGCATTCTCAAAGGATTTTTTTTGTTATATGTTAGAAAATGTAATGTAATGTTCATGTATGCAATCTATTTTCCAAGACTGCTAAACTGGTCGGTATTTCGGGACATGATTCCTTGTAATCATTCCAATGTATTAAAATAATGCACTGACTCTGAGAATCTAGGTTTGAGGCATTACATTTTGTATCAGAGGAAGTTTAGCAATAACCTTCGAATCTAGATTTAGGTAAACTCTGATTAGAGCACATTACCCTAAGACAGACTTAGAGGATTCGTATAAAAGAACTTCCTAGAATTTTAGTACTGTAGAGATTTTCTGAGTTTTCTAAGCAATACATCCATTTCTGGATACGAGCAGGTAGAGGTGACTCTGACACAGATGTACCTAGGGGTAAAACTTGAAAATACTACTTTGATCTACACTCGAATGGGAACTGGTGCAAGACAACGGACCTTGCTACACTCTTGGTTACGACACTCCCGGGGGATATGCTTAGGATAATTATCATTTTCTTTAAAATCATTATGAAGGATTTATGAGTATATACCTCCTCAAAGAAAATATTTTTATGGATTATATCCATAAATTGTTCAATTTTCATTAGGTATTTTACAAGTTTTGAATTATTCATTTCAATTAATAAAATGACCTAGCGTATTCCATTTTATAGAAATGGTGCCCAATTAAAGGAATGTGAACTCCAGTAATATGTATGATCCAAAGTGTAAGAAGGATCATATCTTTCACGGTATTAAGACAAAATTTAGAAGGGAAATAGTCTCCCATGTATTCCCAACATATGAAGAAATAATATCATGTGTTAATAAGATAAGTAAAGAATTATCTGAGTCATATGGCTTTGAAGAGAAGCAAGAGAACAAAAGGATGGAAGAGAGAAAGTTCGATAAAGGGAAGAGGGAAAAGAAGGATTTTCTTATATGTGATAACTGTGGAAAGAATCATCTTGGTAAATGCTTGAAGGGAATGGGAGTTTGTTATAATTGTGGAGAAAAAAGACACCAAGTACATGATTCCAAGGGTAAGAAAAAATTTTCAAATTTACAATGCTTCATCTGTAAGGAGTTGGGATACTACGCAAATCAATGTCTAAATCATCAGAGTATACCCCAAATGATGATATTGGATAAGAATCAAGTTATGATAATACCAAAGATGAAGAGGAATGATTAAGAGTTATTATGTTGTTATTAAAGTATTGTGTCATTTGAGTGTTGTATCAACGATGTACTGGTAATTTGAATTATGGAAATAAATAAGGATTGTACTATAGTACTATTTCATTGAGGATTTGAGATTATATGGTTTTATGAAAAGTGAATCGAAAAAAAGATAAATTTTTGGAAAATACATGGTTGGAGGAATGATAAACCTTAATATGGTCCGGATACTGAGGTAGTAATTTTGGAAAAAAATATGGTTTATATGGATAAATTATATTGGATATTCTTGACTATCTTGGAACTGATTAGTGCTAGGTTTATTTCATCATATTAGGAATATTAAAAAAAATTGATATAAGGAATATGTCTAGTATTATATAAAGGATAAGTTAGAATGAACGTAATCAATAAGGTTTTATGGTAATTTAGGGTGTTACCAAGTCTTAAAATAATACATGATGAAGGTGTTCACATGTTATTACTTGGAAAAATGGATCTTCATTGTGTTTAAATTCCATATAAATTTTGGACTGTGAGTTTTGATAGAAGTATTTTGGATAAGTCTAAAGGTTGGAATGGATTAAGTTTGAATTTTATATTATTGGTAAGGTTATTTTTTGGATTGTTATAAAAAGGACAACATGCAGACCGTGTGACAATCAGTCACATCAAACAAAGTTGTGGGAATCGAACCCACAACCATAGTGTGATTGGAATTTATCACCTACCACTAGACTACATGAAGTCCCTGGATTGTATAATCTAGTTTTTTTAAAGGGTCTAATAGGTTAATTATAAATTCATTTTTTTTGGGAACCCTATACGATTAGGATAAATAGAATATTTTTTTGAAGTCTTTTGGAGTGAAATAAGAGTTTGTGATGGGAATTAGTTGAAGGATGAAACTCTAATTATCAAGGATATATATATATATTCCTCTTATTCTATGGGTAAATTAATTCTTAAACTTTAGGGAAGTGATATTAAAACCAAAAATGTGTTATCCTAATACCTTATGTTTTGTTGAATCAATGGTATTTTAAATCTTCATAGGTTGATGGATTTGAGGCCCTCAATTTTACACTTTTTTGTGATTGATGACCTCAATAACTCCCTATAAATATTTACATTTTTCCTCTAATTATGTGTCTCTAATTTCCACCAACGTTCTTGTAATCGAGATCATAATTTTGTGGTTACCCGTTTATTTCCCTTTTCCTCTAATAAAGATTAATTTTATTAACCCAATTTCCGATGTGGGTTTTCCCACAAAGGTATTTTCTATTTTAAACCCTTTTATTTTCGAAAAACAATTTCAAATTACGAGGACAAAAATTATTGAAGGAGGGTAGAACGTAACACCCTAAGATTTCATAGTACGTTATTTCTTCAAAGTAATTCAATAACTTGCTCTACACACAACACCGAGTTCTAGGGCACCACGACTTACCAAACTAGTCGTTCAAAAGCAGTTATGAATAGTATTAACTGAATTTTGAACTTTATATAATCCTTATAATTTTAGAATCCATATTATGAGTTTATTAGACATAATGTAAGAACAAATTCATTTTTTTCAGATAAAAGTAGTGTTTTTCAAAAAATGAAATTTTTACCACCTTTTAATCGTGAAACATTTTTAAATGAAATATTTGAAACTTTTATATATTCAATTTGAAAAAATAAACTTCTTCTTTAGAATCGGGACATATGAATTTAGTTTCAATAAATTTTTGGTGTTTTTCTGATAACTTTTATATTTGGGTGAATAGTGAAAATAATATATTTTAACTGAAAACAACTTTTTTAATAAAAATAATTTATATTGTTAAATTATAAATTTTACTGGTTTGGAAGTATAAATAGATTATATTTTTACCATTTAATTCAATTCGAGTCATTTTATGTAATTTCACTTTGAAATTGGACATAAACAAGTGTCAATCTTTTGATAGTTATTATTTCTTAAAAATACACTGTTTGGTTCTGACAACAGGAATTAATTTTAAATTAAATAATTAAATTTATATGTTTTTAATTTGGTGAAATAGACTTCATTTTTGAATTAAGAATATCAAAATTATCTTAGGGTGAATTTTTGGTATGTTTCTAAAAACTTTCAATTTTTGATTAATAGTGAAAAACACAGCGTTATTGGTTAAAACTGACTTTTCATTTAAATAATTATTTATTTCATTAAAATTTATTTTAGGCCAAAACAGATACATAATACCTATATAAGTTAATGTAATTCATTGGATTCATTTCATAATAAATTTAGATATATAAAAATTTTATTGAAATTTTACCTTCTTTTACCCACCTCCTAGGTTCATTTGCGAATTTACATAAAACTTAATTTTACCACTTCTGTAAGTTTAATTTCAAAAATAAGAGAGACACGATTGATATCAGTATGTAAAATTTCGATCAATAAGATGAAAATAATTTTTGGTGAATAATAACTTTTTAACCTTTATTTACCACAGTTAAAAGTAAATAGGGTAATTAAGGGTAAAAATGATATTATTGTTACCCTAACACATGTCAAAATTCTATTGGATAAGTGTAATTAGACCAAAAACAACCTTAGGAATAAAATATGATCCTTTATGTCCACATGGATTAGATTAGGACATTGATTATTATTTTATTTAAAGAAGAGTTAAAAGAGTTAAAATCAAAGTTTAAAAACTAAAACATTTTTAATATAGGGTTACACATAAGATAAATTCTACTATAAATATTCATTATAAATATAAAACTATTTCCTAAATAATTGTATTTTATTTATATTTTTTAGACATTAAATAATTTAATTTATTTATGAAACAATGATGATGTAGTAATTACCTAATTAATTAAATATTAAAATATTTGATATTATAAATATCCAAATAAATGTAATTTGAGACTTTTTATGAATTACACTAATTTTAAAAGATAATATGACATGTTAGGGTTGATTAGATGAATTTTTTTTGAAGAAATAATGCTGTTATAAATTTAGCAAAAACAGAATACCAAATAGAGTCGAAATTGACATAAAAGAGTTTTTAAAACAAATATTATATTATTAATTGGTATTATATTCCTAAAATATCTAAGGTTCTTCCAAAGGGCTTAAATTCTATTTTATATGTCATTAATGAACCAATTGGGGATCTCTTGGAAGTTTATAGTAAGTTTATTAACCATAAAATATAAAAATACAATGATACATGGTAAATGTCAAACTATTTAACTACGAGTTAAATATAAAAGATAAGGTTTATATAGTGACCCAAACCTATCTAAAAACTATTGGTCGAGTGATTTTCGACTCATACCCACATTATCATTTAAATAATACATTTTTGAGCCATTATAAACCGAAAAGTATTTTATTATAAAATAATATTTTAAGTTTTTCCTAAGGTACCCCTCACCCCTCTTATAAAAGGGTACTTCCCCTTCTCTCAAATTCACACCTCCAATTTCCATTTGACTCGGCCAACCCCTGCCCAAATATCTTCCAAACTATCCTGCATTCATCCTAGAGGCCTTCCTTTGGTCATAAATCCAACCTAAGGAGCCCTTTCGATCAAATCAAAAGGAAGAACCCGAAGAAGATGTAATGATTTCACCACCCCCTTTCGAGTTCTTTTCTTCTTCCATTTACACTTTCTTTGTTATTACCATAACAAAATAATAACTCCAGTACCTTATATATATTGTGATGTTACTATAAATATGGAACAACCATATTCATTATTTTATCCATCCTATGAATGATAATGTCACCATGCGTGCGTACGTACGGCTTACCGTCTCCACACCGTGGTGTAATTTGTTATTCCACGCTATCTTAGTTTGATGGATATAATGATGAGTAATATGTATATAAAAAATTAAAATAACATACTAAAGTCTCTATAAAATTAATATACCATCCAATTCCACACCTTTTGATAATTTTGCTCGTGCGTACGTACGGATTACCGTCTCCACGATGTGATGAGATTCATTTCCAAGTTCACCATTCATCGACAATTATAAAACTATATATTACTAATAAGTATGTAATATATGACATAATAATGATACTTGATATATATATATATATATATATATTTACTTACATATATCTTATTCACTTAGTTCCGTTCAATACGATATGAAAACGGAAAAAACGTTTATGCGTACGTACAGATTACCGTCTCCATAAATGATGTTTTTCATTTCATATATCTATCTATTATAAATATTTATATTCTAAATAAATATATTAAATATGAATCAAGGTTTTTATTCTGGATGTATTTCAACCATGATCTAAATAATACGTTCAAGAATAACAATTTAAAATACGTACGATAAAGAAAGCGATTATTACCCGAAATGTTAATTTAACATAAAAAACATTATTAAATGGGTAGTATAAAATCATAAATTAATCATGTATGATATAATAAAGATGAATATGGTTCTTTTATAATCTAATAACATACAATGTTCATTATACAGTTGTTTAAACATACCCTCGACCAAAGGAATGTGCAAGGTAAGGGGTTTTCATCTCACTCCTTATTCCCGTGAGATTCATGCTATATTGCCACTATTTCCTTTTGTGTGGTGTATGTACTACCCATATGTTTATTCTTTGTGTAATACAATTTAACTTATGTGTATTTACATCTTCATTGTATGATACTTCTTTCATGGGGTGTATGTTTCATAAGTTACCAAATTGGTAAGGGTTAATTCCTCAATCTCATTATTATTCGAGATTGTTTATGTGTAGGTTTTTACTGGGACATATTTATTATCCATGTCCATAAAAGAATTTTCAAAGGGATTATTTTTAAGGGAATATTTTACTAAAACATCATTTTAAATGTTTTAAAGATTTATTCTTTTAAAGATTTCTCATTAATTTCCATGTCTTTAAAATGGTTTTAAGGATTTATTTATGTGGACATGAATATTTTAAAATGTTAATTCCTTTAAAAAGTTTCAAAGTGGTATGGGACACATTGATTCAAAACTATATTTTAAATTAATTCCTTTATAAATTATGTTACTTTAAAATGATTTCATGAAAAATAGATATTTCTCTCAAAGATTTTTACTGATCATTTTATACTATGTCAACATCCTTTATGGGATATTATTCTTGATCAAGGTTGATTTATTATGATACAAACCTTCCATATTTTATTTAAGGTTTTGGGATATGTTTGAATGTGGATGAGTTATTTTTTTCATTAATGGCTTATAGTTAAAGTATTGACTTTTTGTATGATAGTTTTAATACTAATGTTTATGTTATATGTCAAACTTTTCTTAAGATGATTGTATTGGACTAGTATGTTCCGGGTTGGGGACCGGTAAATGTAAGCCCTCCAGGTTGGGTTCTGGTTATAGCAGACCCTCCGGGTTGGAGTCCGGTTATAGAGGCTCTCTGGGATGGAGTCCAGTTATAGAGGCTCTTCGGGTTGGAGTTCGGTTACAGAGGCTCTCCGGGATGGAGTCCAGTTATAGAGGCTCTTCGAGTTTGGTTCCAGTTACAATTTTCCCATAGGTCTTGGCACGATACCTTAACACAAAAATTAAATTCTAGTAATATACATTCCCTCATTATGAAATTAGTTATTACATGTGATTATTCGACTAGTATAATATTCATGTGCGTGTTTATATGGTAATGTTTGATTTGTTTTTTTTATTCATATTATGTTAAACTTTATGTTTAAAAAGGTTGTTGTTTCTATCACAAATCTTTCCTTAAAAGTTTATAGCTTCTGCTAAATTATTTACCCTTACTGAGCATCTTAGTTCACCCCTTTCTTATGTTTTATTTTCCTAGGATCCCAAGAAGTGTTTTATATTTGAGATGAAGGGTTAAGATAAGGGAACAATGGCATTCTCAAAGGATTTTTTATGTTAAATGTTTGAAATTGTAATGTAATGTTCGTGTGTGAAATCTATTTTCCAAGATAGGTAAACTGATCGGTCTTTCGGGACATGATTACTTATAATCATGTCAATGTATTAAAATAATGCACCAACTCTGGGAATCTAGGTTCGGGGCATTACAACTATAGTGATAATTTCTCTTCCCCTAGAACACCTCAACAGGATGGAGTTGTGGAAAGAAGAAATAGAACCTAGAAAGAGATTTCTAGAACCATTCTTAGTGAGTATGACCTACCTATTTATTTTTGGGCTGAATCTATAAATATAGCATGCTATATTTTCAATAGATTGTTGATTTGACCTATTCTTGAAAGAAATCCATATAAGTTGGGGAACGATAGGAAACCCAAAGTAAGATACTTCAAATTTTTTGATTATAATGTTTATATCCATAATATGAAGGACAATACTGAAAAATTTGAATCCAAGTGTGGTGAAGGAATATACTTAGGATATTACATCTCTAGTAAAGCCTATAGTATGTTTAATAAAAGAACAAAATATATGGATGAATCAGTTTATGTCAAATTTGATTTAATAGGTCAACATGAGTCGAAGACCACTCTGGAGAACCTCGAGAATGATGTATCAAATCTGGACATAAATTCAAAATCCTCTAACCCTTCTATGAAGGAATCTGTGAAAACTTTTACTTATAGAAATTTTTCAGATTCAAGTCACAATGAACCTGACCCTTTTGAAGAACTTGAAATCACCAGTCCTTCTTTTTCTAGATCTGTTAGAACTCTTAAGAATCATCCTTTATATGGTGTTGTAGGATTCATAGATAAAGGGACTCAAACTAGAGATTCTCTTAGAAATCAGGTTGAACATCAAGTCTTCTTGCCACAACGTGAACCTAAAAACATTAACGATGCCATCAATGATGAATTTTGGGTAATGGCTATGCAAGAGGAACTTAATCAATTTGAGAGAAACAATGTTTGGAAACTTTTTGAAATACATAAAGACACATTCACCATAGGCACTAAATGGGTGTTTAGAAATAAGGTAGATGAAGCTAGAAACATAGTTAGAAAAAAGGCAAGATTGGTTTCACATGGATACAATCAAGAAGAAGGAATTTACTATGAGGAGACCTTTGAACCAGTAGCTAGACTTGAAGCCATCATAATTCTTTTTTCTTATGTTGCACATCTGATGTTCAAACTATATCAAATGGATGTTAAGAGTGAATTCCTAAATGGGTATATAGCTGAGGATGTCTTTTTTGAGGAACCCCCTGGTTTTACAAATCCTCATTTTCCAAATCATATTTTCAAATTATAAAAAGATTTATGTGGTTTAAAACAATCTCCAAGAGCTTGGTATGATAGACTGAGTACTTTTCTTATTTCAAAAGTTTTTACAATAGGAATAGATGATCCTACACTTTTTATAAAAAGAATTTCCAATGATGTTTTTGTATTTCAAATCTATGTATATTACATTACCTTTGGACCTTTAAAAAATTTATTATGTATTGAATTTTATAAAATAATGCAAAATGAATTTGAAATGAGTTTAATGGGTGAAATCAAATTCTTTCATGGATTTAAAATCTTTCAAAATAATGATGGTATTATTTTAAATAAAATTAAATATACTACAGATCTTCTAAATCATTTTGGATTGGATATAACTAAAAGTAGTGAGACTCTAATGAGTACTACTTATAAGTTGGATCTTGATGAAGATGGAAAATTTATTGATCCAACCACTTATAGAGGCATGATTGTAAGCCTACTCTACCTGACTGCTAACCGACCTGAAATTATGTTTAGGGTATATATGTGTGGTTGTTTTCAAGAAAACCCTTGGGAATCTCATTTAAATATTGTTAAAAGAATTTTCAAATACCATAATAATACACCCAATCTAGGAGTATTCCATCCTAGAGGACAATCATTCGAGTTAGTGAGTTTTTCTAATGTTGAATTTGGTGGTTCTAAGTTAGATAGAAAAATCACCTCTAGAACATGTCACTTATTTGGTAAGTAAATAGTATCATGGTGTTGTAATAAACAAAAAAAATGTTTCATTATCTACTACAAAAGCAAAATAAATAGCTGCTGGCAGTTTTTGTGCACAAATTTTGTGGATGAAACACACATTACTAGATTATGGATATTAATTCAGGAATTTACCTATAAATTGTGACAATACAAGTGCTATTAACATATAAAAAATCATGTTTCAAACTCTAGGACAAAACATATTGATGTAAGACATCAATTTTTGAGAGATCATTATAAAAAAGGTGATATCACTTTGGAATTAATTGGAACAGAATATCATCTTACTATTTCATATATTACTATTTCAAATCTTTATATTTCACACTTTATGGTTTCACAGTCACTGTCTTAAGACTACTGTTTAACTTTTACAGTTCTATTATTTTAAGGTCTTAAGAATTTTTGTTTCATGTTTATGGTCTCAATGGTTATTATTTCATGGTTACTGTCTTGCACAAATTGTCTCAAATAATACAGTTGTATAGTCAGAAAGCACACTATTACAGTCTCACCTGAATGCTTATTACTGTCTCACCATGAACGTTTGTTACTGTCTCACCATAAATTATCCTTTTTACCTCACTGTGAAGTCTTTTTATGGTTTCACCGTAAATATTATTTATTATTTTATCTATAAATTAAAACCCTTATTGTGGTAATTCATTTTTTACTCTTTTTACTTTCTTGCGCTTTTGATCCCACAATGCTAGGTATCCCTAAATGATAAAATAAAAGATGTTCCACTCATTCTTCACTCAAGATCTCAATCTCTTCTCTCAAACTGTAACCCCTCTTTCAACCTATCTCTCTCTTGAACCTTTTCTGAATTCCCGGGATGAAATCCCTTCGTCGTCAACTCCTGAGAAGCACAGTTCAAAGAAGAAGTTGAATATAGCACTAATGTTAGCACTCAAGGGTCCTCTGAATCTAAATCTGGTAAACATAGTATTATTACCCATAAAGGAGATATTCCCTAAGTGGCTCCTATTAAGTTATTCTTTCATGTCGAGAGTGGAAAAAGATCAAGGATGTATGGATTTGTTTAGAAATAAGGATAGGCTAATTTACCCAAAATTAGTTACATAGTTTTACTAGTATGTTCAATTTTCTATGGATTCAGATGATGGCTATGTTGTGAGAAGATGAATCAGTGGCCATAGATGGATGTTTTCTTAGAGGTTATGGGTTGAATGACTTAGAATACCGCATGAGGGAATTTGTGAGGACTATCAAAGAGGTCCTCCACTACCAAGTGAAATTTCGGTTTTGGAAAAAGCATGGGAAAGTTAAACTTGAAATGAAACAATGTGAAGAGCCATAGATGTTGAGTTGGATGGAGAATCCATAATCTTGTTTAAGTTTGTTCAAAATTTAACTAGCCTTAGAAAAGGTGATTTTTCTATACTCAAGTATCAAGATGTATTTTTGATTCATCTCATGAAGAATGGTCATAAGATTAATCCTTTTGAATATTTCATACACCATATGTGTGAGTTGATCAAAACAACCTCCAAGTTAACCTCCCTATTCTATTATAGGCATATTTTATATATGATTTATGAAAAGGGATTTTTTGTACTAGTTGAAGAATCCATTAATGATTATGGGTTCTATCTTTCGAAAGTCATGGTAAAGAGAATTAAAATCAACTAGAATTTTTGGTGATAAGAATGGGTGGAAGATAATGATAGAATTTATGAAAAGTTTAATCCAGTGGAACACTCTTCAATACTTAAGGGTATTTCTGAACTGGGTTTGGAACCAGATAAACATGTTGAATATTCTGATGTCGAAGAAGTGGATGGGGCTGTTGTACCTCTGAGAGAAACTATTTTGGATAAGAAAGACAGTGGACCTGTTCTTCATGTCATAATTGAAAAGGAAGTGCTTGTTTCTGATGAAGTTGATGATCTGGAAGAGAAACCTTCTTCGAATAAAGAACATGTTGCAAAGTAAAATGAAAATTATGTTCTTGAGGAGCTTATAGTAGAATATATTCTTGTTGTGCAAGAATATCCCCTTGAGGAACACCTAGAGAAACAAGATGTTCCTGATTTTATTCCATCTACTGAAGATAGAATGGTGCAATCCTTTTAGTTGGATAGAAAGAAAATGGAGGAGGAAATTAAGGATGGAATTATGGAAATAGATCTAGGATCCGAACCTATCAGTCCTAAGAAAGATGCACCTATTGAGGGGGAGAATCCCTCTAATCTAGAGTCTGTTGAAGTCCCTAATCAGTTTGATCCAAGCTCAGTTGATTCTTTGTATAAATTCCCAAGTTATTTTTATGTGAATGATTCACAAAAACTCTCAGTCAAAGGTCTTGATATGTCTACTATGATTTAGGTGAAATCAGTTTCTGGTCTTATCCCTACAAAGGAACCTGAGCCTTTCTCAGCTCCCATTGTCGATCCTTCACAAGAATCTCCAAACACGGTGAATAATGATGATCTAAAAGCATTTGGAGCTACCATATTGGCTAGTGTTGAAAATCTAATGAATAATCAACCTACTCCTATGACCAATTTAAGTGAGAGAGATACTGCCTTGTTATTGGAAATGAAAATATGGTATATTCAACCCAATATGCTACATGAGATTCAAGAAAGCAGAATTGAAAACAAAGAGTTAAGTGATGAAGTGAAGACTCTCAGAGGTATGGTTGACAATTTGAAAAGAGTGTTGATCTCATGGACAAAACCTACTTCTCATCCTATTGAAGATACTGATAGTAAGATTCCATAGGAAGTAGCCTCACTGATTCAACCTATCTTGATTTCTATAGCTGATAAGTTGGATGAGAGAAACAGGAGGACGGTTCAAGAGATGTGTGAACTTGTTATTAGTCTGAACAAGTTAACTAAGGAGCATAAAGGTTGTCTCCAAAATTTTTTGAATCAATTGAAATCCCTTACTTAATCTTTTACTACTTCTACTACCTCTGGCCAATCATCTCAACCCTCTTTTGATAGTGATCAGTTAAGAATAGTTGTCAAATAAGAACTTGAGGCTGTGCTTAGTGGTTTGACAAAGAATCGTTCTGTGAAGTTGTCAAGAACAGTTACAGAGTTCATGATTTGGTAAGGATCCCTTCCAATATTTCCAATGATACTCATCAAGAAATTACTAAAAATGTGGATTTTTAGTTCAACCTGATCTTCTCTAAGAATAACATGACCAATCATTTCAAGTACCTAGTAGAGAATCTAAGGATACCTCATGTCACTCAAGATTTCAAGACTCAAGTCCAAAAGCTCAAATATTTTACTCCTTTGTTGGATAAGTTTATGGGGAACAAGGATGACGTTGAGATATCCATGCAATATGGTGGAGATATCATTGATGATTTTATAAAGTTTTTGAGGCCTTATCTTCATGTTCAGAGTACTGCCATTGTGGCTCCTACAACATCACCCATGAGATCGGGTTCTCTTACCTTCTCATCCTCATCCCTTTCCTTGTCTCTCAGGCTCTCAGTCAGATTAGGCCTATTATCCTTGATCAGCGGTTTCCTCGGTCTTCCACTACCCCTACCATGGCCCCTTTTGTTTTTTAAGGACTCCCTTTACCCTCTTTGTCCACTAGTTCACTCCCTTATTCCACTTCTACTTCTTCTCCTATGGCTTCTTTATCTGATGTTTCTGTTAAGGGAAAAGAGAAGTCGAGCTAGTGATGAAGAAAAGTGACGACTATCTTTTAATAGGTATTAAATCTTTATTCTTATTGTTTACTACTTGTAATAACACTTTTCTATCTAATGCAATGTGTGTTTTATTGTCTATTTATTAGTTAATCTTTTTGATAATCCCAAATTGGGGAGAAATATGTATTCTATAAGCACTAAATACACATTAAATAAGAGACACATTACTTAATAATAAATCTCTCACTTGCATGATTTGTGATCGTCAAAAAGGGGGATATTGTTGGACTCCTCGTGTGTAAATCATTTTTTAATGATCTAAAATCCTATACATTCTGTAAAAACTGTTAATCCCATGTAATCTGTCTCAAATCATGTGTACAAATGATTAGTATATTTATGATTTAAATAAACCTATCAAAGATTTTAATTTCTATACATTAATTTTTATTGTTGTACACTATATTTAATTTAATTTATAATGATTTCTTTGATAGATGACTAAGTATAACCCACTTCATGAATATCACTGTTTAAGTTTGTATACAGATATTTGGCTAAGTCTGAGACACTGTGACCATCTAGACACTGTGACCATCCAGACACCATTACCATCGAGACACGGTGACCATCCAGACATCGTGACCATCCAGACATCGTGACCATCCAGACACCGTGACCGTCTGGACATCGTGACCATCCAGACATTGTGACCATCTAGACATTGTAACCATCCAAACACAGTGACCATCAAGACATCATGACAATCTAGACACTGTCACCATCTAGACATTGTGACCATTCAGACACCATGACCAACCAGACATCATTTCAAGAAGACATTGTTTCATGGAGACCCTATTTATAGATAGATTGTGACACAGTTTCTTAATCTATTTTGTCATTTTTCAATTTAATCTCTAACGGTAATATTTGAAGATTTTAAATACACTAATATAATTAATGTTTATTTGTAGAAATATCACATGACAGTATGAGGTACGAGGTTCGGGATACATGAAACATGTCAGCTCCAACACATGCACTCAAAGAATAAATAAGAAGTGAGACCCAAAAACAAACACACATATAGTACGATAACGAAGAACACACTAGATTTCCCGATAAAATAACTTACATATTCAACTAAACATTCCTAAAGAACACACAAAGAACTCTTGAATCCAAAAAAGTTGGGATACCAAAGATTAGAGTCGAGCACATCTTTGCATTGATAACACCATGAAGAACAGGAGCCCAATCTAGCTAACTTATGATAATCTATTTTCCATGAGAGGACTTTATTTATGTATCTGCTTTATTCTAGAAGTCTACAGTTGAATAGACTAACACTCAGAGCACTTAAAAATTTATCTCATCATTTTTGCTCGGTTGTATACTATTTTTATATTTCGAACAGTGTCTGTGTGTCTGTATAAAAACATACACTATATCTTGCATTAAACTGAAGGATACAAGATATCCTTCCTCTCAAATCTTTATACACTTGTGTATTCCCACGGATAAGTGTGGAAGATGTGTGTGTGACATGTTAGTTCATACTCACTAAGAACTGTGGAAGGGGTCGTGTAACCTGGACAATCCTATGTACTATTTTTAACCCTGATCCAGGTTGTGGATCATGTTTATTTATATAAACTTCTTAGTGTAAGGTGATCACCAAGTGGAGTGGATTATGTCTCATCTTGATACTAAAACACTTTTTTTATATCGAAAATTTTGTTTAATTTAGTTTTTCTTGGTTTTACTATTTAATCTAGAAATCACTAAATTTACTTTGATAGTTAATCTTAGAAAGAAGTTATAATTTTTTTTCCTTATTCGAATAACTTGAAAGGTATTGTTAATAACTAATATTAAGTTTACTAAGAATTAATTAATCTCCTGAGAATTTTTAACACCCGAGACTTTTATGTTATATAAACCATCAAAGGAATCTTTTTCTACACAACACTTGCTTGGCTTTCTTTACACGCAATCGCGACCATCCTCGATAGCTTGCGTCGTACGCAATACAGAGTTTCACTAAACAACAATATGCTATTAAAACTAGCCGTTATGAATAGTAATAACCACTTTTTGAAATTTTATAAATTTTATTTTTCAAAATGGACTTCATTTTTGGACTCAGAATATCGAAATTAGCCTAGGGTGAAATTTTGGTATTTTCCTGAAAACTTTCAATTTTTGATGAATATTGAAACCACTAAGTGGTAGGTTAAAAACTGAATTTTGCATAAAATTTAATTTTACCGCTTCTGTGAATGGAATTTAGAAAATCCGACAGACACGGTTGATATCAGTAAGTAAAATGTGGTTCAATAAGATAAAAATAATTTTTTGGTGAATAGTAACTTTTTACGATTTTTACCGCGGTTAATAGTAAATAGGGTAACTAAGGGTAAATATGATATTAATATTACCCTAACACATGTCCTAATTCTATTGGACAAGTTTAATTCGACCAAAAACAAACTTAGGAATAAAATATGACCATTTAGGCCCACTTGTATTAGATTAGGACATTTATTATTAATTTATTTAAAGAAGGGTTAAAATAGTTAAAATCAAAGTTTAATAAGTAAATCATTTTTAATATGGGGTTATACATAAGATAAATTCGACTATAAATATTCATTATAAAGCTAAAACGATTTCCTACATAATGGTATTTTATTTGTAATTTTTAGACATTAAATAATTTAATTTATTTATGACACAATGATGATGCAGTAATTATCTTATTAATGAAATATTGACATAATTGATGTTATAAACACCAAAATAAATATAATTTGAGACTTTTTATGAATTCCACTAATTTTATAGGTTACTATGATATATTATTGTTGATTTAATCAACTTGGTTCGAACATATAATTCTGTTATGACTTTCACAAAAATCATATATCAAATAGTGTCAAAATTGACACAAAATAGTTTTTAAATCAAATATTATATTATTAATTGTTATTTTATTCCTAAAAATCTAAGGTTCGGCCAAAGGACTTAGCTAAGGATATATATATTAATAATAAACAATTTGGGGTTCGTTTGGCATGTTATAGTAAGTGTATTAACCATATAGTGAAAGAAAACAAAAAGACACGGTAAAAGTTAAATTAATTAACTTAGAGTTAAATCTAATTGATAAGGTTAAAATAATACCCTAAACTTGTCTAAATCCTATTGGTTGATAGGATTTCGACCCATCCCCACTTTAGCTTCGAAATAAGACCCTTTGGAACTATTATAAACCGATTTTGACTTTAATATAAAATAATATTTTGAGATATTCCTAAGGTGCCCCTCTCCTCCCTTATAAAAGGGCACCTCCTCCCCCTCCTCCTCACACCAATTTGAGCACTCAAGATCGGCCAACCCCTGCCATTTTATCCTCTCCACTTCCCTAGAATAATCCTAGAGGTCCTGGTTTTCTCCAAAGACCAATCTTAGTTCCTTAAGTGGAGGATTCAAAGAGGCGTTCCAAAGAAGAGGTAATATCCATTACCGATCTTTTCAATTTCTTTCTTCTTCAACTTCTTCTCCTTTAGTTGTTTCATGATAAAGTAATAACATCAGTATTACTTACATACTGATATGTTATTATAAATATGAAACAACCCTAATTCAACTTCTATCCATCCTACGGAAAAATGAAATCACCGCGCGTGCGTACGTACGGAATACCGTCTCCATGCCGTGGTGTAATCTATTTTCCACCATCACCTTACAAGGATGGGTATAATGGTGTAATAAGTAACTATATATGATTATTATGAAGTAATATTGATACTGAAATAATATATATATATATACTCCAATACAATTCCACGATCATAGGAACGATATCATCACTCGTGCGTACGTACGGAATACCGTCTCCACGATGTGATGCGACTCGTTCTACATGATCTTCATTTCATAATGATTATATAAATGAATTGAATGAATAAATATGATATATGTTACACTAATACCATTCTGGATATAAGGAATCTATAACCTTAAAAGAAGAATAAGAATGTATTCGGCAAAACACGCATAAGAACAAAAGGCAATAAAGACCCGAGTAACAAGTAACCATGAAATATTACTATCAAGAAGCTAAGAATATGAACATATATGATATCATATCAATATGTATGATTCTGGAATAAGTCAATAACATTATTTAAACCATTATACAGGAGCTTCGGACACGTACAAAGCAAATTGGACTTAAGGTAAGGGAAATATCAAAATCTCATTTTTATCCGAGATTGTTTATTCGTAAGTATTTACTGGGGTGTATTTTATCATCCACATCCATGTTTACTCAATATGTAATATTATTTCCATCCACCTAAAATTGTTTAAATCCATTTTGACCCTTCGGTGAGTTTTTAGTAATACGTATGAAAGAAATCTTTTGTCGTTTTTCGTACGAGGTACTTTTTGACTTTTCCGACAAAAGTACGAAGAATGTTTTTTTTAACTTATACGGCATGAATGGATTTTTAAAACATTATTTCCAAGAAGCTTCCTTTAAAAGTTTTCAAGTTTATTTTTAATCAACTTCTTTTATTTTAAAGTTTTATGACATGTTATGAAAGGAAAAAAAAATTTGAAGATATTTTCCTCAAGAATGAAGTTCAAGTATTTTATCAAAATTATTTTCCATCTAAGATAATAAAAGGGTTCGGTTTTTATCCCTATTATTACATGGATTTGATTATGTTTTGATGGAAATATTTTTATGAATTCCTTTATCTTATATGAATTGTTTTATGATGTCATGTTGTTTAAGAATCCCATTTTTATTACATGGGTTATGCGATGATGTATGATTTATGATTATGTGGCACACATAAGAAAGGTTTCATTATAAGATGGGTGGGACCTATATCTCCCTCCAATGCATTGGGTAAAGATTTTATATCTCATGAGATAGACATGGCTGGAACGGAAGGTTATTTCGGTTCAGTGATACAGGACTGAAACGAGGAGTGAACTCGGTTCAGAAAGGGACTTTGTCCACTAAGATAGTCTTGTCAATGAGTCATGACTAACAAGAAATGATTTTCCATGATTATGTGTGCATGCCACAAAGTTTCAAGTTTTATGTTATGATTATGGGGATCTCATTTTCACTTCTATGATTTATTCCATGTTAAGATATTATGATCTCTTTTGCAGGTTTTGATTTTCATAAAGATATGATATGATTTTTATTTCCTTTATTTGCCCTTGCTGAGCATTTGAGCTCACCCTTTTATGTTTTCTTTTCCCCAGGTCAGGAAGATGGATATTAAGTAGAATATGCTAAAAGGGACACTAGATATGATGAAATAAATGGGAGACACTGTAGAAGATTTATGAACCAGTTGTTTATGTTTCCCAGTTTCTAAAGACACTATACCTATACGGTCCTTTGTTGTTTTTTCATATGTTGTAATAAGTGTGCTTCAATTTCGAAGTATTAACAATGTATGTAAAGTATGGGTCGTTATAGTTGGTATCAGAGCGAAAGGTATAGTCAACCTTTGGAAACTAGGATGTGAAAGCCTTAGTAAGAACCCTAAGGATAAGTCTAAGCATAGAACACAATCTTAGTGTTTTAGAAATGTCCTTGAATAACCTAGGATAAGACCATAAGCATGAAAATTTTTTTTTCTTGAATTATGTGGTTTCCTATTATAATTAGTGTTCCTCACACTATTCTTCTTGGTTTTAGTCAATGGCTGGAACCCGAAGGAACCGTGTTAATGCGGAATGCGATGGGCAATGCAATGATTGTCCCCCTGAGCAACCAATCGATATGGGAGCTGGAATGCAAAATCTTGTAGCCATGCTCACACAACTTTCTCAAGCTATGAATCATGCAGGATTTCCAAACGAACAAAGGAGGGAGAAACATTCTGTTGAATCCTTCATGAGGCAGCGTCCACCTTCTTTCAGCGGGTCTACTGATCCATTAGTTGCTGAACAATGGATTAGTACTACTGAAAAGATATTTTCAGTTCTTCAATGTTCTGAGCATGATAAAGTCATCCTAGCAGTGTATCGTTTGGAAGGATATGCGGATCAATGGTGGAATCTTGTTAAGAATACAAGGCAAAGGGATGAAATTGAGTCTATGGAATGGGACGAGTTCAAGAACTTATTTTTCAATAAGTACTTCCCTCGTATTCTCCGAACAAAGATGGAGAAAGAGTTCCTTGAACTGAAGCAAAGGGATGATGAATCTGTTAGTACCTATGAAGCAAATTTTACAAGACTTTCAAGGTACGCTTCTGGTATTATTATCCAACCTGAGAGTAAGATCGATCGATTCTTTAGTGGCTTAAAACCAAGTCTTCGAAGGGCGTTATCCATAAGGGACTTCAATAGCTACGAGGAAATCGTTCGATGTGCTCTCAAATTCGAGATGGAGATTGGAGTAACCCATCAGTCACATGGGTTTGATAAGAAGAGGAAGATGGAATTCAAAGAAAAATCTAAAGAGCACAAGGAAAAGAAGATGAGCTTTTCCTTCTGCTCAAAGTGTGGAAAGAAACATGGAGGGAGTTGTCTTAAAGGGACAAGTAAATGTTTTAAATGTGGAAAAGAAGGTCATCGGGCATTTGAATGCCGTGATAATGAGAAGAAGATGTCTAATGATGCAAACAAAGGAAGGGATACACAGAATGAACCTACTACACTTCAATGTTTCAAGTGCAAGGAGATGGGGCATTATGCCAATCAATGCCCAAATCCAAGGGTTGATGATGATGGTCGACGTCAACAAAATCTTAAGGCTAAAGACAAAGGAAAGTCACATGCAATTTCTATCAGAGATGTGGAGTACGATAACGATGTGGTGAAAGGTACACTTACCATCCACTCTAAAGTAGAAAATGTTTTATTTGATTCTGGATCCACCCACTCTTTTATTTATGAAGACTTTTCTAAGGGTATCACCGTATTACCTCAACAATTAGATGTTGAGTTAGCTGTGACAACACCTAATGGCACATCAATCGCATCAAAAGTTTATAATTCTTCTCCGATCGAAGTTTGTGGGAAAGTGCTTCCTGCAAATCTTGTGATCCTTCCTTTAGTGGAATTTGATGTGATTCTTGGCATGGATTGGCTTTCTCTACATGGAGCTCATATCGATTGCCAAAGAAGGGAAGTCACATTTCATATTCCAGATCAATCTACGATCGTCTATCAATGCAAGGATGAACATAACCTTCCAGTGGAAATTTCTTCCATCTTATGGGTATTGATTCCACTAAATGAAGGTTATTTATCTCAAATGGTTGGTGAGAAACTCACGATTAAGAATATGCCCATTGTACGGGAGTTTGATGATGTCTTTCCGGAGGAATTGCCGGGTCTTCCACCAAATCTTGAAGTTAAGTTTTCAATAGAACTCGTACCGGGTGCTTTGCCTATTTCAAAGACACCTTATAGAATGGCCCCAATTGAGTTGCAGGAATTGAAGAAGCAACTCCAAGAGAATCTTGATAAGGGATTCATACGCCCTAGTGCGTCACCTTGGGGAGCACCTGTTCTATTTGTTAAGAAGAAAGATGGATCAATGAGACTTTGCATTGATTATCGAGAACTTAACAAGTTCACTATCAAGAACAAATATCCTCTCCCACGCATTGATGACTTATTTGACCAACTACGCGGAGCTCAATACTTTTCCAAGATTGATCTTCGTTCAGGGTATCATCAATTAAGGGTCAAAAGGGAGGATATACCAAAGACGGCTTTCCGTACAAGGTATGGACACTATGAATTTATAGTGATGCCATTTGGTCTTACTAATTCCCCTGCTATCTTCATGGATCTAATGAATAGAGTCTTTAGAGACTATCTTGATCAATTTGTGGTAGTCTTTATAGACGATATTCTTGTCTATTCAAAGAGCAAGGAAGAGCATGAAGATCACTTGAGAATTATATTGAAGACCCTGAGAAAGGAGAAGCTTTATGCCAAATTTACCAAGTGTGAATTTTGGCTTCAAAAAGTTGCATTTTTGGGTCATATAATCTCAAAAGAGGGGATATCTGTGGATCCAGCAAAAACAGAGGTTATCGAAAGATGGTCAAGACCAACAACAGTAACTGAGATCCGAAGTTTTCTTGGTTTGGCTGGATATTATTGACGTTTTGTAAAAGATTTTTCACAATTATCTAATCCAATCACCAAGTTGACTCGGAAGGGAGATATGTTTGTCTGGATAGAGGAATGTGAAGAGAATTTCAAGGAGTTGAAAATAAGGTTATCCAGTGCACATGTGCTCACACTGCCTTGTAGTGGAGAAAGGTTTGTGATCTACAGTGATGCATCCAAGAAGGGATTGGGGTGTGTTCTTATGCAAAATGATATGGTGATAGCTTATGCCTCACGACAGTTGAAAATCCATGAGCAAAATTACCCAACACATGATTTGGAGTTGCCTGCGCTAATCTTTGCATTAAAGATTTGGAGGCATTACCTTTATGGTGAAAGGTGTGATATTTATACTGATCATAAAAGTTGAAACTATATTTTCACACAAAAAGAGTTGAATATGCGTCAAAGAAGATGGTTGGATCTGATTAAGGATTATGAATGCTCAATCCATTACCACCCTGGGAAAGCAAACAAGGTGGCAGATGCATTAAGTCGACAAGACCATGCTAGTTTATCCATGATGAGGATCACAAAAGATCCAATATTTATGGATTTACAAAGGATGGATCTTGGAATTATAATGGAAGGGGAAAAATCTTATCTTTATCAAATGAATGTTCAACCATCTATACATGTGAAGATTAAAGAGGCACAGAAAGAAGATGTCGAGTTACAAAAGAAGGTGAGAACTGTTCCTGAATTCAACCTTGATTGTGATAGGATAATAAAGTTCAGGAATCGGGTTTGTGTTCCTCCCATCCCCGAATTAAAGAAAGAGCTGCTGGATGAGGCTCATAGTTCTTCATTCTCTATTCATCCAGGAAGCACGAAGATGTATAGGGACCTGAAAGAGTACTTCTGGTGGGATGGCATGAAAAGAGATGTTGCTGAATATGTCTCTCGATGCTTGGTTTGTCAACAAGTTAAAGCTGAGAGACAGAAGTCTAAGGGGATGTTACAACCATTACCCATACCCGAATGGAAATGGGAAAACATCACTATGGACTTTGTCACAGGACTTCCTAAAACATCCAAAGGCAATAATGCTATCTGGGTCATAGTTGATCGTCTTACAAAGTCTGCACACTTCATTGCTATTAGAGAGGATTTCTCTCTAGATCAGCTTGCCAGGATATATGTAAAGGAAGTGGTAAGATTGCATGGAGTACCACTTTCTATTATATCTGATCGAGATCCGAGATTTACCTCGAAGTTCTGGCGAAGTCTTCAGCATACTCTGGATACAGAGTTGAGTTTCAGCACTGCTTATCATCCCCAGACAGACGGTTAGTCTGAGAGAAAAATTCAAACCCTAGAAGATATGTTGAGAGCTTGCTCTATGGATTTCAAAGGAGGTTGGGATCAACACCTACCTTTGGTAGAATTTTCTTATAATAATAGCTTTCACTCCAGTATCCAGATGGCTCCTTATGAAGCTCTCTATGGAAAGAAATGCAGGACTCCAACTTGTTGGGATGAAGTTGGGGAAAGAAAGCTATTAGGACCTGATCTCGTTGATGAAATGGCAGAAAAGGTCAGATCTATTCAACAACACATAAGAGCAGCTCAGAGTCGACAGAAAAGTTATGCCGACAACCGAAGAAAAGACCTAGAGTTTGAAGTGGGCGATAAAGTGTTCTTACGAATATCTCCCTGGAAGAGGGTTATGAGATTTGGAAAGAAGGGGAATTTGAGCCCTAGATATATCGGTCCTTTTGAAATACTGGATCGTGTTGGGAAGGTAGCTTACCGATTGGCGCTTCCACCGAATCTCTCTCAAGTTCACGATGTGTTCCATGTATCTCTCCTGAGAAAGTACATACCAGATCCTTCACATGTACTCAGCTCAGAAGTTGTACTGCTGGAGCAAGATCTTTCTTATGAAGAACAGCCGATAGAGATTCTGGATCGTAGCGAAAAAGTCCTACGAAACAAGACCACTCGCTTAGTGAAGGTTTTATGGAGGAACCACCAACTTGAAGAAGCTACAAGGGAGCTTGAGGATATGATGAGGGAGAAGTATCCTCATTTGTTTGTTACAAAGTGACTAATTTCGAGGGCGAAATTCTTTTTAAGGGGGGTAGAATGTAACACCCGAGACTTTTATGTTATATAAACCATCAAAGGAATCTTTTTCTACACAACACTTGCTTGGCTTGCTTTACACGCAATCGCGACCTTCCTCGATAGCTTGCGTCGTACGCAATACCGAGTTTCACTAAACAACAATATGCTATTAAAACTAGCCGTTATGAATAGTAATAACCACTTTTTGAAATTTTATAAATTTTATTTTTCAAAATGGACTTCATTTTTGGACTCAGAATATCGAAATTAGCCTAGTGTGAAATTTTGGTATTTTTCTGAAAACTTTCAATTTTTGATGAATAGTGAAACCACTAAGTGGTAGGTTAAAAACTGAATTTTGCATAAAACTTAATTTTACCGCTTCTGTGAATGGAATTTAGAAAATCCGACAGACACGGTTGATATCAGTAAGTAAAATGTGGTTCAATAAGATAAAAATAATTTTTTGGTGAATAGTAACTGTTTACGATTTTTACCGCGGTTAATAGTAAATAGGGTAACTAAGGGTAAATATGATATTAATATTACCCTAACACATGTCCTAATTCTATTGGACAAGTGTAATTCGACCAAAAACAAACTTAGGAATAAAATATGACCATTTAGGCCCACTTGGATTAGATTAGGACATTTATTATTAATTTATTTAAAGAAGGGTTAAAATAGTTAAAATCAAAGTTTAATAAGTAAATCATTTTTATTATGGGGTTATACATAAGATAAATTAGACTATAAATATTCATTAGAAAGCTAAAAATATTTCCTACATAATCGTATTTTATTTGTAATTTTTAGACATTAAATAATTTAATTTATTTATGACACAATGATGATGCAGTAATTACCTTATTAATGAAATATTGACATAATTGATGTTATAAACACCAAAATAAATATAATTTGAGACTTTTTATGAATTCCACTAATTTGATAGGTTACTATGATATATTAGTGTTGCTTTAATCAACTTGGTTCGAACATATAATTCTGTTATGACTTTCACAAAAATCATATATCAAATAGTGTCAAAATTGACACAAAATAGTTTTTAAATTAAATATTATATTATTAATTGTTATTTTATTCCTAAAAATCTAAAGTTCGGCCAAATGACTTAGATAAGGATATATATATTAATAATAAACAATTTGGGGTTCGTTTGGCATGTTATAGTAAGTTTATTAACCATATAGTGAAAGAAAACAAAAAGACACGGTAAAAGTTAAATTAATTAACTTAGAGTTAAATCTAATTGATAAGGTTAAAATAATACCCTAAACTTTTCTAAATCCTATTGTTTGATAGGATTTCGACCCATCCCCACTTTAGCTTAGAAATAAGACCCTTTGTAACTATTATAAACCGATTTTGACTTTAATATAAAATAATATTTTGAGATATTCCTAAGGTGCCCCTCTCCTCCCTTATAAAAGGGCACCTCCTCCCCCTCCTCCTCACACCAATTTGAGCACTCAAGCTCGGCCAACCCCTGCCATTTTCTCCTCTCCACTTCCCTAGAATAATCCTAGAGGTCCTGGTTTTCTCCAAAGACCAATATTAGTTCCTTAAGTGGAGGATTCAAAGAGGCGTTCCAAAGAAGAGGTAATATCCATTACCGATCTTTTCAATTTCTTTCTTCTTCAACTTCTTCTCCTTTAGTTGTTTCATGATAAAGTAATAACATCAGTATTACTTACATACTGATATGTTATTATAAATATGAAACAACCCTAATTCACCTTCTATCCATCCTACGGAAAAATGAAATCACCGCGCGTGCGTACGTACGGAATACCGTCTCCACGCCGTGGTGTAATCTATTTTCCACCATCACCTTACAAGGATGGGTATAATGGTGTAATGAGTAACTATATATGATTATTATGAAGTAATATTGATACTGAAATAATATATATATATACTCCAATACAATTCCACGATCATAGGAACGATATCACCACTCGTGCGTATGTACGGAATACCGTCTCCACGATGTGATGCGACTCGTTCTACATGATCTTCATTTCATAATGATTATATAAATGAATTGAATGAATAAATATGATATATGTTACACTAATACCATTCTGGATATAATGAATCTATAACCTTAAAAGAAGAATAAGAATGTATTCGGCAAAACACGCATAAGAACAAAAGGAAATAAAGACCCGAGTAACAAGTAACCATGAAATATTACTATCAAGAAGCTAAGAATATGAACATATATGATATCATATCAATATGTATGATTCTGGAATAAGTCAATAACATTATTTAAACCATTATACAGGAGCTTCGGACACGTACAAAGCAAATTGGACTTAAGGTAAGGGAAATATCACAATCTCATTTTTATCCGAGATTGTTTATTCGTAAGTATTTACTGGGGTGTATTTTATCATCCACATCCATGTTTACTCAATATGTAATATTATTTCCATCCACCTAAAATTTTTTAAATCCATTTTTACCCTTCGGTGAGTTTTTAGTAATATGTATGAAAGGAATCTTTTGTCGTTTTTCGTACGAGGTACTTTTTGACTTTTCCGACAAAAGTACGAAGAATGTTTTTTTTTTAACTTATACGGCATGAATGGATTTTTAAAAAATTATTTCCAAGAAGCTTCCTTTAAAAGTTTTCAAGTTTATTTTTAATCAACTTCTTTTATTTTAATGTTTTATGACATGTTATGAAAGGAAAAATGTTTTTGAAGATATTTTCCTCAAGAATGAAGTTCAAGTATTTTATCAAAATTATTTTCCATCTAAGATAATAAAAGGGTTCTGTTTTTATCCCTATTATTACATGGATTTGATTATGTTTTGATGGAAATATTTTTATGAATTCCTTTATCTTATATGAATTGTTTTATGATGTCATGTTGTTTAAAAATCCCATTTTTATTACATGGGTTATGCGATGATGTATGATTTATGATTATGTGGCACACATAAGAAAGGTTTCATTATAAGATGGGTGGGACCTATATCTCCCTCCAATGCATTGGGTAAAGATTTTATATCTCATGAGATAGACATGGCTGGAACGGAAGGTTATTTCGGTTCAGTGATACAGGACTGAAACGAGGAGTGAACTCGGTTCAGAAAGGGACTTTGTCCACTAAGATAGTCTTGGCAATGAGTCATGACTAACAAGAAATGATTTTCCATGATTATGTGTGCAAGCCACAAAGTTTCATGTTTTATGTTATGATTATGGGGATCTCATTTTCACTTCTATGATTTATTCCATGTTAAGATATTATGATCTCTTTTGCAGGTTTTGATTTTCATAAAGATATGATATGATTTTTATTTCCTTTATTTGCCCTTGCTGAGCATTTGAGCTCACCCTTTTATGTTTTCTTTTCCCCAGGTCAGGAAGATGGATATTAAGTAGAATATGCTAAAAGGGACCCTAGATATGATGAAATAAATGGGAGACACTGTAGAAGATTTATGAACCAGTTGTTTATGTTTCCCAGTTTCTAAAGACACTATACCTATACGGTCCTTTGTGGTTTTGTCATATGTTGTAATAAGTGTGCTTCAATTTCGAAGTATTAACAATGTATGTAAAGTATGGGTCGTTATAGAATTTATTTAAACATACAAACTTTCATAACCGTATTACATTGATTAACTAGCTTGTACTTATTTTTATTGGGGAACCTTTACAAGAATACTTTTTAAACAGAAATTTTTATAGATACTCAATTTACCCCCTATTGAGTACTCTACTCCAACCAACACATCGTCATAAGTATCAAAACAAATTCTCAATTTTATGATATTATCATTTGATAATTAGACTAGAGTATGATATTAGTCCCAACAATCATTGAAGTTCATAGATTACGTTATTAATATATCCTCAAATTTTTGGATAGTCCTTTCATATTATCCGTAATTATAGAGATTATAGGACATGAAAAAGTTAAACTCAATGTTCAATTTTTGTTGAATAATTTTTCAAAACCTAGAAGTGAACCTCATATCTCAATCAAATACAATTGACATTGGTGTTCTCTGTAGTCTCACCACTTCTATGGCGTATATCTTTCCATGATGATCAAGTGAGAAGTCATCTCAAATGGTGATTAATATATCAGTATTTATAATACAGTCCACTAAAACCAATATAGGATTATATTCCTTCTATATCTTTACAAGACCCATGAAAAAATCCATAGTGATGATATCCCATTTCCATAATGGTATGGTTAATGGTTTAATTATCCCCGTGGACTTTTCCATTTATTCATTCACTTGTTGACATACTATAAACAAAGATATATTTTCAAAAATCAATTTATTTAAATTTTCCAACCAATAGTGCTTCAATTGATATCTATACCACATTTTTATCCTTAGGTTGATATAGAGTGCTGAGTTGTGAGAATCATTCAACATCTCCTTCTATATCTCAAGATCAAATGTTACACAAAGTCATTTCTTAAATCTCACAAATCCTTATTCATCAATTTTGAACTCTAATAATTTCCTCTTTGTTATATAATACTCATTATTTTTCATCTCAATTTCATTCCTTTGATATTTATTAACTTTCTCAAGAATGGTTGGATGAGTAGTAATTAGTGTAATTTTAAATGTTATTTCTTACTTAAGAATATCCATGTATATCCTTTTCATGTCTATGATTATTTGATTCTTCTAAATCATCATTATGGATAAGGTTATAGGATTTTTTATACTTATATCATCTTCCAGTTTATTCATCTTCTTGAAGTGATAGTAGATTGAGTATTCGTAGTCCTCTAGAGGATATAACCATATTATTTTGTGCATATTATTCTTCTTCTATGTGAATATATACATGAGTATATTATTAACCATATATAGTTCAAACTTATCCATTTAGAGATAATTCCACTAAATATTCAATATATATATTAAAATACCTAACCCTACCTCATGAATTGGATAATGTTCTTATGGAAATTTAGCTATATTGAAGCATAGGCTATAACTTTGTCATTTTTTATTAGTAAAAAACCTATGAACTTCTTAGATTAATCACTATAGATAAAAAATATTTCCTAAATTTGGGGTAGTGTGGGTACAGGTGCAGTGATTATACCGTTATTTATCTTCTTGAAGCTTATTTTTAATTCATTAGTCCAGAAAAACTTCATTCCATTCTATGTTGTCTTGGTTATTGGGTTTTAAAATCATGGTAATTTTCTCAGAAATTATATATAGTGCCTATATATTCCAAGGAAACTATGGGTATCTATCACAGATGTTGGACTGATCCATTCCTTAAATTCATTTATCTTCAAAATATATGAATATATCCCCTAATTGGTGATAACATTCCCCAATAATTCCACTTTCTTATAAAAAAACACACATTTAATACACATTGAAAATAACTTACTATTTATAAAATTTTATAGAATAATACTCAAATTATTCTCATGTTCATCATTTTTTTTAGGATTATATGATAATATCATCTATAAATTCAATCATAAATTTTTTGAGGTATTATTTAAAGTCTCTATTAATGAATTCCATTAAATTTTTTGGAACATCAGTGAGTTTAAAGGGAGGTATTGTGAACTCATTGTGTATATACCTTGTATGAAAAGTATCCCAGGGAATAACCTCCTTCTTCACCATTAATTAATGATATCTCAATCAAAAATACACTTTAGAAAAGTATTGGGAACCATGTAACTAATCGAACAATTCATAAATACACACCTAGGGATACTTCATCTTTATCATGGTTTTGAGTTCATTATAATAAATATAAGAGAACACAAACCAATCCTACTTATTTACAAAGATGATCGGCACACCCATGGTAAAGCACTATGGAATATGAAACACTTGACTAGATTCTATTATATTTTCTTCTATATTTCTTCCAATTTAATGAGGCCCACTCTGTAAAGACTCTTAGATAAGGGGAGATCTCTTTCTATAAGTTCAATTTAAAAATAAACCTCTTTGTTATAAGGAAAACCACGAAACTATTCAAGTAATACATCCTTAAATTTACAAAAAATGGGCATGTGTTTTAAGATTATACTCACCTTTTCCTCAATAATTTTAGCAATATATTCTTGATTATAGGTCAAGGATATACATTATTGAGTAGAATATTCCAAATGAGATTCATTCCCCTTATTAAACTTTAATAAAATCAGAGGATGGTTTTGGAAATGTAAATTTATTTACTTCTCCCAAAAGTTGATGTAGGATCTATATAAAGACAGTCAATCCATGCCCAGTATAGCATTAAATTCCACTAAATGTAGTATTAAATTTTTTTATGGGATATTCACCACAAAAATATTGACTAAGGAGGAGTTGTATATTTGAAATGTAATGATTGAATATCTTGGGTTATTGACTAATAATTCAACCTTAGTATATTGAGTTGTTTTTTGAAATGTTCTCCCAAACATTAATTATATGAAAGAATTCGTAAAACCCTAATAATATAATAAATTTTATATTTATGAGTGAATAAAAAGTATTCTAGTCACCAATTCATTTTCATGATCCACCTCAGTAGTAGAGATAGAATAAGCTCATATTTTCTCTCTTATTCTTAGAGGTTGTTGTCTTCAGTTGTCTTTGACATACCTTAGACTAAGAAATTATAATGTGTAATGATTATATTCCTTAAGTAAAAATATTATATCATAGGTTTAGGACTAATCAGAAACATCATTTCATCCATCGCATTAGTGGGATTCTTCGTCTTCCTTCTATATTAATTAACTATATTTCCCACTTTTCTACACTTAAATAATCTCTATATGAGGAATTTTCTTGGATGCTTATTTCAAAAATTATGCCATGTGGGTAGTCGAATTTTCTTTCCTTCATAGTATTTATCCACTAATCCTCCAAAATTAATCTCCATTCTCTACTTCTGATCTCTAGTCTTATAAGACCATTGAGACTCTACAATCCCTATCTCAACATTATAGGAATAATGAACAATTTCATTATAGCTATGAATGTCTCCAATCATCAAGGATTTTAGAAGACATATATTTAATTCACTATAAAAGAAGTCAATATTAATTTCATAGTTAATACCAATGTTGGAGGTGTACCATGATTTAATTGTGAAGTTTTCATCATTATACCTAATAGATTCATCCAATTTTGCTTGATTTTAAGGAATTCCCTCAACATTTTAAGATAGAGAAAATGGAGAAAATATGTATTAAAAATATATTATTGATCTTTCTCATTAAATTTATTTGATTTCACCCTTGTCCTATTCATTATTTAATATAGTCAACTACTAATCAGATTCGACCTTTATGAGATAAATGGGAAATGGGACTTTATCTTTCATAGATAACTAGAGGACATTGAGTATCTTCTCATATGAATTAAAAACATGTTCTATGATTAGGGGATCAAAATATCCACTAATATTTTGATAAATTTTCCATATAAAGGACTCAAACATTATCTTTCTCTTTATTTGGAGAATGGGTTATTCCACATGATTAAAGTTATTATTCAAAATCAGGTTAAATTAAGCAAGAAATTATATAATTTTCTCAACTACCACCCATTAAGGGCCTCATTTTCAAAATCATCACATTTTCCATCGCATTAGTTATTGGAATAATTACTCCAATTTATAGCCATTAGAAAAAATAAAGGAAAATATTGGATGATAATACTAAAACATAAAATCGTATAAAAGGGAAAATATTAAGATGGAAGGAATAAATCATAAATGACATGTATATCTTGACTTATGAATTTAATGGTTTCAATATAGGTTATATATGGTAATTTTCATATTATGTTCTATAACATAACTTTTTCTATATTACATAATAAAATTCCACAATAATATATTCAATTATTCAGAATAGTTCATAATAATTATGTGAATTAGCCTAGGAATATCCCATGGGAGTTCGAAACCAGGTGTGTAGTTGGGCCCAATTTTTGTGCTCTAATTGAAGATTTATTAAATAACTAACAAACCTTTTTTGGGTTATTACCCCACCATGTATCTATTTTTGAGCCTACATATACTAGTTTGTATCTATAAATGGATTTCAATTTTAGGAAATCATATGCTCTATAATTTACCAAAATTTTAGGACGTTTTATTTAAATTTATTTATAGGTTTTCACTAATTTATTGTTATAATAGTCCTAGAAAATAACCAGACCTTTATGTGATGCCAAATATATCAACATGAGTCTATTATACAATTTATTTTAGGATTTTTAATATAAATTTTAAAAACACTACCCATAAATCTAGAGTTCTAGTTACTTTAAGAGATTAGAAACATAATACAAAAACCATAATATAAGCTACATATTCATTATTTTCATCTCCACAAAGTGATATTAAATTCTTTTGAAATTATTTGACTACATATGATATCTAGGGGAATACATAAAAAAATGAGTGAGCTATAAATCCCAATAAGGAGAAAATTAAGCATGAGGACAAGTAATACATATAAGACAAGGGGAATGTCATGATAATATTAAAGAGAAAGATCATATATTTTTTCATGAAATAATGGAATAAAGAAGATGATATCATAGGATAACATCATCATAATACTGTGGAAGAACATAGTGCATGACATCATAATCACAAGTCTAGGCTCCCTGCCAAAACAACATAACTTAGTGTTCTAGGTTCACTACCCCTTACCATACATGGTATATCCTTTGATGAAAACATTACCCAATAAATTGGGGGATATATAATTCTAGTACAAACCATCATATTTAGACCATATATGTGTATATGTGTTTAATATAAAGAAATCATAAGTATGGCATAAGATTGATAAAAACCATAAAAATTAAATGAGTTTCCTAATATTGTCTTATAGCATAACCAAATGGAATATTATAAATATTCACATGGAATAAGGGATTAATGACTTATTGGATGTTAATAAAAAAATAAATAAGAATGTTATATGAAAAATAAGTTCATTTTAAGTAAATAAATAAAAAATATATGAGAATAATCTTTGTAAATTAACCACTTCAGTAAGGTTTTATGAAAAGGGGTAAAGAGTATTTAAATTAGGTAAGAGCATAATAACATTATTAAAATGAGAAATGAACCCAAATGTTTTCCCATAAAAGAAATATGTTTTTTAGAAACCATGGAATGTTAAGATCATTATATATAGTGGTATATGAAAATATATAAGAAATAAACGAGTTCTCTTGAAATGGGTATACTTAAAAGAAATAATTGAGATGGGAAATTGAAGAACATGTATTATACCCAATAAATAAAGGTAAATTTAACTAGGTTTATATGTAAGGAACATATATAAAAAAATTTAATAGTTAAATGAGAATATGAAGAGTTAATGGGGGAAAATAAGGATAATATGTAACCCAAATTTAATGAGGTTGGTTTAGAAGATCCCTTACCATAGATTCTTGACACCAACAGTGTGTTATTATAAAATCATGAATAGTATAATTAAATTTATTAATTATTTTATTGAGAACTATTTTGGTATATTTCATTTATTATTAATATTTTTTATAATAATTGTTTTATGATATTATGATTATTTTCCCCTTACAGTGGATGTTTGTTACATGATTCTAATATTTTTTTTCTTTGTTATTATAAAAACACTTGTATAATGAGAGAATAAAAATATAAGTGTAACAAGATTATTTTCAAGTTATTATAGAGTTTTATATGGTCCCAAGTATTCATATGGGTTCTAATATAGGTATTTTTAATTTAGTATAAATTTTATCATTATACGGTTAGTTCATTTAGGAGGTTTTTTGACCATAATGAAATTATTTTATTTTATTTAACTTTATGACTATTTATCAATTTCATAATATAAAAATTATGTAATATAATTATTTATATCATTTTTAACCATATAATTTTTTTTATAATCATCCATGAAGGAAATGATGAAATATGAAATATGTTGTTCATATATGTGGTGAAGCAACCATAATATAAACAACATTTTCATTATAGAATAAAATGAGGTGAGGATATATAATGGATATTCCCTTAATATTATAACATCTTAGTATATTAATAATATTTTTTTTATTACACTATCATGGATAGAATTTATTTGAGGAGGTATAAGAGGAAAATAATTTATGGGAATTAGGTCGAGAACATTATCATTTCCTTTGGATGTTCACTCTTAGGCTACAAATTATGGCTATTTAGTTGGTCTCTTAGTGATAAAAACACTTCTGGGACATGGGTATAATGTTTGGGAAATATTAGGATAGTTTTGGGTTATCAAAGAGGATTATAATTTGTGTATTATTGGTTTGGTGGGTAGTGTTACTTATAAGGGGGGAGGAGATTTTTTTAAAATAAAATATTAGAAAAACATATTATTTCTTCATTAAGAGACCCATCATGTCACTAAATAGTAATGAGATCATAATTTTACAATAATGTGGCCAATTAAATATGCATATAACTTCTTGAAACCTCAAAAATTATTTCATAACTACTATTAAAAAATATAGTACTTTTGAAGAACTTATAAGGTATTTTATTATTTCACCTCCATGTTTTTTATGAAAAACAAAATAACCCTTCACCCTAACAATATTTTTAAATGTATATTAAAAAATTAAGTCCATTTAATAAAAATAATTTTCTAAATATAAGAACTATAATATTTATTTAAAATCCATATGTATTGAAGAAATATTTTTTATGACACGTTTAAATATATTACAATGAAAAAAACACTTACCAAATTTATTAAAATTTATATAATTTTATGTAACCATTTTATTAAAATTAAATTTTATTTGAAAATTTTCAATTTATCAAAAATATTTATTTTAATGAAAATAAAACATATATTTTTTTCAAAAATATATTTATTGTTTCATTATGTAAAACATTTATTTAATCATATTGTACACCTTTATTTAATTGTATTATGATAGAAATTCCTTATGTTTTTATTTATTAATACTCTAACTTACTAAATTTCACCTTTAACTTATTCTTCCCACAAATATTAAAAACAATATATAATCCCAGTAAACACCATTTTGTTTCTAAAAGAATTTACACATCAATACTACTTATGACGTAGATACGTAACTCATTATTACACCAGCATAATCCCTCAGGGTGAGGTGTGTAACTTTAGTAGTTTAATGGGAAGGTTTGGCAGGCATTTATCTATTGGTGATCTCAATTTACTTGAAAAAATCCTATAAACAACACATCTTAAGCTTTAATTATTAAATTTATTCTTGGTATTGGTCAACGGAGAACCACTAGTGATGTTATATCCAACAAAGAACTAATAAATAAGCTTCATAAGGGATGATCATACTAGTTTGGGATATATTTTCTCCCTTATACATAAATTAACTCTTATTATTACCCAAATTATTTACTAATTATAATGGTCACTTTATAACTTAAATATTACCAATAGTCATACTGCTCAACAGTCACAATAACCAATGGTTATATTATGGACATATTTATTTAATAATGTTATAAATTAATAATAATTATTCATTTATATATTATATATTTAATGTGATTTATTCTATATCTTATTAATAAATATGGCAAACATTTTTTATTCAAAATATAACATCCATATATAAAAGTGTATGTCGTTACATTCTTCCCTGTTATAAATTTTTTCCTTGAAATTTCATTTCATACACAAATATGAATATATATAAGGGTTATTATCATTCATTACTTGGTATGGTTCCATTATTTCATCTTAATACTTATGCTTCCTTCAAATAACTTTGACACTGTGAGTTTTCTTTTTTGTATTGAACATTTTCTCTATGGAAAAATATCTTCATCGGTTGTTTTTTATAAGATAAATCATGCTCTATCATAACACCTATGGCTTTGGTACGTGTGATGGATTTGGTACCTATTCTTTATGAGGGATACGTGGAATATGTCATGAACTTGATATAGGTTATTTGGGAGTTCTATTCGATAGGCCACCACCAATACGATCTAGCATCTCAAAGTGTCTAATGTATATGTGACTTAGCTTCCCCTTCTTCTCAAAACTCATGAATATCTTTCATCAAAATATAAAAAGGAATAATTTATTTCATAAATAAAACTCTAGATCACATTGATGATTGTTTTATAGATATTTATTCAATATTATACTACTTTGATGTGTTAATAAATGGACTTAACATTCTTCTTTCATTTCTTCAATGAATTCAGGTCCCATGAGCTTGTGTTCAAAGAAATCATCCTAACAGATGTATGTTCTACATTTCTTCTCATGGAGGTCTTCACAAAGATTCATATTGATAATTCAGTGGAAGATATTTTTATTTGAGAAATCAATCAGCAGAATATGTTAGTCCCACCCTCCTTTAAAGTCTATAAAGTAAGAATTCAACATATGCTAATGTGTTTAGATCGTCCATTTGTATTATCCATATATCTTGGGGTTATATGTCATACTAAAGTTTAACTCTCTATTTAAGGAGTGATGATTATTTTTCCATGATTTGGATCTGAAACTCGAATCTGAATTAGATAGAATCGATATTGTTATTCCATTCAGTCTTACTAATTCTCAAATGTATACCTTTGCAGTATGATTTAATGAGAAGTCATATTGAATGGAAATAAATGGAGAATACTTTGTTTAATTTTATGATATAACTGATATGGAATTATATTCATTTACTATTTTTGGAATACCTTTAACAAAATCTATGGTGATGTCCTCCCATTTCCATGAATGTATGGGTAATGGCCGTGTCATCCCCTCAGACTTTTTCCGTTCATCCATCACTTATTGGCATACCAGGTATATAGATGTCTATTCACTGATATCCTTCTTCATGTTTTCCCACTAATATTACTCTTAGATATATTTATACAACTGTTTTCTCCCTAGTTATATATATAATATTGATCTATAATCATTATTCAACACCTCCATATTCATCTAAGTCTATAATGGTACACATATTCATGTCCCAAATATCACAATTCCGTCTTCATCAATGGTCAACTCTAAATATTTACCTTTTCTTATAGTATCTACATTATGTTACATATCAACACCATCTCTTTAAGATTCTTAAAATTCTCAATAATGTATGGATAAGTGATAATTTGAACAAGGTTATATAATATTCCTTCAATTATGATCTCAATGTCTATCCTTTACAGGTATATAATGATTATATCCTTCTCAATATTCATCATGGATATGGTTATCAAATATTTTATATATAGATCATATTACAATTTATTCTCCTTTCTATAATAGTGTTAGAATAATCAGTCATTGTCCCTAGTCATCTCTAACCATATTAATTGATAAATATTGATTTATTTCTATGTGAATATATAATTGAGGCTCTTATCATCTGCATATATGTCACAATTATCCCAATTGAGATAATTCCCCTAAATAATCAAAGAAAATATTATCATATCCAACTCTATATCATGCATTAGATAATTTTTCTCATGGAATTTAAACTATCTAGAGGCATAGGCTATCACCTTATCACTTTTCATGTGTACACAACCCAATTCCTTCGTGGATGAATCACTATAGATCACAAAACCTTCCCTAATTGTGGGTAGTTTAAGTGAATTTATAGTGATTAGCCTCTTCTTTAACTCTTTTAATGTCTCTTCACATTTATTAGTCTAGATAAACTTCTCTCTCTTCCAAGTTATCTTAGTTAGTGAGTTTTAAAATCATGATAAATTAATAAAAAATCCCCTATAGTACCCTAATAACGCATGAAAACAATGAATATCTATTATTGATATTGGTATGGGATATTTATTAGTCACATTTTTCTTTAAAGGATCCATAGATATTTCTTTTTTGGTGATAACATTACTCAATAATGTTACTTTCTCCGTCAAAAATCCCATTACTATACTTTTCATATAACTTAAACATTATAAATTTCCTTTGAACATTCCTAAAATGATCCTTCATGGTTTTATAATATATTAGAATATTATCTATAAAGACTAATAAAATTTTTCGAGGTAATCTCTAAAGTATTTTTTATCAATTCTATGAAAATTTATAGAGCATTAGTATGACAACCCTGCTTTTTTATTACAACTTAAACATGATTTATTACATAAAAATTCACTTGATACAACAAGAAGATCGAGAGGTTTAGTGTATTTGGGGCTTAGGATCATTACATAAAAACTTAAAACATGAAATACAACATCTTTATTGAAAAATTCTTTTACATGACCACTACATTCCCTCGTACTTAGCATTGCATGGGATAACCTAAGGACATGCATAAGAAAAGGGTAAGCTATAAAGCCCATTAAGGGAATACACATGGAATAACATGAGGAGTACAATACATGTTAGACAATAGGCATATCAATAGAGAATAAAAGAAACATGAACATAAAGGAATGATAAAGTATGATAATCATAACATGGAAATGTGGCAACAACACTTAACATGGAATTAGCATGAGCCAAGGCTCATTGCACATAAAGAATGAGTAAACCCTCATTGCACATGAAGCACGAGTAAACCCTAATTGCACTTGAATAATAATGAGTCAACACTCATTGCACATGACGTATCATGATACTATACTTTACCCAATGCATTGGAGTGCTATAAGGGTGCACCCTTCTTAAACATTTCATTTCATGCATAAGTGTGCCACATGGATCATAAAACATGGATTCATAAAACATAATCATTTATTCTACGATAAAGGAATGTGGAATTCATACATGAAACTTTTTAATAAACAAGTAAAGTTGAATAAAGGTGGATTCCCTTGATAGAGAAATGGGTATGGTATCCACTACACAATGGCATTGGCTTAGAAAATTGGTGCGATTTCGGCAGCGTAACGACGTGACATAAAAATTCATAAAAAATGGTTGATGAGATAGAAAGGGGTTCCTAATCATATTTACATGTAATGGACAGTAAGGATTCCATATAGATACATTTCCCAACAATTGTAATGGAATTTATATTCATGATACAAAATTATTTCTTTAATGTGAAAGAAGAGAGAGAAGTTCCTTTCAGAATTTCGGCATAGTAACGGGTGTACATGGGAGGCATTTAATGAGAGAGAAAGGGGTCTCCCATCATTCAAAAAATAATAGGGCAGTATGGGGGAGGTTCAAAACCATACCACAATATTCATAATTGAAATTAAAAGGGCAAAACAACTTAAATAAAATTGACAAAAATGTGAAAGGAAGAAAAACCCTTACTTGGAAGTGTGCTTCCAAAGGCTAGAGAGAGGCTTGTGAGAGGAATATTGGGAGCTTGGGGCAACTTGGGAGGATTCTATAGAGAGTAGGGCAGAGGTTGGACGAACTCCAAGGGATTTTAGTGAGGAGGAAGTGGGAGCTTGGGTGGGTTTATATGGGAAAGGTGAGGGAATTCTTTATTATTTAGGTTTGGGTCCCCTTACATTAAATTAATCCAAACCACAAACCATCCCATGGTTTTTGCCCATGGTTTTTGTAAAATGGAAGAGGAAAACAATATTTTATAAGGCCCAAGTCCTAACTTCTTAAAATATTAGGGTTTCTTATGTGGAGGTGAGTCACACTCCCATGGAAATAAATTTAAAAAGGCAAAGTGTTGAATAAGTCTTGAGAGGTCCATTAATGCTTTGAGAAATAATTCAAACAAACCCAAAATCAATTTATTTTAATGATGAAACATATATTGGCTGAACATAATGATTATATTATTTTATTACAACACCATTGGGTCATTATGATGTCATCAAACACATTATATATTTAAATGGTATTTAATTTTTACCCAAAAATTTTACTGTCTCGGAAAATTATAAAAAATTCACCGTTGGATAATTTCGACGTCCTGATTCCAGAAATAATATTTATTTTATCTAAATTATTTTCTAAATATTTTAATTTTCACTTTTAAAATAAAAACTGACATTTATTGAAAATTCACGGGTTTTGACAAAAATGGATTTCAAACCTTAATAAAAATTTTAATTGCATTCATAAAATTATAAGATCATTTATATTTATTAAAAAATTAATTTAATATTATTATTATTATTTTATAAAAATATTATTTAATTCAAAAATCCCTTAATTTAATAAAATAGATTTCTTAATTAAATAATAACTAAAAACACCATTTGTACTTTAAAAACTATTTACAATGTATCAAAAATAACTAGAAATTATATTCATTATTATATAAAAAAATAATGTACATGAACATAGTACTACTTATTTGTTACATAACCCCTTAAAACAGCCGCATAAGACCTAAGGGTAAGGTGTGCGATGGTGACAGACTCTTGGGGCGGCTCGGATAACATCGCTCGAGTGGTAATCTCTATCAACTTCCACTTTTCCCATAGACGGTCCCATTCTTGCTTGACATGGTGAAGCTCAGCTTGGTCTTGGTCAAGGGAGAAGCCCAAGGATGCCACCTCTTTTCCGAGCTCTGACAAATGGGCTTCATATGGGGCAATTCTACTGGATGAGTCCATCGCTTCTTTTGTCTGAGTAAAATGGATTTGTTAAGGTCCTATATTTATACTAATCATGTGATCACTTTTCAATGGCTATATTAACAACGGTCAAAATTCTTAACATAAAATCAAAGAAGTTGACATCTTATAAAAACCTTTTTTATAAAGAGGCATTTAACTGGATCAAGAGGGATTTTCCATTAATGAAACTTTGGGTCGTTACAATATTCCTCCCTTAAGAAATTTCGCCCTCGAAATTTTCCTTTTCCCATACTAAAAAAAATGTGGGTAACTCAGCTTCATCATATCCTCCGATTCCCAAGTCACTTCTTCAAACTTTTGGTTTCTCCACAACACCTTGATGAGGGGCATTTTCTTATTTCGTAGAAATTTTTCTCTATGATCTAAGATCTTCCAAGGTTTCTCCTCATAAGAAAGATCATCTTCCAATTGTACCACCTCGGAAGAGAGTACATGTGAAGGGTCTGGTATGTACTTCCTTAAGAGGGATATATGAAAGACATCATGTACTTTGGCCATGGCAGGTGGAAGTGCTAGTCGATAGGCCACAGCCCCGACATGATCAAGAATCTCGAAGGGGCTGATGTACCTTGGACTTAACTTCCCTTTCTTTCCAAACCTCATGACCTTCTTCCATGGAGATATGCATAGAAAAACCATGTCTCCAACTTTAAACTCAAGTTCTTGTCGACGATTATCTGCATAACTCTTCTGTCGACTCTGAGCTACCTTGATATGATGCTGAATGGTTTCTACCTTCTCCACCATTTCCTCGGCCATTTCTAGTCCAAGCGGTTTACGTTCACCGACATCATCCCAACATGCCGGTGTTCTGCACCTTTTCCCATACATGGCTTCATATGGTGCCATTTGGATGCTCGAGTGGAAACTGTTATTATAAGAGAACACAACCAGAGGAAGATGTTGATCCCATCCTCCTTTAAAGTCCATTGAGCATGCTCTCAACATATCCTCAAGTGTTTGGATAGTCCGCTCGGATTGGCCATCAGTTTGAGGATGATAGGCCGTACTGAAGTTCAGTTCAGTATTCAGAGCATGTTGAAGACTCTTCCAAAACTTAGAGGTGAATCTTGGATCTCGGTCAGACACAATAGATAGTGGTATTCCATTCAACCTTACCACTTCCATGATATATATCCGCGCTAGTTGATCCAATGAAAAATCCTCCCGAATAGCAATGAAGTGTGTAGTCTTTGTAAGATGATCCAAAACAACCCATATTGCATTGTTGCCTTTGGATGTCCTTGGAAGTTCGGTGACAAAGTCCATGGTGATGTTCTCCCATTTCCATTCTGGTATGGGCAATGGTTGCATCATCCCCTTAGACTTCTGCCTCTCTGCCTTCACTTGCTGACACACCAAGCACTCTGATGTATATTCCGCTATCTCCTTCTTCATATTATCCCACCAAAAGTTTTCTCGGATATCTCGATACATATTTGTGCTCCCTGGGTGAATAAGGAAATTTGAACTATGTACATCATCCAAAAGTTCCTTCTTTAGCTCTGGACTTGATGGAACGCATAGTCTTTTCCCAAACCGCACAATTCCTTCTTAATTAACATTAAACTCTGAGGATTTCCCTTTTTTGATAGCTTCCACTTTTTCCTGAATTCCCACATCATCCTTTTGAGCATCCTTTAACCTTTCCAAAAGAGATGGTTGATCAATCATTTGTGAAAGGATTGATGATGTTCCCTTCTTTATGATTCCCACATCCATCTTCATCAAGTCTAAGAATATTGGATCATTCTCAATTCTCAACATTGATAGAATCGTTGGATCATTTCTACTTAGGTTATATGCCACCTTTTTCGCATTCCCAACGTGGTAATGGATTGAACAGTCATAATCCTTGATGAGCTCTATCCATCTTCTTGGGAACATATTAAGCTCAATCTGTGTGAATATGTATTTAAGACTCTTGTGGTCAGTATATATCTCACATTTCTCTCCATAGAGATAATGCCGCCAGATTTTCAAAGAAAAGATCATAGCCGCCAACTCCAGATCATGCGTTGGATAGTTTCGCTCATGGATTTTCAACTGCCTTGAGGCATAGGATATCACTTTATCATTCTGCATCAGCACACAACCTAATCCCTTCTTTGAAGCATCACTGAATACCACAAAAGGTTCCCCACTTGTGGTCAAAGTGAGCATGGGTGCAGTGATAAGACTGCTTTTCAACTCCTTGAATCATTCTTCGCATTCATCACTCCAAGAAAACTTTGCTCCCTTTCAAGTTAGCTTGGTAAGAGGGTTGGACAATCGTGAGAAATTTCTCACAAATCGTCGATAATATCCAACTAACCCCAAGAAGCTACAGATATCCGTTACCGATGTTGGCCTCTTCCATCCCTCAATTGCATCTGTTTTGGAGGGGTCCACAGATATCACATTGCTTGTGATGATATGGCCCAAGAATGAGACCTCCTTCAACCAGAACTCACACTTGTTGTACATTGCATAGAGCTTCTCCTATCGCAAAGTCTCTAGTACAATTTTTAAATACTCCTCATGATCCTCCTTGGTTTTGGAGTGTATTAGAATATCATCTATAAAGACTAACAAAAATTTATCAAGGTAATCTCTAAATACTCTATTAATCAAGTCCATGAATATTTCTGGAGTATTGGTGAGTCCAAAAGGCATTACTATGAATTCATAGTGCCCGTACCTTATACGAAAAGCAGTCTTGGGGACATCTTCCTTCTTCACCCTTACTTGATGATATCCCGACCGCAAATCCACCTTGGAGAAGTATTGTGCTCCACACAGCTGATCAAACAAGTCATCAATTCTTGGGAGAGGATAATAGTTCTTTATCGTGATTTTTTTAAGTTCACGATAATCGATGCAAAGCCGCATTGACCCATCCTTCTTCTTGACGAAGAGGACTGGTGCACCCCATGGTGAAGCACTTGGGCGTATAAACCCTTTATCCAGATTCTCCTGTAGTTGTTTCTTCATCTCTTTAAGCTCTACAACAGCCATTCTATATGGAGTCTTGGATATTGGTAGCACCCTAGGTATAAGTTCAATTGAGAACTCAACATATGTTCTTGGAGGAAGACCGGGCAGTTCCTCGGGAAACAATTCAGCGAATTCCCTCACAATAGGCATTTCTTCAAGGATGGTTTCTTCCTTGGACTCAATCATCTGAGCCAGATACGCGTTCTCATAAGGAAGTAATATCCATGCTTGAGATGATGGAGCTAAAATAGATTCATCTTCCTCCTGACAATTGTAAAGAATCGGGGGTCGATTCTCCATATGGAGTGTGATTTCCCTCTCCCGACAATTTATGTTGGCTCTGTATAAGGAAATCCAATCCATGCCAAGAATTGCATCAAATTCCACCAGAGGGAGTATGATGTGGTTTGCTGGGAAATTCAATCCACATATTATAACATGTGAGGACTTATATTCATGGGATGCAATGATTTCCCCATTTGTCGTACTCACCGACATCTTTACTTCCATGATTTGTGGTGGTGCTGGGATTGTTCAACTAAACTTTTGAGATATAAAAGAATGCGTAGAACCTGAATCAAAAAGTATGTTCGCTATTCTTGAATGAATAACTAACGTACCTGTCACCACTTCATTGTCGGGGTTCACTTCGGCAGAAGTGATGGAAAAAGCTCTTCCTTGCTGTCTTGGAGGTTATTGGTTGCCTCCGAAAACCCTTGGATTAGGGAACTGATTTGCAAAATGACTCGGTTCTTTTCATTTGTAGCATTTAACAACGTGTTGTGGTTCGAACGGAGCATTCCTATCCTCTGTCGCAGCCACGGGTCCTTCTTGCTGACAGTTAACAGCTAGGTGCCCTTCTCTTCCACACCTGAATCTTTTTCTCATCCCTTTAAGGCAATTTCTAGGGTTCTTCTTTCCGCACTTTTGGCAAGTGGGGTGATGGAACGTCTTAGCACCGTTGGATTTATCCATCGTCCCACCAGCATTGAAGTCCACCTTACGTTTCTTGTCCCCATGATACCCCTGTGATTCCCCGATCTCCATTTCAACCTTGAGGGCACATCGGACAATTTCCTCATAGCTGTCGAAGTCACGAATCGCTAATGATTTCCTCAAGCTAGGCTTCAGCCCACTAAAGAAGCGGTCAACCATGTATTTGGGGGTAACGACAAAGCTGGAAGCGTATCGTGCAAGTCTTGTGAAGTTTTCCTTGTACGCTCCAACAGATTCTTCATCTTATTTCTTGAGGGAAAAGAAGTCCCTTTCCATATTAAGCCGGAGGGTGCGCGGAAAATATTTATCAAAAAACATCTTCCGAAAATCCTTCCATTCCAACGCCTCGATCTCCTCCTCAGGCTTCGTATTTTTGATCAACATCCACCATTGATCAGCTTCACCCTCCATATGATAAGCTGCCAGGAGAACCTTCTCTTGTTTAGAACATTGGAGGATAGAGAATATCTTTTCAATGGAGTTGATCCATTGTTCAGCGATCGTGGGATCAGATGATCCACTAAAAGTAGGAGGCCTTTGCCTCATGAACCTCTCGATAGCGACTTGTTATTTCTTAGGGGGGGTTGAATGTTCCTCTTGACCAATGTTTATATTCAAAACTTGAGTTATCTGAGAGAGAAGCATGACAAAGATTGCGATTCCCACTCCCATTGGATTTGGAATCTCATTAGTACAGTCATCACACTGATCTTCACAACGGTTGTTAGCCCGAGTCCTCCTATTACCGGCCATTGGATGGAATAAAAGGAAAGTTAGGGGTAACACATAAAGGGTAATCCAAAGACAAAAGTTGATGACTTATAAATAAACTCTCATTTCCTTAACTCATGAGTCTATAGGCTTCAATCTAGGCTTTTCATGATCTACTTTCTAACATATATTCTTAGGGGATTTTTTTTAATTCCCTTAATAAGGGTTCATACTAAGCTTTTGAATTTATCAAAACATATCCCCTGGGAGTGTCATAACCAAGAATGCAGCAAGTCCCATTTTCGTGCACCAGTTCCTGTTCGAGTCTATCTCAAAGCGGTGTTTTCGTGTTTTACCCCTAGGATACATCTGTGCCAGAGTCGCCTCTACCTGCTCGTATCCAGACAGGGATGTATTTATTTGATAAACCACTTACTTAGTACTTACCAAAACTTAGGGATGTTTTTATTATACTTACTCTTGTATCTAAGGCTTTACTAGGGTTTCCTAATCCCAAAAATAACTAAACCTATCCTCTGATACCAACTATGACAACCCTTCTTTTTTATTACAACTTAAACATGATTTATTACAAAAAACTTCACTTGATACAACAAGAAGATAGAGAGGTTTAGTGTCTTTGGGGCTTAGGATCATTATATAAAAACTTAAAACATGAAATACAACATCTTTATTGAAAACTTCCTTTACATGACCACTACATTCCCTCATACTTAGCATTGCATGGGATAACCTGAGGACATGCATAAGAAAAGGGTGATCTATAAAGCCCAATAAGGGAGTACACATGGAATAACATGAGGTGTACAATACATGTTATAAAATAGGAATATCAATAGATCATAAAAGAAACATGAACATAAAGGCATGATAATGCATGATAATCATAACATGGAAATGTGGCAATAACACTTAACATGGAATTAGCATGAGCCAAGGCTCATTGCACATAAAGCATGAGTAAACCCTCATTGCACATGAAGCAAAAGTAAACCCTCGTTGCACTTTAATAAGCATGAGTCAACACTCATTGCACATGACGTATCATGATGCTATACTTTACCCAATTCATTGGAGCGCTATAAGGGTGCACCCTTCTTAAACATTTCATTTCATGCATAAGTGTGCCACATGGATCATAAAACATGGATTCATAAAACATAATCATGTATTCCACGATAAAAGAATGTGGAATTAATACATGAAACTTTTTAATCAACAAGTAAAGGTGCATAAATTTGGATACCCTTGATGGAGAAATGGTCATGGTATCCACTACACAATGGCATTGGCTTAGAAAATCGGTGTGATTTTGGCAGCGTAACGGCGTGACATAAGAATTCATAAAAAATGGTTGATGAGAGAGAAAGGGGTTCCTCATCATATTTACATGTAATGTACAGTAATGAGTCCATATAGATACATGTTCCAAAAAATTTAATGGAATTTAGATTCATGATACAAAATTATTGCTTGAATGTAAAAGAAGAGAGAGAAGTTCCTTTCGGAATTTCGGTATAGTAACGGGTGTACATGGGAGGCATTTAATGGGAGAGAAAGGGGTCTCCCATCATTAAAAAAATAAGAGTGAAGTATGGGGGAGGTTCTAAAACATACCCCAACATTCATAATTGAAATTAAAAGGGCAAAACAACTTAAAGAAAATTGACAAAAATGAGAAAGGAAGAAAAAGCCCTTACTTGGAAGTGTGCTTCCAAAGGCTAGAGAGAGGCTTGTGAGAGGCTTCTTGGGATATTGGGGAACCTTGGGAGGATTCTAGAGAGAGTAGGGAAGAGTTTGGACGAACTCCAAGGGATTTTAGTGAGGAGGAAGTGGGAGCTTGGGTGGGTTTATATAGGAAAGGTGAGGGAATTCTTTATTATTTTGGTTTGGGTCCCCTTACATTAAATTAATCCAAACCACAAATCATCCCATAGTTTCTGCCCATGGTTTTTGGAAAATGGAAGAGGAAAACAATATTTTATATGGACCAAGTCCTAACTTCTTAAAATATTAGGGTTTCTTATGTGGAGGTGAGTCACACTCCCATGGAAATTAATTTAAAAAGGCAAAGTGTTGAATAAGTCTTGAGGGGTCCATTAAAGCTCTGAGAAATAAGTCAAACAAACCCAAAATCACTTTATTTTAATGATAAAACATATATTGGCCGAAAATAAGGATTATAGTATTTTATTACATCACCATTAGGTCATTATGATGTCATAAAACACATTATATATTTAAACGGTATTTAATTTTTACCCAAAAGTTTGACTGTCTCAGAAAATTATGAAAAATTCACTGTTGGATAATTTAGACATCCTGATTCCAGAAATAACATTTATTTTATCTAAATAATTTTCTAAATATGTTAATTTTCACGTTTAAAATAAAAATTGACATTTATAAAAAATTCACGGGTTTTGACAAAAATGGATTTCAAACCTTAATAAAAATTTTAATTGCATTCATAAAATTATAAGATATTTTATATTTAATAAAAAATTAATTTAATAATATTATTATTATTTTATTAAAATATTATTTAATTAAAAAATCCATTAATTTAATAAAATATATTTCTTAATTAAATAATAACTAAAAACACCATTTGTACTTTAAAAACTATTTACAATGTATCAAAAATAACTAGAAATTATATTCATTATTATATAAAAAAATAATGTACGTGAACATAGTACTACTTATTTGTTACATAACCCCATAAACAGCCACATAAGACCTAAGGGTAAGGTGTGCGATGGTGAGAGACTCTTGGGGCGGCTCGGATAACATCGCTCGAGTGGTAATCTCTATCAACTTCCACTTTTCCCATAGACGGTCACGTTCGAGCTTGACATGGTGAAGCTCAGATTGGGCTTGGTCATGGGTGAAGCCCAAGGATGCCTCCTCTTTTCCGAGCTCTGAAAAATGGGCTTCGTATGGGGAAATTCTACTAGATGAGGCCATCGCTTCTTTTTTCTGAGTAAATTGGATTTGTTAAGGTCCTATATTTATACTAATCATGTGATCACTGTTCAACGGCTATATTAACAATGGTCAAAATTATTAACATAAAACCAAAGAAGTTGACATCTGATAAAAACATTTTTCATAAAGAGACATTTAACTGGATCAAGAGGGATTTTCCATTAATGAAACTTTGGGTCGTTACAATTAGTAACTATAGAAGAAATTGCTATAAACTCATACTATTTTTACCTTATATGAAATGTATTCTTGGGAATATCCTCCTTCACCTTAAATTAATGATATCATAATTGATGATCCACTTTAGAGAACTACTAATACCCATGTAGTTGATCAAAAAAGGCATCAATTTGTTTTATAGGATACATGTTCCTTATCATGGTTTTTTTGAGTTCATGAAAACCAATACAGTGGTTAATTAACCCATCATACTTCTTGGCCAAGAGGACTGTCACACACTATTATGATGCATCTCAATGTATGAAACCCTTATATTTATTCTCTTATAGTTCCTTATTTGGTTCTTTGAGTTCAATGCGGGCCAATTTATAGGGAATCTTTTATAAGAATAGAGATATAGGTATAACTTCAAATGAGAACACAAACTATTGATTATAATAAATACTAGGAAATTATTTGGGGAATACATAAATATATTCCCTCACAATTGTAATGTATTCAATGATAGTCCTTTAATAAACCTCCATCATCTGATCTGATGTGGAATATCATGAAGTAGATTCCCAACACTACTAAATCATGTTACTCGGATGATTTAAGGTACACAGGTGTTTAGGTTTTCTAGATAGCCTATGTCATCATGCATTTTTATTACATGACTTCTAATATAATTCATTAACAAATATTAAATAAATTACTATGAAGGATCTTTTGAGGTCTAGTGTCTTGGAAAATTGGTACTAAATACTTTAATTACATAAAGAAAATGTAAACATAAATATTATTTATTCATTTTTAAAGACTCTTTCTTTATTTCATCCTAGGTCACCTCACTTCAAGTAATTTATAGGGGACATACAAAAATTAAAAAAAGTGATCATAAATCCCAATAATAGATTAACAAAGGAAATGGAACATGAATGGTCATCATTGATAATACATGAGGCATAACATGATAGAATGATCATAAGTACATCATACATAACATGGAAACGTATTAATAACATAAAATTGATATATACATAAGAATATCACCAAGGTACCATAAATCATAGTTACCAAGGCTATTTGATAAGGTATCCTAAAACATGTCATCTATAGAGATTGATTCTTTACCCAGTGCATTGGATCACTATCAAGGTATACCCTTCATATTAATTAATTAATTCCAGCCACATTGATCATCATAATTAGTTTAATCAATAACTCATTGAGAATAAATAATGTTCTTGATATAAAATCCTTGAGTGAATAAGTTCCTGATGATTTGATCATTACATCATTTTTATCCCATGAAAAGTTAATGTGGGTTTCATAAATGTAAATCCAAAAATAAATAAATTATGTTGACATCTAGGTGAATTAAAATGGATAAGGATTTTGGTTATTAACAATATAAGAATATATCATGTAAAAATGGAAAATTCAAGAAATGAATTCTAATGCCTAAATTTTCATAACAAGGATTAAAGAAATGGAATAATTTCTTGACCCGGCCCAATAGGGTTGAGCTGCAACTACCCCAAGCTCTCCTCTATAGGATTGGGGTGGTGATAAGCACTAGAAAGGCATATCTAATAGGGGAGGAATTTTCCTAATGTACCTATACATACACACCCAACTATCTCAATACGGAAGTGTATAGGAATGAATAAAAAATATGCAATATCTAGAGTAATAACCATACATGAAAAACCTCTAGGGTTTACAAGAGTACGCCAGTGTGAACTAAAAATTAAATGGTAAAAATACATTCCCAACTAGAAAGATGTCCCAAATTGACAAAACATGAAGAGTTTATGTTGAGGGGGGCCAAATCCAAATCTAAAAGCGTTGACCACCATACATGATCCAATACACTAGGTATATCTATGCTTCTATGTATTCACTGTCAACCTATCCTTTGACTACATAATACATGACATGTGTGGGAAAATCAAATTCATGGGTGAGTATATACATACCTAGTAAGATGCCCTGAAAGCTGAAGGGGGTAGTAAGATACCAGATAGGAATAGATAGATAGCTCAACCCAAAGCAAGATAGTACCAAACCCAAAAAAATGGAAATATATATATATATATATACACACACACTCAGCTAATGAAACCCAAATGAGAGAGAAGTTGATCTACATCTCATAGAAAAATTTGGGAAAAGAGTTCCAATAGTTCCGAATACCCATCATCGATTTCCATCATCTTTCATGTCTATCCATAATTATAAGAGTGTGGAGATACCATGCCTCACCAATATTCCACACAGCTAAGGGGGTACAATCTCTAAGTTGAGGACCCACAGCCAAGTGCATCAGAGGGATACCACTTTATTTAATGAGGACTTATGCCCTAATTCCATAGATAGTACCACTCAGTAATTAGAGGAATCATAATATAATTCAATTGGGGGAACCACTATGTATAACAAGGAATCATGTTCTAATTTCATAGAGTCATACCACTCATATAATAGATAGAGGATCCATGGTTTACCAATCAGAAGGGTTCCACTATAATGGTCAGTAGAGGAACCAAGCTCGGCCCGACTAGAGGGTAACACTCAATTAATCAGTAGAGGACTCATTCCCATTCTGTATGGTGGATTCTGGTCTAATAGTCGAGGAACCATGCCTAGATACCGTAGGAGTGTACCATTCTAATGGTCGATAAAGGACCCATGCCTAGTCCTCCTGAAGTGTTCCACTCAACTAATCGATAGAGGAACCATGCCCAACCTAGATAGAGGGTCCCACTCTAATAATCAATGACCCATTCCATTAAACTACAAGATATTTCCACTATTATAGAATATAGAGGACCCATTACCTTCCAAGTTTGATGGTTCCATTATGGTGGTTAAGGACCCATGCCCTGATTCCACAGGAGGGTGCCACTCAGTGGATAGGTAGATGACCCATGTTGTATCCCATTAGGAGGGTTACACTCTAAAAATCAATAGAGTACCCATACCTATCCCAAATGGAGGGTTACGCTCTAATACTCAAGTACCCTTACCCTAACATCATAGGAGAGTGCCACTCCAATAGCATATATTGGACCCATTCCCTGCCAAGTAGGAGGGTTCTTCTCTAATCTCTCAGAAGACCTTTCCCAATCACTTCTATCATAGAGCATCTCCTAAATAATTTACATGACCAAAAAATCTCAAATAATATCTCAAAAGAGACATCAAAGGCCCCTATTCTATTCTACATAAAAAACACTTAGGATAGGCTACTCGTGGGATAAAATCCAAGTACAAATGATGGACATATAAGTCATTAAAGTTTCTTAAAAAGGAAATAAGGGGTGCACAATATATATGGGACCCACATGGCATGTGGTCCCATTCCTCTATATTTGTGTCCCTTTTAGTACACAGCTCACTAAACACACAGCACTACACAACATGTAAGTGACTCAGCCCCCAAGGGTCCTGCTCATGCTCCCTGGTCTTGTCCCTATAAGGTTACCTATGTCCATGTAATCTGGTATATGTATTTTATAGGCCTGGCTGTAACTTGGCATGTACCGCCTACTCAAGTTTGTGTTCTCTTCAAAGTGAACAACAATACTCCCATAATACATGGTGTGCAATGAAATCTGGAACCTATGTGTGTACCCTATATACATGTCAATCTTCTTATGTAGGTTTACACTATGTGTTGTATTTAACTCCAAGAGAAAACCTATCCATTATAGAAACTGGATGACATAACATGTGTTCTTAGGACTACACGGCATGTAGTCAGGTTTTAAAAAAACTTATATCTTCACCTCACATCTCAAATATATCCCCTTCACTTTGATATATGTCCAACATCAACCCATTTAATAGGGTATTCACCTTTGCAAGCCATTTCATCCCTTCGATGGCCAGAAATCAGTGTTTCAATTATCTCGACTAGAACCCATTCACCGCTAGTCATGCATGGTGTCTCTTACATGCTTAAATCTCAATCCCAAATCCCAGATCCATGAGTAACATAACCCACATATGAAAAAATCCTTATAATCCATCCTTTATTCATCATTCCATTCATCTTACATGAATCAATCGTAAATCCAGGGGTCTGATCGGGCTAGGTACCACCCGGAATTTTCGAACAGATACCTCATATGCCATTTGGTGAAAGACACGAAGAATCATTGGGAGAAATGCCTAATAAAAAAGTTTTAATGATCATTGTACAAGATTTCATTTCCAACAAACACGAATGGGGTAGACCATGGTAAGAAAAACTGAATAATCAGTTTAAATTTATTGCACCAACATAAGGAGAGGCACAAATAGATAAGATCAAATGAAGAAAAGTGATCAAGCTCAATCTATTTAGTCAATTTGGGAAGAAACCACCAATTTACATTTCCTATATGGAATTGGATCATTCAACAGGGAAGAAGGATCTGTATAATGATTGAGAGAAGATGTAGGATTCATTAGACCTCATTCGTCCTAGATTTCGAGGTCAATTAGTATTGGATTATAATTCACCATTGAGAGGGTGGAATAATGCATCTCAATGTTCCCAAGGTTATGCAGATAACTATGATGATCCTCCCATGGCCTCTTTTATTTTAACACATCGCACCGACCAATTTTAAGTCGTGACTAGGGTAAACATCAAGTTATGGACTCAACTATGGTATTTGATTTCATATCCAAGCTTCCATTTTAGATTTTTCCCATTTTCATTAAGAAACTAGACGTGTTTAATATAAAAAATATTTAATATTTTTATAAAATTAATTTCAGGTGCACCAGGCCTTAGAATCTCATGTCCTCTTAGATCCTAGATCTTCAAATATATCTATAAATATTGAAATGTTTTATAAGTTAAAAATAGGGTCTATAAATCATTCCTTCCTTCAATATTTTCATCCCCAAAAAGATAAAAACACATATATCAAGATGTTGAGCCAACTTCTAGCTCTCCTACTCCCTAGATCTCTCCTAAAACCTCTTTCACTGCAACAACACATGAACAAAGGGGTTGGTCCACCCAAACAGTTTCCTCTCCTACTAATCCTTCATCACCATCGGGTGCTACACAAAATTGGATCCACCAAACAATCCCAGTACTTCCTGCTAAGTGAATATTCGACCATGTTTCCCCTCCCAAAATTATAGAATATCTAAAATTCATTATACTATAGGAACTCCAACTAAAATTTCTATCTCAATTTCAACTCTCTTTGTGTGAATACATACACATTTCAAGTCTCTCTGAGAAAAGACCACTAATGTCAATTCTAGGTCATGAGTCACAAAGTTCAACTCATGGGATCCCAACTACCATGAACCATATGTGATAGAATCCTATATTTACATCAACAAACATTTGATCCAAGATCTTGAGGTATTAAAATATACTATATACTACATTCCCTCCTATAGTAGTCCCAAAATAGGATCACTCCTAAGCCTCATCCTTGACTCCTTGAAGGCCCTCTGGAACTACTCAATCCAGGTAAACAACTTCCCTTTCTATATCATGGTGATCAAAGGGGATTCAACCATGGTTATGTCCACCAAAAGCCTCTTGAATCCATAAATGACTCCACATGAGTTACCCATAACACTGGAACTCTCGAAGCATGTCTACAATCCATCTTCAAGTGTATCACATGATCCTACTCAGACATTGAGGACATAAGTGTGTCATCTATAATTAGGCATAATACTCCAACTTCAAAGTCACCTACTTTTGGGGACATCAATCTAGACCTCACCCCAATATCTCAACTGCCTATTAGGAAAACAACATAGGGTTTCCTAGGTGAACACAATGGGTCTTAAAAATCCATACCTCTGTATACCATCCAAATACACCAATATCTCTCGCATCCCCATAGGTTTATCCATTGTGCTAGCACAAACATCGTACCATACCTGGTGCAAGTCTATATAGAGTTACATCTCATGGTGGGGTGGTAAAACTGGTACGTCATCATATTCCACCATCATTAGAGGTTTCTGAAAGCTCATATGATCCACTAATCTATGGGTAATACTATCCAAATCATAAATCAGATATAACCTCCTATGAATGAGATCATCCTTATCTGTCTATGGATTTCTCCTCATCAAGGTAGAAAACTCTATCTCACTACCCAGAAGCTCTACCATACTCATTGGTAGAAATCATCAGAGCGTAGATAGTCAAAAACCAGTCTATACTGAGGAAAAAATCATAGCGTCACACTAACTCTATGGAAAGACATTGTGTGAGGCTATCTCTTCTCATTGATTAAGGTTTACCCATTAGAAAAAATGTGTGACCACCGATCATCTATGCAAGATTCCCTAACATAAGGTTCGAAAAAAGGGCCTCCATTGGTATCTATAGGTCTTTAGAAGGGGTTATGCACATGTAAATGTGGCATCTGACTCTTTTCTGACAACTAAAACTGGAGTAGTAGTGAAACAGGCCATACCCCAAACAACACTCATGCCTCCCATCTAGAATCCCCATATATCGGGAGCTCATCATTTCCCTTTCTTTCCTAATCTCCTCAACTTGGGCATACTCTGACACTCCATCACATCCACACATCCCAAACATAAAATTCAAAGGGACTCTTATGCCACACCATAACCCTATCCTTTGTAGGTGGAACTAACTCTCCCCCATGGTTTTGAATTGCATCAAAAGGATGTGTCTCGTTGGAGGAGTTTTCTATTTTCCTGGAATGTCTGATTCCAGGCTAAAACATCTCTATCATAGGAATCTACCAACATTCAGTGTCATCCTGGAGAGGTCTCACTGCTATGATCACCATTTAAAGGGTCCTATCTGAGAAGGATATTAAAACCACAGGATTGGACCTGAACTCAAAAAACTAAGATGGTATTATGGATCAACATGAAATGTGGGTGATCTCTACCTCAAAAGCCTACAATTCACACTATGTACAGGTGTTTCATTTTATAGTACCACCAGAACCAACTAATTCTCTATGAAGAGAACTGGTCATGAGTACAACCATCCGATTAGACGGGATATCCCTAAGTCTAAAAACAAGGATCACTAATTAAATCAAACCCTCTTATTACTATGTATATAGATCATCATAGAACCACATAGGCCTCTATAACTTGAAATCATGGATTTCATTAAGCATGCGTGCATCCTCGTCTAGATATAACGGTATGGTCTGGTACTTGATAGGTGGGGGCATTGCTACCAACCTGCCTAGAGGAAAGATCTCATGTGATGGAACATAAAATGGGGCATTATCTCTCATCGGATTGTCATCACAATCTGAAAATTGATAACCTAGATGGATGTATTCATGGAGGTATCTCTAAAGTGACCAATACATGCCATGGTAAAATAATATATATATATATAATGAATAGCTGAATCAAGATGGAAAGTCAAAGAATCAATCTTATATGATTCATGTACCATTTATCCCTAAAACCAATGTCTTAGTAAGCCAAGTTGAAATTAAGGTACTCAAGGTCCTAGTGAATGGATAGGTCAGTCATTTCACCAAAACTAGATTACATGTCCTAAAATCCACACTCGAAGCACTTTGACATTTTTTCAATAGGTCCATACTAAATCCTTGTAAGGGGATAACTCTAAATACCATCCTAATTAATGAACTTTTATGATACCAATATATCATGGCCCAACCCAATTGGTCTTGATCTAAAACTACATCGAGTATTCCTCTATAGTCTAGGGGAAGTGAAAAGTGCTAAAAGGCATATCTAAAATGGTAGTCCTTTGCCTAATGTACCTTTATGCACACACCTTACCATCTGAATGAATAAGTGCATAGTAATGAAAGAAAATTATGTGGTATCTAGAGTAATAACCATACATTAAACCCCTCTAAAGTGTATAAGAGTAAAATATTTTAAACTAAAAAGTAAAGGGAAAAAATATACACCGAACCAAAAAGATGTCCCAATTTGACAATATTAGAATTGTAAATGTTGAGAGGGTCCATCTTCTGATCTCCAAGCCCCAAACACCATACATAGTCTAATGCACTAGTTATCCCTATATACCTTTTTAGTCTTCACTGACTTGTCCATCATCTATATAAGGCATGACACATGAAGGAAAAAACCATGTAGAAGTGAGTATATACATACCCAATAGGACACCCCAAAATCTGATGGGGAGAAACAAGAGACATTATAGGAATAGATAGATAGCTCAAACCAAATAAATAGAGTACAAAAACCAATTACATAGATATATATATTCTCAACAAAATAAATCTAATTGATAGAGAAGGGGATATCCTTCTCACATCCTAGTATAGGAAAAGTGTGTCAACAGTTCCAAAGGCCCATCATCAATGCCCAGCATCTTGCATGTCTTTCCATAAAAGTAACTGGGTGGAGGGCTCATGCCTCGCCACTATACAGCACATTTGAGGTGGCACAATATCTAAGTATAGGACCAAAACTTCAGTTTGTTAAGGGGATTCCACTATGTGTAAGGAGGAATTGTTCCCTTATTCCATAGGGGGTACCACTCGGTAGGTAGAGAACCCACACCCAAATTCCATAGGGGCTACTATCTAGTGTGAGAAGGATCCCCATCCTACTACCATAGGGGGTGCCACTCATATAGTAGATAGAGGACTCATGCTAGGCCCATCAGGAGGGTGACACTCTAATTGTTGGTTGGGGATCCATGCCCAACACTATTAGAGGGTTCCACTCAATTAATTAGTAGAGGAACCATGACGAACCTAGTAGGAGGGTACCACTCTAATTGTTGAGAACACTTGACCTGATAACACGTGAGGGTCCCACTATAATGATCATTTTAGGACCCATGACCAGTCCAACTGAAGGGTTCCATTAAAGTAATTAGTAGAGGAACCATGCCAATCCTAGCTGGAGGGTTCCACAATAATAGTCAAGGAATTAGTCCCTCATACCATAGGAGGTTTCCGCTAAGATAGAAGATAAAGGACCCATTACCTACCTAGTAGGAGGGTGCCACTCTAGAGACCAAGTACACATGCCCTAACTCCGTAGGAGGGTGCCACTCGGTATATATGTAGAGGAACAATGTCATATCCTAGTTGCAGGGATCTACTCTAATAATTGGTAGAGGACTCTTGACCAGCCCACCTAGAGGGTTCCACTATAATAGTAGAGGAATCATGTCAATATATCATAAAAATGTTCCACTTGAATAGTACATATAGGACTCGTTCTCTACCTAGAAAAATGGTGACAATCTAATCTCTTGGATGGTCCTGGCCAATCACTACCATATTTGAGCATCAACAAAATAACAATCCTGGGAAAATATATCGCATTATATCTAAAAAGACACATAAAAATCCACCATCACATTCTTTATAAAAAACACTAAGTATATGATACTCATGGGATAAAATATGAGTCCAAATGAAGGAGATATGACAGGTTAATGTTTCATAAACAGGAAAGAAGGGGTACACAGTATTCAAGGGATGTACATGTCATGTGTTCCCATTCCGCTACCTGGATGTGTCCATGCCTACACACATATCACTAACCCTGTAGCCTTAAATGGAATATAGGTGAGATACATGGAATGCATAATCCACATGGGGTCATTCCCAATCTCCCTATCCATGTCTTTATAAATTTACCCATGTCTTTGTACACTTGTAAATATAATGTAAGGGTCGGACAGACACATGGCATGTGCCACCTGCTCAATCCCATATACTCTTTGATGTATAGAAAATGAATCCCACCATACACGGTCAGTAAGGAAACCTTGGATGCTAGGAATGTACCCTCTTTACAAACTAATCTGGTTAGTGAGGGTCACATGATGTGTGGTCCCTCAACATGGTGTATTGTATTTAACTCCAAGAGAAACCATAGTCATTGGAGAAATCGAACTACATGGAGTGTGTTATTCGGAATACACGGTGTGTAGTAATTTTTTCATATAAACATATATTTTTTCCTTGAATATCCAATCCAAATCATCCAATGTAAAATATTTCCAATGGATACCTTTTTCTGAGTGTATTAGCCTCTAGAAAGTGATTTTGGCCCTCTAATGGATGCAAATTAGAGTTCTCATCATCCTACATGGAACCCATTCACCACTGGTCATGCTTGGAGCCTCCCATGTGCTTCCATATTAATCTTAGATCCCAGATATGTGAGGAAAATATCCCACATCCCACAAATCTTGGGAATCTATCATTGATTCACCATTTTGTTCATTTCATATGAATCTGTCTTGAATTGGAGGTTCTGATCAAACCCATTATCACTCAATAATGTCAAATAGAGACCCCATAGGCTATTCAGCAAATAATGAAAAGAATAATTTGGAGAAATGAATGAGAAAAAAGTTTAAGTGATTGTTAGAAAATGGTTATTGGCTAATGAACAAAAATTATGATTCCCTAGGAGAGAAAAAATGAATAATCAATGTATTTAATCAGTTGGGGGAAATCCAAAAATTGAATATTTCTACTTAGAATTGGATCATTCTCTATTTAATAATGCAATCACTAATGTATGAGAGAGTTTGTTGTGTTCTTTATGCCTCGATCTACCTGGATTTGGAGTTTTTTCATCGTCGGATTCTAATTCACTAATGAGAGGGTAGAATAACACCTCTCAATAATCCTAGGGTCATACAGCTAACCCTAGTGATCCTTCCATACTGGTGTATTAATAAGAAAAAAATTTAAGTAAATTAAATTAAATAAAAAATAGTTTTTATTTATTTAACTCAAGACACCTACCCAAAATCACTTTTATCTGAACGCCTTATGCTGACCTATTTTAGGTCATTCCTAGGGTAAATATTGTGTTCCAAACTCAACTGTGGTCTTCGATTTCTGATATGAGATACCATTTTAAAATTTATACCATTTTCTTTAAGAAACTATGAACACATAATATAAAATATATTTTATATTTTTATAAAATTAATTCTGGGCACACTGGTCCTTGGAATCGAATGTCATCTCAATGTCTGGCTCTAAGAATAAATTTAGAAATATACTAAAGTATTATAGGTTAAAAACAGTTTCTCTAAAATAATGATAAGGAATGAAGGGATCCCATCTATAAAACACTATTTTGGTATTAATGGGATAAATATAAGTGTATTAAAAAATTAATTAAATATTTGGAATGCATACTACAAAAGGGGAACTTGGATAGAAAAGAAAAGGAGAGTTCCCTTACCCTGAATAGTTTCTCAGAGAACATGCGGATGGAACCTTACGGCCTTAAATAAACCTTAGAAGGAATATTCTGAAGGAAAATGACCATAAATTCATTGATAATGGATTTGGAGTAGAGAGGAATGGTGAAATTGGTAAGTATTTATTGTAATGGAGGAGGAATTATTTAATAATATCTAAATATAGGAATTGGAATTCAATGTCATGGAAAATGTAAAACCAATGGCTTACCTAAGGATTTTCCCATGGTCTTAGAAAATTAAGTTAGCTTTTATAATTTTTAATACATTATAATATATATCCATTTTCTAATATTACTTTGGATATTGAATAGTAAATTTTTAATATAATTTTTTTATAACCATAGTTTCTATTTTAGACTTTGGAAAGTCGTTTATATCATTCCAAATTGATTTAAATGAATTAAAATAAATTATATTAATAAAATAAATTTTTATTGTTCATTTATTCTATATAATTATTTATTATATTATTATTAAATACACATGAATTTGGAAAACATACCCAAATCACAAAAGTGAATTTTTTTTACTATTCAATGAAAAATAAAGTATTTAAGGAAATTCTCAAAACTCCACCCTAACCAAATTTCAACATAGTGATTTAAAATATAATGCTTATTTTATTAGGATAATTTTATAAATATAATAACTTTGACATTTAAAAGAAAAAACCTTATTTATTGGAAAATGATTGTTTTTACAACATACTATACTTTCAATAACGTACAAAAATTTTCAAGATCATAATAAAATTATATTAACATTTGTATTTCAAAAAAATGAGGTTTTAAAATACTATGAAAATTAAATTTATTTAAAATACTTGAGTTTATGATAAAATTTTAAATATTTTGTGATAATACAATTATTTTTTATTTGTATCCAAAAATATTTTTATCAAATTCAACTTATATTCATGTTCATTTAATTAAATTAAATAATATTTAAAATGGGAAAGATAAAATATCAATTTAATTTAAAAAATGATATTGAACTTTTATTTCACTGATTTATAAATACATGAACCCTTATTACACCGCATACATTCTTAAGGTAAGGTGTTTGATGGAGGTACTTTCATGGGGTGGCTCAGCTAACATTATCCTTGTGGTGATCTCCACTAACATGAACTTCTCTCATAGCATATTTCATTCAAGCCTCAATTGTGGAATATCTATTTGGTGATGTTCATGGCGCTACTAAAAGAGGCCTTTAACGGTGCTAAAATAGGCCTTTATCAATGCAAAAAATGCACTGACTACCACAATGTGATTATAAGGAAAAGGCTTTTATCAGTGCAAGAAAAGCACTGATAAGTCACTTTTTTATCAATTCTTATATAAGCACTGATAAAGGACCCCATTTATCATCCCATTTATTTATTGATAATATAGGGGAATATTGTAGTGTGATCTTACAATGCACTATAGCACCAGAAACAGGTTATATTGTAGTGTGTTATAACATCACACTATTGTACCAGAAATATCACCAAAAATTAGAAAAAATTAGATAGAAATATATAATTTAGGTGAAATAAAATTTCCAACACCAATACAAGAAAAAAACACTATTATAGGGAAAAATAAGGCACTTATATAAAATAAAAATCCATCCCTACTTGAAAAAAAGAACAAAACTAAATAAGTAAACAATCCTTATGTTAGTAATAATATAAAGAAATAAATTAAATAGAATGTGTTAATATAAAACAAAACTTTGAGTCATACTAGGAATATTACATATCATGTTGAATTTCTGTTGATTTTTGAATGTCACATGCCATTTATTGCTCAACGTAAATCATTATCTCAATGAAAATTAACTATATAAGTATAATATTAAAATGATAAGGAAATTAATTATATAATATTATATGGAATTATGAGAAACAAAATGTTGGATTGTTTTATTTGTTTTGGTAATGTGATGTGCGTTTTAAGCTAAAATGGCACTTCTATATTGAAAATCCAGACTTGGAGTCATAACATTCACACCATGAATAAAATTGAGGTTTGTATGATTTCTACATGTCCAAAATTACTTATTGATCTTTTTGTAATGTATCAAAACAATATGAATGTGTTTCCTCAGTTTTGAGTACACCACATGTGTTTTTTTACTAAAATGTTATTTTAAACTGGAAATAAGTACTTTGAGTCACAAAGGTCAAATAGTTTGTTGGTTTTACATTATACTGATTCTTAAATGTCACAAATGAATTATTAATTGCTATCCTAAATTATCAATCCAATCTGAGCATTTTTTCTCAGTTTTAGTGAGTTAAATCTTTTTGTATTAAAAGGTTGACTTTAAACAAACAATGTAAATTTTTAGTTATACCGAGAACATAGTGTATCATATCGAGGTGAGGTTGATACCTACACATCAAAAATTACATACGGTTCATTTTCCTAAAGTACTAAAATAATCCAAATGATTTTTCTCAGTTTTAAGTATATCAGTTTTCTTTTTTACTAAAAAAAATTTCAATTTTAAATAAAAAGATTCACTTTGAGTCATACCGATCACACCGTGCATCATATTGAGTTTTGGTTTATTCCTAAACATCCCAAATGACATGAGTATTTTTTTAAAGTATCAAAACAATCATAATATGTTTCTTTGATTTTGAGTATGTCTCTTGTGTTTTTACTAAAATTTAATTTTAAACTGGAGACATGCACTTTGAGTCATACATGTCACATCGTGAGTGGGTTTGATGTGAGACTAACTTCTAAATGTCAAAAATAAATTATGAATAATTTTTCTAAATTATCAATAAAATTTGAGCATGTTTACTTTGTTTTTATTAAGTGGCATTTTTTCATTAAAATGTCAATTTTAAATTGATAATGTTCACTTTGATTCATACAAAACACATCATGTATTGGATTGAGGTTTTAATGATTAATATATGTCCAAAATGTCTTATGAATAATTTTACTAAATTACCAATGTAATATGAAATATTTTTCTCATTTTTGAGTATGCCAGTTTTCTTTTTTACAACAATTCTTGTCAATTTTGAATAAAAAGATGCACTTTGAAACACACCGATTACACCATTTGTCGGATTAAGGTGTTGTATATTCCTAGACATTATAATTCACTTATGAATCATTTTCACAATGTATAAAAATAATATTAATGTGTTTCATTGGTTTTGAGTATACCACTTCTATTTTTTACTAAAATGTCATTTTAAACTGGAACCACCCACTTTGAGTCATACAGGTCACATCATGTGTGGGTTTGTGGTGAGATTGATTCAAAAAAATAAAAAATAAATTATGAATCATTTTCCTTAATTATCAAGATAATCTTATCATGTTTGATTATTTTTTAGCAAGTTCCACTTTTGTATTAAATGTCCTTTTTAAACTGATAACAGACACTTTGAGTCATAATGTTCACATCATGTATCAGATTGAGGTGTGGATAATTACTATATGTAAAAAATGACTTATGGGTCATTTTTATAAATAAAAAACAATTCAAATAAATTTTCATGTTTTTGAGTTTATTGATTGTCTTTTTTACAAAAAAAAATAATGTCAATTTTGAATAAATAGACGTACTTGGACACATATTGGGCACACTGTGCATTATATTAAGGTGAGGGTCATTATTAAATGTCACAAATAACTTATGGGTATTTTTTCTAAAGTATCAGAACAATATGAATGGGTTTCCTCAATTGTGATTATAACAATTGTGTTTTTTACTAAAATGTTATTTTAAACTCGAAACACACACTTTGAGTCATACAGGTCGCATCGTTTGTGGGTTTAACATGACACTAATTCCCACATATAAAAAATTAATTATTATTTTTTCTTAAATTTTCAAGACACTATGTGTTCATTTTCTTAGGTTTTAATAAGTGACACTTTTTTTATTAAAATATCAATTTTAAACTGATAACAGACACTTTTAGTCCTACTAGGCACATAATGTATCATATTAAGGTGAGGTTGATTCCTACGTGTCAAAAATAACTTATGGAAAATTTTCATAACGTACATAAACAATAAAAATGGGTTTTCTCAGTTTTGATCATTTCAGTTGTCTTTTTAACTAAAATTAATGTCAATTTTAAATAAAAAGATGCACTTTGAGTCATATCGTTCACACCATTTGAAAAATTAAGGATCAAATGATTCTTAGACATCCCAAGTGACTAATTTATCATTTTACTAAATTATAAAAACAATATGAATTCATTTCCCAGATTATTAGTATGCCACTTTTTTTTACTAAAATATCATTTTAAACTGGAAGCACGTACTTTGAGTCAAACGGGTCACATTGTGTGTGGGTTTTATGTAAGACTAATTTCTACACATAAAAAATAAATTACAAATCATTTTACTAAATTATAAAAATAATTCAATTGTGTATTCATCTTTTTCTCTAAGTGAAACTTTTTTGTATTAAAATGTTATTTTTAAACTCATAACAGACACATTAAGTCACGTCGGGCACATCATGTATCAAATTGAGGTGCATCTGATTTCTACACATCATAAATGAATTATAAATCATTAACCTAAAGTAAAAAAAATAATATGAATGAGTTTTATCTATTTTCATTATATAATTTGTAATTTTTACTAAAATTGATCTCTGTTTTGAATAAATAGACGCACTTGGAGTCATACAAGTCACATCACGTGTCAGATTAAGGAATGACTAATTCCTACACATCCCAAATGATGTATGCATAATTTTCCTATATTATTAAAACAATAATACTTTTTCCCTCAATACCCACTCTCATGTGATATTTTGGGAGTTGTTTATGTTGTAGCTTGTCCATTGTGATATTATACATTTTACCCAACTCAACAAGGAGGTTCATGGGTATTGAAAGATACAAAACAGATATAGTTGTAACATATAGAATTTTAGTAATTTAAAGTTATTTAAGGTTTTTTTATTCACATTTAGGAGAAATAGTAATGAAAAAATTAATTATCATGGGTATAGTATATGGTTGGGGGATTACTAGCCTCAAAGCTATTGGGTCATTTGGTTCATGTGTGGGTCTTTGTTCTACCACCGATTCACTTTGATCATTTCTCATACATTGATAATCCAAACCAAACTAAACAATAATATCTTGCAGAACGTTTATTTGTGTCTCCAATCGTCTCACAGTATTATATATATCATCATGTAGTTTTATCTTCTCAAAATTTTTTCGAGAAGAGACTCCAATAGCTAATCATCTAAAGTGACCAAATTATTCTAGCTGCATCAAAGCTATTGAAAGTAGCATTTCATTTATAGAAGTCATTGCTAATTCTTATGTATAATCCATATAAAAAATATGGAAATAAATATTTCTTTTTATGTAATAATTTTATAAAGCATAATGCAATAAAATTATTTCATACTTACACATGTTTCCAATGCTATTTTTTACTTTCATTAACTAGTTTACCCACCATATTTACATGATCCTCCATCCATAGAACATGATGTGGGATGGAGGTGAATTCAGATTTTGATTCATTAATATTTACATAAACAAAGGAACATATTTTGTTTCAAATCAAATAATGAAATATTTATTGTTAATTTAAAATACATACCAATTTATTCTCTAATGAAGTGTACCCCATCCTTTTTTTGTGATAGGGGTATATTGGTTTCAATGCAAATTCAATATTTTCAACACTATTTTACTATTTCATAAATTGAAAATTTTAAATCAATTTAGATAAAATTACAAATTTCAAATAATATATTATTGATTTAAATGCACAAGAAATGATTTCTCATTAGGATGATTGATTAAAGTAGTCCATGTTTCCTACTTTTTAATGTGTTTATAACTAATTGGTGGGTGGGGCTTTACTTTTCCCTCAATATCCCTAAGATGTAACTTATTAAGAAGAGTTTGGTAGCCTGTATGGGCTCTACTAGAGGTCATTAAGAAAAATTTCTTATAGAAATATTACAAAATAAACAAACTTTTCAAGGAATAATGAAAATTAAATCAACCTTTCATTATATATTTTTTCAGTAAAATAGATAATTTGTATTGTAACATTACCATTATATCTTTCAAATGGATTTCCATAATTAAAAGGTTATATGTGGCACCATTAATCAATATCAATCAGCACATTAATCTTAGTTGCGACACCAAGATAACTAATGAACATTGACTTACTAAAGGCAATAGGTTGGCCATGTTGATTTCTACCAACCATAAATTTTATACCCTGATATATTACCTTGATAATTTTATTCAACACTTTGATTATGCATCATTGTTTTTTTTTCACCAACATTATATTGATCCCCTTATAATTCTATAGTATCATTATCAAGATTTTGTACTTCCTCAAGATTGGTAAGATCATCATATGCAGAATACGTTATCTTCAAGTGTAGTGAAACATTTAGTTTTTTGAATAACAACTATGTAAATACAAAAGAAATAATTTGAGAAGGGTCACATGCATGCTCTATTTTAAACTTGATGAACTCTTTAACTCCATCTTCAAACTCTTTTGTCAAATGATAAGCACACATCCATTTTTAAGGAATTGGGTAACTGAATTTAACTCGATATTCATACTCTTTACTCCATATACACCTATGTTTCTTGAACTAATCTTAGTATAAGTCATCCTATACCAAGTACCAGTGATCATTTTCAATGACATCTTCTCAAAGTAGTTCAGGAAACCTAAAAGATATGGGGGATGAGTCCCAAGGGAAAAAATGAAATTATAACATTTTGGGATATGAAGCTGGTGAGGATGAAAGTTTTCTACCTAATTTTTTTTAAATTACTACATCTTAATTTAAAACATCAAATATAATATCAAAATGATAAAATGTACCTGATACTACTATGAGGACATAAAATGATCCCCACTAAGCCTCACCAACTCAAATATATTATACTAGTCATTTTACCTCACATGTATGTCAAATATAAGACCTTTATATATGTTGATGTTCATGTGTAGGGTGTGAGTATAAAAATAAACAAGTAAATACTCACAGGGGCCCTAAAATATAAAAGAATGCAGAGATTTGGTTATATGTTCAAAGTATTAAAACTGAAAAAAACACATGTAAGTCAATTCATTCTATACTAATCAGGGCACCCTTATAATCAATTGTATCGACTTCATTTTATACCAGTGAATTATATTAATCATACCATAAGTTTATACCATGTTTGTTCATTAACATTCAAATAATTTGACTAATAAGAGGTTAATAATTGAATCATATAAGAAGTAGAAAATAATTTATCTCCCTCTAGAAATAACCACATCATAGGTGCCATGATATTTAAACTCATACCCTGGCATTCAAGACTATCCCTCAGGGATAAGAACCACATTTACTTATTGTATTCAATTCAAGAAATGGGTATAAAAAATTAATTTTTTTTGAAGTTCATTTGAAATATGGGTATGTCTTAACATAATTGGTTCTCTTAAGAAATAACCACACAATGGGTGCCACAATACATTAGTTAAACCTAATATCTAAAAACCCACAAATATGGACAAACAACAACACAAATGTCACTTCACCCTCACCTTAGACATCGATGAATCACTGACATGTATATTGTAACTCACATTCATACCAAGCCCTTGCAAAATACACATCATATTCTAATATATGATAAAGATTTTTTTGTCACATCCACACATGTATTTTGTGTAGAAAAATATTATAATCATAGATTGAGATGTATATAAAAATCATTTCAAATAATATTTTGAGACTATTAAAAGAATATATTTTAAGGAAAGATTTATCAAAATTAAACAAAAAAATAGTTTCATATTACGTTTAATACAATAATTTTCAAAAATCATTACTCTAGAGAACAAATTATTAGTCAAGTAAAAAAAACATTAGTTAAAAATATTTGTAAATAAATGTATACAAAGATAAAAACTAAGACTATATAAATAAAATTCACATAATTTTTCCCTTTCCTAAAATTATAATATCTAGACAAAATATATATATAAATGTGTACTGGTTCATTTTACAATATAAATATTTTTAAAACCATATTTTTCTCTGATTACAGTAAAATAATTTGATGAAAATATTTATCCTATCAATATATATATTTATATATATTATGAACCATTTCTTATGAAAAATAAAATATCAAATTAATATATAAAGACTATAACTAATCTGGTGTCATAAACAAAAAAATCCTTAATCAAATAATAAAACTTGATAATCACTTAAATATTTCTATTATAGCATGTGTAATATATAATAATTGATCAAGATTATATATAAGCCATGTTTTCTCAAATCTAACATAATTAAAAGCTACCACTTATTATTTTCAAAAAATATGTTTCTACCATGTATACTTTAAACAAACTAATATTCAAAAAACCTAAATTCAGTTTTTATTATGGATTCTAACATGTAATATTTCAAAAATAATATTGTATTTTCATCACAATATACCTCAAACCATAATTTAATCCCAACAAACACTTTTCTATTTAACCGAATTGAATTTATCAATTCATTTATGATAAAAATTACTGCAATCATAAATATAATATTATAGTGGTAAGAATAACTAAATTTTCTAATATTTCACACATGTTTAACTTAACACCTTTAATAATTCTTGCATGCGGTGTATCATTATCTAATTATTCAATAATATATTCATCATGTGAAATTATATTCATATTTATATTCAAATTCTGTATGAACAACAAAAAATAATCAAATGAAAGAAATTATATTGGAACCACAACAAAATTATATCATTTTATGACATTGGAAAAAACACTATTTATTCATTTAACTACATCACCTATGAAATACTATTAATACAATATTAATTAAGCGAAAAGATGCATCTATTATTCTTTGAAATTTTATGAATATGATTTTCTAAATAGATACACATATATTCATAATTATTCTTATTGTCTTTAAGTCTTTTTCATATTCATGTGAATTTCATACTGTGGAAACAAGATTCAAAAAATGACAGTCTATACTATCTAAATGGTAACAATAAATAATAACAGAAACATGAAGATCATCATCATCTTTTGACACAAAAGATGGAGATGCGGTTTTCAATTGTCTCCTACGAAGCTGGTATGAGTTTATAGAGTAGGGGTGGCATTATGTGGGTATAGGTAACTGAGAGAGATATATGAGTTGTAGGGTTATTCATGGTTAAGAATAGCACAAAAACACAAACCGTGGAACCCAAACAAGAAATCAACAAGAGAGGAAAAGGTGAAAATAACATATATTGGATTCTAGACTTGATTCATCTGAGAGAATATAGAGGAGTAGCATTGGAAGTATGGGAGTTACATGAGATCTTGAGAATCGTGATTGAATGAGTCGTGGTTAGGGTTCTTTTAAATAGATCACAGATAGTTTTATCAGTGCTTGCAAAAAAGCGATGATAAACGATTTATAATTATAAAAAAATATTTATATAATTTTTTATTATAATTTTATAATTATTGAAATACAAAATTATTTATTTAAAAATAAATTAATACTTTAAAAAAATATTTTTATTTATAATTGTAAATTTATAAATTTATTAAATATACATTTATAATTATTAATTTATAATTATAAATATATCTATATAATTACATAAATTTATATAATCTATATATATATATAATAAATATATATAAATATAAATATAGTAAATATATTCATTATTTAAATATATTTATTGAAATTTTATAAATATAAATATATTTAAATAATTATATATATATATAATAAATATATATAAAGGTAAATATATTCATTATGTAAATATATATATCATAATTTCATAATTATTTAAATATATATTTATTTATTTATAAATATATGAATAATAATTTTCAAAAAATAATATCTATATATTTATATAATTATATATATAGCCCCAAGGGTGCAGCACAATGGTAGTTTCCCATGTTGGTCTCAGCAAGGTCCCATGTTTGAGTCCCACAGAGTACATCTCTGAATTGTATGTTGCATGATTTTCTTTGTAATGTAGCCCCTTTCCCCAAATATAATCAGGCTTTAGCCTCAAATTATATATGTGTGTGTATGTGTGTGTGTGTGTTTGTATGTATGTATGTATGTATGTATGTTTGTCTGACTATAGGTATGAATGTATGAATGTATGTATGTATGTATGCTTGTATGTCTGTATCTATGTATGTATGTATGTATGTATGTATGTATGTATGTATGTATGTATGTATGTTTGTATGTATGTATGTATGTATGTATGTATGTATGCATTTATGTATGTATGTATGTATGTATGTATGTAGATATGTATGTATGTATGTATGTATGTATGTATGTATGTATGTATGTATGTATGTAGGTATGTATGTATGTACGTATGTATCTATGTATGAATGTATGTATGTATGTATGTATGTATG